>OY755038.1:13746586-14451586 GCA_963576565.1 Aspidapion aeneum | reverse complement strand
ATTTTAAAAGTTACAATAATTAGTTAAAATAATTAAGAAAACAACTAAAAACACTTCAATCAACTAACTACAAAAAAAATGTATATATAACTATAGTACACACACACATACACACAAAATACTACAGACTTGTACTGACAAGTACTATCACTTAGCATATATTCCTTGAAAACGTCCAAATTATGCAGAATTATTTCAATATGGTATACTTTGTGTATGGTAATCATAGTATTTGGTAAAAAAAATCATTTTTTCTTTTCCCAAGTAGGGTCACTGCATCCTGGAAGCCTGGCGTCTCCATTACGTCTTCGTGATGCAGTGACCCTATTCTGAAGGTGAGATTACTGCCCCCTAGTGGGGAGCTACACAAACAAAAATGTTTTAGTTGAACTCGCAGACCCGGTTTTGTTATAACAATTTTTTCGGTCGTATTTTTGCTGTATTTTATAAATTAAAGTGATTTATTTCCTACTAATGGTTTAGTGTTTAGTTTTTTGAAAGTGAGCAAAAATGTAAAATTGCTTTATTGTATTTTAGGCCCGGGGTACAAAACACCCCGCTTTACACTCGACTCTGTTTTTCACGTCGAAACCGCACTGGATTCATTCACAACCTGAAGAACTACAAAATGGAAATATTTTAAAATGTGATTTTAAGTTTCAACACACTGAGGAGTTAGCACCTTGTAAGGTAAAAATTTTAATTAATTTATCAATTAATTTTTAAAATATTAGAGTGTTTAAACAATTTTAAATGGTGCCCTTTCTAATATGTTTGTAATTCCATATTTTCCATTCATTTAAGCGAAAAAAACCCCCAGCTTACAAAAGGTGGTGTAGTCGCGATTTTGACAAATTTTGTTTACATTGGAGTCCTAAAAAAATTTGAGTTTTGAGTTTGGATTTAGTGTGCACGAAAGGTTTTTTACTTGGTCCCTATACATTTTAGAAAAAAAAGTTTTAGACAAAAGTTGAAGTTTTTTTGTCAGATGAAGGGTTTTCGAGTTTAACTTTTCGTCACCATTTTGGATTTTGACCAATTTTTTTATTTAGTGCCTTTAACTTCGAAACTGTTTATTTTTGAGAAAATCTGTAATAACATAAAATAAACACTACCTAATAGCCACTAAGTTCTTTGGGTGGTACCCTTGCTGAGATTCGACCCTGAAGTGTTAGCAGTACACCCGTTTCATATGTATTTCCATAGTATTGCAAAATAAACCGAAATTATTCAGTTATATTCTCAAAAGGTAAGCAGTTTACAGAAAGTGTGTAAGCATTTTAGGGATAAATGTTAAAACACCTTTTTTAGAGAAAATAAAATGTTCTTTCAAACAACGTATCACAAAGGTTTGTTAAAGCTATAATTCATACTTCAGCGGCGTCCCCATATTAATTAATTTTTTTAAGTTTTTTTATTTGTTTTATTAAATTTTCCTAAAAACTAAGCTTTCTAAGAAATATTGTTTAACTGTGTATTGTTGCAAATAAAATTATCTTTGAAACGATATATATCTAGTGGGTTTTTGTTAACGGGGAGCACTCAAAGAATGTCTTTATTATATGTTTTTACCGATTTTCTCAAAAATAAGCAGTTTCGAAGTTAAATGCCACTAAAAATTGGTCAAAATCCAAAATGGCGGCGAAATGTTTAGCGTCATCACTCAATAATCATTCGTCTTACAAAAAAACGTACAATAGCGTTTTCGTAGAGAATTTTAATGTCTTCAACTTTTGTTCAAAACTTTTTTTTGTAAAACGTACAGTAACCAAGTAATTTAAAAAAAAAACCATTTTACGCACACTAAATCCAAGATGGCGGGGGAAGCCGCCCCCCCCTCCAAGGTCAAAAACTCAAATTTATTTTTAGGTGTCAAAGGCAACAACATATGTCTTTCAAACAAAAGTGACTACACCACCTTTTGCAAGCTAGAATTCTATAATGACTGGAACTATCAAAACGTTGTAAACAAAATTTACTTATAGTTAAGAAACTTAAAATTTATTATTTTTTTCAAAATTTTATGAAATTTTTTAAAACTTGAATTTTATTACAAAACCTTGTAATTCTCTTAGAAACAAGTTGCATAAATAATACAGAGTCTGTTCTACAGGGTGTCCCAAATTTAATGTTTTAGGGGGGGGGGATTCAGGTGTTTATAGGGGAGAAAAAAAATTACCCCCACTTATAAGGCTTGATTTTTAATAAAACCTTAAAGGTGAAAATCGCATTTTGATATAGCAAGCGGTTATGAAGCTTCACGGGTTTTGAAGTCCGAATTTAGGGAATGGACCTCTAACTTTTTTTTTTATGAAAATTTTATTTTGGTGTCAATTACTGAAATTGAATTTTATCTGTCACTTTTAATTCTTGAGTTAATTAAAGTTTATTTTTCTATTATTATTTTATTCGATTTTTGAGATCAGCGTAAAATTTCCTTTAAATTGATGTATCACACTCTTAAATCTGGACAGATCACCTGATCTAAAATTATTATAACTTTTCTATGTCATACCCAATTTAGATAAGTCCAGGATCGCACACAAATTTTTCGCAGGGAGGGTGATATTTACCCATTTTTTAAAGCTCTCCACCATCTTATCTTTTTGACATATTTCAAATTTTGAGTGGCACTAACAATGTTTCGTCTTTTGTCTATAAAAAGAACCAAAAATTTCGAAAATCGCCCAATTGGTTACAACGTTATAGCGCATTTAAAAAGTGACAAATTTTTTGGCCCACCCTATACTATTAATTTAACTTGTAGGTATGTGAAACTGAAAAGGGCCTCTCAGTAATACTGGACAAACACAAAAGAGCGTTAACTGCAGGCCAGTACGCGGTATTTTACAAAAACGACGAATGCCTGGGGGGCGGACGGATTTATAGTGGGGTCCTCAGTAACTTCACCTATTACTACTTAAACAACAAAACTTTGGACAAAAGTGTAGCACCTAAGATTAACAAGAAACCAAAGACTAAATTAAATAGCATGGAAGAAGGTTTTTTAGAAATATCAAGGAGCCTGTAAGTAAGTTTTAATAAAAGTTTAAGTTTGTTTTATATTTTATATTAATGACAATTTGAAGGTGATTTTGTTAATAATCACTTTCTACAGGTTGGAAATAGAATATATAGTTCTTAAAAAGAAAGAATATTTCAAGCAATTTTTTATTTTTTCCTTTTTGTTGTGATATATTACCCCACAGAATTTCTATTTCTATTGAAATTTGATACCCTGTATTAAAGTAAAAAATAGTCAGTAATGTTGGAGAAAGATAAACAAGCATTCACTGCAGGTCAATATGCGGTAGTTTACAAAAACGACGAATGTCTGGGAAGCGGACGGATTTATAGTGGGGGCCTCAGTAACTTCACCTATAACTACTTAAACAACAAAACTTTGGACAAAAGTGTAGCACCTAAGATTAATAATAAACCAAAGACTAAATTAAATAGCCCGGAAGAAGGTTTTTTAGAAATATCAAGGAGCCTGTAAGTAAGTTTTAATAAAAGTTTAAGTTTGTTTTATATTTTATATTAATGACAATTTGAAGGTGATTTTGTTAATAATCACTTTCTACAGGTTGGAAATAGAATATATAGTTCTTAAAAAGAAAGAATATTTCAAGCAATTTTTTATTTTTTCCTTTTTGTTGTGATATATTACCCCACAGAATTTCTATTTCTATTGAAATTTGATACCCTGTATTAAAGTAAAAAATAGTCAGTAATGTTGGAGAAAGATAAACAAGCATTCACTGCAGGTCAATATGCGGTAGTTTACAAAAACGACGAATGTCTGGGAAGCGGACGGATTTATAGTGGGGGCCTCAGTAACTTCACCTATTACTACTTAAACAACAAAACTTTGGACAAAAGTGTAGCACCTAAGATTAATAATAAACCAAAGACTAAATTAAATAGCCCGGAAGAAGGTTTTTTAGAAATATCAAGGAGCCTGTAAGTAAGTTTTAATAAAAGTTTAAGTTTGTTTTGTATTTTATATTAATGACAATTTAAAGGTGATTTTGTTGATAATCACTTTATGCAAGGTGTAAACAATATATAGTTCTTAAAAAGAAAGAATATTTCAAGCAATTTTTTATTTTTTTACCTTTTTGTTGTGATATATTACCTCACAGAATTCCTATTTCTATTCAAATTTGACACTCTGTATAAAAATAAAAAAGTAAGTAATATTGGAGAAACATAAACAAGCATTCACTGCAGGTTAATATGCCGTATTTTACAAAAACGACGAATGCCTAGGGAGCGGACGGATTTATAGTGGGGGCCTCAGTAAGTTCACCTATTACTACTTAAACAACAAAACTTTGGAAAAAAGTGTAGCACCTAAGATTAATAAGAAACCAAAGACTAAATTAAAGAGCATGGAAGAAGGTTTTTTAGAAATATCAAGGAGCCTGTAAGTAAGTTTTAATAAGTTTAAGTTTGTTTTGTATTTTATATTAATGACAATTTGAAGGTGATTTTGTTGATAATCACTTTATACAGGGTGAAAACAATATATAGTTCTTAAAAAGAAAAAATATTTCAAGCAATTTTTTATTTTTTTACCTTTTTGTTGTGACATATTACCCCACAGAATTCCTATTTCTATTCAAATTTGACACCCTGTCTTAAAATAAAAAAGACAGTAATGTTGGAGAAAGATAAACAAGCATTCACTGCAGGTCAATATGCGGTATTTTACAAAAACGACGAATGTCTGGGAAGCAGACGGATTTATAGTGGGGGCCTCAGTAATTTCACCTATTACTACTTAAACGACAAAACTTTGGACAAAAGTGTAGCACCTAAGATTAACAAGAAACCAAAGACTAAATTAAATAGCATGGAAGAAGGTTTGTTAGAAATATCAAGGAGCCTGTAAGTAAGTTTTAATAAAAGTTTAAGTTTGTTTTTTATTTTATATTAATGACAATTTAAAGGTGATTTTGTTGATAATCACTTTATGCAAGGTGTAAACAATATATAGTTCTTAAAAAGAAAGAATATTTCAAGCAAATTTTTTTTAACCTTTTTGTTGTGACATATTACCCCACAGAATTTCTATTTCTATTCAAATTTGACACTCTGTATAAAAATAAAAAAGTAAGTAATATTGGAGAAACATAAGCAAGCATTCACTGCAGGTCAATATGCCGTATTTTACAAAAACGACGAATGCCTGGGGAGCGGACGGATTTATAGTGGGGGCCTCAGTAACTTCACCTATTACTACTTAAACAACAAAACTTTGAATAAAAGTGTAGCACCTAATATTAATAAGAAACCAAAGACTAAATTAAATAGCATGGAAGATGGTTTTTTAGAAATATCAAGGAGCCTGTAAGTAAGTTTTAGTAAGTTAAGTTTGTTTTGTATTTTATATTAATGACAATTTGAAGGTGATTTTGTTGATAATCACTTTATACAGGGAGGAAACAATATATTATAGTTCTTAAAAAGAAAAAATATTTTAAACAATTTTTTATTTTTTCCTTTTTGTTGTGATATATTACCCCACAGAATTTCTATTTCTATTGAAATTTGATACCCTGTATTAAAATAAAAAAAGTCAGGAATGTTGGAGAAACACAAACAAGCATTAACTGCAGGTCAATATGCGTTATTTTACAAAAACGACGAATGTCTGGGGAGCGGACGGATTTATAGTGGGGTCTCAGTAACTTCACCTATTACTACTTAAACAACAAAACTTTGGAAAAAAGTGTAGCACCTAATATTAATAAGAAACCAAAGACTAAATTAAATAGCCTGGAAGAAGGTTTTTTAGAAATATCAAGGAGCCTGTATGTAAGTTTTAGTAAGTTAAGTTTGTTTTGTATTTTATATTAATGACAATTTAAAGGTGATTTTGTTGATAATCACTTTATACAGGGTGGAAACAATATATAGTTCTTAAAAAGAAAGAATATTTCAAGCAATCTTTTATTTTTTTACCTTTTTGTTGTGACATATTACCCCACAGAATTTCTATTTCTATTCAAATTTGACACTGTATAAAAATAAAAAAGTAAGTAATATTGGAGAAACATAAACAAGCATTCACTGCAGGTCAATATGCCGTATTTTACAAAAACGACGAATGCCTGGGGAGCGGACGGATTTATAGTGGGGGCCTCAGTAACTTCACCTATTACTACTTAAAAAACAAAGCTTTGGAAAAAAGTGTAGCACCTAAGATTAATAAGAAACCAAAGACTAAATTAAAGAGCATGGAAGGTTTTTTAGAAATATCAAGGAGCCTGTAAGTAAGTTTTAGTAAGTTAAGTTTGTTTTGTAATTTATATTAATGACAATAATTTGAAAGTGATTTTGTTGATAATCACTTTATACAGGGAGGAAACAATATATTATAGTTCTTAAAAAGGGAGGAAACAATATATTATAGTTCTTAGAAAGAAAAAATATTTTAAACAATTTTTTATTTTTTCCTTTTTGTTATGATATATTACCCCACAGAATTTCTATTTCTATTGAAATTTGATACCCTGTATTAAAGTAAAAAAAGACAGTAATGTTGGAGAAAGATAAATAAGCATTCACTGCAGTTCAATATGCGGTATTTTACAAAAACGACGAATGCCTGGGGAGCGGACGGATTTATAGTGGGGGCCTCAGTAACTTCACCTATTACTACTTAAAAAACAAAGCTTTGGAAAAAAGTGTAGCACCTAAGATTAATAAGAAACCAAAGACTAAATTAAAGAGCATGGAAGGTTTTTTAGAAATATCAAGGAGCCTGTAAGTAAGTTTTAGTAAGTTAAGTTTGTTTTGTATTTTATATTAAAAACAATTTAAAGGTTATTTTGTTGAAAATCACTTTCTACAGGGTGGAAACAATACACGGTGGATAGAATAGACCGGTGTTCGGATCTTATATATAAATGTCGAATTTTTCACGTCACTGGTGGTCCAGCTGATTTTTGTAAACAAAAGTTAGATATGATATGAACAACGGAACTACTAATATTTTTTGAATTTTATGAAAATTAAGGCAATTTTCCCACTGTTTTCTGGTACATCCTTATGAACCGAGGACTTGGGAAGTAAACAAAGATGTAGGTCACCGGACTATTTTTGAAGCTGAAACGAACACATTATTTTCTTCGAATTTTTTTTGTGTAAAGAGAAATGAAGCGGGCTAAAAAAAATAACGACTGGAATGTTTAAAAAATATTATTTTATAAGAATATACTAAAAAATAATAGAAAAATTGCCTTAGTTTTTAAAAAATTCTAAAAATATTAGTTGTTAATATCATATCTAACTTTTGATTACAAAAATCAGCTGAACCACCAGTATCGTGAAAATTCGACATATATTTATGAGATCCGAACACCGGTCTATTCTATCCACCGTGGAAACAATATATAGTTCTTAAAAAGAAAAAATATTTCATGCAATTTTTTTTACTTTTTTTTATGATATATTTATCCACAGAATTTCTATTTCTATTTAAATTTGACACCAAAATAAAAAAAAGTTTTGACCAACATATATTTGATGTATTTTTGATGATCTCCATGTTATCTATAACAAAGTCAAACATTTTATTAAAACCGCAACAAGAACAAATTACATTTCTAACAATTCTGAAAATTTTAAGTCTTTCTCACCTATATCTTTTTGGAACATAGGGACTAGGTTCCCTGTTATATTTTTTCTTGCCAATTCTCTCTTTACTTCTTGATCTAGATCTATCTATTCTTTTCGGTGACCAATTCTTACTCTTTCTGTCAGGCGAGCAATATCTCTTTCTATCTTTTTCTTTGTCACGTTTTTCGTATGTATCTCTCTCTTGCTGTTTTGGTGTGATTGGGCTTCTGTCGCGAGTGGTACTCTCTGAATCACTTTTCTCATCAGGTGATTCTGAGTCAGATCTTGCGGATTTTTTCTTCTTTTTCTTGGACTTTTTTGATTTTTTCTTTTTCTTCTTTGATTTTTCCTGAAATACAATCCATCCAATATTTTCTTTTAATGTCTCGATAACATTCGCAAGATATTATAAATATACGAATGAGTTTCGCTCATACGTATCACAAATTTGCTTCGAAATTTTTTTATATCCAACACAGCATTGATTTTTGATAAGTCTCTCGCCTGCGGCGAGATTTTACAGTTTCCCGATTTTTCGGTTTTTTCCAAATTCTACAATTTTGGTCTCTTATAAGTTCTAAATAATTATGCCAAGTTTCATTACTTTAGGTTAAATGGTTTACGAGTAATGGTAAAAAGAAGCAAACGCGGCCATTTTTGTTGGGGATGTGAAAGGCAAATGTTACGGCGAGGGCGGCGCACAGTAAATTGAGTATATGGAAATCAGGGACAAAAATCGTATCTCTAGAACCGCTGAACGGATTTTAATGAAACTTGGCCATACTGTTAACTGCTCCTTTGGCTCTAATTGGCGCTACTATGAATTGAATCGCTGGTACTTAAGGGGTTGCAAAGGGGTGAAGTTTGTTTAAAATTTTTTGGAAGTATATGGGAATGCGGAACAAACATCATTTTTCTAGTATCGCTTGGCGGATTTTAGCGAAACTTGGCCTCAATGTTATTGGCCCTTTAGCTGCTTTATTGGTTTTACATCCAAAGGGTTGAAAAAATGTGGCGTAATTTTAAATTATTTTGGAGTATATCAGAATATGGACAAAATTTAAATAATCTCAAGAGCTAGTGAACGGATTTTAGCCAAACTTGGCAACAATTTTCATTGGTCCAGCTATATTTGGTACCACTATAAAGGGGTCGCTGACACCTAAGGGGTAGAAAAGGGGTGATAAGTTAAACTTTTTTTTAAGAATATAGGATTGCGGAAGAAAAATCATTTTTCCAGTATCGCTTGACGGATTTTAACTAAACTTGGCAACAATGTTTATTGGTCATTTAGCTACATAATAATAGGGGTCGCTAATACGTGCAGCAGATCTTGTAGTGATAATGTTTTTTTGTCTTAAACAAGTAATTGAGAAAAGGAGCGCCAGAAATATATAGACTCATGTTACCTTTGTGGACCTACAAAAAGCATATGATACCGTTCCAGTAGAAAAATTATGGACAGTGTTAGAGCAAACTAATATTAATCGTACATACATAAAAGCGATAAAAGAACTATACAAAGGGTCAAAATCTAAAATTAAAATTGGAAATCAAAAGAATTCCTGGTAACAAAAGGCTTAAGACAGGCTTTTTAAAATATATATCGCAGTAGCTCGAAAAAACTGGAAACGTAAAGTGCACGGCATGGGAATATAACTTAACGACTTATTTACCATATACACACTACAGTTTGTTGATGACCAAGTAATTGTAGCTAATGATAAAGAAGACAAGGAGTATATGATGAGAAAGTTAATGGAAGAATACCAAAAGTGGGGATTAACAGTGAATGTGGACAAGACACAGTACTTATGTATTGGAAACGAATCCAGTGAGGTAGAACTAGACAATGGACAAACAATATCTCCATGCAATGAGTATGTATACTTAAGTGTCACATTTGATACGACAGGACGAAGAACTGGAAAACAGAATATAGTAAAAGCAAAAAAGGTTATTGGATGTCTTAACAGTATTTTATGGAGCAGAGAGATAAAAAAGAATGTAAAATTTAACATATATGAACAATGGTGAAAAGCACGCTGTTGTATGGAATAGAGACTTGTCGCGAAACAGAAAAATACAAAACAACTGTCGAAATGGATACAATAAGAAGATCAATGAGAATATCTAGAATAGATCACATAAGAAATGAGATCATAAAAGAAAGAATGGGAATCGATCGGGCATATACAACGGATGAACGACGAAAGATTACCAAAGCAGGTCCTATAATGGCAACCAATAGGGCGCAGAAAAAGAGGGCGTCCTAAACTAGAATGGCAACCAAAGATCAATGAGTCAAAAAAATCTGACAGAAGATGATTGTCAGGATCGAAGGAGGTGGAGAATAGGCGTCGGACAACGTAGAAAAACGTTCTAAACCGACAGTAGTAGCTAATACCTACAGTGTCGATAAAAAGTAACGTAATTTTAAAGTGTTTTGCAGTATATGAAAATATGGGACATAATTTATATCTCTAAAATTGCTGAACGGATTTGATCCAAAAAAATAAAATAATCTAGTAAAAATTTGGGGAGGCTTACCTCATCTGATACAGGCTCTTCCTTGACTTCTTTCTTAATATCAGTGTAAATGGGCAACCTAGCTGGCAATTTTATTTCTCCACCAATCTGATCTGACACAGTGGGCTTGACATCCCTAAAAATATTAAAAACTGAGTTAAAATAATGTATTTTTGGAATAATAAATAAATTTTCTTCATCTTTAATTAGCTAACTAATTAATCTGTATCCACCAATAACAATCTTCTGTATGCACTTAACCAAAAATCTTATGAAGAGTTTTTCTTTCTAAGATTTTTTGTTTGAGAGATCTTGTTAGAATTTTTGACTTAAGCAGATTTTGATTAGCGTAAAAGACTTTGTTTTCGTTGATTATTCTCTTATTTATTTCCTCTGTAATAGAGTTTTCTTTGTTTATACACACATCGTCAAAAGTATTGGCCCCCCTGATCATCCTGTAAATTGTTTAAGGTACGCTGGCAATTTTTTTGTTGATAAATTCCTTGATATTTTATCGCAAATATAAAAACATTATCGGAGAAAAAAACTGCCTTATTTGGGAACTATGCAGATTATTCTTAATAAGGTCAGTTTTAAGACGGATACGACAAGTGCATTTTCAATAAAATTTCGAGAAAAATGCCAGTTCACTTCTCCGTTCAACCGAGCAAGAATAGTGACTTTACATCAAGGGTTTATCAAACCATCTTATTGCGCGTCGTTTGATTATCCCACGGTCTTCAGTGAGACGCATTGTCCTTCTTTTTCTGGAAACTGGGAGCGTTGCGCAAAGACCAGTTAGTGGAAGACCCAGAGTAACATCAGAGAGGGAAGATCATTATATGGTTGATTTTACACGGAGAAACCAAACAATAACGTCAACAGCCCTCCGAAGTCATTTTTTGCGCACGTACCAGAGAGTTGTTTCGACAAGCACCCTAAGAAGAAGATTACATTCTTCAAATTTAAGGTCAAGAAGACCTTTGAGAGTGCCAAAGCTCTCACCTCATCATAGAGCTGCCCGTCGTCAATGGGCCCAGGAGCACAGAAATTGGCTTTTGCCTCAATGGCGCAACGTTCTTTTTTCGGACGAGTCGCGATATGGCCTACAGAGTGACAGTCGACGGCAAAGGGTCTGGAGAGGTCCAGGAAGAGCAGAACGATTGGCTTTTGCCCGAGAAGTTGTTCCCTACCAGGGCGGCACGGTTATGTTTTGGGGCGGCATAATGTTTGGTCGTCCTACTCCACTTATCCTCATTCAGCCAACAATCACCTGTCATACGCAGAAAACATTATCGAACCAATCATTCAGCCCTTGCGAAACGAATTTGGAGAAAGTTTCATTTTTCAAGATGATAATGCCAGACCACATTGCACGCAAAGGGTGGAAAACATGTTGCGGGAGGGAAATATCCAAAGAATGAACTGGTCAGCAAACTCTCCCGACATGAATCCCATTGAACACGTGTGGGATGGAGTTGCTAGAAGAATATCCAATCGACTGAATCCCCCTGCAACACTTCAACAATTGACTGCAGCTGTTCAAGAAGAGTGGAACAACTTACCGGTAGATTTTATTGATAACTTGATTCGAGGGATGCCCAGACGTGTCGGTCAATTTATTGAAAGAAGAGGCGACCACACAGAATACTGAGTTATGTTTAATTAAGCCTTTACCGTTTTTGTCTTTAAGTTTATTTTTTTAGAATTTAAGAATTTCTGATCACTTTTCGATATTTTTTAATACTGCATTATATGGAAATGAAATAAAAAAGGTTCTGCATCATATATTTTAGTATTAAAATAAAGAATATTCTGCAGCACATTTGAAAATTTCACTATCTTTATGTTTCCAAATACCTAGGGGGCCAAGACTTTTGACGATGTGTGTATTTACTCCCAAGTATGTAATAAATAAATTTTTCCAATTTATTACACCAAATATTACACCTCCCCACTTTTCCTAGTCAACCAAAATTGTATATCTTTCGTTTCCGTAATTTTCATAAAGCCCGACATAGTTACTTTTATTTGGGACGGCTGTAAAAATTGCTTTATATTATGCTCTTTCAAAAATTATATGCCAAAGTTCTCAAATGTCTTTGCCAATGTCAAACTTTAAATTTAAAAAATTGTATGACATTTTTGGATTCAGTCTAATTTTAAAAATTTATCTTTTACATTTTTTGCATATTTTTTAATTTGGATCAAGGATATAAAACAACAATTTTTCGTGGTTAAGCGGGCATAGAAAGATTTTGTTTCTCTTGTGTTTATCCGTGGGCAGCTCGAAAGCTGTACACCCACAAGGGCATTATTTAAAGATTTCTCTTAGCAATTTCGTAAGATGAGATTCATATACCGTCTCTATAGCTTTACAAACGTTTCACATTGACCATGTACAGCGTGTCCCATTTTCGATGGGATTAAATGGGAAACTCGGTTATTATTAAAGATATTGATTTTCTGATTGCACCTTACCGTGCTCTTTTTTTGAGCCTTTAAAAATAGCGTAATCAGATTTTTGCTATACCCCGTAGTTTCGCTAATACAGGGAGTTTTTGAAAAAATTGTATTTTTAATAATTCCTTGTATCTCGCTTATTTTGCGAGATACTTTTATTCTGTAAAAACATTGTTATGGCAACTTTTTTAGAAGAAAATAATGACGTTGTCAATTTTTTAAAATATTGTTTAGTTTTTGAGATATGGTATTTATCATAAAAAAATTAAATACGGATCTGGATTTTTTTATTACTTTTTTGATTGGTTTCATGCTAGTATTATCATAAAATAATAAAAATTTAAAAAATTTTTGTTTTAAGGTAAAAAAAAATTATATTTAAAAAAAAAATTAGTCCGAACCTGGATATTTCCAACAAAAATATAAAAAATTGCTATTTAAACAATTTTTAGTTTAACTGTTTTGATACTTAGCATATTAAAATGGTTTTACGTTAATTTACAGATTTATTTGAAACAAAGTCTACGAAAAATACAAAAAAAAACAAATTATAAAAAATAACTAATCTTTCTGATTACCATTATGTTGTAAGACATTGTTGGCATTTTTGAGTAATTTTTCTTAATGCATTTTGCATAAAAATATTTCTGCCATTTAAATATTGGGATTTTGTTGCTTGAATGAAGCAGTCAAACATATCACATTTTTCAAAATCTGGATATGGTCGATTTCTAGCCAGTTTAAAATAATTGTAAGCTATTTACAAAAATGACAAGTAAAATGACAATGTCAATTCCACGCTTTTGTTTTGTAAATTTCACGACCTGCTGTTCGGTTATCAAATAATTAGTATGATATTATTTTTGTAACTTTTTAACGTTTTTTACTTTATTTATAAATCTTTTAATTATCATTTCAAAACAGATAAACTAAAAATCGTTCAACTAGTGTATCTTGCAATTTTTAATTTATAATTACGTTGGAAATTTCCAGGTTGGGACTATAATTTTTTTTCAAATATTAAATAGCTTTTTTTAACCTTAAATCAAAAAAATATTAAAGTTTTATCATTTTAAGGTAATAATAGCATGGAACTAATCAAAGTGGTAATAAAAAAAATCCAGGTCCGTATTTAATTTTTTTATGATAAATACCATATCTCAAAAACTAAACAAAATTTTTAAAAATTGACAACGTCATTATTTTGCACTAAAAAAGTTGCCATAGAAAGGTTTTTACAGAATAAAAATATCTTGCAAAATAAGCGAGATACAAGGAATTAATTAAAATGCAATTTTTTCAAAAACTCCCTGTATTAGCGAAACCACGGGATATAGCAAAAATCTGATTACACCATTTTTAAGGGCTCCAAAAAAGAGCACGGTAAGGTGCAATCAGAAAATCGATATCTTTAATAATAACCGAGTTTCCCATTTAATCCCATCGAAAATGGGACACGCTGTACACCAGTATTTACTAAAGGGTCTACAGTGCTAAGTGCTACAATCCTAGGTTTAAAAGTCTACATTTTGGTTGAAGGTTTAACTTATTTTTCCCGTGAATGCAATAGTTTTTAATATTTATATAAATTGTTCATAAATACCTTGGGATATGGGTCATCTTTTTTCATTGTAACAAAGACATTATTTCCACATAAAGGTTATAAATAAATAAAAATAATAAAATATTTTGGTTTAACAATGGTAGCCATATTTAAACCTCCAAACGTCACTAGGAAATGTCGAATAAAAACGGTGTAAGTCAGAGTCAGCTGTCCGCTATATTTTACATGTTAATTTTTTAGACAAGTTAGCGACGATTAAACCGATGGTCGATTGTTTTAGTGAATGTGTAATTGACAAGGGATTCTAATATATCTTGTGCTTTTTACAGTATTTAAATATTGATACGTATTTAATACGGTAATGCATCTACAGATATAGTTTTAAGTTATTTATGTATTATTTAGCTTTGAATATTTTTGTATGTAAGGTTTTTTGTCAATCATGGATTATTTATATTGTTTTTCGAACTTTAAACCACCCCTCAGGGGTGGTACTACAATTTGAGACTATTTTTAGCGGGAATCCTACGACTGCACGGACTAAGTTTCCAAAAAATGACATTTGCTAACAAAATTTTTATGTGGTTTCTCTTTATTTCTAAAGTTAATTTGAATTTATATGAGATGAAACTCAATGAGAAATGCTTACTATCATATTGCAGATTAGGGTGAACCAGTTTTTTGACCTGTGAGTATTAAAAAAATACACTTAAGCCAGTCGGTCTCAAGTCTATAGACTTGATACTTAAACCCGGTCTACAATGCTAAGTCTTAAGGTCTTAGTAAATACTGGTGGTAGTGTTCTGAAAAGTCCGTTAAGGACGAAACAGTTAACTGTCAACACTTAATAGGTCCATTAGATAGGTCTATTAGACCTTGGACCCCTGTGGCTGTACAGCATTTGAGCTGCCCACGGAAATATACAAGAGAAACAACATCTTTCACGGGTACTAAACTTTGCGATCAAAATCTATGTAAAAGAGTATTCTGTAGCATTGGGAATATTGATTTTTTGCCTACTTCTACAAAAAAAAATCTTTACTAGTTTATTATCAAAAACAAAATCTCTACTGAGGGTTACAAAAATAATACAAAAACATTTTTTTGAAAAATAAAAAATTTCTAAATTAAACAAGGGTTTTTGTAAATGTGATTTTTGCACTTGAATATTTTAGTTTCGTCGCCTATGTGACTTTTTGTTGTTTGGTTAATCATCATATTTAATTTTTTTATTTTTCGCGAAAAACCTGGCTTCTCACTCTAAAAGATCAGGCATGGCATGTGTGTCACGGGTTGGCCACCCTCTGATCTATAGTTCATTCCATAATTTTTGAGATAACTTTTTTATAGTAATCAGCTGTTATCATAACAAATAGCATAGGCCAGCGAAAAAAAAATCGTCAAAAGTTATCCCAAAAATAATGATATGGACTTTAAACATTCATTTACCTTTAAATTTAAAATTTAGAGGGATTATAGCAAGTTTTGTACCTTTGTTCATATTTCATATTGGGTTCAGTTTTGATTCTAGGCTGTACTGGTTCCAGTCTAGGAGCACATCCCTCTGCATAGAGTTTTTTCGTTTCTTCATCAGTATTTTTACCTAAAATTAGAATTTACCTTGCAGAGTCTGTTGAGTTGATCCCCAAGAAAATCATAATTTTTAATTTGGTTTTCAAGACTAAAATATTTACCAAATAATTTTTAGCTCACACATATACTATACTATAGTAGTGTGAGCTATGGTGATCCTAATTTTTTCAAGAAAAAAAAAGTTGCTCCGATTTCAAAATTTTTTATATATCTTTGCGTTTCAGATGATTTTGAAACTTTTTTGTTGCGCCGTCTGTCTGTCTGTCTGTAACGACCAACGCGCATAACTCAAAAACCGCTTGGGCGATTTTAATGAAATTTGGTACCTAGGCTGGGTCTTGGGTCGAGATGGTCCCATTTAAAAATTAACAAAATCCACCGAACACAAACCAAATAAAAGGGTGGGGGTAGATTTCAAAAATTAGAATTTGCGCGTGTGATATCAAACGAAAGGTAATTGAGTCTGGAGTTAAACAAAATAGATTTTAATTTATTTAAAAAAAGGGTGGGGGTATATTTCAAAAATTAGAGTTTAAGTGAAAATATGGCGTGTGTGATATCAAACGAAAGGTAATTGAGTCCGGAGTCTAACAAAATACATTATAGTTTTTGTTTTCTTTAAGGGTGGGGGTAGACTTCAAAAGGTAATTTAGTCTGGAGTTGAATAAAATATATTTCAGTTTTTAGTTATATTAGCTCACACGTACACTATAACTATAGTACCTAGTGTGAGCTTAGGGGCCCATATATTGGCAGAGTATTTTTATTCACTGTAGCAAATTTATGGAGTTTTATTATTTAGTCATCCAATTTTTCTACTACTACTACTATGTCGGTTTAGAACGTTTTTCTACTACGTTGTCCGACGTCTATTCTCCACCTCCTTCGATCCTGACAATCATCCTCTGTCAGATTTTTTTGACTCATTGATCTTTGGATTGACTGTTGCCATTCTAGTTTAGGACGCCCTCTTTTTCTGCGCCCTATTGGTTGCCATTCTAGGACCTGCTTTGGTAATCTTTCGTCGTTCATCCGTTGTAGATGGCCGTTCCATATCAGTTGCCTTTTAGTGATGTCATCCGTTATGCTTCCTTCGATTCCCATTCTTTCTTTTATGATCTCATTTCTTATGTGATCTATTCTAGATATTCTCATTGATCTTCTTATTGCATAAATTTCGACACTTTCCATTTTTGTTTTGTATTTTTCTGTTATGTGACAAGTTTCTATTCCATACAACAGCGTGCTTTTGACCATTGTTTCATATATGTTAAATTTTACATTCTTTTTTATCTCTCTGCTCCATAAAATACTGTTAAGACATCCAATAACTTTTTTTGCTTTTACTATTCTTTTTTCCAATTCTTTACAGTCTGTTCCTGTCATCAAATGTGACACCCAAGTATACATACTCATTGCATGGAGATATTGTTTGTCCATTTTCTAGTACTAACTCACTGGATTCGTTTCCAATACATAAGTACTGTGTCTTGTCCACATTCACTGTTAATCCCCACTTTTGGTATTCTTCTGTTAACTTTCTCATCATATACTCCATGTCTTCTTTATCATTAGACACAATTACTTGGTCGTCAGCAAACTGTAGTGTGTATATGGTAAATCGGTCGTTAAATTTTTCTATGAAATTAAATTTAAATAAAAAAAAATATTTTGATTTTTTTAAATCAATTAAATTTTAAATAAAAATTTTTCTTATCCTGAGATTTTTTGCTTCTTTGCTTGAATTTTTATTTTTGTTTAGTCCTCTATTAAACACTTTTTTTGAAAAATACTTATTTATGATCATATTATTAGAATCAAAAATATGGTTATTAATTATGTACCTTCTTTTGGTACTTTATATTCAGCAACATGATCAACCCTAATAGTTCTCTTCAATATTTTGATACCATTGAAGTTATCCACTGCCAAAATGGTGGATCTCTGGTCTTCATAACATATGAAGCAGAAACCCTTTGATTTTCCTGTATCTTTAGCTCTGATTAGGTTGATGTTTACTATTTCTCCATACCTAAAAATATATGTTACTATTAAATATATAATAATACAACCAAGTTATACTTCTATGATGTTACTAAGATACTATATTTTCAAACTGTATATTATGGTAGGGGTTACAGTAGGTGTACAATTTGTGCCTGGCACTATTGCAATAGGTCCCTACTGAGGACTGATAAGGAGGAATGAAACGCGGCCGCCGCACAGTGGAACGACCTTATGGGAACAGAGGGACATGAGGTTTTTTACTTGAAACTTTTAATCTAGAAAAGCTAGAAATGAGTTTTTTACACAGTTATATTGTACAAAGAGCAACGTCTTGAATAGTTGATAGAAAAATAGTTACTTTACATGATTTAAACCATATACAGGGCGATCCAAAAATATAGTGCGTTTTACAAAAACCTATTTTTTTTATATGCATATAACTTCTGCTAAAATGTCATCTAAATTTTTTGTCTTGAATTTTTTGGAAAGAAGGAGCTTTCAATTTTATTATAAAAACATATTTTTTTAAAAAACAGTAAAAAACTAGACAGGGTGTTCAACAAAAACGAGTCTTTGACAACTGCTATTTACTCAAATATTTTTGTAGAATTTTTATAATTTTAGTCATTTTTGAAAAAGCCACTAGGTATTTCAACATTAAAAAATTGTCACTTCCGACATTTCATAAACAATTAAGATGGCTGACAAATTTAGCTATAAGCTATTAAAAAAATATATTTTTGTATTTAGGCAGCTAAAAATATACATCTGATTTGCTAACCATTTTCAAAATAAATTACAGAGGCAAATAAACATTAAAAAATCAAGTATGCCACTATGGCTATCTTGGTAACTATAAGAACTACAAAGTTGGTCAAGTAAAAAAAATAAAAAATACCAAATTGAAGAATGTCAAAAATACAAAAAAAATGTTCCTTACGAATTTTTTGTAAAAATTATGAGATATGTGATAAAATGGTTTTGAGCAATTTTTCCAAAAACCCCTGTAGCTCAGTACAAAATATATTTTTTCTTAATGTGAAACCAGATTTTTAATATCCCCCAAAAACTACACATTTTATCTCATTTGAACAACCTTGTAGTTCTTATAGTTACCGAGATAGCAATAGTGGCCCATAGCACGGCAATTGGGACACCCTTTATAATACAGTGCCCGCGTTAAAGTTTGCACCATTTGACAACTATGTCTATTTTAAAATAATTTTGTGAAAAAAAATTTGGTAAAATTTCTAAAATAAAAAAAATTGCTTTGAAGTTGAAAAAAATATATACCTAGTTAAAAATGGAAAAAAGTTACAAAAACATTTTAAAAAGATTTTTTCTTTCATATAGTACAAAAATTTACTGTATGCTCTGTATATACATATTTTATAAATACCTTTAGGATGAGTTTTTAAAAACTCAAAGGGTTGGTCTAACCATTTCTTATTTTCCTCCACAAACCGTGACTCGACTCTTTAGGATTTGTTCCACTATATAATTTTGCGCAAAAAATTTTGATCTTCTTTTCTATCTTCAAATGTAAATTCAATATTAGCAAGCTCTTTTACTTTTTTCCTATATTGGCATCCTTTAAATAATAAATAAGTCCCGATTTGTTTTAATCAAATTCATGTTGGATCCAGTTTTCTAAATAAAAATTGTCGTTGTTATGATAACAATAAGATAAGGTATTCAATATTTTCTTACCACAAAAATCTTAAAATGATTCCACACAATAAGAATTTTAAATAACTTAGAAATAAAAAAGCTATAGTAAAACTTTTTGATAACTCAAATGTGCTTTTTATAATGAACTGCCAAAAAATGATGTTTGCTCATACACTCAACTTTTGTTAATTCCATAGCCATCTTGGTAGCAGATAAATGTTATATTTTCGTGATCGTAATACTCCAGCAATTATATTGAGATTACTGGTAAATCGAATCCTGTTGAATCTCAAAATTTGTAAATACAAAAACTTAGATGTTGATATATTTTTACCTAATTTGTTCATTTTATTATTATATTTCTGATAAAAAAGACGACTTATTGGTGTAAAAATTTCCAAAAACCATCAATCAGTATTAGACAATCATGGCTCTGGAACGAAATAGCGATGTACAAAATAGCGACGTTCAAAATAGCGAGTAATGAAATAGCGACTATCAAAATAGCGATGTAATGAAAGAGCGACTATCAAAATAGCGATGTATCAAAATAGCGATATATCAAAATAGCGACAACCAAAATAGCGACAATCAAAATAGCGATGTATGAAAATGGCGATGTATCAAAATACCGAATCGAATCAAATTAATCCAAATCGAAAAGAGCCGAAATGCGCTATTATATCCTATTTTGACTATACCAGCTTATTAAAAAAAAAAACTTTCCTGATTCTTTTCCGGGATTGTAGAGGGTGTGAATCCGAACCGAACCAAACCGAATTCGGTTCGGTTCGGATTCATACTCTCTAGGATTCCGGAAAAGAAGTCTAGAGAGTTTTTTTTGAAAAATATGCTGGTTCGGTTTGGTTCAGTTTGGGTTGGATTCACACCCTTTAGGATCCCGGGAAAGAAGTCAGGAAAGTTTTTTTTTGGAAACATTTCTTAGAAAGAAACCCTTTAGTCGAGCTATATGCCAAAACGGAACCGAAATATCGCTATTTTGATAGTCGCTATTTTATTATGTCGCTGTTTTGATAGTCGCTATTTTGATAGTCGCTATTTTGTTACATCGCTATTTTGATAGTCGCTATTTTGTTACATAGCTTTTTTGTTACATCGCTATTTCATTACAATCGCTATTTTGTTATATCGCTATTTTGTTACATCGCTATTTTGATAGTCGCCTTTTCATTACATCGCTATTTTGATTGTCACTATTTTATACATCGCTATTTCGTTCCAGAGCCGACAATCATATAACAAAAATATTTACTAAAGTCAACAATTTATACTAGATTTTTTTTTATATTTACTTTTCATTGGCATTTCATTTAAATAGTAGTAAAATTTGTAATTACACACTAAAATCATAATAAATGGACTTCTTTCTAAATAATTGTGTGAATTTAATGTTAAAAATATAAATATTATATTATACTAAGCCATTCCTCTGTGCGCCGTTGTGTTTCAATGTTTATTGTTTTTTAGTAAAATTGCCAAAAATCTGTAGATTTGGATCCAAAATTGGATATCAGAGATCGAAATCCAAAATCTGTACATCTACAGATAAATCTGTAGGGTTGGCAACACTGTATGTGTTGCCATGTACATACAGCGACCCAAGAAATTTGTGCATGCATTGCCCTAATGCTATGCTAATTTATATCGGTAGTAATATTATTTTGTTTCTTCAGTTTTGCTTTTAGTGGATCTTTTTATAATAAATTTATGAATATAACTTACTGTGAAAATATACAGATAATATCCCCCTCTGTCAAGTCATAAGGAAGACCACCCACAAATATCCAAGCGCTGTCTTTGTACTGATTGTGCCAAGATGTTTTGCTGCCTCCAGCCAGCTCCTGCTCACTTAGTTTTTTCACGTTTTTCATATTCCTGAGATATATAATAAAATAAATAATGAAAACCAAACAGGATTATAAATTATTTTCTATGTAGGTAGGTATATTTTTCTTTAAGAATTTTTAATTTTTGGAAGTTACACTTACGTCATGGGATTCATTTTTACAGCCCTTCTGATAAACTACCAAACTACAAATAAAAAGAATAAAAAATTAGGACACCTTCAAACAAATTTAGAAAATATGTAACACAGATTAGGTAAATATGATATGTAAACAAACTAATTAGTTGGGTTAGGTGTTATGCTCGTGAAAACTATTGTAATGCCCCTCGTAAGAATTGCAGTGGGCGGATTTTACCGATTCGCGAATTTTTTTGTGATTTTTGATGAAGATTGTTTCGGATTTTTTCTAGAGAAAAATAAGCAAGTCTATTTTTTAGTCGCGTTTTCGCCGAGGCTTTTTTAAAAAAATTAAACCTCAGAAGTTTAAACGGAGGAGTGTTTTAAATGATTACTTTGCAAAAAAAAAGTAACAATGGGTACCGATCATGGTACCGATTACTCCAATCCAGGAACGATACAACGATAATTAAAAGTGTTTTTTTTTAATTAAATTAACAATATTTATTAACTTTTAACGCTCAAGCAAAAGAAAGCAAAAACCATCCAAAACTTGGGCGTATCAAAAATTTAAATTAATTAAATATATATAAAAGACGGTGTATAACATTTAATAATAAGTATCTTGATTTTTTTGTTGATAGCGAGGTGATATCTTTCAGTGGCGCCATCTCGAAAAAAGTCAAGGAAATGGGAACATTTAATATACGGTACTGACTGCAAAAGAACATAGATAAAGGATTTGCGTCGCGGTTCAGTGAGCTTTTGCAAAAGAATGGCTGGTCATAATATCGATTTTGGGAAAAGATACTTTTGAAGGTATCTGGCTGTCTTTAGCACGGTGCCTAGGTCACCGTGTGTCTTTAGATAGAATTTTGTTATAATTGGCATATGGTTACTGCTAAAACCCACAGGAAATTGTAATACCACTAGAAATCTATAAGTTGTCCCAAAAGTCCGAGTCCACCCAAAAATCTTCTTAACTATTAAAGATAATTCCATAATTAGCAGTGATCGATAGTATCAAGAGACCTGTTTTATATATGAGTGTGCCGCCCCTTCATAAAACAGGTCTTTTAATGTTATCAATCCCTGTCAAATTGGTTCAGAAGATATTTGCACGGATCACCTTTAGGTGATCCGTGATATTTGGGTGGACTCGGACTTTTGGGACATCCTGTAGCAAAACGGCAATTACTTAGTTTTGGTGGCCTTATGGTGCCGCTTTCATTAGAAAGGAAAACCAATAGGGTCACTGCATCCTGGAAGCCTGGTGTCTGACGCCAGGCTTCCAGGATGCAGTAATCCTAGAAAACCAAAACTTTTGAGCGCCATCTCCTAGTGAGCTCTCGAACTAATAAATTTGGTAATTGGTAGCTCCAGGATCACGGTGCCTATATTTATTCTAGGCACGGTGCTCCAGGATATCTCTCTCTACCCCAAAGGAAAGAAATAGACGAGTGCTGCACTGACCGACTATTCAGTGGAGTTACTTGTTATACCCAGTTTCCACCAATGCATGCCCACCCCGATTCAAAAAACGCATCACGTGATGGGCCATGGATTTGCACTGGTTTTAAATGCAGCGTCACCTGATGCGTTTTTTGAATTGGTGGAAACAGGGTATTACTCTTTTCATATATAAATTCTAAACTAACCTTGAGGAAGAAAGGAAAGAACACAAATAAAGAAAAAAAAGTCGATCACAAATGTATTAATCTGTCTAATTCAGTTTTTAAACAAATTAAGTTCCTATCGTTACAAAGGGCAAGCGTGGAATGGCCAATAAAATTTTTGAAGCCCTCTAATAAAAGCGTAACCATAAATTCACTAGTTTCTTCGTTTATGACAACGAGATTGAATTCAACATCGTTGGTTTATGAGGTCACTAGTTTCTCCGTTTATGAGGAGATGGCGCGCGGAACAACTGATTAAACCCTAACCCCACTTTTTTGTTTACTAAATTATTTATTTTATTTTCCAAAAACCTAAGAAAAGAGCGAAGATTTTTTAGTTGATATTTTGGGTGTTGTTATTAATTCTGAATGTTCCGACCTTTTTGCAAAAGCATCGCGAATACTATTTTACAGGGTACAAAAATAAAGAGAAATTTTAATTTATCAGGTTGGTATCAAGAAGTCCTCAAAAATATTGGCCTTATTGTAGACCTCACCTTTTTTTTCTATAAGATTTGCATTTAATTTCAGACTGTTTCTTTTCCACCTTCTATTGCAAGTGACAATTGAAGAGTATAACTTCTAAAGGGTCTAAGTGCGATATATTCAAAAATCTAGATTTTGCTTGAAAACAGTGGTAAGTGCCAACCCCAATGCATCTGAAAAGATATCCGTGAAACTAGCTCCATGGAGCCAGCTCCTTCACAGCCAGCTCCACAAAATTACAGTGGACCAGATAAACGGTAATGGAACAATAAAAATATTAAGAACTCGTTTATTTTTTGGAATTTTGACTTGTAACTTGAACCACTTGTAAAGAAACCAACTTACTATCGGCGCTATATATTATCATTTTGTTACAAACGTCATTGGCGGAGGTAGGAATTTTTAAATTTTATTAAAGTGAATTTGGAGCTAGGTCCGTAATTATGTCATTTTGACAGATTTTGCCTAAAAACTCGCGCACATTATAAAGGGATCACCACTCTAACGCCCCTATATTTCAGAATTTTGTTACAAACGTCAGTGGCGGAGTTATGAATTTTTAAATTTTTATTGAAGTGAATTTGGAGCTGGGTCCCTAATTACGTCATTTCGACAGATTTTGCCTAAAAACTCGCACACATTATAAAGGGATCACCCCTCTAACGCCCCTATATTTCAGAAATTTGTTACAAACGTCAGTGGCGGAGTTAGGAATTTTTAAATTTTTATTGAAGTCAATTTGGAGCTGGGTTTCTAATTACGTCATTTTGACAGATTTTGCGTTAAAACTTGCACACGTTATAAAGGGATCACCCCTCTATCGCCCGTATATTTCACATTTTTGTAACAAACGTCAGTGGCGGAGTTATGAATTTTTAAATTTTTATTGAAGTGAGTTTGGAGCTGGGTCCCTAATTAAGTCATTTCAACAGATTTTGCGTTAAAACTTGCACACATTATAAAGGTATCACCTCTCTATCGCCCCTATATTTCACATTTTTGTTACAAACGTCAGCGGCGGCGTTATGAATTTTTAAATTTTTCTTGAAGTGAATTTGGAGCTGGGTTTCTATTTACGTCATCTTGACAGATTTTGCCTAAATACTTCCACATATTATAAAGGGATCATCCCTCTATCGCCGCTATATTTCACTATTTTGTTACAAACGTCAGTGGCGGAGTTATGAATTTTTAAATTTTTATTGAAGTGAATTTGGAGCTGGGTCCCTAATTACGTCATTTCAACAGATTTTGCCTAAATACTTGCACATATTATAAAGGAATCACCCCTCTATCGCCGCTATGTTTCACAATTTTGTTACAAACGTCACTGGCGAAGTTATGAATTTTAAAATTTTTATTGAAGTGAATTTGGAGCTAGGTCCCTAATTACGTAATTTCGACAGATTTTGCCTAAATACTTGCACATATTATAAAGGGATCACCCCTCTATCGCTGCCATATTTCACAATTTTGTTACAAACGTCAGTGGCGGAGTTATGAATTTTTAAATTTTTATTGAAGTGAATTTGGAGCTGGGTCCCTAATTACGTCATTTTGACAGATTTTGCCTAAAAACTCGCACACATTATAAAGGGAGCACCCCTCTATCGCCGCTATATTTCACAATTTTGTTACAAACGTCAGTGGCGGAGTTATGAATTTTTATATTTTTATTGAAGTGAATTTGGAGCTAGGTCCCTAATTACGTCATTTCGACAGATTTTGCCTAAATACTTGCACATATTATAAAGGGGTCACCCCTCTATCGCCGCTATGTTTCACAATTTTGTTACAAACGTCAGCGGCGGAGTTATGAATTTTTATATTTTTATTGAAGTGAATTTGGAGCTAGGTCCCTAATTACGTCATTTCGACAGATTTTGCCTAAATACTTGCACATATTATAAAGGGATCATCCCTCTATCGCCGCTATATTTCACTATTTTGTTACAAACGTCAGTGGCGGAGTTATGAATTTTTAAATTTTTATTGAAGTGAATTTGGAGCTAGGTCCCTAATTACGTCATTTCGACAGATTTTGCCTAAACACTTGCACATATTATAAAGGGATCACCCCTCTATCGCCGCTATATTTTACAATTTTGTTACAAACGTCAGTGGCGGAGTTATGAATTTTTAAATTTTTATTGAAGTGAATTTGGAGCTAGGTCCCTAATTACGTCACTTCAACAGATTTTGCCCAAATACTCGCACACATTATAAAGGGATTACCCCTCTATCGCTGCTATATTTCACAATTTTGTTACAAACGTCAGTGGCGGAGTTATGAATTTTTAAATTTTTATTGAAGTGAATTTGGAGCTAGGTCCCTAATTACGTCATTTCGACAGATTTTGCCTAAACACTTGCACATATTATAAAGGGATCACCCCTCTATCGCCGCTATATTTCACAATTTTGTTACAAACGTCAGTGGCGGAGTTATGAATTTTTAAATTTTTATTGAAGTGAATTTGGAGCTAGGTCCCTAATTACGTCATTTCGACAGATTTTGCCTAAATACTTGCACATATTATAAAGGGATTACCCCTCTATCGCTGCTATATTTCACAATTTTGTTACAAACGTCAGTGGCGGAGTTATGAACTTTTAAATTTTTATTGAAGTGAATTTGGAGCTGGGTCCCTAATTACGTCATTTTGACAGATTTTGCCTAAAAACTTACACACATTATAAAGGGATCACCCCTCTATCGCCGCTATATTTTACAATTTTGTTACAAACGTCAGTGGCGGAGTTATGAATTTTTAAATTTTTATTGAAGTGAATTTGGAGCTGGGTCTCTAATTACGTCATTTCGACAGATTTTGCCTAAATACTTGCACATATTATAAAGGGATCACCCCTCTATCGCCGCTATATTTTACAATTTTGTTACAAACGTCAGTGGCGGAGTTATGAATTTTTATTGAAGTGAATTTGGAGCTAGGTCCCTAATTACGTCATTTTGACAGATTTTGCCTAAATACTTGCACATATTATAAAGGGATCATCCCTCTATCGCCGCTATATTTCACTGTTTTGTTACAAACGTCAGTGGCGGAGTTATGAATTTTTATATTTTTATTGAAGTGAATTTGGAGCTAGGTCCATAATTACGTCATTTCGACAGATTTTGCCTAAATACTTACACATATTATAAAGGGATCATCCCTCTATCGCCGCTATATTTCACTGTTTTGTTACAAACGTCAGTGGCGGAGTTATGAATTTTTATATTTTTATTGAAGTGAATTTGGAGCTAGGTCCATAATTACGTCATTTCGACAGATTTTGCCTAAATACTTGCACATATTATAAAGGGATCACCCCTCTATCGCTGCTATATTTCACAATTTTGTTACAAACGTCAGTGGCGGAGTTATGAATTTTTAAATTTTTATTGAAGTGAATTTGGAGCTGGGTCCCTAATTACGTCATTTTGACAGATTTTGCCTAAAAACTCGCACACATTATAAAGGGATCACCCCTCTATCGCCGCTATATTTCACAATTTTGTTACGAACGTCAGTGGCGGAGTTATGAATTTTTATATTTTTATTGAAGTGAATTTGGAGCTAGGTCCCTAATTACGTCATTTCGACAGATTTTGCCTAAATACTTGCACATATTATAAAGGGATCATCCCTCTATCGCCGCTATATTTCACTATTTTGTTACAAACGTCAGTGGCGAAGTTATGAATTTTTAAATTTTTATTGAAGTGAATTTGGAGCTAGGTCCCTAATTACGTCATTTCGACAGATTTTGCCCAAATACTCGCACACATTATAAAGGGATCACCCCTCTATCGCCGCTATATTTCACTATTTTGTTACAAACGTCAGTGGCGGAGTTATGAATTTTTAAATTTTAATTGAAGTGAATTTGGAACTGGGTCCCTAATTACGTCATTTCGACAGATTTTGCCTGAATACTTACACATATTATAAAGGGATCACCCGTCTATCACCGCTATATTTCACAATTTTGTTACAAACGTCAGTGGCGGAGTTATGAATTTTTATATTTTTATTGAAGTGAATTTGGAGCTAGGTCCCTAATTACGTCATTTCGACAGATTTTGCCTAAATACTTGCACATATTATAAA
The DNA here is from genome assembly GCA_963576565.1 of Aspidapion aeneum. Taxonomy (NCBI): domain Eukaryota; kingdom Metazoa; phylum Arthropoda; class Insecta; order Coleoptera; family Brentidae; genus Aspidapion; species Aspidapion aeneum. Next base: position 14,423,869 of record OY755038.1, on the reverse strand, counting down.
GGGGTCACCTCTCTATCGCCGCTATATTTTACAATTTTGTTACAAACGTCATTTGCGGAGTTATGAATTTTTATATTTTTATTGAAGTGAATTTGGAGCTAGGTCCCTAATTACGTCATTTCGACAGATTTTGCCCAAATACTCGCACACATTATAAAGGGATCACCCCTCTATCGCCGCTATAGTTCACAATTTTGTTACAAACGTCAGTGGCGGAGTTATGAATTTTTATATTTTTATTGAAGTGAATTTGGAGCTAGGTCCCTAATTACGTCATTTCGACAGATTTTGCCTAAATACTTGCACATATTATAAAGGGATCATCCCTCTATCGCCGCTATATTTCACAATTTTGTTACAAACGTCAGTGGCGGAGTTATGAATTTTTATATTTTTATTGAAGTGAATTTGGAGCTAGGTCCCTAATTACGTCCGTCATTTCGACAGATTTTGCCTAAATACTTGCACATATTATAAAGGGATCATCCCTCTATCGCCGCTATATTTCACTATTTTGTTACAAACGTCAGTGGCGGAGTTATGAATTTTTAAATTTTTATTGAAGTGAATTTGGAGCTGGGTCCCTAATTACGTCATTTTGACAGATTTTGCCTAAAAACTCGCACACATTATAAAGGGATCACCCCTCTATCACCGCTATATTTCACAATTTTGTTACAAACGTCAGTGGCGGAGTTATGAATTTTTATATTTTTATTGAAGTGAATTTGGAGCTAGGTCCCTAATTACGTCATTTCGACAGGTTTTGCCTAAATACTTGCACATATTATAAAGGGATCATCCCTCTATCGCCGCTATATTTCACTATTTTGTTACAAACGTCAGTGGCGAAGTTATTAATTTTTAAATTTTTATTGAAGTGAATTTGGAGCTAGGTCCCTAATTACGTCATTTCGATAGATTTTGCCCAAATACTCGCACACATTATAAAGGGATCACCCCTCTATCGCCGCTATATTTCACTATTTTGTTACAAACGTCAGTGGCGAAGTTATGAATTTTTAAATTTTTATTGAAGTGAATTTGGAGCTAGGTCCCTAATTACGTCATTTCGACAGATTTTGCCCAAATACTCGCACACATTATAAAGGGATCACCCCTCTATCGCCGCTATATTTCACTATTTTGTTACAAACGTCAGTGGCGGAGTTATGAATTTTTAAATTTTAATTGAAGTGAATTTGGAGCTGGGTCCCTAATTACGTCATTTCGACAGATTTTGCCTAAATACTTGCACACATTATAAAGGGATCACCCCTCTATCGCCGCTATATTTCACAATTTTGTTACAAACGTCAGTGGCGGAGTTATGAATTTTTAAATTTTTATTGAAGTGAATTTGGAGCTAGGTCCCTAATTACGTCATTTCGACAGATTTTGCCTAAATACTTGCACATATTATAAAGGGATCACCCCTCTATCGCCGCTGTATTTTACAATTTTGTTACAAACGTCAGTGGCGGAGTTATGAATTTTTATATTTTTATTGAAGTGAATTTGGAGCTAGGTCCCTAATTACGTCATTTCGACAGATTTTGCCTAAATACTTGCACATGTTATAAAGGGATCATCCCTCTATCGCTGCTATATTTCACAATTTTGTTACAAACGTCAGTGGCGGAGTTATGAATTTTTAAATTTTTATTGAAGTGAATTTGGAGCTGGGTCCCTAATTACGTCATTTCGACAGATTTTGCCTAAATACTTGCACATATTATAAAGGGGTCACCCCTCTATCGCCGCTATATTTTACAATTTTGTTACAAACGTCAGTGGCGGAGTTATGAATTTTTATATTTTTATTGAAGTGAATTTGGAGCTAGGTCCCTAATTACGTCATTTCGACAGATTTTGCCTAAATACTTGCACATATTATAAAGGGATCACCCCTCTATCGCTGCTATATTTCACAATTTTGTTACAAACGGCAGTGGCGGAGTTATGAATTTTCAAATTTTTATTGAAGTGAATTTGGAGCTGGGTTTCTAATTACGTCATTTTGACAGATTTTGCCTAAAAACTCGCACACATTATAAAGGGATCACCTCTCTATCGCCGCTATATTTCAGAATTTTGTTACAAACGTCAGTGGCGGAGTTATCAATTTTTAAATTTTTATTGAAGTGAATTTGGAGCTAGGTCCCTAATTACGTCATTTCGACAGATTTTGCCTAAAAACTTGCACACACTATAAAGAGATCACCCCTCTATCGCTTCTTTCACTATTTTGTTACAAACGTCAGTGGCGGAGACAGGAATTTTTTCATTTTATTGTAATGAATTTGGAACTAGGAATTACGTAATTTTGGAAGTTTTTAACATGAAACTCTTATACATTAAGTAAGTTGAAAACAAATCTTCTTTTTGGTGATACTTTAAAGATATAATCGTGTTTTTTCAACTTTTAGTAAACACGTACAGTATTCCCAAAAAATCGGTGATTCCACTTTTTATACACAACACTTTAAATAATTACATACAACAATCAACAGTTTTATATTAATATATATTAGTAATAATTTACTCTTACAATATATAACATTATGTACATAATACAGGGTGTTTCAAAATTCAGTAACATAATTTTAATGTTAGATGATTTCTTGAGTGACGAAGTTCATATAAACAGCTTTGTTTTCGAGATAATATTTTTTTTGTTTATTTGATAATAGCAGCCGTTTGTGCAACAGCAATTTTTGCGAAATCGCAAGAGACAAAAGAGTTTGCAAATAAAACAAGTATTTTTTTGGTTGTTATAAAGTCTATTAGTGGCTTACCGCAAAGCAAAAATCTTGGGGAAAAGGCGACATGATCCCTTAAAATGTATCACCCTGTAGATTTTTACTATAATTTAGCATATCTAATAGTATAATGCCTATAGCTAAATATACGTGCTTGGCACTATAGTGCCTATAGCTAAATATCTCAAAACTGCACGAGCTAAAACTTAAAGAAAAATGAAATTTTAACACCCTGTTTTGCGGATCTATGTTTATATGAACTTTGATTCTTAAAAACACTAAAATTATGTTATTGAATTTTGAAACACCCCGTATATATTATGTATTAATAATAATTATTAACACCCCTTATAATCAAAAAAAATATATATATTATAAACAAGTTAAAAATTAATTTGAAATATTAAAAAAACCTAACAGCACGTACTAAAATAGTGTTTTGTTTTTTAAATTAGGGATATATTGCAGTAAAGCCAGGCAATATTCTGGCAGTTTTTCATTGAAACTGAAAGTTGATCTTTCAAAATTGACATACCAAAGTCGAATTTATAAATCCAGTGCTTTATTTTCCTTTATTAAAGGTGGCAGTATTAATTCCGGTTTTTATAATACCTAATTTTGAAGGAAGACAGCAGCTAAATACTGCCTCCAACTATTACTTCCTGGCTTTATTGCAATAAGTCCTTATTAACTCTTCTGTCCTTTCGACCTTTGTCGAATTCTAACCTGGTTTGATAGACTGGAAACCTAATCTTACCTAAAGGTCGTTAGGTTAGGTCACCTTTAGGTACGTTTCGCCTAATGCGACTGTTAATTGCATCGCAAAACGGTCGGCGGCTGGTAGGTATCTATATGTTTTGCATAGTGGCAGCCAATGAACTTGTAAATTACAAGTTCATAGGTGGCAGCGAATATATTAGCAGTATTCCATCATCCCGTTCGACAGTCATAAAACTCTCCTGTTGCTATTCCTATCCAATCACCTGCTAAACTAGTTTTTCTTTTTCTAAGCAGGCTACCCTATGGTCAGTATAGCTTTTTTCCATTGGTATACCTACAACATTCCGTAGTCCCGTAGTAATAAAATTTAAGAGGCTCTTGCAAAAAAATCAACAGATGCTGCAGATGTTGCACAAATTTTTTTAATTTAAGAAATATGTGTATATTTACGTAGCTTTCCCGGCATTTGGTCACGTGTTAAAATTGATTGTGAAACTGAATTTATTTTGACAAAAATTTTAATTTTTTGGGTTATTCACTGTTTTTTTGAATTTTCTCAGACAAATGTAAATTTAATGTAATTTTATGGTATATTTTTATCTCAGGTGCTGTAAACTAGAGATGTGTGTGTTTTACATACAATTTTTCCAGTGCAACATATGATAAACACAGACAAAGAAAAGAGAGAGCAAATATTTCTAATGCGCCTGTCTTCAATCTTTGTATTTCAGAGGAGTACGGAGTCGGTTTAAGTGGCCTGATGGAACGTAAAACTGACTGTCCGATAACAGTACAACGTCGACCTGGAACGCAAATAGGATTTTTCGGACGGTTTTATGAGTGTCGAACGGCCTGATGGAACGTAACTATTATATTCAGTTATATTTTCGCTGACAAAAAAACACAGTTGCCTCCTGACAGTGCCTTCATGCATATCGGAACTATACAAAACGTATTGAAGTTCTAGGACGATTGACGGTTGCTTCAGGTGGTGAATAGGGTTAGTATGACATATTTTTAGGAGACATTTTTGGGTTATGTAATTTTCTTGTCAAGTTCATTGGCATTTCACTAAAAAACTTCAGCAGTGACTGACATCAATCATCATTCGTCATCCCCGATATATGTTTTGTTAAAAATCGCTTGTAATTTAACAAGGACGGAAGGTTGGTCTCTCTAAACAATGCTAGAGTATAGAGGACCGATATTTCCTTTCTTTGATTTTGACCTAAATGACTTTGTTAAGTTTCTCGCGACTCTATTTCTTTAAAATATGTACATACTTGGTCTCAACGTTGGCGATGGTCACCATTGCAGGCAGTCAATTGACCATAAATCGAGCCATAAATTGACAACTAGCTCAACAAAATGACAGGAATTTACTATTATCTTATATTCTATCTCTTATCTAAATCTTTTTTCTATTTTAATGGATCAATTGACTGGCAAATTGTCGGGTCAATTGACCAAAATGAGTTTGTGAACATAAAAATAAGGTTTTTACAACTTCTGAAATTTAAAGCTGTTAATGCGAAAAAATGTATCTAATAAATTATATTCTGCTATATGCTTTCACTTTGCTACATATAATATGGATAGAAAGTCCCAGAATAAATAATAAAAAGTATTCTATAATCTTTGAACAACATTCCCGATGGGATTACCACCTTCAAATAAATTTTCTAAAAAGTCCTTCACATCCTTATTTTTCTGCCACCGCCACTTCTACTATAAAGTAAGTACATACACGAGGCTTTGAAGGGTATTATTGGACTTCTGTATAGAGGATGTTGGATCTGCTGTATTTATTTTATTATTAATTCATATGCAGACCTTAGACCACCGGACGTAACACTTGCTTTCCAAAAAGTGGATGCTAATCATGTCCAAAAAATTTTATATAATTTAAAGTCTAACGCCATGGGCATTGACGGTATCAATTTGAAAATGATTCTTTATTGTTGTCCTAAAATTATACCACACCTTACTTTTATTGTTAATTATTGCATAACAACTAACACATTTCCTAGCATTTGGAATGAAGCACTAATTAAACCTATCCCCAAATGTAGCAACCCCACTGAATTCGGCCAATCAGTATCCTTTGTACGTGTTCAAAGGTTCTAGAAAGGGTTTTAGAGCAGCAATTGCGAAATCATGTCGAAGCAAACAATATCCTTCCAACTACACAAAGTGGTTTTAGATCAAATCACAGTTGCGAAACTGCTCTTTTACAACTTACAGATGATGTTATAAGGGAAGCAGATAAAGGAAAGGTGACTGCATTGGTGCTGATTGACTTTTCGAAAGCGTTTGATACCCTGAGCCACCAGCTTCTTACTGTCATTTTAAAATCTATTGGTCTTGACGAAACAAGTGTTATGTTATGTGAAAATTATCTGTCTCAAAGAACGCACCGTGTACAAATAGCTAGTCAAATCTCTCAAGCTCAAAATATTAGAGCTGGTGTACCTCAGGGATCTATACTGGGTCCACTTTTGTATATTGTCTATACATGTAAAATAGATAAGGTTTTTGAATACTGTAAAAGCCTTTTCTATTGTGACGACACACAATTCTATTTTCCTTTTTTCCCTAGAGATTCTGTCCAGGCAAAAGACAAGATAAACAAAGATATTTCAAATATCGTTGCTTGATCAAAAGATCATGGACTTATAATAAATTCACAAAAAACTAAACTGTTAATTCTTGGGTCGCGTAAAAATAGGTTAAAAATAAACGATGAACATTTCTCAATTAATGTAGAAACCGAAACTATTTCTCCTGCTTCGTCAGCAAAAAACCTTGGCCTTACATTTGATAGTAACCTTAAATTTAAGTCTCACATTAATAATACAATAAGAACCGCATATTTAAATCTCAAGACCATTTTTCATATAAGACATTTTTTAAGTCAAAAAGTTAAGAAAATCTTATGTGAAAGTCTCGTATTATCAAGATTTAACTTTGGAAATACTGTTTACGGCCCGTGCATTGATGCTGCTGACCAACGTAGGATCCAGGTTTGTCAAAATTCATGTTTAAGGCTTATTTGTGGCATTAGGCGAAGGAACAGAATTACCTACAAACTATGCGACCCAACCATCAAATGGCTAAATATGAGGCGCCGACATGAACTCTATGCATCAGTACTTTTTCATAAAATAATCACTTTTAAAAGACCACGCTATCTTTTTAACAAAATATCTTATCGAACACATATACACAATCGCAATATAAGAGGCAAATATGACATTTCTATTCCGCAACATCGCACTGAATTTTTTAAGAAATCATTTGCTTATCAAATTGCTAAAACATATAATACTTTATCACAAGAAATTAAATCCTTCACAGTATCGCGTTTTAAAAAGAATCTCAAATCAAATTTATTTTTAGAGCAATGCTAAATTCTATTCTTCTCTCAGATCGACAAAATGTAGTACCTAATGGCTATATGTTTTTTATTATGTATGTTTATATACATATATATGGATATATTTATATATTATATTATTTATTTATTGCCCAATTATAACTTTATATTTTATAGGTTTTAGTACCTACATACTTTTGTTGCTTTTAGAAAAAACTGTATATTTTTTTTTCCTTTCCGTTCTCATTTGATAAATTGTTCTGTTATTATTATTTATTTAAATTTAGGCACCTAGGTAATTTTTTATTTTTTTATTTTATTATGAATTTAATTTTTTATTTTCTTGGCTCAAGATGCAAATCAGAGTCTATTTCATTCATCTCTGGATGAAACAGACAGCTGATCTTCGGCCTTTTTCTAGCATTTTTAGTTATAGAAAAAATTATGTATTGTTAATTTTTGTAAGTTGCTGGAAAATAAAGACCTTTAATAATAATAATAAATAATAATAATTTGGTCACTTGGCTGATTTATCGTTATTGTTTTAATGTGACATTTTAGTAGCCCTTAAGTTCTCAATAAAAGTTTACAGTTGTCCAAAAGTCTACCCATAAGTTTTATATAACTTTAGTATAAAAAAGAATATCCAAAATATTGGCATATCTTTAAAATAAGAAAATGGAGTTGTTTAAGAAGAAATAAGCAATTTTTAAATTCGTTTAGTAATATTTCTGATCTGCTGTAGTGGCGTATATAGAAAAAAGTTTCGGGGTGGGCCCGAGACAGTTTTGGGGGGGGGGGGGGGCGAGACCTCATGAGGCTGTATTTTATGCAATTTTATGTTTGTATTCATGAAATATTTGAAAAATATCCAAAAAAATCTTAGCTTCGGGGGGGGGGCCCGGCCCGTATATACGCCACTGATTTGATGTATGTAGGGTAAAAAAATATCAAGTATTTAAAAGAAGCTTTCTTTTGCTGGCAGAGGAAATTTAACATCCCGATAAAGACACAGAAGCAATCTTTGTGCAAATACAGATAAAACACGCCAAAAGTTCACTAACATAGTTCAGTTTAAAAATGAGATTAGAAAATATAAAGTAAAACTGAACATTTTAAGGGAAGAAAAAAGTTAGTGCTAGTAGAACAGATGACAAGGAAAATCCTTAAATTACGTTACGCAAAAATTCAGGATTTTTAACCCCCTCCCCTCCTTTGTAACGCAGTTTCAAGAAAAAACACATAAAAAATATTAACACTTGACGCAAGGCACCCCCTTGGGCGTTACGCAATTTAAGAGAAGTCCCATAGTTCTCAAAATTTAAATTAATTAAAAATTCAAATAAAAATACTTTAAATTAATTAAAAATTCAAATAAAAATACTTTAAATTAATTAAAATTTCAAATAAAAGACTGATGGGAATTTAAAAAACTGGATTTAAATTTGGGGCAAATTTAAGAAAATGCACGAAGACCAGAATATCATATTTAGTTTAGTCGATCGAGAAAGGATCCAGTAGATAAATGAAAATCAAGATTTGCAAGGGAAGAACTTGATAGAAGTATGTGTAAAGGAGCTACTTAGTTTAACAAAGGATTTAGTATGTTTGTGTGCAATTTATTTAATAGTTTCGAAACACAGATTAGGGGATAAGAGTCACTGAAAGTAACAATAGACAAGTATGCATCCATGCATGTTATTTTCCTTAGTAGAATAAAGATTATCAATCGTAATTTAAAAATTATGGGAAAGAAAACGAAGTAGTTTAAATACACTGGTCAACGGTAATTTTAAAAATTGAACCACTTAAATTATTAAATTTCCTTAAAATTAAAATAGAAGCCGAAGAAAGAACCTCGTTTAGCACCAACTCTGGGCAGCTCACCTAGGTCCAAATTCACTTCAATAAAAATTTAAAAATTCATAACTCCGCCACTGACGTTTGTAACAAAATTGTGAAACATAGCGGCGATAGAGGGGTGACCCCTTTATAATATGTGCAAGTATTTAGGTAAAATCTGTCAAAATGACGTAATTAGGGACCCAGCTCCAAATTCACTTCAATAAAAATTTAAAAATTCATAACTCCGCCACTGACGTTTGTAACAAAATTGTGAAATATAGCGGCGATAGAGGGGTGATCCCTTTATAATGTGTGCGAGTTTTTAGGCAAAATCTGTCAAAATGACGTAATTAGGGACCCAGCTCCAAATTCACTTCAATAAAAATTTAAAAATTCATAACTCCGCCTCTGACGTTTGTAACAAAATTGTGAAACATAGCGGCGACAGAGGGGTGATTCCTTTATAACATGTGCAAGTATTTAGGCAAAATCTGTCGAAATGACGTAATTAGGGACCCAGCTCCAAATTCACTTCAATAAAAATTTAAAAATTCATAACTCCGCCACTGACGTTTGTAACAAAATTGTGAAATATAGCGGCGATAGAGGGATGATCCCTTTATAATATGTGTAAGTATTTAGGCAAAATCTGTCGAAATGACGTAATTAGGGACCTAGCTCCAAATTCACTTCAATAAAAATTTAAAAATTCATAACTCCGCCACTGACGTTTGTAACAAAATAGTGAAATATAGCGGCGATAGAGGGATGATCCCTTTATAATATGTGCAAGTATTTAGGCAAAATCTGTCGAAATGACGTAATTAGGGACCTAGCTCCAAATTCACTTCAATAAAAATATAAAAATTCATAACTCCGCCACTGACGTTTGTAACAAAATTGTAAAATATAGTGGCGATAGAGGGGTGATCCCTTTATAATACGTGCAAGTATTTAGGCAAAATCTGTCAAAATGACATAATTACGGACCTAGCTCCAAATTCACTTTAATAAAATTTAAAAATTCCTACCTCCGCCACTGACGTTTGTAACAAAATTCTGAAATATAGGGGCGATAGAGGGGTGATCCCTTTATAATGTGTGCGAGTATTTAGGCAAAATCTGTCGAAATGACGTAATTAGGGACCCAGCTCAAAATTCACTTCAATAAAAATTTAAAAATATATAACTCCGCCACTGACGTTTGTAACAAAATTCTGAAATATAGCGGCGATAGAGGGGTGATCCCTTTATAATTTGTGTGAGTATTTGGGCAAAATCTGTCGAAATGACGTAATTAGGGACCCAGCTCCAAATTCACTTCAATAAAAATTTAAAAATTCATAACTCCGCCACTGACGTTTGTAACAAAATTGTGAAACATAGCGGCGATAGAGGGGTGACCCCTTTATAATATGTGCAAGTATTTAGGTAAAATCTGTCAAAATGACGTAATTAGGGACCCAGCTCCAAATTCACTTCAATAAAAATTTAAAAATTCATAACTCCGCCACTGACGTTTGTAACAAAATTGTGAAACATAGCGGCGATAGAGGGGTGATCCCTTTATAATTTGTGTGAGTATTTAGGCAAAATCTGTCAAAATGACGTAATTAGGGACCCAGCTCCAAATTCACTTCAATAAAAATTTAAAAATTCATAACTCCGCCACTGATGTTTGTAACAAAATTCTGAAATATAGGGGCGATAGAGGTGTGAACCCTTTATAATATGTGCAAGTATTTAGGCAAAATCTGTCGAAATGACGTAATTAGGGACCTAGCTCCAAATTCACTTCAATAAAAATATAAAAATTCATAACTCCGCCACTGACGTTTGTAACAAAATTGTGAAATATAGCGACGATAGAGGGGTGATCCCTTTATAATGTGTGCGAGTATTTAGGCAAAATCTGTCGAAATGACGTAATTAGGGACCCAGCTCCAAATTCACTTCAATAAAAATTTAAAAATATATAACTCCGCCACTGACGTTTGTAACAAAATTCTGAAATATAGCGGCGATAGAGGGGTGATCCCTTTATAATTTGTGTGAGTATTTGGGCAAAATCTGTCGAAATGACGTAATTAGGGACCCAGCTCCAAATTCACTTCAATAAAAATTTAAAAATTCATAACTCCGCCACTGACGTTTGTAACAAAATTGTGAAACATAGCGGCGATAGAGGGGTGACCCCTTTATAATATGTGCAAGTATTTAGGTAAAATCTGTCAAAATGACGTAATTAGGGACCCAGCTCCAAATTCACTTCAATAAAAATTTAAAAATTCATAACTCCGCCACTGACGTTTGTAACAAAATTGTGAAATATAGCGGCGATAGAGGGGTGATCCCTTTATAATGTGTGCGAGTTTTTAGGCAAAATCTGTCAAAATGACGTAATTAGGGACCCAGCTCCAAATTCACTTCAATAAAAATTTAAAAATTCATAACTCCGCCTCTGACGTTTGTAACAAAATTCTGAAATATAGCAGCGATAGAGGGGTGATCCCTTTATAACATGTGCAAGTATTTAGGCAAAATCTGTCGAAATGACGTAATTAGGGACCCAGCTCCAAATTCACTTCAATAAAAATTTAAAAATTCATAACTCCGCCACTGACGTTTGTAACAAAATTGTGCAATATAGCGCCGATAGAGGGGTGACCCCTTTATAATATGTGCAAGTATTTAGGCAAAATCTGTCGAAATGACGTAATTAGGGACCTAGCTCCAAATTCACTTCAATAAAAATTTAAAAATATATAACTCCGCCACTGACGTTTGTAACAAAATTCTGAAATATACAGGCGATAGAGGTGTGAACCCTTTATAATATGTGCAAGTATTTAGGCAAAATCTGTCAAAATGACATAATTACGGACCTAGCTCCAAATTCACTTTAATAAAATTTAAAAATTCCTACCTCCGCCACTGACGTCTGTAACAAAATTCTGAAATATACGGGCGATAGAGGGGTGATCCATTTATAATGTGTGCGATTTTTTAGGCAAAATCTGTCAAAATGACGTAATTAGAAACCCAGCTCCAAATTCAGTTCAATAAAAATTTAAAAATTCATAACTCCGCCACTGACGTTTGTAACAAAATTCTGAAATATAGCAGCGATAGAGGGGTGATCCCTTTATAACGTGTGCAAGTTTTAACGCAAAATCTGTCAAAATGACGTAATTAGAAACCCAGCTCCAAATTGACTTCAATAAAAATTTAAAAATTCCTACCTCCGCCACTGACGTTTGTAACCAAATTCTGAAATATACGGGCGATAGAGGGGTGATCCATTTATAATGTGTGCGATTTTTTAGGCAAAATCTGTCAAATTGACGTAATTAGGGACCCAGCTCCAAATTCACTTCAATAAAAATTCAAAAATTCATAACTCCGCCACTGACGTTTGTAACAAAATTCTGAAATATAGGGGCGATAGAGGTGTGAACCCTTTATAATATGTGCAAGTATTTAGGCAAAATCTGTCAAAATGACATAATTACGGACCTAGCTCCAAATTCACTTTAATAAAATTTAAAAATTCCTACCTCCGCCACTGACGTTTGTAACAAAATTCTGAAATATACGGGCGATAGAGGGGTGATCCATTTATAATGTGTGCGATTTTTTAGGCAAAATCTGTCAAAATGACGTAATTAGAAACCCAGCTCCAAATTCAGTTCAATAAAAATTTAAAAATTCATAACTCCGCCACTGACGTTTGTAACAAAATTCTGAAATATAGCAGCGATAGAGGGGTGATCCCTTTATAACGTGTGCAAGTTTTAACGCAAAATCTGTCAAAATGACGTAATTAGAAACCCAGCTCCAAATTGACTTCAATAAAAATTTAAAAATTCCTACCTCCGCCACTGACGTTTGTAACCAAATTCTGAAATATACGGGCGATAGAGGGGTGATCCATTTATAATGTGTGCGATTTTTTAGGCAAAATCTGTCAAATTGACGTAATTAGGGACCCAGCTCCAAATTCACTTCAATAAAAATTTAAAAATTCATAACTCCGCCACTGACGTTTGTAACAAAATTCTGAAATATAGGGGCGATAGAGGGGTGAACCCTTTATAATATGTGCAAGTATTTAGGCAAAATCTGTCAAAATGACATAATTACGGACCTAGCTCCAAATTCACTTTAATAAAATTTAAAATTCCTACCTCCGCCACTGACGTTTGTAACAAAATTCTGAAATATACAGGCGATAGAGGGGTGATCCATTTATAATGTGTGCGATTTTTTAGGCAAAATCTGTCAAAATGACGTAATTAGAAACCCAGCTCCAAATTCAGTTCAATAAAAATTTAAAAATTCATAACTCCGCCACTGACGTTTGTAACAAAATTCTGAAATATAGCAGCGATAGAGGGGTGATCCCTTTATAGCGTGTGCAAGTTTTAACGCAAAATCTGTCAAAATGACGTAATTAGAAACCCAGCTCCAAATTGACTTCAATAAAAATTTAAAAATTCCTACCTCCGCCACTGACGTTTGTAACAAAATTCTGAAATATACGGGCGATAGAGGGGTGATCCATTTATAATGTGTGCGATTTTTTAGGCAACATCTGTCAAATTGACGTAATTAGGGACCCAGCTCCAAATTCACTTCAATAAAAATTTAAAAATTCATAACTCCGCCACTGACGTTTGTAACAAAATTCTGAAATATAGGGGCGATAGAGGTGTGAACCCTTTATAATATGTGCAAGTATTTAGGCAAAATCTGTCAAAATGACATAATTACGGACCTAGCTCCAAATTCACTTTAATAAAATTTAAAAATTCCTACCTCCGCCACTGACGTTTGTAACAAAATTCTGAAATATACGGACGATAGAGGGGTGATCCATTTATAATGTGTGCGATTTTTTAGGCAAAATCTGTCAAAATGACGTAATTAGAAACCCAGCTCCAAATTCAGTTCAATAAAAATTTAAAAATTCATAACTCCGCCACTGACGTTTGTAACAAAATTCTGAAATATAGCAGCGATAGAGGGGTGATCCCTTTATAACGTGTGCAAGTTTTAACGCAAAATCTGTCAAAATGACGTAATTAGAAACCCAGCTCCAAATTGACTTCAATAAAAATTTAAAAATTCCTACCTCCGCCACTGACGTTTGTAACAAAATTCTGAAATATACGGGCGATAGAGGGGTGATCCATTTATAATGTGTGCGATTTTTTAGGCAAAATCTGTCAAATTGACGTAATTAGGGACCCAGCTCCAAATTCACTTCAATAAAAATTTAAAAATTCATAACTCCGCCACTGACGTTTGTAACAAAATTCTGAAATATAGGGGCGATAGAGGTGTGAACCCTTTATAATATGTGCAAGTATTTAGGCAAAATCTGTCAAAATGACATAATTACGGACCTAGCTCCAAATTCACTTTAATAAAATTTAAAAATTCCTACCTCCGCCACTGACGTTTGTAACAAAATTCTGAAATATACGGGCGATAGAGGGGTGATCCATTTATAATGTGTGCGATTTTTTAGGCAAAATCTGTCAAAATGACGTAATTAGAAACCCAGCTCCAAATTCAGTTCAATAAAAATTTAAAAATTCATAACTCCGCCACTGACGTTTGTAACAAAATTCTGAAATATAGCAGCGATAGAGGGGTGATCCCTTTATAACGTGTGCAAGTTTTAACGCAAAATCTGTCAAAATGACGTAATTAGAAACCCAGCTCCAAATTGACTTCAATAAAAATTTAAAAATTCCTACCTCCGCCACTGACGTTTGTAACCAAATTCTGAAATATACGGGCGATAGAGGGGTGATCCATTTATAATGTGTGCGATTTTTTAGGCAAAATCTGTCAAATTGACGTAATTAGGGACCCAGCTCCAAATTCACTTCAATAAAAATTTAAAAATTCATAACTCCGCCACTGACGTTTGTAACAAAATTCTGAAATATAGGGGCGATAGAGGTGTGAACCCTTTATAATATGTGCAAGTATTTAGGCAAAATCTGTCAAAATGACATAATTACGGACCTAGCTCCAAATTCACTTTAATAAAATTTAAAATTCCTACCTCCGCCACTGACGTTTGTAACAAAATTCTGAAATATACAGGCGATAGAGGGGTGATCCATTTATAATGTGTGCGATTTTTTAGGCAAAATCTGTCAAAATGACGTAATTAGAAACCCAGCTCCAAATTCAGTTCAATAAAAATTTAAAAATTCATAACTCCGCCACTGACGTTTGTAACAAAATTCTGAAATATAGCAGCGATAGAGGGGTGATCCCTTTATAGCGTGTGCAAGTTTTAACGCAAAATCTGTCAAAATGACGTAATTAGAAACCCAGCTCCAAATTGACTTCAATAAAAATTTAAAAATTCCTACCTCCGCCACTGACGTTTGTAACAAAATTCTGAAATATACGGGCGATAGAGGGGTGATCCATTTATAATGTGTGCGATTTTTTAGGCAACATCTGTCAAATTGACGTAATTAGGGACCCAGCTCCAAATTCACTTCAATAAAAATTTAAAAATTCATAACTCCGCCACTGACGTTTGTAACAAAATTCTGAAATATAGGGGCGATAGAGGTGTGAACCCTTTATAATATGTGCAAGTATTTAGGCAAAATCTGTCAAAATGACATAATTACGGACCTAGCTCCAAATTCACTTTAATAAAATTTAAAAATTCCTACCTCCGCCACTGACGTTTGTAACAAAATTCTGAAATATACGGACGATAGAGGGGTGATCCATTTATAATGTGTGCGATTTTTTAGGCAAAATCTGTCAAAATGACGTAATTAGAAACCCAGCTCCAAATTCAGTTCAATAAAAATTTAAAAATTCATAACTCCGCCACTGACGTTTGTAACAAAATTCTGAAATATAGCAGCGATAGAGGGGTGATCCCTTTATAACGTGTGCAAGTTTTAACGCATAATCTGTCAAAATGACGTAATTAGAAACCCAGCTCCAAATTGACTTCAATAAAAATTTAAAAATTCCTACCTCCGCCACTGACGTTTGTAACAAAATTCTGAAATATACGGGCGATAGAGGGGTGATCCATTTATAATGTGTGCGATTTTTTAGGCAAAATCTGTCAAATTGACGTAATTAGGGACCCAGCTCCAAATTCACTTCAATAAAAATTTAAAAATTCATAACTCCGCCACTGACGTTTGTAACAAAATTCTGAAATATAGGGGCGATAGAGGTGTGAACCCTTTATAATATGTGCAAGTATTTAGGCAAAATCTGTCAAAATGACATAATTACGGACCTAGCTCCAAATTCACTTTAATAAAATTTAAAAATTCCTACCTCCGCCACTGACGTTTGTAACAAAATGATAATATATAGCGCCGATAGAAGGGTGGTTTCTTTACAAGTGGTTCAAGTTACAAGTCAGAATTCCAAAAAATAAAGGAGTTCTTAATATTTTTATTGTTCCATTATAGTTTATCTGGTCCACTGTAATTTTGTGTATGGAGCTGGCTCCATGGAGCTAATTTCACAAAGGTTCTGAAAAGGGTCTATATGCATTGGAAACTGCAGAGGCTTTTGTGATGTGTCGAAAGATTTTAGGATTTTCGCACTTAGACCCTTTAGAAGTTATACTCTTCAATTTATGTAAAAATTGCATAATTTTTAGATCAAAATTCATTAGTTTGGTTATTTTTCAGTGGTTTTCAGAATGGCTGAAAAAGTAGATCAGGAAGCACTAAAAAAGAAACTAACCCCATTGCAGTATCATGTCACACAGGAAAAGGGTACTGAGAGACCTTATTCAGGTAGAGTAAATTATCCTGTAAAGGGATATGTAATAAAAATGCAGACATTATTAGAAAAAATACAAATACTTACATTTATATGGTAGGGGAAGGTGCTGTACCTTGGACAGGGCTATACCTCGGACCACCAGCCCTAATGGCAACCCGCAATACAATTTGCGTAAACTAAAAATCGGCAACGATGCCCAACCTAGGGCTGTACCTTGGACCGCAGTATGTTGAACCTTGGACCAGGGTTTTAAAATATAGGAACTATCACTAACCTTTCAATATTTTATTACAAAAATAAAAAAGTCAGTTTAGGAACATAAAACAATGCTTAATAAACTAATCCTAAGATTCTGGAATATTAACATAAATATGTATTTCAATTCATAACTTAAACGTAACAAAATCCTAAGTAGTTTTCTTATCAGGTGACGGAATATGCACTGAAATCTACAGGAAAGCATATAGTTGATGTGAAACGACATGGTCCGGTAATCTTTTGAGGTTGAGGAAGCTTACAAATGATATCATCTCTTGAAAAATCAAAAGTATCTGTTGCGTCATTTAAGAATTTATTAGAGGATTTAATTCTACGCAAATACTTAAGTTCATTATTCTGCTCATCACAATTAGTGATTTCTGCAACATAGTATTTGAATTATTTTTTTCCTGTCACTTTGACCAGCACAAAATCTCCTTTATTAATGTTATCGCTGTCCATCAAGTAAGTTAGTTCTTCATCTTTATACTAGTGCTCCTCTCGTTCAGCCATTTCCTCTAATGCCATCTCTGCCTGCCATTTTGGAGGTATCCCATTGAGCTGGATGAACTTTTTGCAACAGCATACTAGTAAGCCAAAGATCGAATTTGGAGCCGTGTAAGACCATGGTGTAATCATGCAGCACTTATAAGGTTATTCGTTAGTGCTCTTTTTTTCAATTTCGGTGAAAACTTGGTGAGTGTTGTTTGAAGCCACTAATTGAAAGTTTTCAGCTCCTGACCCCCTATGAGATTTTAAATGCCTCATGAGTGTAGTTCTGGAAACATTGTAAGTTTTTGAAGCTTGGGTTCACAGGAGGTTTCGGCCGGTTTACTTCTTGGCATCTGAAAAGAAAATATAAATAAGGTTTATAAGTAAGTAATTTGAGCCTTGGGGTTCTAAGACCCTCTCCTGCAACCCTCCTACACCTAAAATCGCCTTATAATATCCAAAAAATACTTTCACTAAGATGGCTTGTAAAAGAGTTGTGCCTTGGACTGGTCCAAGGTACAACCCTTCTAGGTGTTCTGAGGTGCATTCCTGATGAAATTTTTATTTTATCTTAACCTCGCTTTAATTTAGAATTTTTTATTCAAAATATCATGCAAATTATAAGCCTAAGATATACCCCTATCATATTCAAAACACAAAAATGAAAAATGTATATTATATTTACGGATGATATTCGATTCAAAATTATCAAAAAATTTACTTACAATATGCAAAAACAAAAAGCACTTTTTTTCAGATGCACTCTATCACTTTAAATTATGCCGCTTTGGATGACAGCTATCGAATGCTTGGACCACATTGCAAGCATTTAAATAAAAAATATTTTTAGAAAAATGTTTATTTAATCAATGTGAATAATAAAAGAAAAAAGTAGGAAAAGGATTAAAGAAGCCATTGCTACTTTTAATTTTTGTTTATATTAAACCGCCAATTTTTAAAAAATATTTTTCTGCAAACATGTCCAAGGTACAGGACCTTCCCCTATAAAGTATCTTGTTGCTAAAGAATAGTGTTACTAAATTGATTTGGTCTTTCAAATAAATTTGAGAAAGATTTAATAGAACAAAAAAGTAGCGTAAAATATTTATTTCAGGAAAGTATGACACTTTTTTCGAATCTGGCACATACATCTGTGTAGTCTGTGAACAGCCCCTATTCAGCTCCAACACCAAATTTGATTCTGGATGTGGCTGGCCAGCATTCAATGATGTTTTGGATCAGGGAAAAGTCAAGTTGTCTGCTGATACCAGTTTAGGTTAGTCCTCTCTCTTTGTCTCCCATATAACACTTTAACTGTGGCACATCTACCTTGCAATGGCAAAATAATTGAACCTACTCACAAAAGTTAGGTTTCAGGATAATTAAACTTTGAGAAAATTTTTTGCCCTAAGTTTCTTCCTTATTTTTTGAAGATATTAGGATAATACAAGTATTTATATATGCAAGAAAAAAAAAGAATTTTAAAAAATTAAAAATTAGGTAGTTTTTGCAAGTACCTACACTCTTTTACCTTTGCACAGTAGACATGCCTCCTGCATGTTTTGCACTAAAAAGATAGTTCCATGGCATAGAAAATATAACATATTTTCTCAGGTTTGACTAATGTGGCATATTTTTTTTTTCACCCAGCACATAAAAAAACTCTACAGATTACAACAATAAACGATTTAGGCTTAACACTTTGGCTCAAAGATAAACCACTCTCTGCATTATTCGCCATGCAAGCAAGTGGGGGTTAAATCAAGGTTAGATTTTGTCTCCCTAGAAATACCTGAAATCCCCCAATTTGAATATCAGACACCCTGTAGTACAGGGTGTAAACATACAATTTAATATTTCTTTCTGTTTTGACACTTGATATAGCTCAAATCTTAAATCTGTAAAAATGTCAGATTTGATTCTTAAAATAAAATATTCTAAGTACCAAAATCAGTATCACAGAAACACTTAGATTAAAAAAAATATTTCAAGTTCAATTCTTACTAAATATTAATTTTAAATTAATTGTTTCTTTACTTTTGATCCCAAGGAATAGATAAAAAAATTAAAATTTCAGTAAAAGACATATTTGAAAAACTATTTAATAGACAAATTCTTGAACCAAATAAAACCTGACATTAAACTTTAAACTACAGTCGAACTCGAACATCTCTAACTCGAACCTCTATAGCTCGAACCTCTATAACTCGAACCTCTATAACTCGAACCTCTCTATAACTCGAACCCTTTAAGAGGTCCCTGCACTTTTTACACATATTTAAACCTCTTGAACTCGAGTTTCTATAACTCGAACTCTCCATAACTCGAATTGTTTTGGTTGTCCCTTCAGGTTCGAGTTATAGAGGTTCAAATCAACCAATGGTTTGGACCTTCTCACCTTTGATTTTCATAATTTTTGGTCAAATTCTTTACTAAGTAGAAAGAAGTAAAAATGCAGATTGTTAGATTTGTTAGCTGTCTGGTTTTTGGGTTATTAATTTTTCTAAATGCTTATATCGTCTTTTTTAGCACTGACTTGATTTCTTTAAACCCTTGTTATTCATAAAGTCTTGGGCATATCGAGGTAAAAGTTGCTGTGTAATCTTATAAAACCCCAAGCTTAATTATGGTATGGTGGTATCCTTCTTGTAAAAAAAAATGCAGGGGTTTAAGCACAAAATTTATTTTTTGTGCAGTTTAAAAACGTATTTTTTATTTTGTACAATTTTTTTATATTTGCTTTTTAGTCTATTTATTTACATGTAGGCCAAGTTTTAAAAAGCTTATTTTTATATTTGCTTTAGCTATTTAAAAAATTATTTCTGAAAATTAATGTTGTTCAAAATTCTTTTATTTTACCTTAATTATAACTATTTGACAATTCTCTTTCTTTAATATTTTTACTATAAATTAGCCGTGACTGGAATTATACTATTTCAAAAGTTTTTAATCATTTTCACTTAATTATTTAGACGTCACGATTTTTCGTATGTGATGACAAAACTCATCTTGACTCAAGTGGTACCGCTTCACGATCACCTGATATTCCGAAACTGGGTAGAAAGAATGAAGCTTCTGTATGCCACGAATTGCTTTGGTAAAGTAAATCGCGAAGAGAGCTTTCTTTCAGCTTCTTTATAATCATTAGCAGTGGTGTATTAAAATTTTATGCCATGGATATTTTCTGTAGCATACTTGTATAGTTGAAGCGGCGCGGCGTTAAAATATGGTTCTCGTAAGTTCGCTGCAGACTGGCTTTAGCTGCCATTTTTTCTACATTTGTCACAAATCTTCATAGCCATTTGGAATCCTAAGTTAACATCCACTCTGTCACATTTCTGGAATTTCTTACTGTCGTGGGATGATTTTGGTCATCATAGGGGTTGCAACATAAAGGGCGAAAAGGGGGCACCTACTAAAACGGGGCAAAGGCTTTTGTACAGGTTTTTAACTATTCTTTTGAGCGCATTATTATGTAAGTTCGTATTTTTAATTAATTGTTTCTTTATTTAAATGCTGTCCACGTTTTTATAATATACATGCTACATAAATAAGATGCCTCATAACAATATGTACACTTTAGATATAAATTTTTTATAGTAATAAAAATATCAAAAAATATATGCATCAAGATATAAATACATTTTTTTAACTATGATTCCATTATCATCCCATGGTAAAATTTAGCATACATGTAAACAAATGGTCTAAGAAAAAAAATTATAAAAATTAAGAAAAACAAAAAATACGTTCTTGATATTTCATCAAAAATATAATTTTTGCATAGACCCATTGTCCTCTTTTTTAGAAAAAAAGGCTATCAACACATTAAAGTTTGGCTTGTGAATCATCCTCTATACACAGCAAGTTTTAGCTAATTGTCTAAAAGGGTTTTAAAATTATATCAGTTTGAAGAAACCGATGCAGGCTAAAAATGGGTCCATATTTTTATTTTCGGAAACGCATAACTCAAAAAATACTCTGCCAATATATGGGCCCCTAAGCTCACACTAGGTACTATAGTTATAGTGTACGTGTGAGCTAATATAACTAAAAACTGAAATATATTTTATTCAACTCCAGACTAAATTACCTTTTGTTTGATACCACACAAGCCATGTTTTGACTTAAACTCAAATTTTTGAAATCTACCCCCACCCTTAAAAAAAACAAAAAACTAAAATGTATTTTGTTAAACTCCGGACTCAATTACCTTTCGTTTGATATCACACACGCCATATTTTCACTTAAACTCTAATTTTTAAAATATACCCTCACCCTTTTTTTTTAAATAAATTAAAATGTATTTTGTTTAACTGCAGACTTAATTACCTTTCGTTTGATATCACACACGCCATATTTTCACATAAACTCTAATTTTTGAAATCTACCCCCACTATTTTATTTGGTTTGTGTTCGGTGGATTTTGTTCATTTTTAAATGGGACCATCTCGACCCAAGACTCAGCCTAGGTACCAAATTTCATTAAAATCGGGCAAGCGGTTTTTGAGTTATGCGCGTTGGTCGTTACAGACAGACAGACATACATACAGACAGACAGACAGACGGCGCAACAAAAAAGTTTCAAAATCATCTGAAACGCAAAGATATATAAATTTTTTAAATCGGAGGAACCTTTTTTTTTCTCGAAAAAATTACGATCACTATAGCTCACACTACTATAGTATAGTAGTAGTGTGAGCTAATATGCAACCAAAAAATTTTTAAATTTGTATTTTTACTTTTTATTAGACGGAGAATCACTACACAAAAATTCACCATCATCAAAAAACTCAAGGTTCAAAAATATTTTTAAATTGGTTGAATTGATATGAACTTATTCTGATCTAGATTTTTATTTAATTTGGTTAGGTCGAGTAAGAACGGAAGTACAGTGCTCAAAGTGTGACGCCCACTTGGGTCATGTGTTTGGTGATGGACCGGCTCCAACTAGAAAAAGGTTTTGTATCAATTCAGCATCCATTGAGTTTGTGCAAGACAAAAAACCATCAGAAAGCTAGTGTAAGTCTTAGAGAAAACTATAAGATTATTAAAAACATTATTGGTGTTTGTTTTACAAAATTAAAATATATATTCTTAGATATATCATCAAAACAAAGTTGTAGATATCAATTTTAGGGATAATCAAAGTTTGCAGAAAAAAATGTATTAGTATTCTTTTTAAATGAAGTTTAATAATAATTTGTTAAAAATTGGTCTTTTATTATTATCTTTCTTAGGAGTTTATATACCTTTACAGTTCTACTTTTTTATTCAAATTTCTTTAAGAATCTGTTATTTGTTTAAACATTTTTAATAGAGTTGTTAGAAAATATATACAGGAATAATTTTTTCAGTGTTACAAATAGAGAGTGACCCAAGATTTAACCACCATAATATAAATCTTGGAGTCACTAGTCACTAATAGAGAATTCTTTTGAAAAAGTTAGTGCATCACTCGTGGTCCACTGACATTTTTTGGTGCTGTCGAAAAATTCCCCCAGTGCAGTTTTAAAAGACTATGAAAGTGCTCTAGTGCAACACGAGCTCGGACTAAATATGTACTGAGTGCTTCACACTGAGCTTTTCAGTTAGTCAAAAGAATACAAAAAATTGCACTAGTTTTCCCAAAAGTATACGAAAATTGCACTAATGGCACACCAGTGTTGCACTTTTTTCCCAAAAGAGTTCGCCCTAAGAGAGCGTCCCACATAGCACAATCACGTGTTTAACACGTAAAAAAGGCGTGAGAAAAATATATGAAAACAAGCTTAATAGGTCATTCATTAACGTTATAAAAAATAACGTTGCTAAAAAGTGCGTTTTAATAACGCCTTTATCAAATTAAAATATCAATTTTTTACGTTAGTTTCAAGTGATTTTTATAAACGTTAAAATCACATTAAATTCACACCTTTTCTACACGAATTTTAAAACGCGACTTGCATGGCTTTTCTACCGAATATTTCTGAGATTTTACTAGCAGCAGCGCCACCTATTGTTGGGATTTTTGACTTTGACGAAATCTATCAGGCAGTGGTTTCGCCTCTAAACTCCAAAAACCTGTTAAGGAACTAATCCTTGATCCACGATCACGACGCATCTGTTATTAACCTGATAAAGACACATTAATATTCTGTGAAAGTGTTTATTGTTAAAAAATCTAGTTTAGCTTTTAAAAAAAACATAATGTATATAGATAGATATATAGATATTTTGTCTTGCTTTGAGTGCCATCTTTAAAATTGTCTTGAAGTGTTGTAGTCTTAAACTAGTAAACTTTTATAACTTCCTTTCGCGTATCTTTTAATTTAAAAAAATGTTATCAAAAAAACTTGACCAAAAAAGACGCGGAAAGTTAGTTAGTAGGTTTGAGAAGTCTTAATCTAGTGGCATTTTAGAACAGGTTGTGGAGGACTTTTCAAGTGTGAATTTGGTACATGAAAATAACGAGGGTAAAAAACACGTTATATACACAGCACCAGAAACTTCAGCAAAAAGTAAATTTTTATAGCTTGATTTCTCCTTGTTTTTAAGTTATCTTTAAGCATGCCCAACTAACATTTATAGTAGCGGCTACATGTTCTAAAGGCTTTGCTACTTTCTTATAGTAGAAATGTGGTGATCCCAACCAAAATTTGTTACTTTTTAGTTCTAACAACTATTTAGTATCAGGAAATAGTAGATGTTTCGTAAAAACGACCCTCTAAACTACTTCATAGGATTGTTTCTTGATAGTCGATTCTGATAGTCTTCTCTACCACAATAGGACGTTGCTAAAGTTTTACTTTCTTTTTAGTCATTATTTCGTAGTCGCCCTGACTTTTATATCCTACTTAATTACCACTAGAAAGTTAAGCTTCATTGGAGTCCCAAACAAGTGTATCCGACAACTACATTATAACTTTAATTTTTACCACAAAAGTTTGTGTCATCATAGTAACATCTGATGTAACAATGTAGACAAAATAACTTTTTGGATCAACTTTAAAGCCGCAACTACTTTCAAGTAACCTTTTCGACTATCAGGGAATATAGTTTGGGACGCCATGTTTTTATGTAAGAAAGAAAATTTAATATTTTTGTTGTCGTTTTATGAGCTCATATTAAAGAGCCATACTATTTTATAAACAAATTAGTTGAAGCTTACCAAAAATGCTCTTCTTAAGCACCATTTGTTGGAGTTAACTGTCGATTATGAAAACATAACCTCCAAAATCACAACACAAAAATTCCATCAGCTACCAGAAAACGGCTCAATTTTACGGGCGCACCGGTTTTTTGCAATATATATAATGCATGTTATACAAAAAACTTTGCGTCGCACTCGAATTTTGATCCTCTGCTCGTAAATTCTCACACTTTTGGATAACATAGTTCATATTATAACCATAACCAAACAAAAAAACTAAGCGAGTCTGTTTACTGTTGTGTCCACCATATTGTGTAACAATTCTACCAAAAAGAAACGATTATATTATTTGCAACTACATCGCAACTTTTATGCCATTACGGAAAAAAAACAGCCTCTACGACGTAGTAGATACCTGGCTACGACGTAGTAGTGTAGTTGTTACTACAGTGACTTTAAACACTTGGCCAAGTAGTTATAACCAGAAATTGGTTCCCCACTTAGGGAATGATAACGTCGCTGTATGGTATACTGAGACGTAGCGGGAGTACGTTGCGGTTACTTTTAAGAAATTCTTTCTAGTTGGGGTTTCGTCGTTACAACTTTAATTGTTTGTTGGGTGTAGATTTAACAAAATAAATATTACATGGTATGAGGTTGTTTTCAAGTAAAAAAAATTTTGTTATTTTTGTTTACGTTAATTTAACGTTGGTGTGATTTTTGTGCTATGTGGGGTTATGGTCAGAATTAGCGGCATACCTAGGGTAAATGGTACCAGAGGCAAAGAAGAAAATTAGCATCAATCCTTTACCCCCGAAAAAAAAATTAGTTTGACGACCGTAAACTAAGATTCTTACCAAACACATGTATCTGTATTGCAACGCATCAAGGATGTACCCACATTTTTTAAACATATATAGGGTGTTTCAAGCAGTGGCGTATATAAGGGGGCCTGGGGGGCCCGGGCCCCCCCCGAAGCTAAGAGATTTTAGATATTTTCCACATATTTCATGAATACAAACATAAAATAGCATAAAATACGGCCTTATGAGGTCTCCCCCCCCCCCCGAACCGAACCGAACCCCCCCCCCCGAAACTGTCTCGGCCCCCCCCGAAACTTTTTTCTATATACGCCACTGGTTTCAAGTAAATGGTAACTGCCCTAGTAAAAACATTGTTTTTAAGCCGCAATAAATTTGTAACTTAAATGTAACAAAAAAACTTGTTAAACTAAATTTTAACTTAAAAATCAAAATTTTTGGATTTTTTTTTTAAATTACTCAACTTTGATTAAAATTTTTGCCTGCGGCGCATTTTATTTTTATCTGGATTTTAAATTCAGAGTTATTAAAAACAACAAATATTTTTTTGTTTTTACTGCCTTCTTGGTTCCTTCCCTCCAGACATCCTGGATCCGCCACTGTAAATGAATATTTTATATTCATAAGGTTTATAAAATAGCTATAATAGCTTTAAAATACGTACACAGAAAAAAAGAAGTTCTTCAGTTAAGAAAAGTAGTTTTCTTGAAAAAACTATCTTGACCCAAAAGAAAAAGTCTCCGAACAAATTGTTTTCTTTTCATCTAAGCAAACCACTTGTTTTGGGAAAAAAAATAATCGTCTGGGTAAATTATTTTGGTTTAAAAGAAACTGCCTTTAGCGAAGAAAACGTGGTTTTGAAGCAAGATATAAAATGTCTTACTAATATCTTCTTAACACAAATAAAGCTTTACTTTGCATCAAGACTTTTAATTTTTTAACTGAAAATATCCGGCATCTCAAAACGAAAATGGCGATGTATTCCATAATACTAGAAAACACAAAACAAGAAGGTTGCCGCTATAAAATATTGTCTTCGTGCATATGAAAGCAGATTTTTTCTTGGATCAAAGCAATTTGCATTGACTGAAGACATTTTTTTTCTGTGTAGTAAAACGAAACGAAATGAATGATTTTGCAAATTGCAGATTTTATTTTGTTGTTATGGCAAAAGACAAATTTTTGTTGACAAGCATTTTATATTCTTATTGACTTATGAGGGCCCCCAAAAAATTATTTGCCCTGGGGCCCCATGATGACTTACGCCGCTGTGTGTATGTGTGACCAAATATAAACTTGGAGGAGGGAGGGAGGTCAAGAAAAACAAATAATTAATTATATACATTTTGTTTATTTCACTATGAATATTTTGACTTAATTTCTAAAGGAATGACAAACATTAGTATACCTATGGGAACGTCCTTATATTACGTAACGCAAAAATTCAGGATTTTTGACCCCCCCCTTCCCCCTCGTAGCGCATTAAAAAAACATTGAGTGTAACGCAAGTTCAAACCCCCCCACTCCCAAGAGCGTTAAGTAATTGAAGGACAGGCCCTACCTACTTACTAACTGATTAATGGTTCCTTCAGATAAGGCAAGTAGTACCCATGCCTAGGAAACTCAATGCAATTTGACAGGTCGTTAGGTTAAAGTTCTCACTAAGCTCACAAGAGGCACTGCGGTTGCGAGTTTGTTCCTTATTCTATTTTTTTTTGAGAATTATCTGTGGTTTGGATTTTCCGTCCCCCTTTTTTTCAGGTAGAAAAACCTCTTCCACCGCATTTTATTTCGGGTTCATTTAAAAGCTATCTTTTTGGCTTATGTAGGTAATCTTTGCTGCTGTGACGCATTAAAATTAAATTTTGTTAAATTTGTAACTTTTGCAATTTAAATATAATAGAATAAGAATTTCTAGTTGCTTTTCTGGGTGGTGTCTAATGTTCAGACGAGTATAAAATGCATAGTTTTTCGAGAAATTTTAAGGTAAGTTTTCTTATTTTCTCATTTGAGGTTAGATTGGCATTTGATAAAATTTGTATTGGTAGTGTCTTTTTAACTTCTTCTCGCTTACTTTACGGAACTCTGAATACAGGTTTCCAATGCCTGGTAGGTGCCTTATTTGCCCATGAACTAAACACAAATTTAGTGTTAATTTTATGTTTATCCCTTTCGTTTGATATTAAGTAAAAGGGGGGGCTTAATTGACGGGTAAACGAGAGATTACCCAGCAGCGTAATGTACTTTGAATAAATTTATTCCTTAATTTTAAATCTTACGATAATCTAGTACCTATGATTAATGTGGTTATAAGTTGATTTTTTTTATTTTCAGCTTTTCGATGATATGTGTGACCACTGATAAGCTATATATATACTGCTTTGAAACATACCCTACAAGTACACAACTTACAACCAAGGCGAGGAGGTACTTTTAAATCATGTCAGATTTTCGTCGAGCTGTTAAAAAGTAGACACTTAAGAATGATTCTCTTCACGAACAACTGTTTCATTATTTATTCACTCATCACTCACCAGAAATGTTAAAAGCAAATTTAGATATACTAGACAGTGTTTGGTTTTGCATTATATTTTATTTTACCAATCAATTAGACTATGTATTATTTCATCAATAGTTAGTTGTTAATTTGTAGCTTTTTTTATAATAATAAAAACTCATTTAAAAAATGTTTTATTTATTGCATTTTATATATCATTTTCAATCTGTTTATATCTTATAAAGACATTGTATGTCTTTATAAAATATTGACTGATTAAAAATTTCAAAAAAAACCTTAAAATTAAAGAAAATTTATTATAAAAGGCGATTCAAATTTCCCGCCTCGCCTTTTACTTCGTCACTAAGCTCTGCAGTGGGCGCCACAGAGCTAACGACCTGTCAAACAGCCGGAGTTGCATATCTAATAAAAACTCACTAAACCGCGCCGCAAATCCTTTATGGTAGTACCCTACTTCCCACCTAACATTATTGTTTACAAGAGCGTATCCAGAGGAGAGCAAGGAGCGCAGCTGTTTTTAGTCAATTTAGGTAAGAGTAAAAAAAAAAGTAAATTTAATTTTTTGAAAAATATATTTTAAAAAAATGCCTTTACAGGGTGCCCCACATAAAATGAGGATTTCGGAATCGGTAAAAGATACAATTTTGGTTAAATTAGAAAAAAGTCGAGCTATTCCGAGCTCAATCAAATACTGTAACGAAATTAAAAATTTTTATACGGGTTTTTAAAATATCGAGCAAAAACTAAAAATTGTGTTTTTCGAAAAACTAATATTCAGCGGAGCAAAGGGAGGCCTGCCCCCATCCTCAATTTTTTTAAACCCTATAAGATTCAATCAAGACTTATAATCTGTTTGTATGTAAAATATAAAATTTTCTTTATGTCAGAAGTGATACGCCCCCCCACTATTTAAAGGCACGCAGCCGCAGCGCCGCTCCTAATAAGGGGGTAGGGAACTTTACCTCTTCTAAAGTACACTTAACTGACCAGATTAAAATAATTAAATCTAAAAATAAATTACTAAAATAATAACTACAATTTATAGTACGTAAATTAACCATATAGACAGGCGAACATTTTTAGGTATCTGCACTGGTTTAATCAGCGGCTGAGCGGGGGTGGGGGCGAGGGGTTCTTCGCGCCCTCAGCCCCGAGGGTACTGGCGCCCCATGGGTGCCCTAAGCTTTTTGAAGCAGCAGGGCCGGCAAAGTGAGGGGACAGCAAAGGTAAATCGGCTGTCTAATAAAAAAGATAGTAAACTACAGACATGATCTGATTGTCTTTTTTTGGTCGCAAATTTTTGATATGAATGACCTTTTTTTTTGGTCAAATTTTTTTTAAGGGCGCCCTTTTCAGCCTTTGACTCCCCCCCCCCCATAAGTCACGCACGCCGCTGGGATTAATAATTAGTTAAAAGGGCCTATGGAATCCCGTGGGATAGTTGTGGAAGATTTTTTTAAACTAAGATTGATCGATTGTTAATAAGATCACACAATTTTAGGTCACCGGGAGTTTGCCTCCATTGAGTAGAAGGCCGGTGTGACGTCATAAATCGAAGACGGCGGGTAATTTCATGTTTTTTTACAAACTTTGGCTTATACCTTTTCTAAAATTAGTTTTACAGAAAATTGTTAATACATTACTACGAAACTAGCTTTATATCTTAAAAACTAACAAAGATATTATCTTTTTTTAAAATAGAGGAAAGGTGCCTATTATCGGATACTTTTTTCTTTTGGCCTATAAAAAAAAGTTCAGTTATATATCAGAAGTACGTGTTGGCAAACAATTACTTGACCTATATTTTTCAATATTCTGAAATGCCAAATGTCAAACTTAATTCTTTTCTGAGACAGATAAAAATATATTTTGGAATACAAAAATGACCATTTTAAAAATGGTGTCCTAATATCGGATAGGAGGTAGTCCCAATATCGCAAATGTTTGATATTTGGAACCCATAGTAAAGTTAGAGCTTTTTTATTAAACTTTTTAATCAGTTAAAACCATACACTAGCATAATATTTTTGCAATACAAAAATAATTTGTCAACGCTTAAGACTAAAAACAATTGGGAAACCCATAGTGTCCGATATTAGGGCATACATTATATGTGAGGTTATCAACCTTTTCAAAAAGACAAAACTGCACTAAACCTAATAAATTATACATCAAATAAAACCTTACAATATGCTTAATCAAATGATGTATATCAAATTAATAATTTGTCTTACCTTCTAAGAATAGATTGCCTATAATCAGCAGCTGTAAAATTTTCGTGTTCTATGATTTCACGTAACCAACTGAACAGCAAATAAAAACTTGCCGCAGAAATCTGTAATTTATGTAGAATCTGTACAGCTTGGTGTAGCATCGGTACATGCACACGCAGGTAGATCGGACCACTAGTTTAGGAAGTACTTGACTATCCGATATTAGGAACCTATGCGATCATAGGCACCTTTCCTCTACTAAAAAATAGTACTTAACTATTTTTTTACAAAAAAAATTTTTTTTAAATATTTAAAAAATTATACAAATTGAAGATTGATCAAGAAAGTTTAAGATGACCCTCGATTAATGATAGGATAATTCAATTTTAAGTCGCCGGGTCTTGAGTAGGAGCGCCTATATGACGTCATAAATACAAAATGGCGGCATCTTCCATTTTTACAAAAATAAATTCTTACACATTACATTCTTTACAATGTTTGTGAAAAAACATGAAAAAAACCGCCACTTTGGATTTATGACGTCATACAAATTCGAGGCAAACACCAACTTTTAATTGTATGATCTGTAGTTTTCAAAAAATTTCCACTACTATCCCGCGGTACAGCGTGTCCCATTTTCGATGGGATTAAATGGGAAACTCGGTTATTATTAAAGATATTGATTTTCTGATTGCACCTTACCTTGCTCTTTTTTTGAGCCCTTAAAAATGATGTAATCAGATTTTTGCTATACCCCGTAGTTTCGCTAATGCAGGCAGTTTTTGAAAAAATTGCATTTTTAATAATCCCTTATATCTCGCTTATTTTGCCAGATATTTTTATTCTGTAAAAAACTTTTTATGGCAACTTTTTTAGAAGAAAATAACGACGTTGTCAGTTTTTTTTTAAATATTGTTTAGTTTTTGGGATATGGTATTTATCATGGATTTTTTTTATTACTGTTGTCATTGATTTTATGCTATTATTATTACAAAATAATAAAAATTTTATATTTTTTTATATTTTAAAAAAAATTTTGTCCGAACCTGGAAATTTCCAACATAAATATAAATTAAAAATTGCTAGTTGAACACTTTTTAGTTTAACTGTTTTGATACTTAGCAAATTAAAATGGTTTTACGTTAATTTAAAGATTTGTTTGAAACAAAGTCTGCAAATACAAAAAAAATAACAAATTACAAAAAATAATAACTAATTTTTCTTTAATGATATAAATGTTTAAACTGATTGCCATTATGCGTAAGACATTGTTGGCATTTTTGAATTGCATAAAAATATTTGTGCCGTTCAAATATTGGGAGTTTGTTGCTTGAATAAAGCAGTCAAACATATCACATTTTTCAAAATGTGGATATGGTCGATTTCTTTCGAATAATTTTGAGTGAGCCATTCACAAAAATTACAAGTAAAATGACAATTTCAATTTCACACTTTGGTTTTTCCATGTTAAAATAAATTTCATAAGATGCTGTGCTACCATCAAATAATAATTACTATGATATTATTTTTGTAACTTTTTAACGTTGTTTACTTTATTTATAAATCTTTTAATTAACGTTTCAAAACAGATAAACTAAAAATTGTTCAGTGTGTCTTGCAATTTTTAATTTATATTTACGTTGGAAATTTCCAGGTTCAGACTAATTTTTTTTTTAAATATTAAATATTTTTTTAACCTAAAATCAAAAAAATATTAGTTTTATCATTTAAAAATAATAATAGCATGAACCAATGAAAATAGTAATAAAAAAAATCCAGGTCCGTATTTAATTTTTTTATGATAAATACCATATCTCAAAAACTAAACAATATTGACATCATTATTTTGCTCTAATGCCATAGAAAGGTTTTTACAGAATAAAAATATCTTGCAAAATAAGCGAGATACAAGGAATTAATAAAAATGCAATTTTTTCAAATATTATTTCAATAGTATTAGCGAAACCACGGGGTATAGCAAAAATCTAATTACACATTTTTAAGGGCTCAAAAAAACAGCACGGTAAGGTGCAATCAGAAAATCGATATCTTTAATAAAATGGGACACGCTGTACACGATTTTTGACTATAAGCCACTCAACTAAATCCACAAATAACAAAAACTACTCAACATCAACTTTTATATCCTTGTCCGACTCACTCCCACTACTGTCAAAGTTCTCGTAAGACACAAAAAAACCATAAGGTTGATGAAAGTTAGGGTGAAGTCCCATCAACGCTACCGGACTAGGCGGTTTCTTCTGTTTGGTTGGTTTCTTCAGGAGTTCTTCAATGGAGTACGGGTTCTTTTTGGCTTCTTTCTTTGGTTGCTGATGAGGTTCCCTGTTTGGATTCAGTGTGGTTTCTTCTTCTTTGCTGTCTCTGTCTGAGGGTGGGGTATCGAAAGGTTGATAGGGGATAACCTATAAAAAAAATAATATTGTCATGTATGTAATTTGGGCATGCTATCCGGAACTTGGTTGGTTAACCTGATGTAAAAGTATTGGGACGTCAACCTAGGAAGTATGTGGTGCAAACGATTTATGTTTAAGATTAAAACACGTTTGTAATCATATGCTTCTATAAAACCAATCAAGAACGGATAGTCGGGGTTCAGTTCAGTGAGTACGCTAAGTACGTAAGTTCTTAATATCTCAATAGTCAAGTATAGAAACAGTAAAGAGATTCTGATCGAGAGCTGAACCCGACCTACACGTGAATAAAATTTGTATCAGAAAACTGGGCCAGATAGTAGTGATTAGTGTGTAAGAATCTTGAAATGAGACTTTATTTTTCTTCTTTGATTGTTTTGTTTTAGTATACTACATTTTGCAACAAAGCAAATTGTCTTCATATAAGTAATATTTTGCTTCCAGAGAAAACAGTACCTTAGAATAATTCACTTCCAATTTATAATAAAACAATTTCTGTTTCACATTAAAATAAAGAGGCAAGACATTTTTTGTGCAATATCAAGAAAATATTCTCTTGGTGAATAGGAAAGCACAAATTATTTTACTTCACATTAATTGGCTTTGATCTAAGACAATTTTTTTTACCGTGTACGGGGGATTTCTTAAAAGTTTGCATTTTGGCAGAAGGTCTATGACTTTTGTTTAGTTTAGTTATTAAGGATCAAACTATCAAACAGAACTTCATCTGTCACTTTTAGTTTTTGAGATACTTTATAAAATTTGTATTTTTTTTTGGATTGACTCGACATCCGTAAAATAACGCAAACAATATATACAGACTATATCTGTGACCTCCGAGAGTGTTATAATCCCAAGAACAAACGTAACTGCATCTCAGAGACACATATTAGGGACCTATTGCATGTCACATTTTTCACTTTATTTAGGGACCGTGTTGCCGTGCATATAACGTTATGACAAAGTGTAACCATAACAAAAACATTTCATGTAAAAAAAAGCCAAGTACGCGAAAGTTGTATTCCGTAAAAAGAATTAAGATAAAAGTAAAGCCAAGTTCTCAAATACAAAATTCAAAATGAAAGGTTCTTACTAGTTTA
Organism: Aspidapion aeneum; assembly: GCA_963576565.1. Lineage (NCBI taxonomy): Eukaryota > Metazoa > Arthropoda > Insecta > Coleoptera > Brentidae > Aspidapion > Aspidapion aeneum. The sequence goes on along the minus strand of OY755038.1, from coordinate 14,390,400 downwards.
GAAATGTTTTTTTATAAAATGTTTTTGTTATGATTTTACTTCTTGTTTAAAGGATTTGGATAATATTTAAGTTTTAAAGTAGTAAAATATGCGGAATATTGTTCAAAACTTTTGCAAGCCTTATTAAAAGTTTTGAGGTTTTTTTTATATTTTCCTATGGTTTTATCATAGTTCGATCCTATCACCCTTATAAAGCTCTCTAGTGTTTCTGGAAGTAGGCAATGTTAATTTTACATAACTTTACATTTATAGGGGTGGAAAGCAATTTAAAATTTTGGTGTTTTTTAATTTTTTGCTATACTTTTATCATAGTTCCTATCAGTCTTCCTAAGCTCAGCTCTCTAGCGTTTCTGGAAGTGGCGAATGTTACTTTTACATAACTTTACATTTATAGAGGAGGGAAGTTAACAAAAAATTTTGGGTTTTTTAATTTTCTTTTATAGTTTTATCATAGTTCCTATTTGCCTTCCAAAGCTCAGCTCTCTAGCATTTCTGGAAGTGGGCAATGTTACTTTTACATAACTTTTTATTTATTGCGGGGAAGAAAGCAAATTAAAATTTCTGGGTTTTTAAATTTTTCTCCTATAGTTTTATCATATTTCTTATCAGTCTGCCAAAGTTCAGCTCTCTAGCGTCTCTGGAAGTGGGCAATGTTACTTTTACATACATTTACATGTATGGGGAGGGGAGTGAATTATAATTTTGGGGTTTTTTCCAAGGGTTTGGTCACAATTTCTATCAGTGTATCAAATTTCAGCTTTATAGCATGTCTGTACAGTAGCATTTTGATGATCTATACATGAGTGAGTGAGTCAGTGAGTGAGTGGCAATTTCGACGTTTTTTGAAATTTCGTAACTACTCTACTGTGTTATGGAAGTCCATGAAACCTGGAGGGGTTGTTAACTCTGAATATCTACGACTGTGCAAAGTTTAAGATGCGTAGCTCATTCCGAAGTAGAGTTTTAGATAGGTTAAATATAGGCTGAAATATTTTAAGAAAAGATGGTACGGCAGTGCGAACTTGGCGAGGCACTGCCGTGCCCTCAGATGTAAATTTAAAATATTTTTGATACCAGACTTGTGAGACGTGCGTAAAAAAAAATAACAATTGCACAGTCTCAAAGTAATAAAATTACTCTAAGTGCACAGTCAACACAGACCTAATCCTATTTTCCTGGCAGCTTTTCACTGGTATTGGTCTTTCAGTTTTTCCCTAGTTGTTTTCGGAACTTTTTAATTAATTTTGCCTACAGAACAGAAAACATGCTTTTGACAGATAAGTAAAGGATAAAGGATAAAAAATTGTGTACATGCAAAAGGTCAAAATTGGGTTTCTAAATATCATGTGACATCTGTCATTTAATGTGGCATTTATAAAGGATAAAGTTAGCTAAAGGAGGCTGTGTAAAAGGCACGGTGGATAGAATAGACCGGTGTTCGGATTTTATATATACAGGGTGTTCGGCACATGAACCGTCAAAATTTTGTGGGATATTGTTGGTGTCATTTGCTACCTTTGCAACCTTGGAACTTGGGTCCTTAGAGTCACGGCAAAAGAGATATGAATTTTTTTATTTTTTTTTTCTCAATTTACGCAAAATCCCACCTTTAAACCCTCGTAAGCTTTTTATTAATGTCTGGAAAAGCACCATTTTTTTTTATAATTTTGTAATCTTATGCTACTTCAACTAATTAATCGATTTGTTAAAATTTATGTACCAAAAGGACATACGAGGTTTTTTATTGAAGAACATTAGTGATTTTGTGAAAGAAAATCAATTTCAAAATTAAAAATTAAAAAAGTATCGACACTTGAGAACTTCATTTTCTTTTAAAAACTTCTCCAGTTGATTACCTTTCTAACGGTATGCTACACATTGATTAAAAAAACAATTCTGCTTTAAAATACGGATATTCCGTGAGACGGGCAATAATCGTTCGGCCTGGATAGGAAAAACAATTTGATGTTTATGATCGTTTCGAACAAAATTTATAAATAAAGAACACAATACATTATTGTTAAAAGTTTAACTTTTATTTAAGTAGGTAAACGCTCATAAACATCAAATTGTTTTTCTTACCAATTCCGAACGACTCGCCCTTCTGACGGAATATCCGTATTTTAAAGCAGAAATGTTTTTTTTAATCAATGTGTAGCATACCGTTAAAAAGGTAATCAACTGGAGAAGTTTTTAAAAGAAAATGAAGTTCTCAAGTGTCGATACTTTTTTAATTTTTAATTTTGAAATTGATTTTCTTTCACAAAATCACTAATGTTCTTCAATAAAAAACCTCGTATGTCCTTTTGGTACATAAATTTTAACAAATCTATTAATTAGTTCAAGTAGCATAAGATTACAAAATTATAAAAAAAATGGTGCTTTTCCAGACATTAATAAAAAGCTTACGAGGGTTTAAAGGTGGGATTTTGGATAATTTGAGTAAAAAAATTTTAAAATTCATATCTCTTTAGCGGTGACTCTTAGGACCCAAGTTCCAAGGTTGAAAAGGTAGCAAATGACACCAACAATATCCCACAAAATTTTGACGGTTCATGTGCCGAACACCCTGTATATATGTCGAATTTTCACGTTACTGGTGGTCCAGCTGATTTTTGTAAACAAAAGTTAGATATGATATGAACAACTAATATTTTTTGAATTTTTTGAAAACTACGGCAATTTTCCTATTATTTTTAGTATATTCTTATAAAATAATATTTTTGAGACATACCATTCGTTATTTTTTTAGCCGGCTTCATTTCTCTTTACACAAAAATTAAAATTCGAAGAAAATAGTGTGTTCGTTTCAGCTTCAAAAATAATCCGCTGACCTACATCTTTGTTTACTTCCCAAGTCCTCGGTTCACCTTTGATACTAAACAATCACATTCAGTTTGATTTGTAGTTTAAGCTTTGTGTAATAAAAAATAAAGCGGACTAAAAAAAACTAACTTATAAGGATGTACTAGAAAACTGTAGGAAAATTGCCTTAGTTTTTAAAATATTCAAAAAATATTAGTTGTTCCGTTGTTCATATCATATCTAACTTTTGTTTACAAAAATCACACACCACAACTAATTCAGGACTAATTAACGGCAAATTATCCACCTAGTCGCGATTCGATTTGCGATGGGTGCCAACATATGAAGTTAGCGAAGCACCCAAAAAAACGATCAAAACTAAGTGCGACAAAATTAATTTTTCCACAACTAATTAACGACTAATTAGCGGCAAATTATCCACCATATTCGGTTTCGATAGGTCATGTCTAAAGCCATTTTTGACAAGGGTGCTTCGCTAACTTCATATGAAGTTAGCGAAGCACCCAAAAAAACGGTCAAAAATAAGAGCGACAAAATTAATTTTTTCACAACTAATTCACAACTAATTAGCAGCAAATTATCCACCTAGTCACGATTCGATCTGCGATGAGTGCTTCGCTAACTTCATGCTCATAAATTCTAGAAATTGGATTTTTGGTATCCATATCAGAAGCCGCCATCAAAAATTTAAAATACCGGACAAACTGTTTTTCGTTATAATTTTATAACTATATTACCGATTTTAATGAAGTATACTGCATGTTGCAGGGAATTTATTAGGCTTTTGAGCACAACTTTTTGTCTGTTATCTTGAAATCCAAAATGACGCACAGAATTAAAGTTTAGCGCCGGTACACACACGCGTTTTTCTGCAGCGCGGTGTCGCAGCGGTACCGCAATTGCGGTCCGTGGTACTATAAAATAAATGACGCGATTCACACAGTTGAGCGGCAACATCGGGGCGACCCGCGTTCGTCTTGCGTGCATTCTTCGCCGCCACTCTCCCCGGGAACGCAGCGAGACCGCACATCCAAATGCGGCTCTCAGTACATTATTGGTTAATACGTTAATTTAGGTGGGTTTCAAACCCTTGGTAAAACCCTTTCTTCGAAAAGAATAAACAAATACTGGACCACCAGTGCCGTGAAAAATTCGACATATATATTTAAGATCCGAACACCGGTCTATTCTATCCACCGTGTGTAAAAGGTCCCTTATTTTTAGACTGCAGTAAACAGAAATCTGCCAAATTATGTTTTCTATGCAATTTTCCAATAAAATCGTTTAACTAAAAAAGACGTCTATTTTATTAAAGTTTTTGCAAAGTCAGTTGAACAAAGGTTAAAGCCGACCATCGGCATATCCTTTAAAGAAAGTGACATGGGCGGCGGTAGATATACTCATGAAAATTATTTCATTTAATTATGGCGTAAATAAAACTTTCTATTCCTACACCTACTGAAACGACACTGATTTATTTTCGAACTCTGCATACTGCCAACTTAAGGGGTCCCGAAAGAAACCTGCAAGCAATTAAAAACCCGTCTTAAAAAAATCTGCCAATCAGGTGCCGCGTATTCACGTGGGCTGGGTCGGTCTCAAAACAAATACTTTGTCGTCGGACCGCAAAGAGGCGCGCCTTTTCTCTGTCGGTAGGGTTGAAATTGTGCCGTCTATCCACCTGTGCTGGGTTGGTCAGAAAACAAATACTTTGTGCTAGGACCGCCAAGAGCCGCGCCTTTTCTCTGTCGGTAGGGTTGAAATTATACCAGGAAGATTTTATATGAATTTGGATAACTTTTGAAGGGCAGATTGAAGCAAAATTTCATGAAATCGATAGAACCCCGTATTAGGAGCATTTCAGGTGACTTTGCAAAAACTATAACATTATTCTTCTCTTGAATGCAATGAACTGTTTTCTCTATCTCCTCTCGAAGTATCCGAAGCCTCTCAAAAGTGTAGAAAATTGAACACCCTGTACTTACTAAATTATTTATCCCACTTTTGATGGAACTCCAGGCATTCTCCATGTTATTATTGTTATTGGCAGTAACGACGTGAAGTTGGTGGTGCAACGGCGAGATTCGCGGTGTTGCCGGTGATGCGTGATTGGAATAAGTGGTGCTGTGGCTGTGGTGCATCGGTGACGCGAAATATGGCAACGACGGACTCAGGCTGGGCGGTGCTTTGCTGTGGTAGAGGTCTGATGATGGAATCATCGAGTCTAAAATTTATTAATTTCTTGTAAGTAGGGAAAAATGGCGTAAGTGTCCTCGGACGCTTAGATTATTTAAGTCACTTTCACCAGTATTTACTAAAGGGACTACAGTGCTAAGTGCTACAATCCTAATGGTGTCCACTCACAGGCGGCCGGCCGTTCACGGAATGTCAGGCCTTGCCTTCAGTCCGAGACGAAAATGGCCCTACACTATACAGTCCACAGATCGAAAGGCCGAGACGTCAGTTCGTTTCTAGAGATGGACTATCAGTTTTAAGACCATTCAAGGCCAACACAAAAATAGAGGCCACGACCCTGAAAAAATCAGCTGTTCTCCCGGGGCTGAATTTTATATTGGGTCTTGTGGGAGGTCAGACGTTTTTTTATGATATTTTCAAAATGGCACTACAGATTTCCGCAAAATTTCAGTGAAATATTCTCAGACACCATCCCGATATTCCACCAAAGGTTTTTAAGGAAGCAACATGATTAGAAGGTTAAAATCTTCAAGATTTAGCATTCCTTATTTTAAATTCAAATTACCCGCCATGTACCACATGCCAACTGTTATATTTGACATGTGTTTGCCTTTGTCATATGTGATTGTCACATTCGCTTCTGCTTTAAACTTAATTTTTGTGTGAGCTAATGAAGCAGCTATGAAAAATTAGGGCTTACTATACATTTAAAAAAAAATGTTCTGCCAGAATAAAGTAAAAACAATCTCAAAAACGGCTTTATTAAAAAAAAAATCAAATATCCATGAACCGTCATTCCAACTTCAATATTTTAAAGACAATCAGCTGTGTCGTAACGTGACCATCAAAAAAAAATCAGCCCCGGATGTCAACAAAGTGGAGGATCGTGGCCCGTCCATTTTGATAGCCCTGGACCATTATGGCACACATTAACAGTTGTCAGTTCACGGACTCAAAATAACTATTTCTGTTTATTTGTTGAAAAAAAAAAGCGGTTAACCAAATAAAAGTTTTATATTTTGTTAGCTCTTGTATTGTTAACTCAAAGTGAAACAAAAAAGAAAAGGCGATTTTGGGTAAAAGAGCGGCTTTTAGTAAGAAATAAGCTGTCTCATATGAGATTAATTAACGTTTTAAAAAGTTCCAGTGCAGAAGATTTAAGAAATTATTTAAGAATGAATGAAGCATGTTATCAAAAGTTGCTTAAATTGCATATATAAAAAAAAAATACAAAATTACGGAAGGCTATTAGCGTTAAAGAACGATTGATTGTTACTTTGAGATATTTTGCCATTGGGCGTACTTTTAAATAAGCAGGGTGTCTGTCGGTGATAAATATCAAGGAGATTTCTAATAAACTCTTCAAATATGTAAAAACTGATGCGCGGATTGACGAAAATATCAAACTTGCCAAATAATGGCCTTCGGCCTACTGACAAAGATTTCCGTCCTATTTCACCACACATTTGCAGTTGACCGACTGCCGGTGTGTGACTGTTCTGGGACGAAGGTCTGATCGAAAACCAGATCGACAGTCCTTGGCTGGCCGGCCGCCTGTAAGTGAGTGGGCACCATAAGTCTACAAGTCTAGATTTGGGTTGAAGGTTTAACTTATTTTTCCTGTGAATGCAATAGTTTTTAATATTTATATAAATTATTCATAAATACCTAGCGATATGGGTAATCTTTTTTTTGTTGTAACAAAGACATTACTTCCACACAAAGGTTACAAATAAATAAAAAAAATATAATATTTGGGTTTAAAAATGGTAAACTTCCAAACATCACTAGGAAATGTCGAATAAAAACGGTGTAAGTCAGTGTCAGCTGTCCGATTGTTTTGGTGGATCTGTAATTGAAAACAAATTCTAATATATCTTGTGCTTTTTACAGTATTTAAATATTGATACGTATTTAATACGGTAATGCATCTACAGATATAGATTAAGTTATTTATGGATTATTAAGCTTTGACATTTTTTTATATAAGTTTTTTTTTATCAATTATGGATTATTTCTATTGTTTTTTGAACCTTAAACCACCCCTCATGGGTGGTACTACAATTTGAGACTATTTTTAACGGGAATCCTACGATTGCACGGACTAAATTTCCAAAAAATTACATTTCGTTACAAAATTTTTATGTGGTTTTTTTAACATCAAAAGATTTTGACTAGTTTCGACGAGTTTTGAAACTCGCGTCTGTTTATTGGAAAGGGTCGTGTTGAGTTTTTTTATGTTCTACTTTTATTTCGTTGTGCTAGTCTGCCTACCACTTCTGACTAGCGACTACCAGTGGAAAAGGACCGAAAACAAAAACAAAACTCAAACCAAACCTAGTCCGCTTAATGGAAACAAGAGTTTTGGGTTTGTCTTCGATTTGTTTTTGTTTTTCGGAAACTAGAAAACACAAACTAAACTGTCCATTTGGTGGAAAACCGTCTTTAGGATGAACCAAATCTTTGCAGTTATTTGACCTGTGAGTATTAAAAAAAATACACTTAAACCGGTCGATATCAAGTCTATAGACTTGATACTAAAACCCGGTCTAAAACGTTAAGTTTTAAGGTCTTAGTAAATACTGGTGTTTGTGTCCACTAGAGTCCCTGTATGTGATAGATATTGGCGGAATCAATATCTGTCACATACAGGAACTCTAGTGTCCACCATGTTGGATTTTAGGTTTTTGCCGATTTTTTTACAAAAACATAACGGAAGCTTTGGGCATTTTTTTATGGAATTTGAACACGTTTATTTTAGCGGTAATATAGCCTCCCTCCCTCAAGCCTAAATTTTTATAAATATTTTTGACATATCTCACGAATAAAAAAGAGTAAAATAGCATAAAATAATGTCACCATGAGGTCTACAAAACTATAAGCAGCCTTTCAGGATATGGCAATATGCACTAATGACAGCGAAGTTCCACAGCGTAATCACCCCAATAGTTCCCCTACTCACCACTTGGTGTTCTTCCTCCATGTGGCATGATGTCCTGATGATCCGGCCAGACCCCGCTGTTCCTTAAAATTCTGTTCACTGAGCTCACCGAAGGGATGTTGTGGGGTTCGCACACTCTTTGGGAAATTAGCTGCTCCCGGATTTCCCAAGCGAACATGCCGGGATTTTCCTGTTTAAAACGCAGGATTTTCTTTACTACGGTTGGGGTTGCTACTTGCTGAAACAAGACAATCAATAATATCAGGTTATGGTGGTCCCTAATGAGTAATAAGACCCATAAAAATGACGCGAAAGACTGAGTAAACATTTTAATTAATAACAGTTCCCTGAGCTCAAAACAATATTTATTCCAGGCGCTAGAGGCACAACCAAAGAAAAATGCGTTTTTGCGTGTTCTGTCAAAACTAACTTCTCATCGTATTGTATATATTTTTACCACAAAATTTTCCTTATAGTCTATTATTTCAAGCCTGGGTAAGTTATTGATTGATTTAATTAAAGTAAAATATATAAATATTTGCCTTTGCCATTATTTTTAAAAAGTGTTTCCTAAATTATCATATTTCCAGTTATGCCACTATCAAAGCAAGGCAGCGATATGAGGACCGTAGATTGACAATGGATCCTAGCTGAGAATAGGTCATAGATAAGATTAACGATCGGGATGTTGCTAGACCAATTTTTATTTATCCCCCCTCCTCTTGTGGTCGAGTTTAAACTTCTGAAAATGTATCTAAATTAATTGATGCCACAATGACACAGAAATGAATTCAAATGTGTAAAATCTAAGCTAATTATTAAAATTACGTTTTTTTTCAAATTTTCCCAAAAACTAAGCCTTTTAGAGAAAAATATGTAATAACCTTTATTGTAGACAATAAAATTTCCTTTTCAGCGATATATATGTCAGTGAGGTACGACTCATGACAAACTCTCCAGCGTCGTCCATTTATTGGGGTAATGTTAAAAAATTAAAAAAAGAAATATGTTTGTCACATGTTTTAGCCATTTTTTGTAAAAACCAAGCTATATATTAAAAAATGTGTTCTTCACTTTATTGTAGACAATTTTGTTGTAAACGATGTATAACAATTTTGGGGGCGTCCGTAAATTAAAATTTTAAAAAATCACTAATAGTCCGGAGCCTAACCCACTTTTGTCTGCTTTTTTGCGTACCGTAAAGAAACATGGCACGATTATAACACAACACTATGGTATTATTTTGCGAAGTGGTTCCTATCCCGAACCCAGTGCAGAGCAAAGATACAGAGTGTTTTATTTTTAATTGCATCTATCTCATTAAAATTCTGTATAAAATTTAAATGTAAAGCTAGAGCAATGAAATTTAGCACCGATTATAAGGACATATACGTTTTTATACTAAGCGATAAAAAATTATATTGTTTCATTTTCTTCCAAGAACTAAAAAAAGTTTTTTTTAAAATTTATGATGTGGGTGTTAAGTACAAAAAAAATTTCAAGCGGTTAGTTATGCAAGTTAACTTGTTAAAATTTACTGTGAGCATTAACAAATTGTTTCTCTTTAAAACAAGTATTGCTGGACTGGTGCGACGTATACAGGGTCGGACTACAGGGGGGTTTTAATTAATAATTGTAAATTGAAAAAATCTAAAAAGATAGAAAGGTATGTGAATTTCTTAGACGTATCGATATTTTCAAAAAGTATATACCAAATAAAAGATACGTAGCTTTTATTTATATTTCACAAAAAGAAAATGAGAATATTGTTGAACTGTTCAAAATACAGGCTGTTACATTTTTGTGGTACGGCTAATGACAAACTCTCCAGCGGCATCCGTTTATTGAGGTAATGTAAAAAAATTTAAAAAAGAAACATGTTTGTCACAGGTTTTACCCGATTTTTGTAAAAAGCAAGCTATACATGAAAAAATGTGTTCTTCACTTAGAGAATTTTCTTGTAAACGATGTATAACAAGGAGAGATAGTTTCCTCTATAACAATTTTGGGGGCGTCCGTAAATTAAATCAATATTTAAAAAACACTAAACTAAACTATACTAACCAGTTTTTTAACAAGTTTTATCGAATTTTCTCAGAAATTAAGCTCAATTAGTTAGGCCCTACGGGGCCGATACTGCGTTTAATGATAGAAGGAACACACTTGGTATGGATAGACATAAGACTCGCCCGTTTACGAAAGGGAACCACCCCCCAACCCTGGCAGGGGGGTGGTTCCCCCTCTTAAATATGATTTTTGAAGGTTTTTTACCAATAACTCGAAAACGGTCAACTTTATTTAAAATATTCTAAACATCATTTTGCAAGCGGATAAAATTTCCTTTTTAACCATGTACCTTAGTAACCTCTAAAGGCAGTGGTGCACGTTCGATAGGCCTACGAAAAAAGGGGAAAATGTTTAAAATATGTTTTTTTTTATTTGTCTTTTGGCATTTATTATTTTTTTCAAAAAAGTATTTTTTTTTGTTCTCATTGTTTACAGTTAAATATTTAATAACATAAAAATAAATGTGTTTCTAGAAATCTTCGAATCAAACAAAAATTTTGTAACTAAATAATACTCAAGGTGAGTAAAAAAATATTTTTGATTAGTATTAACTTAAAACTTAGTTTTTCGAGTTGAATTTATTTAAATTGGGCGAAGGGGGCATCTTGCTCTCGCCCCCCTCAAAAGTGATCTTTTACAGTATTTTTCTAATTATTTACCAACTTTCAAGTTGGCCAAAAACAACTAAGTAATAGTTATTGAGGCTGACCAAAAGTCTTCTCTAACGATGTATAACACGCACCTTTTATAGGTATTTGAATAAATGAGAAGTGGAAAAAACAATTTTTTTTTAATTTTTTTGAATTTTATTGTCCTACATGTTTTTAAAACTTATTTTTAAAGCTGAGTAAATTTCCTTTTCAACGATGTATATCACTCCCCCCTCAAGGCAGCGGTAGATCTAGCAGGAAATTTCTTTGGCCTTAAAAATAAGTTTTAAAACCAGACATGTGGGACAGTAAAATTTATTTAAATGCCTATAAAAGATGCGCCACTGATGTAAGGGGGGCGTGTTATACATCGTTAGAGAGTATTTCATCAGCCTCAATAATTGTTACTTAGTTGTTTTTTGCCAAGTTAAAAGTTTGCAAATAATGGGAAAATTACTGTAAGAGAGCACTTTTGAGGGGAGTGTGAGGGGGGATGCCCCCCCAACCCACTATAAAAAAGGTCAACTAGAAAAAGTCAGTTTTAAGTTATTGCTAACCAAAAATAATTTTTTACTCACTCTCATTTTTATGTACTACTGAGTTACAAAAATAAATGTTCAACATTTTTGTTTAATTTAAGGATTTCTACAAACACATTTATTTTTATTTTAAGGCGGCAATTTAAAAAATATATGTCTAGCTTAATAAGTATGGGCTTTTAATCAAAAATATTTTTTTGTGAAGAAAAATAGTGTTAAGGATAAAAAAAAATCCCCCTTTTTTCGTACGCTAATGGAACGTGCACCACTGCCGTCAGAGGGTACTAAGGTACATCGTTGAAAAGAAATTTGTCTCCAGAAGAATTTTGGAAAAGTTGACTGGTTTAGAGTTATTAGCAAAAACCTATCAAAAAACACCTTTAAGGGGGGAAGCACCCCTCTGCCGGAGTTAGGGGGGTGGTTCCCTTTCGTAAAATGTTCGGGCGAGTCTTATCACATACCAAGTGTGTTGCTTCTATCATTAAACGCAGCATACCGCTTGAATCTCGGATGTAGAGCCTGAACTAAATGGGAAAATAAATATTTTCAAATCATAGATGGTTCCTTTTTAGCTCACACATATACTATACTATAGTATTAGCTCACACATATACTATACTATAGTAGTGTGAGTTATGGTGATCCTAATTTTTTCGAGAAAAAAACAAGTTGCTCCGATTTCAAATTTTTTTATATATCTTTGCGTTTCAGATGATTTTGAAACTTTTTTGTTGTGCCGTCTGTCTGTCTGTCTCTCTGTAACGACCAACGCACATAACTCAAAAACAGCCTGCCCGATTTTAATCAAATTTGGTACCTAGGCTGGGTTTTGGGTCGAGATGGTTCCATTTAAAAATGAACAAAATCCACCGAATAAAAGTCACATAAAAGGGTGGGGGAAATTTTAAAAATTAGAGTTTATGTAAAAATATGACGTGTGTCATATCAAACGAAAGGTAATTGAGTCTGGACTTAAACAAAATACATTTTAGTTTATTTAAAAAAAAGGGTGGGGGCAAATTTTAAAAACTAGAGGTTCAGTCAAAACATGGCTTGTGTGGTACCAAACAAAAGGTAAATGAGTCTGGAATTGAATACAATATATTTCAGTATATTTGGTAATATTAGCTCACATGTATACTATAACTATAGCACCCAGTGTGAGCTTAAGTGCCCATAATTTGGCAGAGTATTTTTTGCGGAAATAATTAAGGTAAATAATTTTTCGCAAAAAAGTTAGACGAAAAAATTTTTATTTAAAAGAACCGTCGTTCGAAGTAAATGTTGTTAAACGAATTTTCGTTCGTAGAACATGACTTAAAGAAAATATTTTCGAAAAATTTTTCGTTGGAACAAAAAAACTCGAAAAAATTTGAACATATGTCCGAGCCCCCTTTTATTGGGCTTCGGATAAAAGGTCGAAAGTACAAAAGGTCGAAAAATAAAGTCGAAAATACAAAAGGTCGAAAGTACAAAAAAGTCAAAAGTACAAAAGGTCGAAATACAAAAGGTCGAAAATACAAAAGGTCGAAAATACAAAAGTCGAAAGTACAAGAGATCGAAAGTACAAAAGGTCGAAAGTATAAAAGGTCGAAAGTACAGAAAGTCGAAATCACAAAAGGTCGAAAGTACAAAAGGTCGAAAGTACAAAAGGTCGAAAAATAAAGATTAAAACCTAATCAATTCGAATTGCCCTGCCCAGCCGAGGTGGTCCAGGGGTCAAGGATAGTTGATAGTTAACCCGGTTAGGTTACCACCCCAACCTGACCAGGTTAGGTTTGTTTACTAAAAAAAACTACCCTGATCTCGTCAGGAAAGTTTTTTTTTGATATACTAACCTAACCGAGTCAGGTTGGGATAGTAACCTATCCTCGTCCCCGGGTCTACCTTGACTGGACAGGTCAATTCGACTTGGTACGGTAATTGGTATTTTTAATATTTTGTATTGTTGAATTTTTTTCGACCTTTTGTACTTTCGACCTTTTGTACTTTCGACTTTTTGTTTTTTGACCTTTGTACTTTCGACCTTTTGTTTTTCGACCTTTTGTACTTTTATCCTTATGTATTTTCGACCTTATTTTTTAGACCTTTTGTACTTTCGACCTTTTATTCCCCGCCCTCTTTTATTAGGTGCCATGAATGTCCTTGTAAGTAGGTATAAAATGACAATGTTTACGCACATTTAACAGATTATGTCAAAGCTAAATTGATTTATAAAAGCAAAAAATATTAATAGGTATTTTATGATTAAAAAAAATATTTAGTAAATGAGCTTGAAGGTTCCTTGCCGCATGAAGTAAAGGTGACAAAAACGGGATGGCTCTAGTATGGAACCTTGTGGAAACTTCTTTGCTTGCGTCTCCAATTTTGTGTTTGTTTGGGAATAAAATTATTAGTCGTGCAAGTAAGTTGTTAATTTTATGTCACGCGAATTTCGAGGGGGGTTTAGAATACCTAATTAGAAAAAATTAAATATGCGATTAGGTAATGAACCGAATCCTGATTTTTTGCTCTAGATTTTTATAATTCTGGAAAATTAACCGACAATGTAAAAGACAAAACAATTTTAACTCTATGAACTGCTTAGAAGAGGAGAAGGAGAGTCTTAAAAAGAAAATTTACAAAATTTTAAAAGGCCTAGAGGATATTGCAAAATGTAAGTTTATTTAAAAACGTCTTAAAGACGTTTACCTATTTTTTTTTAAACTGGGACTGTTCATCCGTAGCTAGGATGAATTTTAATTTAAAACTTGTTGATTTTTTTTACATAATGTATCGCAGCCCACGAGAAAAACCGGCCCGGGCGCGGAAATATCACGTGACCGTAGGAGTCCCACAAAAAAACGCCTCACGGCCCGCTGTCATTATAAAACATGTGCGTGTTCAGTTTTGGTATGTTTGTTTACGTCGATTTTTTTTTAATTCGGGCACGAATTTTATGTGAATTTTATCAAAGTTATTAAAATAACGCAGCCCACAAAAAAGACTGTAGTGGGCTACGTTAAAATAATTAATGGATAAATTATAAGAAAATACCTATAAGATAAACAATGCCGCGAACGTGTAATTAGTGTTGTTCCTTGTCGGTCCAACTATAAAACTGAAACCTAATATGTTGCAAACGGGAAAGAAGTGGTAAAAGATAAGATCTTGGATAAGATTGATCAAGTAATAGACATCCTTGGTGACATTTTCGATAGTGAGAGTGAAAAATGTGTTCAGTTGTCATTTCTTATTGAACAATTAGGTCTCTTGAAAAGGTAACCTGAGAATCGAAGATATGGTCGATACACTTTAATGTTGGCTTCATCTTTGTTTATCCAGTTATCCAGTGCATACACGTCAATTTACAATTCTAAGGTAATATGTCTTCCGCACCCTCGCAATATTAAAAAACTGATTTGTAAAATATTGTTAACAGATAGTAATCTCTCTGATAGTGTGAAATATTTAAAAAGTAAGATACAGCTTTTAAAAGAACATGAGTTGGTAGTTAACTTACACTTGATTGGAATAGATATTAAACTTTGTGCTGGGTAATTTTTCAAAAAATTATTGACGACCACTACATTCAGTTCATTGAATGGGAAAACCATCTCACTTATTCACAAAATCACTTGTTTCTTTTTAATAAATTATTGTGAAATGTTTTATATTGATTGATGAGCTGAGTGTTTTTGTGGAGAAAAACTATTGTCAAAGCTTGACAAAATTAGTTTAAGGGCATGTAAAGTTTTTTAAAATAATTTTATTAAAAAGCACAATGATTTAGTGTCTGCTAATAAATCTTTGAATAAGAACTCAAAGATGATGACAGTCAAAGAAAAATTAAAAAACTAAAAGCTTAGGTTTGATATGTCCAATTTTGAAAGACTTGTATAGATTTGAAGTTACTAACGATATTATGTACCTAATATATGTACCTGAAGATATTAGAGCGCAAATTTTGTATAATTTTTTATTTTATAGATTCAGTTCTTTTATCCATAATAAACACATATATCAGCAAAATACTTTTTTCAATTTTTGCCTATTAAAGAACAAAAATGTTTTGTTAATTTATTTAAATTGTGTAAAAACATATAATATATTAAGCAATACAATAAGAATCCTGGGACTCCTAAGATCACGTGACCGCTGACTTGCTTATAACGCGCCATGGCCGGTCTTTGTCGTTGTCTGCGATGATGTATTAATAAGTGAACTTTATCAATTTGCTTTTTATTAAAGTAAACATTATTTTATTTTAATTTCAGTTTCTATGCTGTTCTGTTATATTTTCGCAATGTTAATGAAATTGACTTGCCGATAAATATTTTGCCGCCACTTTGAGATTATATCAAATATCACTCTTTGGAATTTGTGTATTTTATAATTGTAGAAAAAATTTGTTGTAAATAAAATCATTTTATTACCTATATATTATTAATTGTTTGTAAAAAGCTAAAAAAAAGTTTTTTTTTGTATAATTTTACACATAAATGACATTCGAAAGAGACGTTATTTCCTGATCAACAATTGAACCAATGATACTCTACATACATATATTTTTTTTAAATTAATAAAAATCAATACAGGGAAAAATCTAAAAATATTGGCTACATAAATTAATTTTCGGGCTGGAGACTGGAGTCTTCGAGAAGCCGACAAACAGTCAACATCTCCTGAAGATGCCATCCACTCGAGATGGCGAAACGTCGAGAACGAATTTCCAACGACGACGGCCGAACAGCCCGAAAGCACACCCACCATTGGACGATGGCCGCGAAAGCCTTTCACAATTTGTAAAGAAAATTGTCTTCATATAAGTAATATTTTGCTTCCAGAGAAAACGGTGCCTTAAATAAATTCAGTTCCAATTTATAATAAAACAATTTCTGTTTTACATTAAAATAAAGGGCAAGACATTTTTTGTGTTATATCAAGAAAATATTCTCTTGGTGAATAGGAAAGCACAAATTATTTTACTTCAAAGCAATTTGCTTTTATCTAAGACAATTTTTTTTACCGTGTACGGCACAACCAAAATAAAGGTGATGAAATCTGAAAAGGGAAAATGAAATGTGGATATCCACTTTAGAAAACCAACTGCCAATTTACCGTATTAGCTAGGATAGGCTCGGGATTCTATAGTGATGTTGAATTTTTGCCTCAGACCCGAGCCTATCCTAGCTGATACCGCAAATAGAGTGTTTGACAGTAGTAAAAAATAAATATATATTTATTTTTAGATATCTCTTTAGGTCTTGGGAATGGTAAAAACAAACTTTTTTGTTTAATTTTTTCTCAAATTCATACTTCTTTTAATTAAATAGATTCATTGAATTAAAACAATTAGCCACGTGGCGGTCTACCAATCAGCTGCGAGTGATGTCACAAAACAGTAAACGCCTCGAACGAACCTATTTTCTGCGTTATTTTCTTATGTTCTAATGTTTGCTTTGGTTTAAAATGCGAATTATCATCCTAAATTAGATTTTATTTAGTGTTTTGCTTATAAAAAACATTTTCAATGGAAAACGGATTCTCCAAAGCCGATAGCTTCAACTTGCCAATGCTGAATTCCTTTATGGTGGCAGGCTTCTTTGCCAACAACAGTGATTTTTGTTCTGCGGAATTTAGAAAAGTTAAAATGTTGATGTAAGTATTCGATGAGTTGTTTTGTATATAATTGAAAGATTTTTTACGATACCGCCTACTTTTACTCATTTAGATTTTGAGGTTAGGTTATATGTTTTGCTTTTTTGTTTAATATGCCACTTACAATGGAATCAATTAAATACCCAATCATTATTATTTTAAGCATTAAGAAACCATCAAAATCTGCTTTTTTAAAACAAAATTTTCTAAATACATTTCGTTTTAAGGAATTCTTATGACCCTTCATAAGAAATTTCAAAACACCAACATTATTATGAAGTGAGCTCTTTAATGTCTATTAATTGGTGGTGTATCTTTCTACTTATAGGTCTTCGCGACAATTACAGGTAGGCAAAAAATATACAACGACCAGCAATACTTGAAGTACTGCATAGGTTACATGGGCGCACCCAGGGGGGGGCGGGGCCCGGGCCCCCTCCAAGCCTTAGATTTTTTTACATATTTTGTACATATTTCATGATAAAACACAAAAAATAGCTTAAAATTTGACACCATGAGGCTTCGATCCCCCCCCCCCCCCCCCGTAAGAGGCCTCGGCCCCTCCCCAAGACACATTCCTGGGTGTGCCACTGATAGGTTACACTGCATAGTTCTAAATTTAGCCTGCATGTGCACTGCCTAATCCTGCATTTAGAGGTACTCCCTAGTCCTGCCTAATAACTGCCTAGCACCGCCTAAAAATTTGTACACCTTTCTGCCTATTATAGTTGTTCACCCCTTGTAATAAACATAACCTCAAAAATTTAATCGCCATTTACGAAATAGTTATAGTTATAGTTATAGTAGTAAATATATAGACAACGTGAGAAAAATTAATAGAAAAAATTTAGTTATACTCACATCAAAGTGATATTCACAAATGTAAAGTGAAGATGTATTAGATAAGGCCCTTGGGTCTCTTCGAGCAAGTTCTAGCCACTTTTTTCGTTCTTTTACTGCTGTAGGCACACGAATAAATAGTTTTTCAGGTGTTTTTATGCTAGTATTCGAACACTGAGGCACTACACACCACTTATCGGACATTTTTTCCATAAAAAACAGTAACAACACAGACCAAAAACAAATAAACACTTGAATGCCGTGTATCGGTCCGCGAGTTTACTGTGCTGTGACGTCATTTCAACGCCATGCTAGAAATGAGCGTTTTAGCGGCAAATTTAAATCGGAAATTAGAAAACGTGATTTTAAATGTAGTCATGATAAAATATACTATTTTAATAATTTTGCGTAGCAAATTAGGGATCTATGTATCATTTTTAACTCTTTTCTAAAATTTGTCAAATACCCTATTGGCTGCTGGTTTTCTAAAGTGGGTGTCGATATTTCATTTTTCCTTTTCAGTTTTCACCACCTTCATTTCATCGCCTTTCCATCCGTTTTGGTTGTGCCGCACTGATGATGTCTAAGAATACTGTAACATCGATGTATACGGCTACTATTTCTTTGTTCTGAGGACCAGCCCAAAAATTAATTTATTCACTCTTTAACGTCAAAAAATTCCTTTCATATTTAAAATATTGGTCATCTTTTACACTTTTAAAATTTTCATTTCAGGTGGTTTCTCCACTTTTGGCCGGTACTGTATTATTTCTGATAGGGGATCAAGTTTCATACAATTCATAATCTATTTGTCATATTATTAAAAAATATAATTAATATATAATAATTACCTTACTTGTTGTTTACTAACGTCTACTAAATCGGAGAAAAATCAAAGCATGCACTCCTGGTAACAGATAATGATAATTTTTTCATTAACTAACCCGGTATTAATAACATTGTTTAATTTATCTTCGGCGGGATATTAAGAGTAAGTATAATAAACTAATATTTTGTTATTAATAATTATGCTTCTATAAAAATGTGTTTGATGAGAGCAAAATTATTTCTACTATAAGTTGTTTTACACTATGCCACTGATTTTCATAAAATTCGGAAAATGGCCATATATATAATATTCCAATACCCACGGTAACTGCCCATTCATGATGCAAACATGAGGGCCTTGGGGTCTTTAAGCAAAAAAGACCTGATTGGTTGCTTTCAAAGACATTTGCATATTATTTCCATATAGTACGTATTATTGCAATACCTACGGTACCTTACGATGCAGAATGTAAACAGATTTAAAATAGGAATATCAATGGGTATAAGTCTATCCTCTTTGCGGTCCTTAAGATAAAATGTCCTGATTGGTTATACTTTTACGCATGAATATTATTTTATTCTTGTATTCGTTACGTCAAATCATCGGCGTACAGTTGAAAAAAACTCTATGTAAATTTGGTATCGGTGCATTTTTCGTACCTTTATTTCTGAATGTTTGCATCAAACGCCATTGTGTAAATAGCTAACGGGAAGTATTGGAATATGTATATGATAATGGTTCGTAGTTGAGTGGCCTATAGTCAAAAATCGTATTCCGTGGAAAAGTTGTGGAAAATTCTTTAAAACTACCCCAGGATAGCTATTCCGTGTCGAAGGATGTGATTGTTCCCATTACATGCTTTGCTCAATGGCAAGCTTTAAATTTTGCTTTTAAATAAAGAAAAGATGTTTAGAATTAAAAATAACTTTCAAATATTCAACATTGTTTATTTACATTAAAAAAATATTTTTTTCTACATTTTCTCTGCGATTACGTTGGAAATTTAAGTTTGCACATTAAATAAAAAAAAATATTTTTTTAATGTAAATAAACAATGTTGAATATTTGAAAGTTATTTTTAATTCTAAACATCTTTTCTTTATAACAATTTTCGATATTGTCAAAAAGAAAGGTACTTTACTCTAGAGCAAAAATCACATTTTTTGACAAACCTCGTAATATGACTGAAAAAAATTAACATCTGATGGTTGCATTTTAGGTTTTGGACCATGCAGAACTTTTTATGAAGAATAACTTTTTTTCGTAAAGCTAATAATAAAAAAGTTTCCCATATGCCGCCAACTTACGTGGACACACTGTATATATATTTATCGGTTTCGTCATCCGATACCCAATCTCCACTCGTTTCTGTTTGCCCATAATTCATCATCTAGGCCTCTTATTCTTATTTCACTGTCTGTTCCTTCTCTCCAGCTTCTCCTTGGCCGTCCTCGTTTTCTTCGGCCAGTTGGTTCCCATTGTAGTATTTGTTTAGGTAGTCTTTCATCATTCATTCTTTGTACATGTCCGTACCACACCAGTTGTTTTGTTCTTATATCATCCACTAAAGTACGTTCACCCACTGTCATAATTTTTCTTATTCTTTGATTTGTAACTCTTTCTCTTTTTAATTTCCCTGCTGCTCTTCTCCAATAGTCCATATCCGTAGCGGAAAGCATTTTTTCTGTTCTGTCCTTGATTGGCCATACTTCTGAGCCATATGTAATAATACTTTTTACAATGGTGTTATATATAAGCTTTTAGTTTAGTTTGTTTTGATATACTTTGGTCCCAAATTATTCCATTTAATAAAGTTATTGCTTTTCTTCCTTGTACGTTTCGATCTTTTATAGCTTTGTCTAGTGTTCCGTCAGCTGTAATTTTTAGACCTAAGTATTTATACTCATCACAGGACTGAATTCGCTGCCCGGTATTTAAGATTAGATCCTGTTTCATTCCACCGATACACATATACTCTGTCTTATTGAGATTAACCTCTAGTCCCTACTTATTGTACTCTTCTAATAGTTTTCGTGTCATATATTCGAGGTCGTCATAATCCTAGTCTAGTTCCGCAATTCAATTAGCTTTCTATCTTAAAAACTAACAAACGTTTCCAGTTAGAGCTACTGCCATATATATTTTAAAGTTAGCCAGATAGAACATCCCTATCTTAAGCCTTTTGTTACCATGGATTCTTTTAAAAGTCGATTTCCAATTTTAATTTTAGATTTTGACCCTTTGTATAGTTCTTTTATCGCTTTTAATTTGTTTTAACACTATCCATAATTTTTCTACTGGAATCATTATGCATTTTGTAGGTCCACAAAGGTAACATGAGTCTCTATATTTCTTTCACTCCTTTTCTCAATTTCTTGTTTAAGACAAAAAACATTTTCACTACAAGATCTGCCTGCACGAAACCCAGTTTACTCTTCTCCTTCTTGTTCATGAAAATCATTTTCTATTAAATCTCTAAGGATCCTACCGTCTTTTCTATCTATGTACTTCGAGTACTGGTTACTAAAATTCCTCCGTAATTATGGACTTATTGCAATAAGGTCAGGCACTATTCTGACAATTTTCCATTGAAGACAGTTGATCTTTCAAAATTGACATACCAAAGTCGAATTTATAAATCCAGTCGTTTATTTTCTATTAATAATGGCGGCACTATTAATTCCGGCTCCTATAATACACAAAGGCCTAATTTTGAAAGAAGACAGCTGTTCTTATAATGCGAAACTGTCAGAATAGTGCCCGGCACAATTAGTGCCTGGCTTTATTGCAATAAGTCCCTATTGTTGTAAATTTTTTAATCCGAACTGATTTTTTTTGGTGTACGGCTTTGGTCTAATGTGCTGGGTTATTACTTCTAAATGTTTAGTTTTACTTCGCTTGTTACCAAGGTAAAACTTTTTCTTTTAAATTGCGAGACAGAAAAAAAGTGGGAAACCAAATCATGCAAATTCTTAACACCCGCCCCATCATCTTTTTTAGTTTGAAAAGTGTACATCATAAATTCACTGAAATCATTCGTTTAAATCAGTGATTGTAGTAATTTTCGGTCGTGAAATTAGATGGGTGCGTGCCACCGAAAGCCCAGTCTGTGATTTCGACCAACCTGCGTAATTTAGGCCTTTTAGTGGCGCAAATTACGAAATTTATACTTTAAGTACTTTGCGACTCGGCGGATGTCAAAGTTCGTCACATTTCAACAAAGTTATTTAGCGGTTGCAAAAGACCTTGGTAAAATAGCAGGGCGGGCGCTAGACTGGAGGCGTATTTACGTTTCCGTGCTGTTTTCACGGCAGCGCTGTTTTGAAATAGACACGGAAATGTTGCAACATATTTGGTTACAAATGCGTGTTGATTTTAAGGCGCCGAGGCTCGAACAAGGCACGGATTTGTATTGAATTACGCAGCGCAGGGGTTTACTTACTAGTGCACATTTAAAACTTAAATTGGATTCACGTTGTTTATTAGTTTGATTTTGAGGTTATGTTTGTTAATATGAAAATTATGGAGCAGTTTAAAAGTATTTGTACTAATATTACTCCAGATTTTGAAATTCTTTGAAGAACACTCTTCCATTAACTATACCTGCAAAGTTCAGTGTTCATTGTCTTACACCGGCAACTACGACGACAGATGTTATTCTGTTATTAATAAATTTTAATGATTTAAATGATTTTCACTTGATTTCTAACCACATGAAAATAGAAAGTTTCAAAAACCTAACCTAACGAAAGCTAATCAATCAAATCTAACCGAACCGAACCAAAGCAAACTGAACCAATAATTTTTTTCAAAAAAAAAACTTTCCTGAGTTCCTACCCGGGATCCTAGAGGATGTGAATCCGAACCGAACCGATCCTAACTAAACCAAACCAAACCTAACCTAATCAAACTAAACTACAACACTATTCCACCCTCTAGGATCCCGGGAATGAAGTCAGGAAAGTTTTTTTTTAATTGTTGGTTCAGTTTGCTTTACTTCGGTTCGGTCCGGATTGGTTCAATTCGGTTCGTTTCGGGTCGGATTCACATCCTCTAGGATCCCGGGTAGGAAGTCAGGAAAGTTTGTTTAGTTTGCTTTGGTTCAGTTCGGTTAGATTTGATTGATTAGCTTTCGTTATGTTAGCGTTCTAACCTGACAGTTGAATACGCTTTTGTAATAGTTTAATGAGCGATGTTCTCTTACAGATCCGTGCTCATTTCGAGATCAAAACTTTTAAAATCAACACGTATTTGAACCCAAATATATTGTAACATTTCCGTGTCTATTTCAAAACCGCGCCGGCGTAAAATGAGCACGGAAACGTAAATACGCGGCCTGGAGCAAGACGGAAAATATACCGCTCTCCCCCCGCGTTTTTCCTCACCGCACCCAAAAAAGTGATTTAGACCAAAACAAAGTAATAATTGTAGGGACTGTCCTTAAGGTACATAACGCTCTAGGAGGGAACCGGGGGGGGGGGGGGTGGGAATTGGGCTTGTGTTACATTCACTGCTTTTTAAATGTGTTTTTTCTTGAAAATGCGCTACGAGGGGGGGGGGGTCAAAAATCTTGAATTTTTGCGTTAAGTAATTTAAGGATGTTCCGTGTAAAAATAAATAATGATAACAGCATAAAAATATTTAAATATTTTTTTATCGAGTTTTTAAGGTACCTCCTCCCTACCGTTTGTTACGGGCGTCATATTAAAGTTAAGCTTATTAAACAACGAAATTCAAATTTAAATGGGCATAGTGGTTTTCGAGATACCAGTGTTTAGCCTAAAAACTTTGAATGGCAATATCTCAGAAGTTGAATTTTTGTTCAAAGTCAACCAAACCGATCTTGTGTTTTGAGAAAACGGCACTTTAAAATTGTCAGTTTTTGCTCTATATCTTGTAATAGAGACATGAGAGAGCAAAATCAGTAATACCTAACTAATTTGGCAAACCTTATCAAGCTATTAAATGCAGAACATGGGCGCCTCAGGGGGGGGGGCGTTTCCTTATTTTTTGAGTTTTTGCTAAAAAACCAACAGCAAAAGCGATGCTAATTTAAAAAGTTACATTTTTGGTCAAATACATAGAACTTGTCAAATGCAATGTTTTAACAAATTATGGTAAGAGGGTATTTCAATCTATTTTTTTTTTCAATGTCTAATCAAATTTTATGACTGTGCGTTAGGTTTGAATCTTGAAGCACACGACTCGCTCGCACAGTTTATGTACAATGTGATCATCTATAACTGCACCCATATCTGAAACGCTTATTTTAAGCTTTAAAATTTTTAAACAAACAACCGATGAAATAAGATTCTTTGGACACAAAACCTTTTCCTCATGTCAAAAAATAAAGTATTTTAATGTCCATTTTCTTAAATTGGTTGACCTATTTTTAGTTATCTTTTTCTATTCTGCCAAATTCTATAAATAATACGATAAAAATCATAATTTTTATTAAATTAGTTTTTGAGATATTACCTCTCAAATGAAGGTGACTTGGTGACCTTCAAACTACATATTATATCTTTGAATCGAAAGTATGTGTGGCGGCCACCGCATGACCACTTGAGAACTATCTTGAATTAAAAGTAGAAGGCGGCCTTCGGCCGCCCCTAAAATCGGCCGCCTGCAGCGGTTGCACCTCCCATTACGATGGCCATGAAAATAGTAAAGGTATGCAGACACTCAAGTTATGTCTTGGTACAGCCTCGGTTACGACTTACACATGAAAATATTAGAGAATAGCTGGTCAAAAGTATTTTTGGATCTTCTCGTACCGTAATTAAAAAAGTACATTATTTTTGTTTTTATCAATGTCTATTATTAAACATTAATCTCTAGCTTAGATCCGGATTCGTAATTTAGCCAAAACTGTCAAATAAATGTTTCTTTTATTTCGCTAAATTTAAAAAAAAATCAAAAATCTAAAGAAAACAAATAGAACTTAAAATTAATATAAACTTTTCCGTAAAGCTTAAATATAGTTTTCTCGTAATAAATAAAAATAAGGGAAGTTTGAATATCTATCTATCTCTATCTATAAATCTTAACCCAGTATAATTTCCTTAGTTTTTAGTTTTGGTAAAAGAGAAAGCTTAATTTTTTCGCCGGACTACTTTAAAACAAATAAATTATCACCCCCTTGAAAAATAATTAAGTGCGTTACTATTATAACATTAAACGTTTGAAAAAATGGCTCATCTTTACCACGTTCGTTTTTTATTTCTTAGTTAATAAAATTAACTAAGAAATAAAAAAGGTGAATTTAAATATTAGGAGTTTTTTTTTTGAGCGCAACAGAGAAATCGAATTTTTAGTTATAAAATTTTACGCCTGTCATTTTTACTTTCAACTTGACGGTAATTTGTTAATTTATGTATATTAAATAATTTACAAGTTATCAAAATCAGTTAAGAAATAAAAATTATATTGCTAAACCAATTTATTGCAGTTCCGGTAATAACTGAATAACATGATAATTAAAAACACTGCAAATGGGCAAAAGATATTTATAAATTCTTTAAAGAGAATTATATTTTCATGCCTATGTGAAATCATGACATTCTGGGACATTTCGCTAAACTCACATAAAAAAGTAAGATTTTTAAACTTTTTGTAATTCTTGATAAACACTTTAAAAAATTATAAAATAAATACTACAAAAATTTTACTTCACTTATTTAAACTAACACCCCCCCAGACTTGTTTTTATTTTAATTCTGAATAATTTAAACTTAGTCTTCAATCTGAACGATATTCATCTTGCAGCTAATCATTTGATAACTGTCATATGTAATGCATTATATTTCCAAAGTGATTTTTTTTCTTGTGCTTTTTTAAAAACGACCGAACGTTTTTGTTGAACCACTCTCGTGTTTTCGTCAAACACCAAATTCATACAAAATGAAGTTATGAGAATGAGTACTAATTTGGTTATTCATTTCCACGGTGGATAGAATAGACCGGTGTTCGGATCTTATATATATATATATTTTATTTTTCACGTCACTGGTGGTCCAGCTGATTTTTGTAAACAAAAGTTAGATACGATATGAACAACGGAACAACTAATATTTTTTAAATATTTTGAAAACTAAGGCAATTTTTCTACAGTTTTCTAGTACATCCTTATAAAATGTAATTTTCTAGACGTATTGTCGTTATTTTTTTTAGCCCGCTTTATTTTTTACTACAATAAACTTAAACTACAAGTCAAACTGAATGTGATCGTTTAGTATCAAAGATGAACCGAGGACTTGGGAAGTAAACAAATATGTAAGTCAGCGGATTAGTTTTGAAGCTGAAACGAACATAGTATTTTCTTCGAATTTTAATTTTTCTGTAAAGAGAAAAAAATAACGACTGGTATGTCTGAAAAATATTATTTTATAAGAATATACTAAAAAATAGTAGGAAAATTGTCTTAGTTTTCAAAAAATTCAAAAAATATTAGTTGTTCATATCATATCTAACAATCCGAACACCGGTCTATTTTATCCACCGTGATTCATTTGTACCTAGTAAGTACCTAATCAAAATTTAGCCCTGATTTTAAGGGCGAAAAAAAAATTAAAGCAAATATTAAACAATAAACATATGTTGTAAAGGTTAGAAATCAAAGGATTGATCAAATGCGCATGCGGGTTAAAGGAGGAGGCACTAAATACATTGTTTACCGGGACGCGTCAGATGAGCTGAATTTGAGATATGTTGAAGGACAAACCTTCCTGATATTTTTACCAAAAAAAAATTAGGGGGGTCATAGGATTCGTTTTCGAGCTATACTTATTTAAATGTGCGCCACGGAAATGTGGAAAAATATGACCATTTGTAGTTTTTTTGTAATAACTTATCGCCAAATAAAAATAAAAAACTGATATAAGCTTTACTTTATTGGTAAAGACGTTCTTTTAAGAATTTTATCAGTTTTTGACATATAGTTTCCGTCACATACCTACAGAGTGGCTCAAAATAATAAAAAAAAATTCAGGAAAAATACCTGAGATTTATTAAATATAAAGAAAGGAAACTAAAAATGCATGGTCAAAATTAACTTCACTTGCTTTCATGTGAGTCGCTTTAACTATTCTAGAGTGATGTTTGCATAATAGGTTATGTTATAAGCTAAGAGGGTGATTCAAAAAAAAATTAATTCAACGCATGACACGTTTACTAATTGTCTACGGAATAGTGTGTTTACCGGGATGCGTTAAATGAGGTGAATTTATGATATGTTAGGGCCTAAGCCGTCTAAATACTCGTCTCAAAGAAATTGGGGGTTATCGGTTTCGTTTTCTAGCTGTAATTATTTAAATCCGCCACTGGAAGAAAGAAAAATGTGACTTTTTGTAGTGTTTTGCTACAACTTCTCGTCAAACAGAAATCCAATATTAATTTTATTTAGTTGAAAAAAAAATCTTTTTAAGTATGTTTTCAATTTTTTTATAGTTTTCGTCACATATCTACAGAGTGGCTCAAAATATGAATAACAGAAATACAGGAATAATAACTGGGATTTGTTAAATATACTTAAAGGGATGAAATTAAAAACGCATTTGCTTCAATGTGAGTCGTTGTAATTATTGTAAAGTAACATTTACATACATAATGGTTTATGTAGTAAACCTACAGGGTAAATCAAACATTTTTTAAATTAAAAAAATAATAGGTGTACTAACTGTGCAGCGGAATAGTGTGTTTAACGGGATGCGTCAGATCAGGTGAATTTGAGATATGTTAGAGCCCGAGCCATCCTGAAACTTGCTCATAAAAATTGGGGGAGGGGGTCATCGGTTTCATTTTTGAGCTATACTCTTATGGATTTTCGCTACAATTTCTATCTATAGGGATAAAAAGTTGATATTTAAACTTTTATCAATTAAGTTTGTTCACAGGCTTTCTGAAAATTTTTAGCAGAATCCCAGGAAAGGAGTAGGCCCCTTTTTGTCTTTTTGACCCCACATTTTCTTGAAACAAGGATTACGACGGTTTAGGCTCTAACATATCTCAAATTCAGTGCATCTGATGCATCCCAGTAAACATTTTCCACACACTATTCTATAGGCAATTAGTAAACATATGCGAATTTCAAAAATGTTTGAAATACCCATTAAGTCTATTATTATTATTGTATTTCAATTATTCATAGTTTGAGCCACTATGTAGATATGTGACGAAAACTATATGTCAAAAAATGAGAACATACTTAAAAAGACTCTTTTTTTTTTCAACAAAATAAAATTCATATTGGTTTTTTATTTTTCTTTCACGAGAAGTTATAACAAACAACTACAAAATCTTACATTTTTTCATAATCCATTGGGCGCATTTAAATAATTATAGCTTGAAAACGAAACCGATGACCCCCAATTTTTTTGAAACAAGCATCCGGACGGTTTAGGCTCAAACATATCTTAAATTCACCTCATTTGACGCATCCCAGTAAACACACTATTTCGTAGACAATTAGTAAATATGTCATGCGTTGAATTAATTTTTTTTTGAAATACCCTGTTAGCTTATAACATCCCCTATTATGCAAACATCACTCTAGAATAGTTAAAACGACTCACATGAAAGCAAGTGAAGTTAATTTTGACTATGCATTTTTAGTTCCCTTTCGTTATACGTAATAAATCTCAGGTATTTTTCCTGTATTTTTTAAAAATTATTTTGAGCCACTTTGTAGGTATGTGACGCAAATTATATGTTAAAAATTGATAAAATTCCTAAAAGGACTCTTTTGTCAATAAAATAAGACTAATATCATTTTTTTGTTTTTATTTGGCAATAAGTTATTTTAAAAAAATGACAAAAGATCATATTTTTCCATATTTCAGTGGCGCGCATTTAAATAAGTATAGCTCGAAAACGAATCCTATGACCCCCCCAATTTTTTTTGGTAAAAATATCAGGAAGGTTTGGCCTTCAACTTATCTCAAATTCAGCTCATCTGACGCGTCCCGGTAAACAATGTATTTAGTGCCTCCTCCTTTAGTCATCCTATTTCGAAGGGTGCGAAAGTGCGCATCTGGTAAAAATTCACCAGCAATCTGAACGCCAGAGTAAAGTCTAACCAAATGCACACCGGATGCAATCTGAACGGCCAGGACGCGCCAGGGCCACGACCGACGTCCAATCTGAACGCGATCCGGTATTGCAGCTTATTGAATACTAATGTCAAATAGCATTTTATTTTGGTTGGTTGTGATATCTCTCTCTAGCTTTTCTAGAATCTCTGCCCAAAATGCAAAAATTTATGGAAAAAGTGAGTTTTTGGTAGTAACTTGATGCCCAGACAAAATTGATAGACTTCTTATTTCTTTTCTTGATTTAAAAAAAATCTGCACTTTTCGCAGCCGTTCAAAATTACAAGATATTAGAGCCCAAATTTCATTGATAACTGCTATATTCGGGTATATCTGAAACCGATCAGGTTTTTTTTGGTTTTTTTTATTTTTTGAATACTTAATGTAATTTTTATGAGGTGTGAAATTTGTTTGTAGCCTTAAGTGTTTTGAAAGTGAAACCATGCTTAAAACGTCTTAAGTCTTTTGCATATTTTTGAGCCGATTTTAGACCTTTTGAAGGCTCAAGATAAAAGTCGACCTCTTAACATTAAAGAAATTTGAGCGGTCAATCTGTAATTAGATAGTTTAAGTTGTGCTACGTATTTTTACGTAAGCATGAGATTTAACAGTTACGCAAGCGCACTTCGTCACACCGTCGTCAAGGTCAGGTTAGGAGCTTACGTATTTACGTTAGCTTACGGCAGTCTGCGGGCACCTTAACGTTACCAAAGAATAGAATTGGTTGATTGACCGATTGAACAATGAGGCCTAGACGATAATCTCCGCTTCCAGTACAAACGATTCTTTGCAAATATATTCCTACTGTAGTTGAAAAGACAAAAAACAAAATTGTAACATCAAAAAATCACAGTGCCGAATTCCATATTCTCTGCTATAAGTAGACTTGTTATGGTAACGTAAAAACATTCAACTTAAACTCAAATTTGGAACAAAACGTAGAGTGCTTAACGTGCAGTTTTACGTAAAAATACGTAGCACAACTTAAACTCTCTAATCGTTCTAAATTGATAAAAACCAAACGCGTTCAAGTGATCATGGGTATCTTACTACATGACGTCATCGATGACGTCGAAAAACGTCATGGGTTTGATTTACCCAGGTCCGGAGCTATTTTCAAATGTTGGCAGGGCTACCAAAACGGACGGGCCACGATCCTCCACTTTGTTGATGTCATATCGGGAGCTGATTTTTTTTGATGGACACGTCACGACACAGCTGATTGTCTTTAAAATATTGATGTTGGCATGACGGTTCATGAATATTTGATTTTTTTTAAATAAATCCGGTTTTGAGATTGTTTTTACTATATTCTTGCAGAACATTTTTTTTTAATGTATAATAATCCTCAATTTTTCAGAGCCGCTTCATTTGCTCACACAAAAATTAAATTTAAAGCAGAAGCGAATATGTTCCT
This sequence comes from Aspidapion aeneum, assembly GCA_963576565.1. Classification (NCBI taxonomy): domain Eukaryota; kingdom Metazoa; phylum Arthropoda; class Insecta; order Coleoptera; family Brentidae; genus Aspidapion; species Aspidapion aeneum. Next base: position 14,360,367 of record OY755038.1, on the reverse strand, counting down.
TTCTGCGTGGAAAGTAATCGGATTACCTACATCCATTTGTTTATAATCGGCAGACTTTTAAAACTTATTTACTTGTGTTTACAAAAATTACAAAATCAAAAAGTGATTTTTTGCAATTCAGGAACTAAAAACGCATTTTAGTCTCTCATTTTAGGGACTAAAATAGTAATTTTTATCCCGGGGACTAAAATATTTTACTCCCGGGGACTAAAATATTTTAGTCCCTGGACCCGAATTCATGGTTTTTTCAAATTTTGTATTTTTGTATTTGGGAGCATCTAAAAATAGGCCTATACACTATCAAAATAAACTACCTAGCCTAATCTATACATTCCTACGTTATTTGACATTATTATTGTTTGTTATATTGATATTCAAAATAGCGCCGCTACAGCCAACTAAATGAATCAATGATCGTGGATCTGAATCGATTTCGCTTCGCTGTTGGTTGAGGTTGATGTTTTGCAGTGGAGATCCGAAAATTGCTGGTTCGGTGTGATCAGTGCTGCTGTCTTCGTTGATTGTGGGTTCTGGAAAATTGCATACTGTTACGGTACGTGATTGGCCTTGGCTTTTATGACTCTTGACATCTGTCCTCAAGTTTTGACTGAATATTTTATCCGCCACATTTTTTTTGTTTTCGATTGATTGCTCAACATACCCTTCAGCAACGGTAGCACTTTTCCAACCACCGTGTCTTTTGAGCTGGTCAATATTCGCTCCAGAATCTGCTAAAAGGGAAGCAGAGGTACGCCTGAAGCAGTGCCCTGTGTATGAACCGGCCTCTGGCAGGTTCAGGAAGGCAGCTATTTTTCGCGGGAAAAGCCCAAAAGTATTCTTTCCAACAGGTTGTGATAAACATTTGCCGTCTTTATAGCCAATGAAATATCTCGATATTGTCAAATTTGTTGGTCTCAGAGCCATGTAGGATTTACAGATTTTCACTACGTCTGTAGCGTTGCTTTCTTTGGAGTTCTTCACTATGAAGCATCGGTCAGTTTGATTTTTCGTGTTTCGAACTGTGACAACAAGATGAAAATCTTGGACTTGAACATCTTCATTCTGTAGCTGGCACAGTTCAACACCCCTGCATGCACCGGCAACGATCAGCTTTGATTTAATCATTGAATAATGTGACCAAACCGTTGAAGCCTTCAAATTTTTCGCATGATGGAAGAAATATGCAAGAAGTACCTTCTCCTGTGTAACATCAGCAACATCCTTAGCTTGACACCAATCCAGGAAATGTTTGTATTGTTTTTCATATATTTTCTCCGATTTAGCGGGCAGCAGTGCCTTCATTGCCTCTGCGGCAGCTGTATCAATATCAATATCCATTTTTTAGCTCACACATATACTATACTATAGTAGTGTGAGCTATGGTGATCCTAATTTTTTCGAGAAAAAAAAAGTTGCTCCGATTTCAAAAATTTTTATATATCTTTGCGTTTCAGATGATTTTGAAACTTTTTTGTTGCGCCGTCTGTCTGTCTGTCTGTCTGTATGTCTGTCTGTCTGTCTGTCTGTCTGTCTGTGTGTCTGTATGTCTGTCTGTAACGACCAACGCGCATAACTCAAAAACCGCTTGGCCGATTTTAATGAAATTTGGTACCTAGGCTGGGTCTTGGGTCGAGATGGTCCCATTTAAAAATTGACAAAATCCACCGAACACAAACCAAATAAAAGGGTGGGGGTAGATTTCAAAAATTAGAGTTTATGTGAAAATATGGCGTGTGTGATATTAAACGTCTGCAGTTAAACAAAATACATTTTAATTTATTTAAAAAAAAGGGTGAAGGTATATTTTAAAAATTAGAGTTTAAGTGAAAATATGGCGTGTGTGATATCAAACGAAAGGTAATTGAGTCCGGACTTTTACAAAATACATTTTAGTTTTTGTTTTTCTTTAAGGGTGGGGATAAATTTCAAAAATTTGAGTTTAAGTCAAAACATGGCTTGTGTGGTATCAAACAAAAAGTAATTTAGTCTGGAGTTGAATAAAATATATTTTAGTTTTTAGTTATATTAGCTCACACGTACACTATAACTATAGTACCTAGTGTGAGCTTAGGGGCCCATATATTGGCAGAGTATTTTACTTTTGGGAACGCACTAGCAAATCGCAGAAATCTCCACGGCGTTGTTTGTATTTTAACAGTTATTTTATGGTACCTTGACAACACCCTGACAAGCAAGTATTATCCAAGGCTATCTAAGAAATATCAACTGACTTAACGTCAGAGAATGAATGGTACTTTATTGGTTGTCACATTTTATAGGCCAATCAATAGTGCAGTGGAGATGACTTTCTTTTCGAAAAATTTAATTAAAAATTTGAATGAAACTATGCCCAGAATTGCAAAAAATAGTATATATACCACTTGACTAAAGTGTCTTTTTATCCCTCAGCGAATTGTAGCCCTCCCTGCGGTCGGGCTACAAACATTTCCTCGGGATAAAAAGTATCACTTTAGTCCCTGGGTATATAGTACTATTTTTTGTAGTGTAATTTAGAAAAAAGATTAGCGCTGGTATTTTTGGGTTCTAAATGAACTTTATTGTAAAAAAACCTTAAAAATACGAAAAAGTTTTACAACACAAATAAATAAAGAAATGTCATGACAAAACACAGATGACAAAGTCAAATACATGTCAAGTATAACAGTTGGCATGCGGTACATGGCGGGTAATTTGAATTCAAAATAAGAAATGCTAAATCTTGAAGATTTTACCCTTTTAATCATCTTGCATCTTTACAAAAGTTTGGCGGAATATCGGGATGGTGTCTGAGAATAATTCACTGAAATTTCTCGGAAATTTGTAGTGCTATTTTACAAATATCATAAAAAAACGTCTGACCTCCCATAAGACCCAATGTAAAAGTCAGCCCCCCGAGAACAGCTGATTTTGTCAGGGTCGTGACCTGTATTTTTTGTTAGCCTTGAGTAAATTTATAACTTAAGTCGACTTACTACTTAACTTAAAACTTAAGTAAGTCTAAGTAGAAGCGAGAAAGTTATACCTTAAGTTATAAGGTTCGTTTTTTTTATTTCTATGGAAGAAACCCCTAGAAACAACAGACATAGATGCGATAGTCATTAAGGGAGGTGGATCTGTTTGAACAGTTCGCGACATGCATTCGTGACAACACAATCAGTGTTTCCAGATCTTGGGTCAACATTCAAGCGTACCCTAACGAAGCCTAATCGCTATAAAATGGTCTCAATGTAAACAGATAACGGAATAACTGTCCCGCATCAGCCATCAAGGGTTAATAACTATGTGGGGAGCATACAAAATACATAGGTATTTCTCTCTATTAATAATATTTTTTCTTTATTTAAATATGGCATAATTCCTTCCATATTTCATTCAAGGGCGTATCGCAGCTAAAAACAGAAGAGAGGACAGGTTTCTAATAGTCCGATCTGTATACAAGCCTTATTCCCCAACTACGTGTGGGAAATGGGGGTAAGTATGAAAATGTGCACACATACCCTGTGAAAAAAAAAACAACATTTTTGACCCGCAGCACTCTTATTTTGCTTCACCGTGGAAGGGGTGGGGGAACTTTTTTTTAAAATGCCGGAAAAAAATTGTCAAAAATTTGGTTATATATTTTATTACTCTAAGGGTTATATAGTCAAGAATATACTCGTTTTTATATAATTTGTATTCAGTGGTTAAAAAGAAAAATGGTTTTAAGGTCATTGGACCTTATACGACCTTAAAAAGTTAAAATTTATTCGAAAAAACACGATTGATTGAGTAAAGCAAATTCGCTGTAAAATTTTTGTGGCGCTCAATGTTTTTTGACTGGAAAATGCCCCATATCAACGTATTTTATTTTTTTCAATTTAGCACAAAACAAATTGTGACCAATGAACATTAGATTCTTAATGTTCTAAAACAGCAGAATTCCAAAAAAAATTGGTACAGACTTGACCTTGTTTTTAAATTTTCACTGCGCTTACATTAAATAAAAAAAAAAAGAGAATACTTAGGAGCCCTGAGGCACACCTCCACGGTTTTTTTTTATTCAGTGCTATTAGTCCAGGAGCTATGACCCACTAAAATTGGATTATATTAGAAAATACTCTGCCAATATATGGGCACCTAAGCTCACACTAGGTACTATAGTTATAGTATACGTGTGAGATATTACAACTAAAATCTCAAATATATTTTATTCGACTCCAGACTCAATTACCTTTCGTTTGATACCACACAAGCCATGTTTTGACTTAAACTCTAATTTTTGAAATCTACCCCCACCCTTTTTTTAACTAAAATGTATTTTGTTCAACTCCAGACTTAATTACCTTTCATTTGATATCACACACGCCATATTTTCACATAAAATCTAATTTTTGAAATTTACCCCCACCCTTTAGTTGACTTGTGTTGGGTGGATTTTGTTCATTTTTAAATGGGACCATCTCGACCCATGACCCAGCCTAGGTACCAAATTTTATTAAAATCGGGCAAGCGGTTTTTGAGTTATGCGCGTTGGTCGTTACAGACAGACATACAGACAGACAGACAGACAGACAGACAGACAGACAGACAGACAGACAGACAAACAGACAAACAGACAGACAGACAGACAAAATGTGTTATTTGGGTTTATTTTGACCTTAAGGTCGCTTGACATGGTGCATGACGCGCTGCAAATATTTGCAAGCAAAAAATTTTGGTCAAATTGTTGCCTGCAAAAAATCTTCTTTTCGTTTGACATTGTGCATGGCCATGCATGGATTCCCCAGAATCTAGGTAAAAATTCCCCAGTTTGCATGCAAGTACAGTCTACATGCAAAAGAATGGCACCGGACCGATAAAAATGGATTGCCTGCAACAATCAGCTGGATTTGTTCTGCGCATGCACCTGGGCAAAATTTCATGCCATTTGCCTGCAAATTTTATTGTCATGCACCATGTCAAGCGGCCTTTAGCAATATCGTCGTGATGTCTGCCTGTGTGTGTGTGTGTGTGTGTGTGTGTGTGTGTGTTTGTCTGTCCGTAACACGATAGTTCCTAAACCACTAAACTGATTTTTATAAAATTTTCAGGTAAAATAGTGTTCGACACTGTAACTAGCTAATTAGATTTTGGCCAGAATCCCATAATGCTTATGACAGTTTTTGACAATTAAATGTTTTAAAAAAGCTTTTTAAGGGAGAATCGCATCAATATGAGGTTTTCGGAATATAGTAGATTGATTTTTCTCAATAATTTGTGTTAAACTTTGTAGGACGTTTTGTTTCTGAGATATTTACAAAAAAGTTCACTTGAAGTGTGCTAATAGGCTAGCTAGGAAGGTATCAGATCCATCATGGATTCATTTATTCCTTCCATATTTCATTGGATTCAAGAGCGTATTGCAACTAAAAACAGAAGAGGGGACAGGTTTCCAACGTCCATGGCCTTCTTAAGGGAGAACAAATTCATAATCTATTTGAATTTTATTGACTTGACATTATGACATGACATTTAAAAAAAATGAGAGGTGAGAAGATCGAGGGCTATGTAAAACATGCAGTAAATAAATATATTGAATTGAGTTGAATTGAAGTTTACCTTAGTTTTTGATCCACCAATCGATCCAGGCCGGATAGAGCCGGTCTCGTAAAATCTGGTCAAAATTTTGGAGACGCATCCGTGGGAAACCAGAAGTTGCCTCGATATATCGCAGGGTCGGACTCCCAAAAGGGCCAGTTCCACGATCCGCCTTCGGACGCAGTCGGGTAAAGGACGGCCGTTCACGAACACTCCGCCTAGTTGGTTGACTCCGGCCTGCCCTAAAAATGAAAAAATAGTTATTTTCCTAACAATTGCATTTTGATCATATACGTAAATATCGCAGCCAACGATAAAGACCGGCCATGGCGCGTTATAAGCAAATCGGCGGTCACGTGATCTTAGGAGTTCCAGAATTCTTATTGTATTGCTTAATATATTATCTGTTTTTACACAATTTAAATAAATTGACAAAAAATTTGTTTTTTAATATATATAAAAATTGAAAAAAATATTTTGCTGATGCATGTGTTTATTATAGATAAAAGAACTGAATCTATAAAATTAAAAATTATATAAAATTTGCACTCTAATACCTTCAGGTATATTAGGTACATAAAGTGTTAGTTACTTCTAATCTATACAAGTCTTTTAAAGTTGGACATAACAAACCTAAGCTTTAAGTTTTTTAATTTTTCTTTGAGTGTCATCATCTTTGTCTGTGTTCTTATTCAAAGATTTATTAGCAGACACTAAATCATTATGCTTTTTAATAAAATTATTTTAAAAAACTTTACATGCCCTTAAACTAAGTTTTTCAAGATTTGACAATAGTTTTTCTCCACAAAAACACTCGCTAGAGTTATCTAAAAAAAAATTTTTAATATAAAACATTTCACAATAATTTACTAAAAGGAAACAAGTGATTTTGTGAATAAGTGAGATGGTTTTTACGTTCAATAAACTGAATGTATTGGTCGTCAATAATTTTGTTGAAAAATTACCCAGCACAAAGTTTAATATATATTTCATCAATGTGTAAGTTAACTACCAACTCATGTTCTTTTAAAAGCTGTATCTTACTTTTAAATATTGCACACTACCGGAGATATTACTATCTGTTAGCGATATTTTACAAATCCGTTTTTTAATATTGCGAGGGTGAATATTACCTTAGTTTTGTAAATTGACATGTATGCACTGGATGACTGGATAAACAAAGATGAAGCCACCATTAAAGTATATCCACAATATCTTTGATTCTCAGGTGACCTTTTCAAGAGACCTAATTGTTCAATAAGAAATGACAATTCAACACATTTTTCACTCTCACTATCGAACATGCCACTAAGGATGTCTATTACTTGACCAATCTTATCTTTTACCACTTCTTTCCCGTTTGCAACTTTCATTTCAATAAACTGCATTAGCTCTTCAAGTGTATCGGTGCTGTCCAAAAATAAAACTCCAACTTTTTTTGGCAGTTTGTTTTTTGGTATGGACACATTGTTAACATTTACAAAAAATGACAGATTTTCCTCAACTTAAACTAGAGATACTAACAGTGATGGATTGTTGTTCAAAAACGTCATCAGGCACAGGCAGACTGTGTCACGTTCTTGGGTAAAAATCCAATTTTTGTTTATTTTAGTATTAGAACAATAAAATTTTGAAATGTCCTCAATATTTAATAAAACTTTTGATTCCTTATAAGCTCAAAGTGTTGTATTGTAGTTTCCAGTTGTTGCCTCTCGACATCAGCTAATCGAACAGTAGATACAGGTTGTCTACTTAGGTATTTCGGAACATTTTCAACACTCTCCATTTACAACACACTTATCAAACCAAATAAACTGCTGGTTAGGAAAATGTTTGATGCAAACTTGTGGACGTTTTAAGATACTTAAATCATTAGGAATTTTTCGCAACCTAATTTTATGCATTTTTTTATCCACTGGCAAATTAAAAGTTGACATATATTCGGTTTCAGTTTTATATTTGGACCAACAACCAACAACACTACACGTTCTCGGCATTGTTGTCTTTTTCGTAGGCTGCGTTATTTTAATAACTTAAATTATAAATTCACATAAAATTCGTGCCCGAATTAAAAAAAAAATCGACGTAAACAAACATACCAAAACTGAAAACACACATGTTTTATAATGACAGCTGGCCGGGAGGCGTTCTTTTGTGACCCTCCTACGGACACGTGATATTTCCGCGCCCGGGCCGGTCTTTCTCGTGGGCTGCGACAAATGCATTTTGATACTATCGCTCGCGCTATTTTGATAGTGGCCAGGGACTAATAACTTCCATCTATCCATGTAGTGGCGCTATTTCATACCAACGCTATTTTGTTATACGCTATTTTAAAACTGCGCTATTTTCTTACATGTTATTTAAAAACAGCGCTATTTTGTTACATGCTATTTCAAAACAGCGGTATAACACACATTGTGCCTGAGTGAAGTGTAGGTTACATAAAAATGGTTCCACAAACTAACTGCACATTTTGAATGATATGGACTTTTTCCTGACTTCAGAGCTATATCAATAAATCCTTTTTTCTTAAAATTGTACTATAGTACTATAGAAAATTATTATTAACTTTTTTCGCTAGGATGAATCGTTTCGCGGCCAATTCACTTTTAGCTCACACTACTACTATACTATAGTAGTGTGAGCTATGGTGATCCTAATTTTTCGAGAAAAAAAAAGTTGCTCCGATTTCAAAAAATTTTATATATCTTTGCGTTTCAGATGATTTTGATTTGATTTTCAACTTTTTTGTCTGTGTGTCTGTATGTCTGTCTGTAACGACCAACGCGCATAACTCAAAAACGGCTTGCCCGATTTTAATGAAATTTGGTACCCAGGCTGGGTTTTGGGTCAAGATGGTCCCATTTAAAAATGAACAAAATCCACCTAACACAAGCCAAATAAAAGGGTGGGGGTAGATTTCAAAAATTAGAGTTTATGTAAAAATATAGCGTGTGTGATATCAAACGAAAGGTAATTGAGTCTGGAGTTAAACAAAGTACATTTTAGTTTATTTAAAAAAAAGGGTGGGGGTAAATTTCAAAAATTAGTGTTTAAGTGGAAATATGGCGTGTGTGATATTAAACGAAAGGTAATTTAGTCCGGAGTTAAACAAAATACATTTTAGTTTTTTTAAAAAGGGTGGGGGTAGATTTGAAAAATTAGAGTTTAAGTCAAAACATGGCTTGTGTGGTATCAAACGAAAGGTAATTGAGTCTAGAATTTAATAAAATATACTTCAGTTTTCAGTTATATTAGCTTTCACGTAGATACACTATAACTATAGTATCCAGTGTGAGCTTAGGTGCCCATAGATTGGCAGAGTATTTTTATAATCTTGTGAACAGTTTTAGAAACCACCCTCTTTAAGGCAGTCTTTAGGGGTACCATCGATCGAACTTTAACATAAAGTCAATATCCTCTTCTGTGAAAGGTTTTAAGCCTTCTATGTAACAAAAATATACAAATGTCAATAATATTGTAGCTACAATAAAATGAGCATGTGCATTATTTTAATTCTTTTGCGAGCGGAAATACTAATATTCTTGGTATATCTGAAAAACTACTTAATTTGTCAAAAAAATGTGTGACAAAATTTGTTTGCCTTTAAAAAGGGGTAGGTATGGGTATTGGGTAGGAAGATACGCTTAAACAAAAAATATATTAATTTGGCGGCCATTTTTAAAGATGGCGGCCAAACGACTATGAGTTCGATCACGTGACCAACCTTTTAATACTTTTATGGGTGCTTCACAAAGCCCCACGGTCAAACTCAGCGCACAGGAGCCCGAGCCTAGACTAACCAGAAAAATGGCAAAAAATTGATAAAACTTCGAGAAGTGGATCAGCTAGGATTTATATGAATATTGCTCTGAAGTTAGGAAAGAGTCCATATTCAAAATGTGCATTTAATTTTTGGAACCATTTTTATGTGACCCAGAGTTCATTCAGGCACTCTGTGAACATTACGCGCTATTTTAAACAGCGCTGTTTAAACGGCGCTAATTTAAATCAGAGCTTCCCAATAGCCATTCTTGTTCCTACGGTGTGGACACGGATCACCTTATTTGTTAGGTGATCCGTGGATCCGTGGTATGGACGCCTAAAAAAGTATTTTATGTCTTTAAAAAAAAATGTATGGGGGTGGGGGTGGTAGCAAATGTTACGTAATTTTGTAGGGGGGTCAGCGGTTTCGTTACAGATCCGTTACAATGTAGAGGGGAGGAGTCAAAATTTCGAAATTTTTGCGGTACGTAATGTTGAGAAATTTCAGGAAAACCAAGAACTGATAAAAAGTTTATTGATACGTACTTGATAATACTTGAAAAAATCCATGTTTTTGGGGCTTTAGGGAAGTTTTCTCAATCCCTGTCGATATTTGGGAGGGGAGGCAACCGAGATATTTGGATTCAGCGGGGTCGGAATAGGGGGAAATAACCAGTTGCCCAAAAATAACACTGGTCTGCAAAAAAAAATTCTTGAGACCTGGAATTATTTCCGCTGATTCTTATGTAAGACGATGCCCTGAATCCAAATATAGCTTGCGTTTTCTTCTACACCCACCATTTTTGAGGGAGCAGCCTTTTTACCTATTTTGATCATTCTTCGGTAATAATTATAATATTATCGACATAAATTAAAATTTTTAAATATAGAGTTATTTTAGTTTCAAACAATAATAAACACATGGGCGCACCTAGGGAGGGCTTTGGGGCTCGCCCCCCCTTAGATTGTTTTACATATATTCCACATATTTCATTAAAAAAAACACAAAAAATAGCTTAAAATTGACATCATGAGGCTATAGAGGCGTCGGGCCCCCCCAAGACATATTTCTGGGTGCGCCACTGATAAATAAGAACTTTCGTACCTTTACTTGGTGCTTTTCCTTTTATACCCTAAGGTACAACCCTCTCGTTTCAAAAACCAGCAGTATTCCGCCAACATGCTTGCATTTGACTTCCCTGAAAACCTCTTTTCTAACTTAGCGATGTCTTGATGAAACCGTTCCCGGTATTCATCTGAGACTGCTCCTAAATTTTCAGGAAAGAAGTCCAGATGCGAGTGAAGGAAGTGCACTTTAAGGGACATGTTACATCCCATGGCCTTGTACGCTAAGAGAAATTCCTCGACCTGAGCGACAATCATCACTTTTATGGTTACCCAAAAAGTTCTTACACACCTTTTTGAATGCAAACCAAGCTCGTTTTTCTTTTTAATTCAGGTGTTCAATAAACGTCGAATCTTAAAAAAGTTGTCTAATCTGGGGCCCCACAAAAACACCTTCCTTCATTTTAGCCTCACTAAGACGAGGAAATTTAGTTTTCAATAATATGAATGCGTCGCCTGTTTTGTCCAGTGCTTTTACAAACTGTTTGATCAATCCAAGTTTGATGTACAAAAGCGGCAAGTAAATATTATCTTGCGGGACTAATAAAGATCGTTGGCGACATTTTTCTGACCGGGACTAAATCTTTCTCGCAAAGGCCAGTTCCGTACAATGTATTGATTGTCCCGTGCTCGGCTGTCCCATTCACAAATAAAGCAACAATACTTACTATTTTTTATTATAGTTTCTGCATGATCGTATAGAAGGAGGGAGGGGGGCTTGCTTGGCGAAAGCCCCCCCCCAAGAATCTAAAAATTAATTATGTTAAAACTATTTATTTTCCTACTTTTTTAATATGTTAATAAATAAAAGTGGACAAAATTTCCAAGCCCCTCCAAGGCGATTTTTTGTATACCCAGTGGTTTCTGTATATATATATATATATATACTTTTATATACTAATATGTGGCTTTATACTTTGCTGTAACCTTTACCGTTGGCAGCTAAAATTTTGTAAAAATAATTAGAAAATGCATATAAAACGGTAAAATCGACAATGTCCATTTACCATTTATGCAAAACACCCCCCCCCCCCAAAACAAATGGCTTACCACCTTGCTATAAATATTAATGTTTGAGAACTCTAAACTCTCCAGTCTCTCAGAAATAATGATGTTAAGGCCAAAAAAATCCTTTCCGTCCCACCAAACTATCGAAAAGCAGTAAAAATAGGTAGGGGGGTCCCCCCGAAAATGGGGGGCGATGGGGAAAAACGGAGTTCATATTTGGATTCAGGAGGTCATTCTACATAAGAATCGGCAAGAATGGTGTTAGGGCCGATTTTCATGCCGACCAGTGTAATATGAAATGCTTCTAGACCAAAAACGGAGAGTCTAAAAATTGACGCTCTGTTGACCACTTATTTGCTTTCCTTGAATAAAGGAACCGTTGCGTTGTCACAGTGACGCTATTTTAGTCGGTTCCAACCCCATAATTATAATAATGGTACCGAAAAAGCCCCAACAACTGCGCTAAATTAGTTTCGAGTTTGATAGATTTTTTGAGATAAAAGTGATCTAAGCTTTTTTTAGTGGCTTTTTAGTTGGAACCCTCTCTTAACGGACAGGTGAACCCGGGGTTCTCTCTAAAACGAATTACGGTATCCTACGCGGCTCACACGCAAATAGATTTTTTTATTTTTCCAAGTGGATGATTGTGATTGCATGACACGAAAAGTTTACCAATCATATTTTTTAATTCCTAAAAAAACCTGCGTGTTTTTTAAAATTAATTTGGTTTGATTGAATTTTTAGTCCATCTATCAGAATGTTACATTTAAGTATTTTTTTTTAATCATCAAATAAAATAGTTGCATATAAAGGGTGTTCGGCACATGAACCGTCAAAATTTTTTGGGATATTGTTGAGGTGATTTGCTACCTTTTCAACTTTGGAACTTGAGTCCTAAGAGTCACGGCTAAGAAGATATAAATTTTTTAATTTTTTTTCTCAAATTATTCAAAATCCCACCTTTAAACCCTCGTAAGCTTTTTATTAATGTCTGGGAAACCACTTCTTCAACTAATTAATAGATTTGTTAAAATTCATGTACCAAAGGGAAATACGAGATTTTTTATTGAAGAACATTAGTGATTTTGTGAAATTCATTTTCTTTTAAAAACTTCTTTAGTTGATTACCTTTTTAACGGTATGCTACACATTGATAAAAAAAACATTTCTACTTTAAAATACGGATATTCTGTCAGAAGGGCGAGACTCGTTTGGAATTTGTAAGAAAAACAATTTGATGTTTCCAAAAAAATTTTGTGGTAAACCATATTAGTTGTTTCTTGTTTTGTGCTTGTGCGAATTAAAAACAAAAAAATAATTTTTTTCATTCGCAAATTTTTTGAAAAAACTAAATACTTGCTAAAAATCAAACAAGTTTCGTGGGTAATCGGGTAATGAGGAGTTTTTGTTTCTATCATATTTTTCCGTGGGTAGCCAGCGGCGTAGCGTGGGGGGGCGCGGGGGGTTCGTCGCCCCCCCCCCCCCCGCCCCGATTGTAGTGGCGCCCCAAGGTGGCCGAAGCGCCCTCAGCTTTATTAAGTCGGGCCGGTAACGGCCAATTGAGTGGGTGCCAAAGGAAACTAACGACATGAAGACCTTTTTTTTTTTTTTTTTTTTTGTCGCAAGATTCGTGAGAGGCGCCCTTGTGACTTATCGGCCGCCCCCTCACACATGATGACCTTTTGTTTTTTTTTTTTGGTTGCAAGATTTGTGAGAGGCGCCCTTTTGACCTTTTTTTTTTGTCACACGATTTTTCATCAGTTTTCAGAGGCGCCCTTTTTCGCTGTCGCCCCCCCCGCCCTTTCGGGCACGCTACGCCGCTGTGGGTAGCTTGGAAGCTTAACCTCACAGGGGTCCAAGATCTAATGGACACCTAATAAGTGTTGACAGTTAACTGTTTAGTCCTTTTGGGACTCCTCAGAACACTGCTTGGTTAATGTGCCACCTTTGCAAAGTTAATTAGACGGTTTTGTCTATAATCCTATGTAAATAGTAAGAAAACTCTCGCAAGAAGCGCCATCTACCGAGGTAGGAGAGAAATTAGAACAAGAGTAGGCGAAAATAAACTGCTATACATATCGATCAATGAAAAGATCGATTGCAAATAAAAAGAAACAAACCATCCGTGACCTACAGCTCGTCTGTCTTTCAGGCCAGATCAACGCTGATTAGCGTTTTTACCCGCCATCAGACACGTGAGCGTCAATCAGCGGAATTATTAAGGCAAATAATACTAACAAACTACCCGTGAATTTAAAAATCAAACAAGTTTCGTGGCTAATCGGGTAAAAAGGAGTTTTTGTTTCTCTTATATTTTTTCGTGGGTAGCTTGAAACCTTAACCTTACGGGGGTCCAAGATCTACCCCAGGTAGCAAGGGGTCATCAAATGACGTCTTTTTTTCTTCAAAAAGTGGTCATTTGGATGACCAGCAGGTCATCTACCAAAAAATTTTGTCTTTAAGGCGTCTGTTATTTGACGTCTTTTCGTAGTGTAGTTTTTGACGTCTGAAACACGTTATGTATTGGTCACTACCCACACTGCACACTTTGTCCAAGGGACATACACTCATACTTACATAGATGGTGTCCCAGTCAGTACTTGACCGGATTTATACGGAATGTGGGGGTACATATGTAAAATAAACTAAATATTAAATCAAGATAGACTTCGAGGCTTCTTTCGCTCCAAGGTGGAGATGTGTAAGTCTAGGTTTAGGTCTATTTTGATCTGCACTTGACAGAACACCTCTGTACCTGTTCCAGTACTTCCAGGTCTAAGTCACAGAAGAGTCACCTTCTGTGTCTAAGTTTCCTAGTGTTCTCAACCGCAGGGAATATTTCATATATTCAGACGAGTTTAAAAAAAGTCATAAATAGGTTTGTGTGTGTGTGTGTTGTGTCTGATGTTTGATTTGGTCCCAAATACGTGATATTGCTGACGTCTTTAAAACGTCTAAAAATTACGTCATTTTGGGTGTGGCTTTTGAACGTCATTTTAAGGTCATTTACACGTCAGGTTAGAGACGTCAATGGTCATTAAAAATGACCTGTTTTTGACGTTTAAAAAACGTGACCTTGCTACCTGGGACTGGCCACCTAATAAGTGTTGACAGTTAACTGTTTCGTCCTTATGGGAGCTTGGTCAATGTGACACCCTTGCGAAGTTAATTAGACGGTTTTGTCTCTAATCCTATGTAAATGTGAGAAAACTCTCGCAAGAAGAGGGGAAACCCTGTATATGTTAGGTATGTATAGGTGCTTATACTTATTATTTATGCAACTTTGAATGTTTTTTAAGAGAATCACGACTAAAAGCCACTTTTTGTGACAAAACTGAAGTTTCGCAAAATCTCGTAAAACTTTAAAATACCATTTAAAATTTAAAAATATTTTAAAATAATTTTAAAAAATTTCTAAAATTTTAAAAATTTGTATACATTTTGAAAATATACATAATTATAAAATAATTTTATGTCTAGGTACTTCAATAATATCCTAGGAGCATAAATGAGCCAATACAGTAATGGGAAGACGCTCGCTAAATTACTATCCGTAGCGTATCCAAAAGATTTAGTTTCAGGAGGCTTGGCCATTTGTTTCCTTTTATTTGATATAGGTACAAAAAAAGTAGGTAAAAAAATATTTTTAATATCAATTATTTTCAGGTTCTTGAGGGGAGCTTCAGCCCCCATGTCTTAGCGGCGTAGTGTGCCTGAAGGGGCGGGGCGGGGGGGGGTGTTTGTCGAAGGCTAAAAAGAGCGCCCATAAAAAATATTGCCTCGATTTGCCTTTACCGCCCCCTCACTTTGCCGGCCCTCCTACTTTATAATAAAGCTTAGGGCACCCATGGGGCGCCAGTATCCTCGAGGCGGGGAGGCGACGAACCCCCGCCCCCCCATGCTACGCCGCTGCCATGTCCCCCCCTGTATACGCGTATGTTAGTATTATTGATTGGTTGTAGGTAAAAGGTTTTGGGATCAAAGTAGATAGGTAATTAATTTTGTTGAAAAAAACCAACGGATATAAAAATAATTAAAACGAAAGTAAATTTGCTCACCATTAACTCTTATGAGTAGGTGTTTAACTTGTTTTTTTATGTAACAGTATCATTATTATTTGTAATCTAAATAAATAATAAAAAATGATCCATGAAGGAACCTTCCCAGCTCATTAGCTATTTAATATAAATGTACCTAAGTACTGTTTCTTTTTATCTTTTTATTTATGAAATAAGTGGAAAATATCTTAAGTTTGGGGGGCCCGTGCCCCGAGGTTCCCCCGTGTTGTGCACCCATCACTTAAAAGGAAAATAGGTAACTTATTTTGATTTTCTAACTTATCGAGGGTTGGTGCATGTGGAATAAATTTTACTTACAATCCATCAAATAATATTATTGGTGAACTATATCAAATTAAAAACCAAATCTAGACTAAGGTCTTGCTGAATGTTTTAATTCGGTTCGGTACTTGGTACGATCCGAATGGGGTTACTTGATTTGTTATTAAGCAAAATCCGGACTTGGAAAAAAATAATCAGTTGTAGGTTTCGCATATTTTAAAGTAAAGTAATTTTATATACAAGCAAAATGTACTACACAGCCATACAAAAAATCAAAAAAATAACTTCTGACGTCTGAATATGCTTTACTGATATTTTTGGGGCCACTTTTGTCCGAACATGTCAGGATTTTCCATAACAGAAATAAAATTTCAAACAAAAATTTTCCATAACCTTAGAAACAAAATCCTGACGTGATGGGATAAAACCGAGGCGAGGGGTGGCAAGGAAATACCTACATTTCCTAGTACTTCCTTGTATTTCCCAAGTACTTCCTGGTAATTCCTAGTTTTTGCTGGTATTTTCTGGTATTTCCTGGTATTTACTTGTATTTCCTAGTATTTACTAGTATTTCCTAGTATTTCCTAGTATTTCCCAGTACTTCGCAAGTATTTCCTGGTATTTTCTGGTATTTCACCTAACCTGTACACCAAAAAAAAATATCGAGCCTTTAAAAACCAATACATTTTCACTTTTCATTCTGATTTTAACTTTTTATCTCTGATCCGTCACTTTTCATCACAGAGATAAAAAGTAATACTTTTATCCCTCAATCGCGCATACGTTATAAAGTTAATCTTACTTATAATTTTCATAATTTTATCTGTTGAGCGTTGATTTAAAATTTTGAGTTTTACAATTTATTTTTCTGCTATTATTTTGCGACTTACCAGTATGGGGCATGGCTTTTTCACCACCTGAAACAAAAACAACATTATTTCACAGGACAATAAACGACATTAAACTAATATTAACATTATTAGAGAATTATTTAAATAAAGCCAGGCTATATTAGTGCCAGGCACAATTTTGACACCTTCATATTGTAATATAAGCTGTGATCTTTGAACACACGGCCTTTGTTTACTATATGAACCGAAATAAATTCGACTTTGGTAATATTCCAATACTCCCTGTTACCTATTTACATCACAATGGTTGGCGATTGATGCAAACATTCAGAAATAAAGGTACAAAAAATGCACAGATACCAAATTTACATAGATAGAGTTTTTGTCAACTGTACGCCGATGATTTGACGTAACGAATACAAGAATAAAATAATATTCATGCGTAAAAGTATAACCAATCAGGACATTTTATCTTAAGGACCGCAAAGAGGATATATACGTCTATCCTCATTGATATTGCTATTTCAAATATGTTTGCATTCTGCATCGTAAGGTACCGTAGGTATTGCAATAATACGTACTATATGCAAATAATATGCATATGTCTTTGAAAGCAACCAATCAGGTCTTTTTTGCTTAAAGACCCCAGGCCCTCATGTTTGCATCATGTTACCGTGGGTATTGGAATATTATGTATATGACTAAAGATGCCCACTGTGATTTTAAGAACAGTTAATCTTCAGTACATACAGTGAGAACGAGCCAGTTGGAATAAATTGGCTAGTGAGTTAATGGAAGCTTTATGAAAAAATCCAGAAAAAACTGAGATTTTTAATGGGCAATATTTTTAACGAAACTTTTATAAGAACGGATCTCAGGAAAGAGGTGCACTCACATAGATACCACTTTTATTTCAGATGGAATGACCCCACTTGCGGTAACTCGTTCGAAAGTTTTCAAAAAAAGAGAAGCAACGGAGTATTAATTAAAATGTCAAAAATATTATTTTTTTAATTTTTCGCTTGTTCCTTATTCGAAAAAATTTGAAAAAAGAAAAACAACATTATAATTTTTTCAATTAAATGGTAAAAAAATATGGATTTCAATTTTTTTACTATTGGTTTTTTACAAAAAAACAAAAACACAATCATTTTTTGACATTTTGATTGATGTACGTCAAAAAATATTTAATTGTTTTTCTTTTTTCATAATCTTTCGATTGTGGTACAGTCGGGGACTTTTTAATTGGCCGCGCTCGGAAATAAAAATTAATCCTATTTGAAATTAGGAAACCCAGTTTGAACCAAACCAAAAAAATAGTAAACCTTAATTCTCTCTTTATACATACATATTATAAAAATATATTTTTTCTATTATCTTGATATTATAAATTTTGACAGAAAAAAATAAACCGACAATTTAAAGTCCCCGACTGTACCAAAACTACAAGTTGACGTGTTTTTGTTTCCTCTAAAAAGCTTAAGTTTAACCCACCAGCGATTATTATTTATTCCAACCGGCTCATTCTCACTGTACAGTTGAGTATTTACAAAAAGTTTTAGGGGGGCCCGAAACCCCACGAGGCCGTATTTTATGCTATTTTATGTTTGTGTTCATGAAATATATGAAAAATATCTAACAAAATATTAGCGTGGTGGGGGGGGGAGGGGGGAACTGTATCTCAACTGATTTCATTAATTTAATTCTATAACCCATCTCTTTCTTATATTATTTTAATGAATTAAAATATATTTTTTTTTATAAGAATGTCCATTTTTGAAGAAAAATTTGACCACTGTGCTATAATGACATTAACAAAATTATAATAATTTCTCAAAGGGCGACCAAATTGGCCTTCTAGAGCGTAGCGCCGTCAAATCTTATTTGCATATGATTCCGTGCGACCACCTCAAATTTTATGTGCAAAATAAACGTCAAATGAATGACTGTATAAAATTATTCTAATAAGAATGTTAATATAAATATGATTTTTATTAGAGTTACCACTGATCAATTTATAAAGACGTCAATACGATCAGGCTAAAGGTGAGTTTAAATATGTATGCATGAATTTAGTGTCGCCGTGTTTGGTGGCCGGGGGCAATGAGAACCACTAACGCCAAAAAGCTCGAAAGCATGCAGAGGCTGGCGACCTTAAGCATCACCGGAGCTTTAAAATCTAATCCTAACATAGCCCTGAATACGATCCTGGGTCTCTCATCGCTGTCCATCTGGATAAAGAAGGAAGCGATGGCAGCATACCTTAGGATAAAGGACGCGGGCGTGTGGAGAAGGAGCGGTGGACAAAAAGGACATTCGGAGATCGCGACTGTGACGGAAAAGGAGATTCCTTTATCGACATACAGGTTAGCGATGCCAGAGAAGTGGTTAAGGGAGAAAAGGAGATACTGTGTACCCATACCGCCAAGGGATGCATGGAAGGAGGACGGAGTTGAATTCTTTAGCAACGCCACGGTCTGCTATACAGACGGATCAAGCCTGACAGACCGGAATTCGACCGGTGCAGGAGTGTACGTGGAAAGCAAGGGCATTGGAAAAAGCTACTCGCTGGGATCCAATGCAACAGTCTTCCAGGCAGAAGTTTACGCTATACTGGCGGTAACATGGGAGGAAGAAATTAGGAACGAAACAGGAAAACGCCTCTGCATTTGTTCAGACAGTCAAGCTGCGCTGAAAGCACTGTGCAAACCAACCATGTCCACGGGTTTGGTGCAGGAGTGTGCGGATGCACTTCAGGAGTTGGCCGGCGCCGGCGTAAGAGAGGTTGAGCTCGTATGGGTCCCAGGCCACATGGGAGTCCCAGGAAACGAGAAAGCGGACGGACTTGCCAGGGGAGGATCCCGGCAGAAATGCGTCGGGCCAGAGCCTTTCCTGGGGCTCACAAGAGGGCAAATGAAGTCGGCCTAACAGAGTGGACCCAGAAAGAGATACAAAGGGAATGGACCAACACAGGAAACGCCAGACAGGCGAAGGAGTATGTGACAGGATACAGCAAATCCCGTAGGGACTGGCTGCTCCGTAGAACACGAAGAGGTGGGAGCCATAGTGGGAGTCCTAACCGGACACTGCGTCCTACAGGGACACCTGGCAAAGATGAGAATGAAGGAGGACGCGACGTGCGAGCGATGTTGGGCCGAGGACGAGGCCTCGGCGCATTTCTTCTCATCATGTGAAGCATACAAGGAGGCAAGAAGAGAGGTATTCGAAGAGGAAGCCTTTGAGACGGAGGACCTTCTGAATCTGAGGTGGCACGATATTCTGGCCTTTGTACAGAAGACGGGCAGATTCCTTAGCAATGGAAGGACGCAGTAGGGGAGATGCTCGGGGGTTGGCAAAAAGGGTGCTTCATGTGCCTAGTCGCAAGGCCTAGAGCCTACCCCACACTACTACTACTACTACCAGTGTCGCCAGTGATTTCAGGACCTTTATTCTCATAATCGAACGATGTGATCATTCCCATCACATGCTTTGGCCAATAGCCAGCTTTAAATAATGTCACGTGCTATGCGGAAAGACGTCTATTGTGCAAGCCTCTCCTACGATCGCATCGAGACACGTTCAGACGCTACGGGGCAGGAGGTAAGATTACGCGGAAGATTCAATAGGTTAAAAAGGTAGCTCTTTTCTTTTTATTTGCCCGTATTAGTTGGGGTCTAAGATTTAATGGACCTAATAAGTGTTGACAATTAACTGTTTCGTCCTTATGGGACTCGTGAGAACACTGCTTGGTCAATGTGACACGCTTGCGAAGTTAATCAGACCGTTTTGTTTCACATCCTACGTCTATAGTGAGAAAACTTCCGCAACAAGTGCCATCTACCGAGATACGAGAGAAACTAGAACAAGAGCAGGCGAGTAAGAAACTGCTATACAGGGTTCGTCAACGATTGTTTGGTCATTGAAAATATGTGAATTGAAGTAAGATTTAAATAAATGGCACTAAGAGAGATAAATAGTTTAGCGCTGTTGTCAAATTAGCAATTCAAGAAAATGGTTTTCTTTTCGCGATCTAATGACGTTACTCTTACCGCCTGAGTAGGCTCAACATGGAGGACGGTTTGAGCATCAAATAAATAAAAAGTAGAGCTTAAACTGTCTTGAAACCTGCTTCGTAGGGTTTATTGGTGTTTCATTTTTGAAATGCCTGATTTTTGTTACCGGACTGGAAGAGTAATACTCGGAAGGTTATTAATTTAAGAAAAAAAAGTTAATAAAAACCCCTTGATTATAATTGCTGTAGCGCCATCTCTTAGAAATCATTTGAACTGTATGACTAATAATAATCAATACTGCGAATCACCACGACCTGTATATAAGGCGTAGGAACTTCTGAAGTAAAATTCAATATGGCGCCTTCTTAGGGCGATCAACTGTTTGTTTACGATTGATGTCGTTTACATTTTTGAAGCGAAAAAAGTGTTTTCGATGATTTTATATATATATATATATATATATATATATATATATATATATATATTGATCGATCGATAAAAAGATCGATTGAAAAGAAAAGAATCCATCAGTGACCTTCGAAAGTAGTTTTTTTCTTCCAGGTTAGATCAACGCTGATATGCGTTTTTACCCACCTTCAAGATATGAGCGTCAATCAGCGGAATTTTCAAGTTAAATGAATATTAAAACGTAAATTTTCGTACTCGTGAATTTAAAAATCAAGTTTTCGTGGCTAATCGGGTAAAAGGAAGTTTTGGTTTCTCGCATATTTTTCCGTGGCTCCAAGATCTAATATTTTTTGTTTTAACCTTCCGTACTTTTACCTAAACAAGATCTGACTGGAAAGCATAGAATAATAATGTCAACGTTCCATTGTTGTCAAGTAGGCTTAGATTTGTATCCCTAAAAATTTTTTTTGCGACATATTTGTGAAACCGTGTGTACCTAGGCACTCTAGGCAATTCCTTGTCGAAAACTAGAAAGAAAAACCGGCGGAAAAATTATTCGTTATCAAAGCCTAGCCGCCTTGCCGTGCAGCGTAACCGTGACTAGTAATGTTCATGTCAACTTTTAGGAAAATCAAGCGTGCACACTTTCCTAGGAATTTCCCTTATTAGGGTTGGATGTAAAAAGGTCATATAACGTTATTAAAACAGAAAC
The DNA here is from genome assembly GCA_963576565.1 of Aspidapion aeneum. Taxonomy (NCBI): domain Eukaryota; kingdom Metazoa; phylum Arthropoda; class Insecta; order Coleoptera; family Brentidae; genus Aspidapion; species Aspidapion aeneum. Next base: position 14,338,586 of record OY755038.1, on the reverse strand, counting down.
AAGTACTCCGATGGGAAAATACCCCTACCGGCATTGAATTAAACTGATGATTTGATGCAGATGTGGATGTCCTAATAAGGCCGAAACTGGTCGTAAATTGCCTTAGATCACTGTGCCTGTAGCTTGTTAGGACGGGTACCAAACAAGGATTATTCATATTCTTGTGATTAAAGTTGGAGAAAGTTAAAACCAGGTAGTTTTAATCCATTCCCAACGAAAGAATCAAACCATAGGATTATTTAATGCTGGTAAGGAGTATTTTCCCTCGGAGTTGTTTCTGGTAGTAGTGTTAGTTTCACACAGTTTATGCTCTACACGGAGCTATCCCCTGCATCTACCTGAGGATTGCCAATAAGGGGAAAACCGGTCGTGGATGGCCTTGGATCACTGTGCCCGAATTTTATCAGGACGCTTTCCATCTGTCTGTCAAGGGTCTGGGGGGCCTGCCCCCCCCAGGACCAAATAACCGAACCGAACCGAACCGAACCGAACCCCCCCCCCCCCCGAACCGAACCGAACCGAACCGAACCGACGCCCCACCTCCCCGAAGTTAAGATTTGTTTAGATATTTTCCACACACTTCATGAATGCAAACATAAAATAGCATAAAATGCGGCCTCATGAGGTCTCACCCCCCACCTCCCCCAAACTGTCTCGGGCCCACCACGAAACTTTTTTCTACATATACGCCACTGAGTAGGACACAGGAATAATTTGTTTAAATTCTATAAAAAACCACTCCAATCTTCCAAGGACGATAGCTTCTGGTATACCGATGGTTGCAAAATGCCATCAGGCGTTGGATCTGAAGTTGTCTTATCCAAGAAAAAGTCGAGATTATTCCAGTCATTGGCCACTCTATTTCAGGCCGAACTCGTAGCCATCAAACTATGTGCCCGGTGGATTAACCAAGAATGGACCAACAGGACAATAAAAATCTACGACAGTCAAGCAGCCTTAAGAGCACTTGACTTCTATACGGTCTCATTGAGAATCGTGACGAGCTGCAGGAATTCACTGAATGCGCTTGGTAGCGCTAACAATGTGTCATTAGTATGGATACCAGGGCATTCTGGGCACGAGGGAAATAAGTCCGCAGACCAAGCATCGAGGGAAGCGCCATTTGTCGAATTTTTCGGGCCGAAACCAACCCTAAGGATTGATGGACGACAGCTTCCAATAATACTGGATAAATATACCAGAACTGGCGCACTCTAAAGAGTTAAAAGTTGGACTTACCAGGCAGGAGATCCGTATAGTGACTGGGCTCTTTACTGGTCACTGTCGACTAAGAGTACCCATACACAGAATGGGACTAATAGACCGAAGTAGACTCTGTATGGAAGGTAATGAAACAAACATGTACTGTACGAAAGTCTGGCTATTGTACGTTTACGTTAGAACACTTTCGGTAAACCTCAGATTGATTCAGAAGAACTGAACAGTGTCTCACCCAAACTGATAGCTAACCTTTTTGGAGGATTAGGCATACAGTGGTAAGAACGCCACAATAGAACCACTGACCGCAGTGGAAGGATTGCAAGGCTATTGACCTAAAAATTAGTTTTCCAAAACTGTTTCTTGTAATTTGTATGGTTTCTATTGGAGTAATTTTAGACACAATTAAAAAAATTATATATTGTATATATAAATTTTGTTTGATCAGTATTTTACATTTAATTGATATAGTTTATGTAGTTTCTACAGCGGCGTAGCGTGCCTTAAGGGGCGGGGGAGAGGAGTCGAAGGCTGAAAAGAGCGCCCATAAAAAAATTCAATAAAAAAAAAGGTCATCAGGTTTTTGTTTACTCTCTTTTCTCTTAGACAGACGATTGGCAGCCCCCTCGATTTGCCTTTGCCGCCCCCTCACCTTGCCGGCCCTGCTACTTAATAAAGCTTAGGGCACCCATAGGGCGCCAGTACCTACGAAGCGGGGTGGGACGAACCCCCCGCCCCCCACGCTACGCCGCTAGGTTTCTGAATAAAACTGAAATATAAAAAAATTGTGGAGAAGTTGAGTTTGCGCGTAAAAACATATATGTTTTATTTGTAGTTCTTGACGAAAAGGCTTATTTTGATAAAATAACAACTTTTCCAAAATAAAGAATGATATTGGTCTTATTGACAATAAATAGAGAAAAAAATTTGAATATTGACCATGTCGTACCGCAGAAAAATATGGAATTAATGTAAATCAAAATCATAAGCGCAACGTGTTTAGGCCAAATTATTCGAGGTAGTTAGGTCGCATTTGCATCTCCCATCACGTAACCAAACACAACTACTTTACGCGACATTTTCATAAAAATTTTAGAGCTTCGCTCCGTTTAAAAACAACGAACAAATAAACAGCGGTCTCATTTGAGCGACATTTAAAACAGCCATATATTAAACAGCGATATATCAAGAGGGCAATTTATAGTTCAAAGGGTGAACTAATAAAGCAGCGCGGAAACTGCTGTACCATCTTTGCTTGAAACATTTCAGCTCATATTTGACCTATCTAATACTCTACTTTGGAATGAGCTACGAAACTCAAACTTTGCACAGTCGTAGATCTTCATAGGGTTAACCACCCCTCCAAGTGTCATGGACTTCCATAAAGTAGTAAAGTAGTTAAGAAATTTCAAAAAACGTCGAAATTGCCACTCACTCATGCATGTATAGATCATCAAAATCCTACTGTACTTCCAGATATCGCACACCCGCTGAAAAAGAGTCACAACTCAAAAATCGCCGTTATTGAGATAATTCTGCCGCCATCATCGAAATAACTTGTACTTTCTTCCATAAAAGCGTCACATTTATGTTTCGACAATTCACCGCGAAATGGCGATGTGACTCTTTTATTTTGTCCAGTTTAGCTGAGGATGCGTTCCTTTACAGTGTCACTTTTGACTTTATAACAGCGTGAACGTGGAGTTTCATCCTGAAAAGAGTCACATTTCGAGTTGTGAAGGTTTTCGTGTGAACTATTGGTTAAATCTGACCCATGTAACAAGTAAAATACTGTTCTTTTTCGTGTTGTGACTGTTTTTTCGAATTGTTCAGTGTACTTAGAATTAAGGAGAATAAGAAAAAAATCTTTTGAATTTATTAGAGAATAATCACATTCCCAGTTATTATTCAGCATTTTATAACTCGTTGTAAAAATAAATACAAAGTTTCTTCTTTATTTGTTTTCTTTTTTCATATTATTTACCATCCTGCGTGACATCCTGATTTACAACGTCATGATGCCTTGTTCTAAAAAAGTGTCACAAGATCGAGTTTTTTTCTTTTTTTTAACTAAAAACGACAAAAATATTTTTTTCTGAGAAACGTACTGCACCAATTATATTGAGTTAATAGGTTCCTGTTGATACAAAATAACATGTTAACTCGTAATTTGTCATGTAAGTGAAAAATAAATCTCTCTAATGAACTAAATTCTTTAACAGCGATTTTCTCAAAACAATCTTTTTTGAGTTGTGACTCTTTTTTAGCGGGGGTGCGATATGCTACAAAGCTCCCCTATATACATGTAAAGTTTTGTAAAAATAACATTACCCACTTCCGGAAGCGCTAGAGAGCTAATCTTTGGCAGACCGATAGGAAATATAATAAAACTAAGAGAAAAAAAATTTAAAAACCCCAAAAATTTTAATTTGCTTCCCTCCCCTATGTAAGTTATGTAAAAGTAAGATTGCTCCCTTCCAGAAACGCTAGAGCGCTGAGCTTTGGAAGGCCGATATAGAAACTGTGATAAAACTATAGAAAAAAAAATTAAAAAACCCCAATATTTTAGTTTACTTCCCTCCCCTATTAATGCTAAACTAAAAAATAAGTTATATGTCTGGGAGGGGGGGATGCGGGCCCCTCTGCCCCCCCCCCCTGGATCCGCCACTGGATTTGACCAAAGTTATGTACATCACTGGTGGGCTACCAGTTCAATTTTCGTATTCTTTCGGAAAAATTAGTAGAATTTTTTGTATTCTTTTGAACAACTGACAGCACTGCAAAATTTTCGACGATTTTTTGACAGCACCAAAAAAATGTTACGGCGAATTCTTTTGGGAAAAAAGTGCAGCTGGTGCGCCACTAGTGCAGTTTTCGTATTCTTTTGGGAAAACTAGTGCAATTTTTTGTATTCTTTTGACCTACTGAAAAGCTCAGTGTTGCACTCAGTGCACTTTTTTTGGCACGGACTCTCCGAGCTCGTGTTGCACTAGTGCTCTTTTGGTGTTCTTTTGAAACTGCACTGGGGCAATTTTTTGACAGCACCAAAAGAGTGTCAGTGGACTACGAGTGGCTCACTAACTTTCTCAAAAGAATTCGCTATTAGTGTTAGTGAATTCGCTACGAAAAATACTCTGCCAATATATGGGCCCCTAAGCTCACACTAGGTACTATAGTTATAGTGTGCGTGTGAGCTAATATAACTAAAAACTGTAATATATGTTATTCAACTCCAGACTAAATTACCTCTCGTTTGATACCACACAAGCCATGTTTTGACTTAAACTCAAATTTTTGAAATTTCCCCCCCCCCTTAAAAAAACAAAAATTAAAATGTATTTTGTTCAACTCCAGACTCAATCACCTTTCGTTTGATATCACACACGCCATATTTTCACGTAAACTCTAATTTTTGAAATCTACCCCCACCCTTTTTTTTAACTAAAATTTATTTTGTTTATCTCCACACTTAATTACCTTTCGTTTAATATCACACACGCCATATTTTCAAATAAACTCTAATTTTTGAAATCTACCCCCACCCTTTTACTTGGCTTGTGTTCGGTGGATTTTGTTAATTTTTAAATGGGACCATCTCGACCCAAGACCCAGGCTAGGTACCAAATTTCATTGGAATCGGGCAAGCGGTTTTTGAGTTATGCGCGTTGGTCGTTACAGACAGACATACAGACATACAGACAGACAGACAGACAGACAGATATACAGACAGACAGACAGACGGCGCGACAAAAAAGTTTCAAAATCATCTGAAACGCAAAGATATATAAAAATTTTTGAAATCTGAGCAACTTTTTTTTTCTCGAAAAAATTAGGATCATCATGCATAGCTCACACTACTATAGTATAGTATATGTGTGAGCTAAAAAATTGTGTGTGCTTAAGACCATACGGCAGAAGTGTAAACTTCAACAAGGCGAAATTAATAATACTGGCCTTCATCTGCATCATCATATGGCTCGCTGAATGTTCCTCTCACAGTTAGTCGTCTCGAGCCGACTTCACCCGAATGAGCGTTACATAGCCGAGCCTGACGGCTCAGTTCAATTCACTACCAACAAAAACTGCTAAACGCGCCTAAAGATGTTTACACTTCAAAAAGTAGATTTCCAAAATCGTACGCCAGTAGGCCGTTTCTTCGCAAATGAGTTGTGTAAATAATAACGGACGATACAATAATCAGCACATCCATCACACCATCGTTGTTGTGTGAAATTCGATACCATCTGTCGCCAAACATGCCCAAAACATTTTTATTACGATGTGGTGATATGCCTCATAAACTCTGCAACTTCACATCTATATCCATCCCATACTTCTGTGTGTGGATGAGAATATACAGGGTGTTACTCAATTACATGTTAATATTGAATGCAGGAATAGGGTGTTTGACAGTAGTAAAAAATAAATATATATTTATTTGTAGATATCTCTTTAGGTCTTGGTAATGCTAAAAACAAACTTTTTTGTTTAATTTTTTCTCAAATTCATAGTTCTTTTAATTAAATAAATTCATTGAAATAAAACAATTAGCCGCGTGATTCAAAGCAGGCGGTCTACCAATCAGCTGCGAATGACGTCACAAAACAGCAAACGCCTCGAACGAACCTATTTTCTGTGTTATTTTCTTATGGATGGTAATGTTTGCTTTGGTTTAAAGTGCAAATTATCGTCCTAAATTAGATTTTATTTTATGTATTTTGCTTATAAAAAATATTTTCAATGGAAAACGGATTCTAAAAAGCCGATAGCTCCAACTTGCCAATGCTGCATTCCTTTAGGGTGGCAGGCTTCTTTGCCAACAACAGTGATTTTTGTTCTGCGGAATTTAGAAACGTTAAAATGTTGATGCAAGTATTCGATGAGTTGTTTTATATATAACTGAAAGTTCTTTTATGATATTCTTCGCCTACTTTTACTCATTTAGATTTTGAGGTTGGTTATATGTTTTGTTTTTTTGTTTAATATGACACTTACAATAGATTTAATTAAATACCCAATCATTATTATTTTAAACATTAAGAAACAATCAAAAATTGCAGGACAGGGAGGCAAAAACTATACAACGACCAGCAATACTTGAAGTACGGCATAGGTTACACTGCTTAGTCCTGCGTAAATACTGCCTAGTCCTGCCTATGCACTGCCTAGTCTTGCATACGCACTGCTCAGTCCTACATTTAGCCTGCATGTGCACTGCCTAATTCTGCATTTAGAGGTACTCCCTAGTCCTGCCTAATAGCTGCCTAGCACCGCCTAAAAATTTGTACACCTTTCTGCCTATTATAGTTGTTCACCCCTTGTAATAAACATAACCTCAAAAATTTCATCGTCATTCACATCAAAGTGATCTTCACAAATGTAAAGTGAAGATGTATTAGAAGGCCCTTGGGTCTCTTCGAGCAAGTTCTAGCCACTTTTTCCGTTCTTGTACTGCTGTAGGCACATAAATAAATCGTTTTCAGGTGTTTTTATGCTAGTATTCGAACACTGAGGCACTACACAACTTATAGGACATTTTTTTACATAAAAAACAGTAAAAACACTTGCATGCCATATATCTGTCCGCGAGTTTACTGCGCTGTGACGTCATTGCAACGCCATGCTAGAAATGAGCGTTTAGCGGCAAATTCAAATCGGAAATTAGAAAACTTGATTTTAAATGTAGTCATGATAAAATATACTATTTTAATAATTTTGCGTAGCAAATTAGGGACCTATGTATCATTCTAAACACTTTTCTAAAATTAGTCAAATACCCTATTGGTCTTGGCCCCATTTCGAGAAAAAGCTTTTTATGAACATATATCCTTAATGTGCTAACTTTTAAGATAAAAAAATTGTTTAAGATTTTCTAAAAATCATATTTTTTTATTAATATCTGTAAGACGATACTCTAGGTATTTTTGTAAAATTTGATGCGCACTTTTTATTCGTCACTAGGCATTTTATGACCTATAATATATTTTCCTATTTCGACCAGTGGCGTTCGTGCGGGAATTGCCCTTAGTAATTTTAAAGTAAAAGCATCTTTAATTAATAAAATAAATAAATAAATACAGCTTTTATTTCCTTTGACAATTTTACAACTGTATGGAATACGTCATTATTAATAATTTTTTGAAAACAAAATAGGTATGTTTGTCAAAATACAATACACCATATTAAAATAAATATTCTTAGCGCAAATCTAAATAGATTATTTGTCTAAAATCAAATTAGAGGAGAATAAATACATAAAATTTCAAACGATTTACTACATAAATACAAATTTGATTGAATTATTTAAAATCAAAATACTATTTAAATACATAAATACAGAAATATTTATATATAAACTTCTTAGCGCAACTCTAAAAATATTACGTGACTTTAAATTTTAAAATTTTTATGTACACATAAAACTCAAATTATAAAAACACAGTAAATAATAAAATTTGATTGAATTAATTAAAATCACACATATACATAACAACACGTGATAAAAATAACTAAACAGTACTAAACACTATTTTTTATCTTGATTAAAATATTCTTCCAATGAGTAAAATGGCCGTTCTAATAAGTACAATTTTAATCTATTCTTAAATATGTTAATATTAGGTGCATCTATGATTTGTTCTGGCAAACATGAATAAAGTTTATTGCCCATAGATAATGGCAGGTTTTTTCCTAAATTAGACTTGTATAATGGAACCCTAGCTTTTGATTTAGATCTCGTATTGTAATTGTGAATGTCCTCCCCTTTGACTAATTTGTGTTGTTTTAAAAAAATATACTTTGAGAGTTCGAATATGTACAGCGAATAAAAAGAGAGAATTTTTAAATTAATAAATACCTGCCTACATGATTCCATTTGTCCTACGCCTAAAATACTTCTAATTATCATTTTTTGTTTTATAAAAACAGACTTAGCCCCTGAGGACCAGCCCCATAAAATTATACCATATCTTATTCGAGACTCAATCTGGGCGTGATAAATAGTTTTAAGTTGCTTGACAGACAAAACAGTTCTTAGATTCCTAATAAGGTAATAACAGGATCGCAGCTTTTTTGTAATTTTAAATGTTTGTTCTTTCCATTGCAAACGTTCATTAACAGACAATCCTAAGAATAACACTATGAATATTTATTTCTAGATCCTTAAGATCACGATTTTGATGGTTATGAAATCTGAGATAGTGTGTTTTATCCAAATTTAATAATAAAGAATTCTGCTCAAACCATTCTATCATTTTTTCCATATCGGAGACGCATACTTCTTTCAATCGTTTTTGATCTTTATTACTATTTTTATAAGTCGAGTCATCACTGTGTCAGTTTGTCCCGGCTAATGGTAATGTTAAGGTCATTTAAATACAATATAAATAGAACCGGTCCTAGATTCGAACCTTGAGCTACACCAATTAATAGCCGAATAGATCACATATACACAGATTTAATAGCCAATATACGAGGTATGACAATAAAATTATAAGACTGTTGTAAAAAATCTACTTTATTTAAATACTAATACAACTTAATGATGTTCCCCATCAATGTAGTCCCCTTCTCTATCGACGCAGCGTTGCTTTTTTTCCAATGTTGGAAATCCTCAGAAGAGAGGCTGTTAAGAAGTCTTGCCGTTTTTTCCTTGACATGTTCTAATATTTCAAAATTTCTCTAAAATTAAAATGAAAATTTGCCTGTCATAATATTGTGTATTGTAAACTGTAAACCTTGGGAAAATAAAAGAAGTAGCGGAAGAGCCCAAATGAGATGAGCAGACGAACACGGCGACAGACAAAGAAGAGTGAGAGATACAAATTGTGAAAGGCTTTCGGGGCCATCGTCCAATGGTGGGTGTGCTTTCGGGCTGTTCGGCCGTCGTCGTTCGAAATTCGTTCTGGACGTTTCGCCATCTCGAGTGGATGGCATCTTCCGAGCCGAGCACTAAAAGTAACAGTAGCGGTGGACTGAGCAGCCGCGAAGTTACTTTAAGAGCCTTTCTGCCCTAGATCCCTAGAGTGACGGATAGGATCGGACGTAGTCTGGGAAAACACAACATAAAAACGATCTTCAAGCCATCTAAGAAGATCGAGAACCACCTCAGATCTGCGAAGAATATAAGGAACCCACTAAGTTCTTCGGGGGTATACCGCATTCCCTGTACCTGTGGAAGTGTCTACATCGGAACAACCAAACGGTCCGTAGACACAAGAATCAAAGAACACAAAGCCAACTGTCGACTCGGACATACGGAAAAATCCGAAGTTGCAGACCACACACTAAACAATGAACACCACCGAATAAAATTCCAAGACACACAAGTTCTCTGCGCCTCCTCTTCATACTATCTAAGACTCTATAGAGAAGCAATCGAAATTCATAAAAAAATTTGGTGAATTCGCAATTTGGTATAAAGTCATAGTTGTAGCAGTTTCTGAGATAAATCCGGCTGCTATCCTTGAATAATTTTTTGTTGGAAAAGCAATTATTTTCATTCAAAAAGAATTTAGTTGGGCCATTGTTAATGCTTTTTCTAACTTTTCAACTAATAATGAAAAATATACCAAACTGTGTGGTAGATGTTCATTTACTTCTACCTGCTAGCTACTCATAATCGTTTGTGGTCTAAATAATCCTCCTGCTACTGTTCGTTTGTCCACTGTCTGCAGGAGGTCTAGCAGGATATTTTACACTTGCGGTCACGATGTTCAGAAAAAGTTCGAGCGTAACAAACAGGGGTTGACATGGTTAGTTAGTTACATTTTGACATTTTAGGGTCAGTTAGTGACTCTTCCAGTATTTCTTTTATAATTGCATAGTTTTAGTGTAGACAGTGGTTTTAGGAAGTTGTAGTAAAGAGGAAAGGCTGTAGGCATGGCAACTAGGCTTCACCGGGGTGGAATAACAACCTTTTTCTCCTACCCTTGGTGCGTTCATCCTTGGTGCTTTTATACGAGTTCGCCTTTTCCAATAAACCTAATCCTCTTTCGAATGTATGAGAGTTCGTCGAACCAGTCTTCGAGAAGCCGACAGTCAACATCTCCTGAAGATGCCATCCACTCGAGATGGCGAAACGTCGAGAACGAATTTCAAACGACGACGGCCGAACAGCCCGAAAGCACACCCACCAGTTATTTTTTATTAGAAACGCGTTTTTTCCGGCAACATTTTCCAGTAGAGAACCGATTCGTCTGCGTTGTATATTTGAGTAGCCACAAGATTTAATTGCATTACCTTCTCTTTAAATGTAGTCAAAAAAGGATTGACGACACTTTGATCATTGGATAGTTTTTCGCCGCTCACTTTTAAAGCACGAAGACTATGCCTTTTTCGAAAGTTACAAATCCACCCCTGCTAGCTCGAAAATTATCATTTCCATAAGTTTCAGTAAAAAACTGTCTTACTTTAGCAGATAAAATTTCAGACATGCCTCGCTCTTTGTCTACAAAACCATGCATATAAACGAGTTTCCATTACAGGATATTCAGCTTAAAGTAAAGTTTTTCTGCGCCTTGGGCCAGAATCACATTGATCAATAAATCTAAAAAAATACACAATTGTACAAAGAAAACCACTAAAATTGATTTAAAGTGAATCCTACCTGTCGATTTTAGTCTTTTTCTTTTTTATGTCACAGGTTGTAGATCTTCCAACCCCATACTCAGCGGCCAACACTTTTCCACTTTCTCCCTTGTTAAGGCTTTCAATAATGTCTTGTGTTTTCTTTTAGGGGGCATATTTATTTAAGCAAATATTAAAATAAAAACCCACTTATAGCACCTAAAATGGCATTACAAACATCCCATGTAACAAGCAAAGCATGTAAATATCACTACTCAAAAGCGTACAAAAGCAGTGAAAGAAAATGCTGCACACCTGTTTAATGTGAATTCCAGATATAAACAAAAGGATAATTGGGGGAATCACTGAAAATCTGGTCCTAATTTCTATAGGAAATAGGCCTAAAAGTACAGGTTCGGATTATCGCGTACTATGAAATTCGGATTACAGAGTACCCAATGTCTTGAAAATGCTTGTTCGGACTACTGAAGAATTCGGATTATCGAATGTTCGGATTATCGAGTCTGCACTGTAGTAAAATGTAGGGGTGGTAAACGAATTGTACGCACCTAAAGCATACTAATTAGCGAGCGGACGAGTTCTTTATGTGAAAAACAAATTATAAAATGTCAATAAACATTAAATTGTCCGAAAATTATAACAGGTGTGGCACATGCAAATAACAAAATAAGGTCTCGTCTCACCACAAAATACACAAACAAAACTATTTTTTAAATATCTTCAAAACTAAGTCATATTTTAACTTTCGGATTTCATTAGTCATTTAAATGAATATCGCTTGACAACTTCAAGTAAAAATATTAATGGGTTTGTATCTGAATTTTTTAAGAAATTTAAGTTTTTTGGTTTGGTACCTATAAAAAATTTTAACAAACAAAAAATCAAAAATATTTGCATTTTTTAGGGTTTTCTTAATGGGTCAAATAAATAATAAGAGTCGGTTAAGTTACCACGTAGAAGTAATTATTTTTTAAATAAAAAGTGACATTTTCATTTCATCCATGTGGGGGTGGTTTTTTCGCATCTCTATGGCCCCATTATACTGTAACTCGGTGCGTTTGCTGATAACATGTATAGTTTGTGAGATATGAATTTTCAAAGTTTTGCCATTTTGGTCTCATGGAATTCCCTATACTAAAAATCGCTAAATGACGTTTATCCGAATCTAGAGGGAAGGTGTGGTTTTTTCGCATCTCTATGGCCCCACTATACCGTAACTCGGTGCGTTGACTGTTAAAATGTATAGTTTTTGAGATATGAATTTTCAATGTTGTGACATTTTGGTCTCATGGGATTCCCTATAATAAAAATCGCTAAAAGACGTTTTTCCGAATCTACAATTAAGGTGTGGTTTTTTCGCATCTCTACGGCCCCACAATACTGTAACTCGGTGCGTTTGCTGATAACATGTATAGTTTGTGAGATATAAATTTTCAAAGTTTTGCTATTTTGGTCTCATGGGATTCCCTATACTAAAAATCGCTAAATGACGTTTTTCCGAATCTACAATGAAGGTGTGTTTTTTTCGCATCTCTACGGCCCCACAATACTGTAACTCGATGCGTTTGCTAATAACATGTATAGTTTGTGAGATATGAATTTTCAGTTTTGCCATTTTGGTCTCATTGGATTCCCTATACTAAAAATCGCTAAATGACGTTTTTCCGAATCTACAATGAAGGTGTGGTTTTTTCGCATCTCTACGGCCCCACAATACTGTAACTCGATGCGTTTGCTAATAACATGTATAGTTTGTGAGATGAATTTTCAAATTTTTGCCATTTTGGTCTCATTGGATTCCCTATACTAAAAATCGCTAAATGACGTTTTTCCGAATCTACAATGAAGGTGTGTTATTTTCGCATCTCTACGGCCCCACAATACTGTAACTCGGTGCGTTTGCTGATAACATGTATAGTTTGTGAGATATAAATTTTCAAGGTTTTGCTATTTTGGTCTCATGCGATTCCCTATACTAAAAATTGCTAAATGACGTTTTACCGAATCTACAATGAAGGTGTGTTTTTTCGCATCTCGACGGCCCCACAATACTGTAACTCGGTGCGTTTGCTGATAACATGTATAGTTTGTGAGATATGAATTTTCAAAGTTTTGCCATTTTGGTCTCATGGAATTCCCTATACTAAAAATCGCTAAATGACTTTTTTCCGAATCTACAGGGAAGGTGTGGTTTTTTCGCATCTCTATGGCCCCACTATACTGTAACTCGGTGCGTTTGAGGTACAAGTGAGAGGTCCAAATTATGCAGAATTTTTTAAGGAATACAAAGATGGTACAATTTGTGTATGTTTATCATAGATTTTTGTCATAAAATGCAATTTTTATAGTTGGGAGGTGTTATTACTGCCCTCTAGCGGGGAGCTACAAGACCAAAAATATTTTACTTGAATTCACAAGGCCCGATTTTGTCATAAAAAAATTTTTCCCGAAGTCGTAGCTGTACTAGTCAGGGCTATCAAAATGGACGGGCCACGATCCTCCAGTTTGTTGACGTCACATCTGGGGCTGATTTTTTTTGATGGTCACGTTATGACACAGCTGATTGTCTTTAAAATATTGAAGTTGAAATGACGGTTCATGAATATTTGATTTTTTTTTAAATAAAGCCGTTTTTAAGATTGTTTTTACTTTATTCTGGCAGAACAATATTTTTTAAATGTATAGTAATCCTTAATTTTTCATAGCCGCTTCATTAGCTCACACAAAAATTAAGTTTAAAGCAGAAGCGAATGTGACAATCACAAATGACAAAGTCAAATGCATGTCAAATATAACAGTTGGCATGTGGAACATGGCGGGTAATTTGAATTCAAAATAAGGAATGCTAAATCTTGAAGATTTTAACCTTTTAATCATGTTGCTTCCTTATAAACCTTTGGTGAAATATCGGGAGGGTGTCTGAGAATATTTCACTGAAATTTTGCGGAAATCTGTAGTGCCATTTTTAAAATATCATAAAAAAACGTCTGACCTCCCATAAGTCCCAATGTAAAATTCAGCCCCGGGAGAACAGCTGATTTTTTCAGGGTCGTGGCCTCTATTTTTGTGTTGGCCTTGTACTAGTATCTGAGATAAATCCGGCTGCCATCCTTAATGGGACACCCTGTATATACCGCGTGGCCAGCCTTCTATCTAGGGGTGGGATTTTTGTATGGGCTGTAAGGATTGCATGGGGCCACAGACCAACGTTGTCAGTTTAGCGAAAATATCAGTATAATCCGCTACTTGGTTTGCGAAAGGTCAACTTTTCAGTTTTATGTAAATGCATTCATCAAACGGGGTGATACACAACCAGAATAATACTTTAAAATTCTGCTTGTTCCTAAATGTAAATAATTCACTTACTTTTATAACAAACAAAATTTTAAAGTGTGCTTATTGATTTTCGTTTCACATTCACTAAAGTCAATTTTTTTATACCACAGTTTAGCAGTCTATTGGTAAGCTAACTATTATTTAATTTTAGTTTTTTTTAAATGCATTTTTAGTCTCCTAACAAAGGTAATGGTAGACCACAGTGAACGCAGCGTGGTTATAGGTCGGGGGAGGGTGGTCGAGACCTTAGGGGGTGGCAGAGGTGGTATTGAGCTTCAAAAGTAGTTCCGCGGAACTCATTTAGTACTTTTTTAAGACAAATATCATACTAATTATAAGTAGTAATGCCTTTTAAACTAAAGACGAAAAATTTCAGAAAATATAGAAGTAATGTTACTTTAAATGCTCGCAGGCGACATGCGCCACAAAAATCGATGCAACAAGAAAAGTTAATAGTAAAGTTAATAGCCATCGCACCGACTTCTAAAATTCCCTTTCTTTACTATGGATTGCTTTAATTTTAAGAATGCCTTATTTTTAAATTTGTTGCACCGAGCAAAAATCCCCTCTTCTTTGTTAAGATATCAACCGACATAATTTTTAAACTATGAAAAAACAACACCCAGTACGTCCCAAAATAGTTTTGTCAAAACCCATCAATTTCCTGTGTCAAGTCGCCTTTAAAAGTTATTTACAAAAATGAAAGTTCTTGAATTTTTGGAAGAATATTTGGAAGATGATGAAATCGAGATGGTGCTACTTGATTTTTTGGAATTTGGGTGTCCTTGTCGCCTTGTTGATACAGTCGCGTATTTTTTCCCGGCTGGTTTACGGTTCCCCATCCAGCCCAGGACAAAATCCGCTCCCGGCCGAAAAATGTACTGCTCCTAAGGCACCTGCCCATAAGGCTCCTGTCCATAAGGCAGCGGCCCATACACCCCTGGATATAACCCAAGGATTAAAAATTATAATGAAATTAGAGTAAAATGTAAAGGCAGAAAGGAAAATCGTCTTGTTACTTCATGCACTGCAGTTTCATTTAAATGCAAGGGTTTTCTTACACTGGTCAGTCCTATCCTACCCTTACCGCTGTACTGGCTTTGAACAACAGTTAACCCAAAAATCGGACCGAAGTAGTGTAATAAAAATTAGATTCAACTTTATTTAAATTATTTTTCTTCCTTACAAATCTTTTTGTGATCGAAACATAGGTATATTTTTTCACAAAAACATTGTGCCAAACGAACCAAAATCTAGCCGTTATCTTGTGCAATAAAGTTTTTCAAAATCATTTTTATTTATTAAAAAAAAATTGTTATTTACTTTATTTACTTAAAAAAGACAAAATTCACTTTTAAAACACTGCTCATTTATAGGTATTGTCAGTTGCTATGGCTATGCCAGACGGGTAACATTATGTGTCCAGCATCTTATCTTTAAGCACCTCTTAATGAACAGTAAAGTCACGAAAAAAGCTGACTTAATTTTAACAACACTAAGGAAAGAATAAGTCTGCCTTTAAGTTCGGTGCAACGAAATTTTACGAAATAAGGTATTCTTTAGGCTAAGAAACGGAAAAAAAAGTCTGTGCGATGGGCCGTTAAGATAACATTGGTTAAATAATACTTTAAACCAACCCTCTTTTTAACCAAAATCTAATGCCGACATAAAACTTGTGTATCATATTGGGTTAAAATCGTTTGAGGTGTTCTTGAGTTATCGTGTATTAAGACAGACAATTTATTTTATTATACGGTCAAGGTGTTTTAGGAACTAAATAACTCACATTTAATAAATTTTAAAAAATAAAATGTTCGCGTTTTCAATAGTCCACTTCTTGTATGGTGACAAGTCAAGCAATAATTCTCGCCCTTAAAAAATGTTTCAGATTATCCGCCCCTTGACGAGTGCGATCGCGTGCGCCTCTAGTAATTTATCAAGGTTACCTTTGACAACGCTGCAAAGCTTTCTGCTGGACTCGGGCGCATCGCGGTCTCTTTTTATTAAATGCCAAACGTCTAAAAAATTATATTTTATAAGGATGTACTAAAAAACAATGGAAAAATTGCCTTACTTTTCAAAAAATTCAAAAAATATTAGTTGTTCATATCTTTAGATATTTATATATATATATATATATATATATATATATATATATATATATATATATATATATATATATTTACGAGCCGCTCGTGGTGAATAGGCGAGAAATTTTCAATGATAAGACTTAGATAGGTATCTATGTGAATATTTTTTATATATTTTTATATGAGCCTCCGTACTTACAATGGTAACATAACCAATATATTATTCAATACATAATGAGCGCAAGAAATACCAGAATATATGTGTATATGATTAGAGGCCAGTAGTTATCGATGAAGACAAACGTCCATAATTTGGAACAATTTCAATTCGCTAAAGTTGCCGTCTCGCTTTATTTTACGGTGTGTTCAATCGTTGTCCTTGTTCGACTGGTTATTATGATCCGAGAGCCACCCAGTGATCGGACGACCGCAAAGGCCATTTCAATAACTGAATTATTTATGACATTTCTGACAATTTTTCTTTTCGGCGACCCATAATTTTATTTTATCAAAGTATTATATTGCAATACACATCATGAAAACCTATTGACGTTTACATATAAAATAAATAAATCCATGACGGATCTGATACGTTCCTAGCTAGCCTATTAGCAATTTTTAAATGAAGTCATAATATATCAGCCTTGTAAACAGTTTTTTGTAAATATCTCAGAAACCAAAGCTCCTATGAAGTTTTTGGTTATAACTAGTGATTTAACGCTTGGGAAAAAAACTCGTTTTTTACCGTTTTTTTCACATACCTTGGAAACATTGGAAAAAAATGGAAAAATTGAGATCCCACAAATTATATTTATACAAGCACAACTAGCTCAAATAAACGTAAATTAACCAAATTATACATTCTTGTGGGGTCAATAGTCAAAATCAAATAACATTTATTTTCATATAATATAAAAATAACGTTAGTTTCAAGTTTTTAAACAAAATAAATGTAAAAAAATATTAAAACTTAAACTAAATTATACCTTCAAAAAACAAAAACATTATTTGGCAAAAAACTAAGAGGAAGAGCTTCCTCCGAGTCCGATCCCGAGTCTTCGGCTTCTGAGTCTGAGTAAGCATCGACATCTGAATCCGCCTCCACAATACCCTCTTCTTCATCTTGGATATGTATGGTGTATTTTTCATCAAATTTTTTATTAAAATTACTTAATAATGATTTAAATAAAAATTATAAATTTTTATTAAAATTACTTAATAATGATTTAAATTAAAATTATAAATATTTATGAGGCTTATATGGGCTAACTTCCTTATCAGAGTACTATACACTGAATTTTAACACAATTTCAATTTTTCTGATTTTTTCCGTTTTTCCGTTTTTTCCAAAATGCTCCGTTAAAAAGTTAACATTTTTAAAAAAATTTCATTAGTTTTCATGCATTTTGACCAAAACGTGTGGAACACTATTTTGCCTAAAAATATAATGAAAATCGATTCAACGGTTTCGGAGCTATTGTGTCACGGACAGAAATACACACACACACACACACACTACAGACAGTTATTACTAAGAGAGGTCAAATACAGCCAAATAACACATTTTCGGCTTTAGTTTTTAAAAGAAAATTAAGTTCTCAAGTGTCGATACTTTTTTTAATTTTTAATTTTGAAATTGATTTTCATTTACAAAATCACTAATGTTCTTTAATAAAAAAACCTCGTATATCCCTTTGGTACATAAATTTTAACAAATCTATTAATTAGTTGAAGTAGCATAAGATTACAGAATTATATAAAAAAAATGGTGCTTTTCCAGACATTAATGAAAAGCTTACGAGGGTTTAAAGGTGGGATTTTGTGAACTTGAGAAAAAAAAATTAAAAATTAATATCTCTTTAGCCGTGATTCTAAGGACCCAAGTTCCCAGGTTGCAAAGGTAGCAAATGACCCCCACAATATCCCAAAAAATTTTGACGGTTCATGTGCCGAACACCCTATATAGATACCTCTTGGAATAGCTAACGAGTGTCTTATGAAATGAAATCACAAAGATTTGAACAGGAGCGACGGAGGCTAGAGATACCAAAGAGAAACCGCAGAAAGGAAGGAGAAAATCGAGAGAGGAACGTTCAAGCTATCGAAGGGAAATGGGTGTGCCAGGAGTGCGGAAGAGTGTTCGCCTCCAGAATTGGTATATATAACTATCAAGGAGGACACAACAGACTACGACAATGATGAATATATGATATTCATACTCGATACCATACCCAGCGATATCCTATAATGATGATGATGATGAATATTCCCTAATAGAAATACAATAACTGGTCAAATGAATTGCAATACTGGGGTAATTTATTCACATCGGACAGTCACTTATTTACCCTAAAGAATATAAAAACCGAATCGCGGTCATTTTTTCAATTCGTATGATTGCTCCCAATGATATGTTTTGATTGGGCTTGATCAGTTATTATAATGACTAAATTATAATAGTTCTACGGACCATGGCGGAATGACAGAGGTAAAAAGATAAATGTTGACATTAATTAAATCAAATTGAATTAGAAGAAAATTTAAATTTAAGATTGATAAATGTTTGCTTTTCTATAAAAGTTAAAGCAAAGAGAATTAGTTAATTTTTTTACTAAAAATTCATATAATTAGCGTTGCAGCAAATTTGCAGAATGTTAACAATTTTCTTGTACTCGATACCATACCCAGCGATTTCCTATAATGATGATGATGATGATGAATATTCCCTAATAGAAATAGAATAACTGGTCAAATAAATTGCAATACTGGGGTAATTTATTCACATCGGACAGTCACTTATTTACCCTAAAGAATATAAAAACCGAATCGCGGTCATTTTTTCAATACGTATGATTGCTCCCAATGATATGTTTTGATTGGGCTTGATCAGTTATTATAATGACTAAATTATAATAGTTCTACGGACCATGGCGGAATGACAGAGGTAAAAAGATAAATGTTGACATTAATTAAATCAAATTAAATTAGAAGAAAATTTAAATTTAAGATTGATAAATGTTTGCTTTTCTATAAAAGTTAAAGCAAGGGAATTAGTTAATTTTTTTACAAAAAATTCATATAATTAGCGTTGTAGCAAATTTGCAGAATGTTAACATTTTTCTTGTAATATTGTAAAGATCTCAGGAACTTAAGCTCCTACGAAGTTTTTGGTTATAACCTTAGGGTAAGCTTACTCTGAGGTTATAACACAAATTATTGCAGTTTACTATATTCCTATACCAAAAACCATATTAATGCGTTGCTCCGTTAAAAAGTTAGCATTTTTTAATTTTTTTAATTGTCAAAAAACTGTCATTAGCATTAATGGATTTGACATTTTTAGTTGTATTGTCACGAAGGGCGCTTAACATAAACTCAAACCAATATTTCCCAAATAATTAAAAAGAAACTTAACAATTATTATTCGCAATAACTTTTTGGGACAACCTATAAGTCGATATAAACCGATTGACGTCAATAACTATTATTGCAACTTGGCATAAATAGTTGATAAACAGGCGGGAAAGACATATTTCCGGGCTTTTTTCCCTATAACGAACTTTAAGACCGGGTGAGTGCGGGCCACGTCGAGTTACGTAACGACCCAGAAAAACTAACGATGATTTGAGTGTAAACTGGGGTTTGTGGTAACCAGCGGTGGAGCAAATCCTGTTGATTCCAGGTAAGTTCGGGTGTTGCCCCTCGTAGCCAACTCACCAACCTTTGTAATATCAGTTACCGGTTCATATCTTTTATAATACATCTTTTAATCCCCTACAGGTGTTATTTAATCTGCATCCCTTAGTTTTTAAACAAAGATGTCCGTCGGCTCGAATCGAAATAACCCCGTTAGATCGATTCGACCGGCGCGGTATCAATTAAATAATTCTTAAATAACGAATAAGTCTTGGGGTTGTAAGGTAGTGACTGGTAATTAACGACCTGCCAATACCTATAACCAACCCCACGGCCCCCCTTATTCGTGACAGTATAGTGTTAGAATGTGTAAAATCTAACCTAAAAATAAAATTACTTATTAGTTTTTTTAAATTTAAGCTGCAAAAACCCTTAAAAACGATGCAATTATCTTTATTGTGAACAATAAAATTTTCTTTTCAATAATATCTAAGTCAGTGGGGTACGACTAATAAATGACAAACTATCCAGCGTCGTCCGTTGCGTTTATTAGGTTTTACCCAATTTTCTTAAAAACCAAAATTTATATAAAAAAATGTTATCTATAGTTTATTTTAGACAAGAAAATTTCCTTTTAAACGATGTATCATAAGGCAAGATTAGTTTCATCCATAACAATTTAGAGGCGTTCCTAAATTAAATCAATTTTGAAAAATCTTACCAATTTTTGTATGTTTTATCCAATCGACTATAGGGCATAATTTTTGATACAGGGCTTGGTTTTTAAGATAATTGGGTAATCTAAAAAACCAAGCCCCATGTATCAAAAATTATGCCCTATAGTCGATTGGATAAAACGTAAAAAAACTGGTAAGTGTAGTAGTGGCGCACCCAGGAATATGTCTTGGGGGGGGGGACCCGAGGCCTCTTGGAGGGGCCCGAAGCCTCATGATGTCGAATTTTAAACTATTTTTTGTGTTTTTTCATGAAATATGTAGAAAATATGTAAAAAAATCTAAGGCCCCGAGCCCCCCCCCCCTGTGTGCTTCCATGATTGTAGTGATTTTTTAAAATTCATTTAAAAAACATGTGACAAACATGTGGTTTTTTATTTTTTTCCATTTTCATTTTTAAAATAAACGAAAGCCACGCATTTTTAAAAAGGGAATTAAATTTTCCACAACAAAGTTCAAAATATGTTTTTCCCAAAAAGTTTTTAGAAAATTGAATCAAACTTTAAAAAAATTGGTAAGCCTAGAGATGTTTCAAAGCTAGGTAAAACATTTAATGAGCATGTTTCTTTTAAAAATTTTTTTTTTTAGAATACCTCAATAACAATAACGGACGCCGCTGGAGTCTTTGTCATTACAAGGGCGGATCCAGAGGTGCTAAAAAATACAATATCATACATATATCTTTACAAAATATTTGCGGGAATTCTATTTAATTAAATTAAAAATTCCAGCCTACGCTGGATAATAACAATAGACATTTTCATGCGCCGCAAGCAAAAATTTTGAATTTTTATTAGCAAAAACCTTACTTTTTACTCATTTTTTGTATATTCAAAAAATTCTCGGGGGGGGGGCAAGTCCCCTAGTACCCCCCCTGGATCCGCCAGTCGTGCCTCACTAAGTTATAAATAAAGATAATTACATATTTTCCTAAGCTTAGTTTTTGAGAAAATTAAAAGAAATTTCAGGTTTTGGGGGGCCTGGGGGTTTTTGCAACTGAAATTTAAAAAACTAATATAATTTTAGTTTTAGGTTAGATTTTACACAGCCAAAAGGTCCCCCTCCTCCGAGATATAACTTATTTTTTAGTTTAGCAGCATCACTTATTTAAACTTTATCACAAATCAGTGGCGGCGCGTGGTAAAAAGCTTACGGAGTGCACACCAAAAAAAAAAAAAATTGCGGCGCAGGCGGAATTTTTTTTTGCAAATAATTAAAAAATGAGATAGTTAGATATTAGTTACCTACCTATTATTGTTGAAATTATAAATAAATAATAAATGTATAATACCTAGTTTACATATTTTCTCTTCTAATGGCAAAGATGAAAATTTAATTGTTTTTAAATATTGCACGCTAATGCTATCAGAATTAGAAACTTCCGCCATTGTCGTAAATACCAAATCGTTGAAATCAAAACAAACCGCCAGCGCCCGACCGATAATGGCCAATTAGTGGTGTGCAAATACTATCTACTCGATACTTTAATATCTGATACATGGGCGGATTCGAAGTAATCGAATCTCCTTCGACGCCAAATACTAGTTACTCGAATCGCGAATGGGACCGAAGCCGAAGTGTTACTTTCGTATCAATTGTATCGGCATCGGCCGCATCGGCCGTATGATTAACGAGTTTGGAGTACTTGTAATCATTTGGACCGATATTTATATATTGGATTTACTTGAAAAAATGGTTGCATATCACTATGCCAAATTAGATAGTTTAAGTTGTGCTACGTATTTTTACGTAAGCATGAGATTTGACTGTTACGCAAGCGCACTTCGTCACACCGTCGTCAACGTCACGTTAGGAGCTTACGTATTTACTTTAGCTTACGGCAGTCTGCGGGCACCTTAACGTTACCAAAGAATAGAAATGGTTGATTGAACGATCGAAAAATGAGGCCTAGACGATAATTTCCGCTTCCAATACAAACGATTCTCTGCAAATATATTCCTACTGTAGCTGAAAAGACAAAAAACAAAATTGTAACATCAAAAAAACACAGTGCCGAATTCCATATTCTCTGCTATTAGTAGACTTGTTATGGTAACGTAAAAACATTCAACTTAAACTCAAATTTGGAACAAAACGTAGAGCGCTTAACGTGCAATGCAGTAAAAATACGTAACACAACTTAAACTATCTATTGTCTAAGTGCACTAATTAAAAGTGCCCTTGAGCTCCTCTAACATGCAACGCGAACGATGGGGTGCAGGGGGCGTCACGGGGGTGCGGGCGGCATCGAGGCTAGTTTTTGCACAGATTTTGTCCTAGGCACTGCCGCAGGAAGGTTCAGATTCTATGTACTCAATGAATACACAATGGAGTTGTGTATTCATTGATGTACTGTAAAATTCTATTGGTCCTCTCTTTCTATATTTCGTAATTAGAATGCGACACAACATCTACGGAGCAAATAAAAGTGAATAATTAGATTCGAACTAACTATATAGCGCATCCGCCAGCATGCACCGCAGGTGGTTTGAATACGAATACAAACACATACATAGCGGGTATTAATTTGTAGGTAATATTCCAGTCTTTAGTGAATTCCGTTTGGGTAATTATTAATTAAATTTTAGTATTTTTTAAAGTAAAATTTAAACATGTGCACTTGGAGAAACCGCCACTGTCACAAATCCTACTTAACTTTTAAAAAAACTTCGCCTGCGGTGCTAAAAATCACCTTTAGATACTAAAGTTTACACCTAAAAAACCGCTAATAAGAAATATTTTGATGTTTCCTGCCACTTTGGCCTCTTCCCCCCGGAAATCCTGGATCCGCCACTGGCCACGGGGCTGATCTACCTACTGGTACTTGAATATTGATGATTAATTTCGACCCATTAGCAGACCCTCATATTTAAACGAAAAGCTCCAATAATTGTGCACTGTTACGCACATAGGTACTGTTTTGCACCTTGTCACAGAAAAAACTGGAAAATATGTTATTGACATACTGACTTCATTATCAGTTAAGTCGTTCATGCACTCCTTTATTATAAATCTCCCAGGGACGGTTTTAGCCATACCAAGAACATTCAAAATGAGCAAATATAAACAAAATTTAAGTTTTTTAAAACACTTTTCGGTGATCTCGCGATATTTAGGATATCTGTTGTACAGGTGGTTTCAACGAAAATTTAACAGGGGCATTTTTGGGTATGTTTTATAGGTTTTAGAGGTAGTTGAGTGGCCTGTGGTATCCCGTGGGATATTTGTGGAAGATTTTTTTACGCTAAATCGATTGGTAATTTTAAGTTACTCAGTGTTTGCCTCCAATTTTAGTAGGAGGGCTGGTGTGATGTCATAAATCCAACATGGTGGCTTTTTCCATGTTTTGTCACAAACTTTACCTTATAACTTTTTATAAATTAGTTTCACAGAAAAACTGTTAATATGTATTTTTGTTTGCAATAGGACACCAACTAAAATGATAAAATGAGTTTCATATTTTACGAACTAACAAAGATATTCTTTTTTTTTAAATTACTAAAAAATAACAACTTTTTTTTACCCAAAAAAACAGACAAGAGGAAGAAAGTTTGGTTATGGATCACTCAATAAAAAGTCTCCTGGCGTTTGCCTCAAATTTGAGCAAGAGCGCATGTGTGACATAAATCCAAGATTGGGTTTTTCTATGTTTTTTCTCAAACTATTTCTTTTAACTTTTGCCATATCAAGTTTACAGGAAAATTGTAAGGTTGTGATTGGTTTGCAATAGAACAACAATTAAACTGTCGTATTAGTAAGCTTTATATCTGAAGAATTATAAAAGATATTGTTTTTTAATATTAAAAAATAAATAAAATTAAGGTCGATTGATTTGTAATGGATTGCTCAATGTTAAGTCGCCAAGCTTTTGCTTTAAATTAATTTGAGTAGGAAAGCCAATTTGACGTCATAAATCCAAAATGGCAGCATTTTCTATTTTTTACAAACTTTAGCTTAATTTGACAGGTCCTACAATTAAATGTAGAAGAACTGTAAAGTTATTTACGGACACTAGTCCAGTCCAGTAACAGTTAAAACTTTCAACTTGAAAGTAAAAAAATGGCGTGTTATACTACACAAATTTTGAACGTTAAAAATTTGTGCATGATGACAAGCCATTCCAAAGGATATTGCCCTGATAAAATTAAACTTTTTGCCAATACCGACTTATACCGTTTATTTTCGTTTAACTGTTCTATCATGCAAGGCCGTACCTAGAAGGAGATCAATCCCCCTCCCCCAAAAAAGTCGATATATAGTGTGTCAAAAAAGATATAAGAAGACAAAAAAATTGCACAAAAACGTAAATTTTAATTGAAATGGTTTAACCTCCTTCTCCAAAATGTTTTCAATATGCATATGGCTCTACTTCAAGGTATTTGTACTTTTACACAGGTTTCCTATAGAATTTGACCGGTCATGTGAACTTAACTGGACGACTGTAGCTGCGTCATCGGGTTTCCATAAAACAAATGGTTTAAGGCAACCCGGTGACGTAGATTTTTTAAATCTGATCACAGTTGGCGAGTCAGGTTCAATGATCTTTCAAATTCTGTAGGTAACCTGTGTAAAACTGTAAGACCTTGGCTTTACTCAGTGTTGCCAAATTTGAAGGTTTCCCTTCAATATGAAGGATTTTGAACAAAAATTTTGACTGATAAACTTATCCGAATTTGAAGGATTTTTGACTATTTTGAGGCAAAGTTATATATTTTGCAAATATTCCAATAATTTTACCAAACCTAACTTATGTAGGTAAATTTAAGTACCTTATTTTTAATTTTGTTTTTATAATTTATGGTTTAACTTATAAATCTTTAATTTGTTTGGTTTTTTCTTCCATTTCTATTAAAAAAATGTGTTCATGGAGTAAAGATTTTTTAGGTTTGGTGTCGACCACCCAAACTGAACCGAACCGAATCAAACCGAACCGAATCGAACCGCACCGAACCGAGCCGAACCGAACCGAACCATTGTTTTGAAAGATATAGAGGATTTTTGTCACTTAGTTGAAGGAAAGTCGTCAGAAAAGTCTGGCAATACTGGCTCTACTTCACATCACGGGCCGAGGCTGCCTTGTAGATTAAAACTCTTTCGTCGTCCCCGATTATAAGTAAATTAGGTAAAAATGTGTGACTTAAAAAGACATGTGTCCGCTTCTAATTACCGCCGATGAGAGAAAAAATATTATAAGCATTGAGGATAGGGGCACCGTTTGCTTCTAAAAAGTTAAATTTTTTTATATTTAGAATTTGTGCTTATCACCATCATACATCAAATAAATTATAAATTGTGCTTCAATTATGCAATTTTAGTTTTTTTTTAAATACTTGAAAGCTGACACCCGCAGGCGCAGGCTACAAAAAAATAGTTTTAAAAAAGTCATCGCTCTTTGACGATGCCGACGGTACAATTTCAACTCTAGTACCTATAGATAGGTAAGGGCAGTGGCAGTAAATAAAAAAATAGAAAAATAAATACTTATATTTTTAAAATTTTTACATAAAAATGACTAAATATATTTCCAAAAATTTTCGCCTGCGATGCATTTTATTTGTATGTAGTGGCAAAGTTTGTAGCTCAGACTTATTAATAATGTCAACATTTTTTCTACCTGGGACATCCTAGATCCTCCACAGAGAAAGGGTTATTTTTACCCTTATTCAATTTTTTACCCTTATTCAATTTTTGTTGTATTATATTTTGGGCTGTATTTTTGCACCTTAGTACCGAAACGTGATTATTATTCTAGCAAATAAAAAAAGCGTACAGTTCATAAAATATTCCAGCTAACAAAAAAAAAGTGTTTCGGACGTCCATTGTCTTAGTGTTTTACTTTTGATTAAAAATATCCCAGCAGTCGAAACGTTGTAAAAAAAGTATAAAATAAATATAAAAAAAATGCAATTAACAATATCTTGGTTAAGTTTCATAACTCACTTTTGCATACTTTGTACAGTTTGATTGGAAAAATTTTACCGCGCTTTTTTTATACAGGGTGTTCCAACTAAAAGGTAACAGACGTGTTTTTTGGTATTTTTGTGTGAATTTGGAGAAACGCTCGGACACGTCAATTTTGTTTGCGAGGGGGACACCTTTTGGCTATCTTGAAATTTTTGTAGTACTCATCATCTTCGAGGAGTATACTTTACCCCTATATTTTGAATAGGGAAAGTGGGTCTAGTGATACCTTCTTTTGAAGTTCTCTTGAATATATTTAAAACCGTGTAAAAATTTCGAAAATCAATAGATTAGTTTTTGAAATACTTGCTTTCAAATTTTCAAATTTTACATGGAATGATAAAATAAAAATCAAATCCGAAAAATATAAAATTCTGATTAAATTTTTATTTTATCAGTCCATGTTGAATTTGAAAGTTTGAAGCACTAATAGATAGATTTTTGAAATTTTTACACGGTTGTAAAGACATTCAAGAGGCCTTCAAAACAAGGTATCACTAGACCCACTTTCCCTGTTCAAAATATAGGGGTAAAGTATACCCCTCGCAGATGATGAGTGCTACAAAAATTTCAAGATAGCCAAAAGGTGTCCCCCTCGCAAACAAAATCGACGTGTCCGAGCGTTTCTCCAAATTCACACAAAAAATACCAAAAAACACGTCTGTTACCTTTGAGTTGGAACATCCTGTATACATTGGCGTAGCTAGCCTTGCTTTTCAGGGGGGGCCGTGGCCCCGGTCTATCTTGAACAAAAAGCAAACATAGGTTTTAAAGAGTCGTGCAAAGTGTGCAATGAATAAAAAAAATACGCGCATTAAATGTTCTAATATTTTAATATAATACATTTACCAACTTATTTATATGTATACACAGGAAGTATGTAATTCAGCAATTCTACAAAGAAAGTATTCTACGTCGCTGACTGAAAGCGTCTACCACACTGTCTAAGTCGACCTCAACATCTTTTTCTATGAATAACAATGACAAACCT
Source organism: Aspidapion aeneum (assembly GCA_963576565.1). NCBI lineage: Eukaryota > Metazoa > Arthropoda > Insecta > Coleoptera > Brentidae > Aspidapion > Aspidapion aeneum. The sequence goes on along the minus strand of OY755038.1, from coordinate 14,311,032 downwards.
GAGTGTCTCTCTTGAGTCATAGTTGTTCTAAGCCAATTAAAAACTCTCCTCATGGCAGAGAAAGACCTCTCGCAAGTTGCACTTGAAATTGGAAGAATACTCGCAACTTTAAAAAGTTGGTAGAGGTTTGGATAGGTGTTTTCTGCTATATGTTGTTTGATAGAATCATGACCAACAGTTTGATTTAACCGAAAAATACAATTCTTTAAAACGGTCATTTCTGCTCTTAGAGCAGAAGTATTAATATTAAAAATTTCCCGGTATTGCTCGACGAATTTATTCCATTTAACGACGTGGGAAAACTTAATATGAACATGGTTATGAAATTGTCACCAAAATCGGAAAATTTCCATAAGACACTAAACGCTAACCTCAAAAAAACTAAAAATATTATTATATTTATTTTAGAAAAACAGTTTAATAAGGCCTTTTATAACCTTACGACATCTACAACCCGATTTCGGAAACAGAGGGGCAAAGGTCGCTGTCTTTATTAAATGCGAAATTTAACTTACACTTCTATAATATTTTACAAGATGTCGCCAATATGTATGAAATATTCAATATGCATAATTATGTTTAAATTTAAAAAATATTTTCGGGAAATTGCATAAGTGCAGAAAAGTTACCGATAATTTAAAGAGAAAAAGCCTAATTCCGCAAGACAAGGGCTTTTTCCTGAAATGTAAACATTATCTGAATGATTTTAAATTTTAATGCACCTATTTTATTTGAATATTTCCCGAATAATAATAGAAAAGTATGTATTTTCAGCGTCATGTTCTTTTACTAGTAGTCGGTAGGGGAGGCCTAAAATATCTTAGGGGGGGCCTGAGGGACTTCAGGGGGGGGGCAGGCCCCTCCTGGCCCCCCTAGCTACGCCAATGCCTGTATAATGTGTTGTGTAGGCACCACAGGATGGCAATTTAGTTTCAATGCATAAATATATATCTAAATTGGGCTTTATCCAAAAACTCTATTTTTAGTTTGGCAAAAAAAAAACAAATCACTTTGACAATAAAAAAAAAACAAAAAAGTGTGGAAACTTTCTCGGGAACTCGTTTTCTCCCGGGTAAGAGGTGGTGAACTTGAATTCACCGGAGCGTTCCTTCGAGAATAGAGCATTCACCTTTTTACGGCAAGGATTAGTCACATTCTCCTCCCAAAAATTCTATAATAAGTATCCTGGGGGCACGGGAGTGCACCGTCAAGTTCGCGCGGAAACTGCTGTACCATCTTTTCTTGAAACATTTCAGACCATATTTGACCTATCTAAAACGCTACATCGAAATAAACTACGAAACTTAAACTTTGCACAGTCGTAGATCTTCATAGACCTAACAACCCCTCCAAGCTTCATGGACGTCCATAAAGTAGTAAAATAGTTACAAAATTTCAGAAAACGTCGAAATTGCCACTCACTCACTCTCATGTATAGATCATTAAAACCAGTGGCGCACCCAGGAATATGTCTTGGGAGGGGCCCGAGGCCTCTTGGAGGGCGCCCGAAGCCTCATAATGTCGAATTTTAAGCTATTTTTTGTGTTTTTCATGAAATATGTGAAAAATACGTAAACAAAATCCAAGGCGTGGGGGGGGGGGTTCGTTTTTCGAAACCTGGATGCGCCCATGTCAAAACTCTACTGTACTTTTAGACATGCTACAAAGCTGAAATTTGGAACACTGATAGAAATTGTAACCAAAGCCCCAAAAAACTCCAAAATTCTACTCCACTCCCCTTCCCCATACATGTAAAGTTATGTAAAAGTAACATTGCCCACTTCCAGAGGCGCTAGAGAGCTGAGCTTTGGCAGACTGATAGGAAATATGATAAAACTATAGGAAAAAATTTAAAAACACATTTTAATTTACTTTCCTCCCCTATAAATGTAAGGGATGTAAAATTAACAGGCTGATATGAACTATGATAAAATTATAGGAAAATATAAAAAAACTCAAAATTTTTAATAAGGTATTGCATAAGTTTTGAAAAATATTCCGCATAATTTACTACTTTAAAACTTAAAGATTATTTAAATCCTTTAAAAAGTACGCGAAAGTGGTATCCCGTAAAAAGAATTGAGATAAAAGTAAACCCAAGTTCTCTAATACAAATTACAAAATAAAAGATTCTTACTAGTTTGGAAATGTTTTTCTAAACTTGGCTATTACGGCTGCAAATGACTCTTAGGCACAGTGCTAAATTAAACATGAAGAGGTTTGGCTGGAATAACAAAGTTTAAAAAACCATTTCCAAACTAGTAAGAACGTTTCATTTTGAAATTTGTATTGAAGTAGTTGGCTTTACTTTTTTCTTAATTCTTTTTACGGAATATCACTTTTGCGTACCTACTTGGCTTTTTTTTACATGAGATGTTTTTGTTATGATTAGATATTTTTACATATACAAGATTTTGATAACAACTATTATACCAATTATGATAAGACGCCAGTGTTGTGTTCCAACTTTAAAAGCTTTACCGTTAAGAAAAAAAAACTCTAATAACTTCACTGTCAATGGAAAAACTTAAAAAATTGTACCGGTGCCGGAGAAACCGATTGGAATGAAGAAAAACACACTTTAAGAACTTTACTCTTAAAGGAAAAATTTTTGCGTCAATGAAAAAAAAGTTCGTAATCTTTGTTTAACCAGAGGATTGGCTACTAAGGGCCTTTTTGCGGCTCTTGGGGATCATTGTTAAAATTTAATAAAAACCAAAAAGGAAATTATAAACATTTTCTGATATATATATATATGGCTACTTACCAAACAACGGAGCAATTAATTTTTCCTACTTGCGTGCGGAAAGTTGAACTTTCCGCACGCCGTGAATTTTAGGCCTAATTAGACTTATTGACCCATTTATAAACTCAATTAAATTAAAAATGAGGCCTAATTAGACTTATTGACCCATTTATAAACTCAATTAAATTAAAAATGAAAACAGAATTTGTTTTTTGCTGTTTTAATGTAAAAAATACCAAATATATTAAAATGTAAAACCAAGCTTTTTATGCAACTAGGAAAAATTTTGTACCTAACTCTTGCGGAAAGTGCCTTTTCCACCCTTGACGGCGTGCCCAAACTCCTCAAAGCGTCGTTCGAGCAACTGCCGTCGCGTGCGTAAAAGTATCACTTTCCGCACTAGTTAGGTAAATAACTATTCCCAGAAAACTGCAAAACGAAACTAGGTATTCTCACTCACACAAGATTTTAGTGTCAACTGTCAATTATGATACGAGGCCAAAGTGTGTTACAACTTTAAAAATTATATCGTTAAAAAAAAGACTAAGATTTTCACTGTCAATGGAAAAACTTTTAAAACCGTCAACGGAAAAAACGATTGGTGTGAAGCAAAACAAACTTTAAGAACTTTACTGTTAAAGAAAAATTTTAGTGTCAACAAAAAAAAAGACTACGATTTTCATTGTTAATGGAAACACTTTAAGAACTCTACCATCAACGGAATAAATGATTGGACCATTTTTTAGACCAAGTGTCAAAATTTAAAAAAAAAACTAAAAACAAAATTAAAAACCTTCTCTGATATGGCTACTTACCAAACAACAGAGCAATTAATTTTCCCAGAAAACTGCAAAATGAAACTAGGTATTCTCACTAACACAAGAGTTTAGTTTCAACTGTCAATTATGAAATGACGCCAGGATGTGTTACAACTTTAAAAATTGTACCGCTATCGAGAAAAAGATTAAGATTTTCACTGTCAATGGAAAACTTTTAAAACTCTGCCGTCAACGAAACTTTACTGTTAAAAAAAAGACTTTAGCGTCAACGGCAAAAACTTCTTAATCTTTGAAGGGCAGTAACCAAGAAGTGTAACATGCGAGCGGCTACTGAGGGCCTTTTTGCGGCTCTTAGGGACTCCTGCTGTTAAGTATCGCCGCGCCGGCCTTGCCGGGCTTTCGTCTCTGTCTTATCATTCGCTCTTGAGCACGTGCGAGGGTCGCGCGCGCCGCCGAATGGGGCGGTGCAGGGCTTTTGCCATTGGAAGCTCTTTACGCCAGATTATTAAAAGGATAATGCGTATCCGTGATGAGTTTCCGCTTTTGCCAGGGTCGGATCTTTAGGTTTTATATTTATAGTTAAGGCAAGATTTCGGAAAATCCACTTTCTAGAAGCATTTTAAATCTCACAAAATTCTTACTCTTACCTCATTGTTCATTTGAGAAATCAGTGCTCTTATGTTCAAGAACCTTCATTAATTAAGGGGGTCTCAATCAAGTCAATCTGCTTGAAGAATTTGTAAAGTGTAAACTTCTTTAGGCGCGTTTAGCAGTTTTTGTGGGTACTGAATTGAACTGAGCCGTCACGCTCGGCTATGCAACGCTCATTCGGGTGAAGTCCGCTCAAGTCGACTAACTGTGAGAGGAACAGTCAGCAGAGCGGTATGATGATGCAGATGAAGGCCACTCAGAGCAAAATTTACCAGAGTAATTTATACCCAATTATAATTATGTAAATGTTATTACTTTGTATATATATATATATATATATATATATATATATATATATATATATATATATATATATATATATATATATATATATTATCGGTTTCACAACGTTCTACGTCTTCCGATACCCAATCTCCACTCGTTTCTGTTTGCCCATAATTCATCATCTAGGCCTCTTATTCTTATTTCACTATCTATTCCTTCTCTCCAGCTTCTCCTTGGTCTTCCTCGTTTTCTTCGGCCAGTTGGTTTCCATTGTAATATTTGTTTAGGTAGTCTTCCATCATCCATTCTTTGTACATGTCCGTACCACACCAGTTGTTTTGTTCTTATATCATCCACTAGAGTACGTTCACCCACTGTCATAATTTCTCTTATTCTTTGATTGGTAACTCTTTCTATTTTTGATTTCCCTGTTGCTCTTCTCCAATAGTCCATCTCCGTAGCGGAAAGCATTTTTTCTGTTCTATCTTTGATTGGCCATACTTCTGAGCCGTATGTAATAATACTTTTTACAATGGTGTTATATATAAGCTTTTTGTTATGTTTTGATATACTTTGGTCCCAAATTATTCCATTTAATAAAGTTATTGCTTTTCTTCCTTGTACGTTTCTATCTTTTATAGCTTTGTCTAGTGTTCCGTCAGCTGTAATTTTTAGACCTAAGTATTTATACTCATCACAGGACTGAATTCGCTGCCCAGTATTTAAGATTAGATCCTGTTTCGTTCCACCAATACACATATACTCTGTCTTATTGATATTAACCTCTAGTCCCCACTTATTGTACTCTTCTATTAGTTTTCGTGTCATATATTCGAGGTCGTCATAATCCTGAGCCACCACTATCTGATCATCGGCGAAACATAAAGTATACAAGGTGGTTTCATTCAACGGAATTCCCATGTTTTGGCATTTTCTCTTCCAGACTTTAAGGACCTGTTCCAAATATATCTTGAAGAGCGTAGGCGAGATACAGCAACCTTGTTTAAGACCTTTATTTACTTGAAAGCCCTTGGTTAGTTTTGCTTTTATTTTAACTTTTGCCTTACTATTGCGGTATAACTCTTTGATGGCCTTAATTAGTTGTACGCTTATGTTTGTCTTTTCTAACGCTTTCCAAAGTAGATTTAGTGGTATACTATCATATGCCTTCTGCAAATCTACGTTAAGCAGATGGAGCTCTTGTCCGTATGCCATTTTCTTTTCAATAACTTGGGTTATACAAAAGAGATGATCTGAAGTCGATCTACCCGCCCTGAAACCAGCTTGTTCTTCTGCCTCCATATCTTTATATTCGCTCTCCACTTTATTTCTTATTATTTTGCCATATATTCTGCTTAGCGTACTAGTTACAGATATACCTCTATAATTGTCACATATATCTTTCCTTCCTTTTTTGTGTATTGTGGATATATATGACGTTTTCCACTCAGTTGGTACTACAGCTCCATTTAAATATCTTTGGAAAAGATTCCGTAATCTACAAAACAATTCTTCAGTGCCATATTTAATAAGTTCAGATGGGATATTTCCGGGTCCGGCAGATTTACCGCTTTTTAAGGTTTTGCACACGTTTTTGACCTCAGATATTGTGAGGGGTACTGGAGATCCCATCGTTCTAATGATATTGTCTCTTTCGTCTTCCTTGAATTCCGCTCTATCTTCAGTTAAAAGTTTTTTAAAATGCTCATCCCATTCTTTGTCTGGTATTGGTGAAATAATATCTCTGCGTTTCTTTTTTGATCGATCTTATAGTTTTCCAGCTTTCGGTACTTCTCCTACCTCCTAAGTAAGAATCTATTTTCTGGCACTTTTGCATCCATGATTGATTCTTCTTATCACTGATCATTCTTCTCACCTTTGATTGCGCGATTTTGTATTATATTACTTTGTCAATATACAATGCAAAAAATCTTGTATTTCGCATTATTAATTTCGCGTTTGTTGAAGTTTACACTTCTGCCGTGTGGTCTTAAGCACACACAATTTTCTTTGACTTACCTAAAACTCAACTTATAAAAAATTCTTTATTCTATGAGGCCAGAAAAATCTTTAAAAAGTTCTCTCTATAAAATGATGTGTCATTAAGAGCTTTTAAAAAAAATCTTAAAAAAGTCCTGGTGGAGAGAGCAGACTATGATTTGGAGGAATATTTTAATAACACTTCTTTATAATGAGTTTTTGTTTTTTCCTTTATTTTTAATTGAAACATTTTTATTTTATGATTTTGTCTAGACTGTTATTTTGTAAAAATTTCTATGTTTTTAATCCTTATTTCGGACTTTTTTTATTATTTAATTTTTTAATATTTTTTTAAATTATTTTAGCTTTTTATTTTCTTTATTTAATTACTCCTATTATTTTAAATATTTATTTGAATTTGATTTTTTCTTAAACTGATTTTTATAACACCAACCAAATTAATTCTAGTTAATTGAGATCTAATAGTGTAATGTTTAAAAAAACTATTGTTGATTTTTTTGTGTCTTGATTGTTTGCATGTTTAATTTTAAATTGTTGCTTGTATTTTGACATTAATAGGCCTACTTAGTTGACTGGTTTTAGCATGCTTTGTCAAAGAAATTGTTTTTTTTTCTGACAATAAAGTATGTTTTTAGTCGTGACTGCAGAAACCTCCAAAAACCCCCCCATACCCCCAAAATCTTAAAGTTTGAGGTTTTTTCAAACTTCCTTAAGAACTAAGCTTCTAATAGAAAAATGTATGATATACTTTATTGTAGACAATAAATTTCGCTTTTAACCATGGTATAATTCAATAAAGTTAGCCTGATAATAAACTCTCCAGCGGCGTCCGTTAATTAAAGTAATTTTAAAAAATTTTTAAATATTTTTTCTATAAGCGTGCGGAAAAGTCCATTTTTCCGCACGCATTTTAGTGTGGAAAGTGCCACTTTTCCGCACTAGTGCGGAGAAATATTTTTTCCGCACTAGTGCGGAAAAGTAAATTTGTTACGATTTTGAGGTGTTCTATAACATTTAGACCGTTCAAAATACATTTATATCTTTCCTACCACACGAAATATCCTAAAAATATTCAAATTGACTAAAATTCTGCTATATTTTCAATATTTTCGATAAAATAAAGTTTTCAGTAAAATAGGTTCAAATTATAAGTTTTTAACCTCCCAGGTATAAATATCGTCATTGTCAATGTCAAACAACAATGAACACTAGTGGTTTTAGATTTGGCATCTTAAATCACCATAGCAACAAAGTACAAACAAACTGTCAAAACAAAGCCAATTTTGCAGATACAAGCGTCTTTTGAATTTTTCAAACAAAAAAATCAGATTTTCAATGGATTCTTTGGACGAACATCTACCCCAGTCAGTTCTAGAAGCCGCTAGAATGTGAATAATAATAATTGATTTGATTAAAACGTTTTGAATATAAATAATTTTCTGATTAATTTTTAGTTTTTTCCTCACGCTTATAGAAAAAATAGTGTACCTAACTCGTGCGTAAAGCGTCTTTTCCGCACTTGATTGCTGGCCAAACTCCGCTATCGCGTCCTTTGGCCATCTGCAATCGCGTGCGGAAAAGAGGCACTTTCCGCACTAGTTAGGTAAACTACTATAACCTACTCGCGTGCGGTAAAGTAATTGTGCGGTAAAGTTACTTTACCGCACGCGCATCACTTAGAAACCTTAGCAACGCATCAATAAGACACCTTCAATATTTGTTTACATTTCAATTCCATCTAATTTGACATGTTTATTTAGAAATTACATTCAAGTTTTTGAAAAAAAAGGTACTCATAGGTAAAATATGTTACCTAACACATGCGGAAAGTGTCTTTACCACCCTTGACGACTTGACCCAACTCCGCTCCGCGTCGTTCGGCTAACTGCCGTCGCGTGCGGCAAAGTATCACTTTCCGCATTTGTTAGGTGAATAACTATTTTTTACTCGCTTGCGGTAAAGTAATTACTTTACCGCACATTGTGCGGTAAAGTTACTGCATCCCTAAGAATATTTAGCAACGCGTCAACAAGAGAGCTTCAATATTTGTTTACATATCAATTTCATGTAATTTGACATGTTTATTTATAAATTACTGCTTTCGCGTGCGGTAAAGTATCACTTTCCGCATTTGTTAGGTAAACACCTATTACCAACTCGCGTGCAGTAAAGTAATTACTTTACCGCACGCGCACAACTTAGTAATCTGAGCAACGCGTCAATAATACAGCTTTAATATTTTTTTACATTTCAATTCCATCTAATTTGTTGTTTGTGTTTATTAAAAATTACATTCAATTTTTTGAAAAAAAATGTACCTACTCATAGGTAAAATATTGTACCTAACACATGCAGAAAATGTCTTTACCGCCCTTGACGACTTTTCCAAACTTCGCTCCGCGTCGTTCGTCCAACTGCCGTCGCGTGCGGTAAAGTATTACTTTCCGCAATTGTAAGGTAAATAACTATTACCTACTCGCGTGCGGTAAAGTATTACTTTCCGCACTTGTTAGGTAAATTTTTCAATTTTTAATCATTTATAAGCTTATTGTAAGAAAACACCAAAATGACTTTTTTTGACATTTGCGTCAATAAAAATGTAAAAAAATGTAATTGACGTAATAAATAAAAACGTATTTTCGTTTTATTCTATATTCAATAAAAGAGATATTCCTGAATCCTTTCCTGTACCCTTAATTAATCCGGCACTTGCTTTTAATGTGGCAATACACCAAAAAGGGCCAAAAAAGGACGATCGCACCAGTTGTGCAGTGAAAGGGGTGTCTCTTCGGGCTTTCTCATTGGTCCGTGACGTATCCTCTTCTTTCCGTCATTGGCCGAACGTGTTCTTTTAGCGCTTCGACGTCACGCATTGGCCCCGAAACGTACGCTTCACCGGAAGCAGCCTTTTTCCGGTCTTGGCGCTTCGATCCTGGCGCGTATTTTATGCTCCATCCATGATTTTAGGGCGCGTATTTACGAAAAAACCGAGCATAAACAAACATAAGCGAGCATTCGAAAAAGTTTTTTTCTACGAGAAATAAATAAATTTATCGAACGCTCGATTATGCTGCGATTTTATCAAGATCGAACAAATTCGCTTGCTTGTGCTTTGCAAATACATACATCAGTATGCCCTACCTGTCGAAAAAACTTGTTTCTTAAGGCGCGTTCTCACGAATCGATTTTAGTTGATTAACTAAAATCGGTCAAGTTTTTGTTCAGACCACAAACAAAAAATCGATCGAATTAGTTGAATAAAAATGGCTCCAAGGGCAGTAATACGTGCAAGTGTCAATGTTGTACATGATTTTTATTGTTTTTATTTTATTTTCACCATCCGCTGTGTAGTTAGACCGTCTATTTCCATTTCCCGGGCCATCACATTTAAAGCATTTTATCTGGCATCTTTATTTTTGTAACTATCTAGTCGATGATTCCAAAGACAGTCATTATTATTGTATAGTTCTATAAATTTAAACATAACACCCTCTGACCTAGGGTATCGAGTACCGGGACTTGGTCCCGGGACGGTCCCGGGAGTTTTCACAAAAAAGTGGTCCCGGGACTCAGTGAATGTCCCGGGACCTCAACTTGGTCCCGAAACCGCTAAATTATACCAGACACATGCATAATAAGCGTGACGCAGCGCCGTCTATTGCATGAACGCGAAAGGATCGGAAAAAAGTTAGACGAATTTATTGAAAATGCAATATTTGCTACTGCCTCAACAAGTACAAGAGCAACGTCATCAAGTGCAAAACCATATCGATTTTCAAAAATAATAAAACGAGAAATGCTCCTTTTTGAGGATGGCGGTTGTCGAGGACAATATTTGCAGCTATGCTACGAGCATTTACTGACTATACCACCTACCAGCGTCTAATCGGAGAGAGCTTTCTCAGTGGCCGGCGGTTTTTGTAAGAAGCTTCGTTTAAAATTAAATGCTGAGTCCTTAAATGCAATCGTGGCTCTTAAATCTCACTTGGACAAAAGTAATGTCCTGTGTTCTGTTCCGTGTTAAATTAAATTAATTACTTTTATTTTAGTTTCGAGACCAGTCCCGGGACTAGTCCCGGGACCTGACATTTGGTCCCGGGACTTGGATACCCTACTCTGACCACTTTAAACTCATTTTGTTCAAACGTTCACACGCTTCAAACAAGATTTGACTCGACCAAAAATATTGATGATTCATAACTTGAACGATGAAGTTTGAATGCATCAAACTTGTGAAATGGACAAAAGTAAAGCGATTAAAGTTGAAGCATATGTTCTTACAGTTCTTTTTATTCGATTTTAGTTGATCAACCAAAGTTGATCAACTAAGATCGTGAGAACGCGCTTTTAGAGTTTTAATAAAGCATCCTTTTTAGAAATTTTGGAAAATAGTATTTTCTCACGAGCGAGGAGAATGTTTTGACCAGGATTGCCAAAAAAGGATTGTTTAACAGCCTATTAGCAAAAACATTTTTAAATAGTGCTGAATTTGCAAAGCACAAGGAAACGATTTTGTTCGGTTGTGCTTAGTGTAATGAACACGTGGCATAAAAAAGCAAATGTTTTTGAGATGTTGGACATTCTTTATTTGTAAAGTACGATGTATTTTAAAAACACCTATGTAATACCAGCCATAAATATGAAAATAAAAATTGTAAAAACTGAAATAAATAAAGTAAAAAAGTACACAACATACACAGCATACAGAAAAATATACAGGGTGTTTCACGAACGTCGAAACAGAGGCCTATTTGGGTATTTAGACTGCGAATTGGAAGAATAGCTCGGACATCGATTTTGTTTTCGAGGGGGACACTTTTTGGCTATCTTGAAATTTTTGTAGCACGAACCCCCTTCGAGGGCTATACTTTACCCTTATATTTTGATTAGGAAAAGTGGGTATAGTGATACCTTGTTTTGAGGGCCCTTTGAATGTCCTTACAACCGTGTAAAAAAGTAAAAAATTCATAAATCTATTCATTAGTTTTTGAGATTATTGCCTTCAAACTTTCAAATTTAACATGGACTGATAAAATAAAAATTTAATTAGAATTTTATATTTTTGGATTTAATTTTTATTTTATCATTCCATGTTAAATTTGAAAAATTTGAAAGCAAATATCTCAAAAACTAATCGATGGATTTTCGAAATTTTTACACCGTCGTAAAGATATTCAAGAGAGCTTCAAAACAAAGTATCACTAGACCCACTTTCCCTATTCAAAGAATAGGGGAAAAGGATAACCCTCGATGGGGGTTGGTGCTACAAAAGTTTCAAGATACCTAGCCAAAACGGGTCTTCCTCGCAAACAAAATCGACGTGTCCGTCGTGTTTTCCAAATTCGCACACTAAATAACACGAAAAGGGCTCTGTTTCGATGTTCGTAAAACACAGTGTATATCCACACAATTATAAGTACAAAATTTAATTCAGACCTGTCTTAGCTATAAGAGTCCCGAGAATTAATGCGGCATTGCCACGTTGCTGCAGTGGCGTATATAAGGGGGGCTGGGGGGCCCGGCTCCCCCCGAAGCTAAGATTTCTTCAGATATTTTCCACATATTTCATGAATACAAACATAAAATAGCATAAAATACGGCCTCATGAGGTGTCGGGCCCCCCCGCAACTGTCTCGGCCCCCCCCCCCCCCGAAACTTTTTTCTATATACGCCACTGCGTTGATGGATGGCCAGACTCATCCTTTTGGTAAGTGTCTTGAAGTCAAAAGGTCCAAAGGTCCCGACTGCAGATGGCACAAATAGAAAACCTCGGTAATTCATTGTATTTTAACTTTTCTTTGTGTCTCTCCCATTGAGTTGTATAAGGCCCTGTCTCTCCCAATCTTGCAGCTTCGCCAGCTATAATAGTATGAGAGATGTAACTTTAACATAAAGTGTCTCGGCATGTAGCATCCCATAACAATGCTTTACCATTCTTCCAATGTAATAAAGACATTTAGGTATGGATGGGATGATAATAATTGTAATGATCCTCTAGCTTTGCATAATCTAAAGCAGAAAAAAATTATTTTGGAAGGAAACAATGTAGAAACATCGAAGAAACATTAGTAAAAGAACCCCAAAAAGCTGAAAAACATAGTGAAGAAGAATCACGAATGCCTAATCCACCGAATATCACTGGTAGACTAGAAAAAGCCCAATGTCATCTAAACTGCAATTGGTGATACATTCTAAAGAAGATTTTAAAATTAAATAATTTTTTTTGAAAGTGTCTGGTATTTTCCAGCAAAAAGCACAACGTAAAATGTAGCATTTTATTATTTAAAAAAATTTCTGTTTCAACCACGGAAAAGGTTAATATTTTAAATATTAATATTTTATATGGTCGATTAAAATTCCGGTATTTTAAAATTGAAGGGCTTATACTAAGCACAAAATCGGAAAAAATGTTGAAAAAAAAATGTTTTTTTTTCTAGCACAAATTTGTGTTAAAATTAAGTCAACTTTTGACATTAAAAACACATGTTGAAAATCCTAACGAAAATTTCATGTAGAAGCATTACCAAAAATATATTTCTTAATAATGTTAAGAAACCAATATTTAAAAAACCATAATTTTATTAACATTAAAAATAATACTATCAATATATGGTTATTTTTATAATGTTTTTTCTAGATCTCATTTCTAACGTTGAATATAAGATATATGAAGATAATAAATGTTTTGTTTTTAAACATTTAAAAAAATTATACTATAGAGGGCGCTGCCGTATAGTTCCACTACCAGAACGGGCCATCGCCATTTTTAGTTGCTTTTCGCTGCGAGTTCATACGAGTCGGTAGCAGATACGCTTTGTGCAATGTTAGTAATATATATTTGGATACGAATATACACCAGTTGTGTGGAAAAGATGGTATAGTTAAAGAATAACAAATATGTATGCAATGATTTAAATGAAGCATCACAAAATTAGATAAGAAAAGTAAATAAAAGTAAAAAAAAATTTGTATGGAATATGGCATACCTTACGTTACAGTTAATCAGACCGGGAATGCCCCAATTCACCGCGAATGATTAGCCGCCGGACCTTAATCCGCGTATTCATTTGAGGCAGAATTCGCAAGCCTAGCAGCGGGACCAAACGAATGCCTCGGCACGGGACCCCATCCGATCAGAGTGCGAATTTCAAACGAGCATGAAGTTTGCCTTGTATTCACTTGAGCATTAATGAGAACGAGAGCGAGGCACTTACTACAAAATTATTGTTTACATATAATTTTACATTTAATTTTCAGAAGCTACGGATCCGAATTTCCTTTACGGAGTGTCGAGTTCACGAGAACCTCAACGGACTCTGCTCTGCTTTTCCAAAATAGAAGAATTTTATTTACATTATTTAAGTTACCTTATCTTTAGAGATATTTGAAAAAAATATATATTTCATTGTTAAAAAAACATTTATTTTTCAATGTTAGAAAAACATTTCTTTTTCACTGTTAAAAAACAATATTTTATTAACGTTCGAAAAACACTTTAAAAAAACGTTATAAAAACATAAGATTATTTTTCTAACGTCAGAAAACGGGTTATTAAGCTTCTTTTTCACCATGAATATGACGTTAGAATTAACATCCAACCTAACGTTATGTTTTTAAATTATACATTATTTTGACATTATTAAAATGTTTTTGTGTTTAGTGGGTTGCACATTTAGGTTAAGGCTCGGTGTCCATGGAGCGTATTATCCGTGCGGATTTATCTTTTATTGGTCTCTGATTGATTGATTTAAATATTTCGGCCAATCAAAACATAAGAAAAAAAATCCGCGCGGATTATTACAAACACTAGTGTTGACATTTTTGACGTTATTTCAAAAACTTTTTGCCAAAAACCTTATGGCTTTGCAGCTAATAATAATTATACAACAATTATACACTTGCCATATAAATAGCTAAAATATTTTTCGTCTTGCAGTCGAGCATGACATCATTAATCAGTTCAACTTCAACATGTTGGTGTAGAGTAGAGCAGTGTTGGTTAATAAATAAATACATTAGATATATGGGTTTACGAGTGTTTCCACCCTTCACCCAAGGGATGACTGTGTTCTGTTGGTGATATATTAGGTATTACATCCCCATCAACACCTTGTGTATTGTGTGTGTAATGAAGCAAGTAACCCTCCCTCAAAAGTTTATACAACCATAAGGGTGAAGGTACAATTAAATATACTCTACCAATTTATGTGCAACTAAGCTCATACGATTCTACCCCCGCCCTTGTTTTGCCTTTTGTTTGGTGGATTTTATTCATTTTTAAATGGGACCATCTAGAGCAAGCACTTTTTGAGTTATGCGCGTTGGTCGTGACAGAGACATACAGACAGAGAGACAGACAGAGAGACAAACGGCGCGACAAAAAAGTTTCAAAATTATTTGAAAAGCAAAGATATATACATTTTTTTGAAATCGGAGCAGTTTTTTTAAAATGTTTGACACGATCACCTGCTCACACTAATATTATAGGTATGGTATACGTGTAATAGAACATACCCAAAAAACTATCGACCTATAACACTCCTCAATGTAATTTATAAGCTTTTCACGAAAATATTAACAGATAGACTAACATCAAAATTTGATGGATATCAATCAACAGAACAAGCAGGCTTCAGAACAGGTTTCAGTACAGTTGACCACCTATTAACCATGAAATATTTCACTATATATTGCGGTTATAGACTTTGAAAAAGCTTTCGATAGCATTGAACACTGGGCAGTAAAAGCATCTTTAATTAATAGCCGAATAGATCACAGATACACAGATTTAATAGCCAATATACATAGCGAAGCAACAACATCAGAAGGAACCAAGGAACCAAGCCAATCCGCATAAGAAGAGATATCAGGAGGGTGACACAATATCCCCCAAACTATTTAACCAAGCCCTAAAAGATGTTTTCAAAAACTTAGATTGGGAAAAAATAGGCCTCAAAGTAAACGGACAATACTTAAACCATCTAAGATATGCTGATGATATCGCCTTAATAACAGATAAGAAAGAATAACTGATAAAATCATAACAAACACTGATGAAGATATCACGATCAGAATAAACCAAAAGGACACATTACTAAAAGAAAACCAAACGGCTGAAATCAAGAGACGAGTGAGATTCGGTAAATTAAGCTATATAGTTCAGGCAAGATTCGGGAAAATCCACTTTCTAGAAGCATTTTATATTACTTTTTGGCAAATGGGCAATTCCTCCTATTTTGACCCCGCTGAATCCGAATATCCCTGTTGCCAACTCGAAATATTGACAGGGGCTGAGATATTCAAGATGGCGGCCAAAATGGCGGCGGAATTTTAAATTGCCGCTGGAAAGCCCAAATTGTCACAGGTGTACATTTAAAATATATATTTGTATAATTAAAAAATAATAACATATTATTTTTTTTTAAATGGCTGCAAAAACCTTCAAAAACCCCCCCAGACACCCCAAAATCTGAAAGTTTGAGGTTTTTTCAAATTTTCTTAAAAACTAAGCTTCTAAGAGAAAAATGTATAATAAACTTTATTGTAGACAACAAAATTCCCTTTTCAACATGGTATAACTTAATAAAGTTAGACTAATAACAAGCTCTCCAGCGGCGTCCGTTAATTGAAGTAATTAAAAAAAGTTGAAAAAAATGGTTTTTTCCAAGATTTATTTAATTTTTTTAAAAACTAATATTTACAGAAAACCATGTATTACATTTTGTTATACTCAATAAAATTTCCATCAAAATGACGTATAACAAATCGGTTTTATAAATAAAACTTCAGGGGCATCCGTAAATTAAATTAATTTTGAAAAAACAGAAAATAAACCATTTTTGTTACACGTTTTATCTAATTTTCTCAAAAATTAAGCTTAACATGAAAAAACTTGTTCTACACTTTTTTGTAGACAGGGAAATTCCCTTTTTAAAAATGTGAAACTCGGTGGGGCTTGACTTATAGCAAACCCTCCAGCGACGTCCGTCATTGGGGGTGATTTCAACAAATCATTAAAAAAAAAAACATGTTTTTCATACGTTTTA
Organism: Aspidapion aeneum; assembly: GCA_963576565.1. Taxonomy (NCBI): domain Eukaryota; kingdom Metazoa; phylum Arthropoda; class Insecta; order Coleoptera; family Brentidae; genus Aspidapion; species Aspidapion aeneum. Next base: position 14,294,524 of record OY755038.1, on the reverse strand, counting down.
TTCAATTTTCTTAAAAACCAAGCTCTTTATCAAAAAATATGTTGTATACTTTGTCATAGCCAATAAAATTTCCTTTCAAACGATGTATAGCAAAGTGGAAGTTATTTTATATTGACCGCTCCAGTGGTGGTCTTAATATAAAGAAATTATTTAAGATCAATCCAAACTAATCAATTTTGTGTCTTATTAGCTTTTCGGTGGCTAATAAAGAGCGGCGGATAAAAGGTCGAAAGTACAAAAGGTCGAAAGTACAAAAGGTCGAAAAAATAAAGTCGAAAGTACAAAAGGTCGAAAGTACAAAAGGTCGAAAGTTCAAAAGCTCAAAAGTACAAAACGTCGAAAGTACAAAAGATCGAAAGTACGGCCGCGGGTCCACATCGACTGGACAGGTCAATTCGACATGATACGGTAAATTTGTATTTTTAATATTTTGTTTTGTCGATTTTTACTGTTACTTTCTGCACAAAAATATTGCTTAGGGGGGCCATGGCCCCTATGCCCCCTCCCCTTATAACCACCGGTGTTTTTTTGCTCTAAAGAACGTATTTAGATAAATCAAATGATTTAATCTAATCAAAAAACAGTTTATTTTAATTTGGAAACATTTTATTTTAGTAGGTATTAATTACGAACCTTTTTAAAGTATTTATTATAACATTAACCTCACTTTGTATATCATTTAAAAAGAAATTGTCTTATCCTCAATAAAGAATAAAGGCACATTTTTTCCTGAAAATCTTGGTTAGAAAAGATATTTAAATATGCAAGAGAAACTGATTATTTCAGTTATTTTTGAAAATAAGTTTATATTAGTACGCCCCTGAAGCCTTAAATATGGCAACAACCCGACATTTTAATAAAGTTTTTAAAAGAAAATGTTATGTTCTACAATAAAGTATACTACATATTTTTTCCTAAAAAGTGTAGTTTTTGAGAAAATTTTGAAAAACCTATAATTAACATGTTTTTTCTAAATAATCCCAATTTACGTACGCCACTAAAGAGCTACTTGCTTTTCCCAACCTTATTGACCAATAAATGGTTGGAAAAGGAATTTTATTCTCCACAAAAAACTGTTCTTTGCAATTTTTGATAAAAAAGTTAGTTTTCGAGAAAATTGCATAATACTGAAAAAAAACAGGTTTTTGGGGGTTTGGGGGGGATTTTCTCCGTCCCTTTTCCCTTTTTCGAGTTGGCAACAGAGATATTCGGATTCAGCGGGGTCGAATTAGGGGGAAATGGTCTGTTGCCAAAAAGTAATATGATTTGCTTCTAGACCGAAAACGGAAAGCCTTTTAAAATAATATGCTCTGACTAATATGTTAAAAAATAAAAAATATCCTCAGTACTTCAGAACGAATGTGTATCCTTCCTGTACTTACCTATGGATTCCAGACCTGGACACAAATCAAACATGGTTAAGGTAACAAAAGCCCAAAGATCAAAGGAAAGACAAATGTTACATATAAAGCTAACAGATAAAGCAGTGGCAAAATTTTAATGGAAATTTGCCGGTCATATCAGACAGAACGACGACCTTAGGGAAATAAAAGAAGTAGGGGAACACCCCAAATGAGATGAGCGGACGATTTGAAGAAAACATGCCGGAGCTTGATGGATGAACACGGCGACAGACAGAGAAGAGTGGAAGATATTGGGGGAGGCCTGTCCCTGTCCAAAGATAGATCCACAGATTAGGTAAATAAGTATAAAAAAATATGGGACACTTATTCTATGCCTCTTTTTTTAGTTCCTGACCTATCGAGCGCGGCGCTGCAATCGCCCAGCTGGCGCGGCGGCGGCAGCCGCCAATTTTAAAAATTAAATTTTGATTGCACCAAAATGTTTGCATTGTTTCATATCAAAAATGAAACAATGCAAATATTTTGGCAGTAAATTCAGAAAATAAAACTACATTATGTATGTGGGTAGGTATTTATTATAAATAACTTATTTAAAACTTTATTAAAAGAAAATTAATTAATTTTTTATTGTATAATTCAACACACTAAATATGTAATACCAGTATTATAATTAATCTCTCTTAATAATAAACATGTGAGTTCCTTACATATATTAGGGGGCTAGCTCAGTCACAATATATCATATTTTATATAACACTTTTGTCCAGAGGTGGTTCGGTTGCTAATTTTAGTACACCACATTTGCCCAGATAGAATATCCTAGGTCACGTAGTGAGTGCTGTTCTCTTGATCAGTTACCTACCTTAGCATACACACCAAATTACCCTAAATGATCTATCCCGCTGTTATAATTGGTCTCGTTTTTGAAAATGTGAATTGTGAACACGAGCCCCACTCTATGTGCATGTCAGTCATGTCTCCTTTGGAGCAGCTGGAAAAACATTACCTGAAACAATATAAAATTGTTATATACAAACAATATTCTTTCTTCGGAATGTTATAATTCCTATTTACCAAAAGTGCTAGATAAGCAAACCGAACCCAGCCCAAGGTTTGAAATTTATAACCCACAATCAGAGGATAGACATCAGCGTAGCTAAGGGGGGCCTGGCCCCCTCTGTTGGATCTCAGGCTGCCCTTATGTATTGCAGGGGTCCCCTGGATCACTACTATTAAAAAAATACAGATACAATATATGTGTATCACAGAAAGCATAGACGTAGGCCGCAGCCCCTTTCAGGCTGGCCACGCCGATGAAATTGGGCTTTTTGTTAAAATAAACCATGCAAATTTATTTTATAGGTTATGTTATATACTTACTTGAGATTATTAACAAATTCTTGAATTTTTGGCTGGCCGTTAAAATTTGGTTTCCTAAATACCAAAAATGTTGGTAAAAGCCGTAAAAATTGCAGTAAAAAAAGAAAAAATGGAATTCCAGAAAATTCGAGACCGATCAGCTGGTTTCTACCGAAAAGATGGGCAGTAGCGGGTTGGGTGAGGATGAGCGGGGGTCTACGGTGGCGCCGCCATCGACTGGTAAGTGAAGCTCGAGTGACCAGGTCCTGGATAGATCGAAGATGGCTAAATAGATAGATAGATATGTAACCTAAAAAAAATTAATGCTGTAACGTTATAATGAAACTACTAAATACAAGTTAATGATAACCGATGAAAAACAGGAGTATCATCTTGACGCGTTTTGGTGATCTGCCTTTTTGTAGTGTACCATTTTACAAAGATTTATTTTCTGATCGTAAATAATGTCTTTCTTTAACGTTTTGTTGTATATGCACGCGTGCTCTGTGCTTGCCGAAAAGTTATGAGTCCTGTCTAAATTAATTTCTGCTGAAAAAAGTTCGTCCATAAATAAAATTCTTTTGCGTACAGGTATATCAGGCAAACAAAAACGTTTAAAATAAATAATAAATATCGAGAGCCCACCTGACATTTATTCGAATTGGTCCTTTTTCGACCTGTTCCATGCAAGTAATTTTTCGACCCTGTTGAATAACTTTTTGTCTTATAATTTTATATTAGCAGTGTTCCATCATTATGTTTGACAGTCATAAAACTGAAAAAATCCATTTAAAAAAAGTTTAAAAAAATATTTATTTTCAATGCAGTTTGTTTAATTATAGTATTATTCATTTGGATGCAGGTAGAATAAATTATTGTGTTACAGTTGAAAGTATTACTTAGTCTATTAATATTTATATAGCTAACAATTAGATTTTAATGTAATTAACTTTACTATTGTTAAAATTGTAGCATATTCTTGCTAAATAAAGTTTTAAAGTTAAGTTAAGTTAAGTACGAGGACTATTTTAAAACGGTTTTGGTTAGATGGAACGACCAAATAACTGTCCAAAAACCGAATGCTGTTGGGGTAGTGATCGATTTACTTCAGGCATATATGCGAGAGTTAAATTTAAAGTCACGTGACTAAAAGAAAGGGTAGGTTTGTCGTCTCGCGTAATGGTACATCGAAGGCACTTATCAATTCGAGAGCACGAAATTAATGTTGCACACTGAAAGGATTACACAATTACATAGGATTATCATAATATATTTTTAATTTTAGTTCTTGAAAATGCAGATAAAATTACATTAATTTAATTTATATTCACAAACTATAAACCACTACAGACTGCCTAATAAACTAAATATACCAAAAATTAAAACGAACTGGCATTAGCACATATTTTTGGGCGAAACTTGTGAAAAAATATTAATTTTTTCCAATATTACAAGTTTTATGTTAAATTTATATATTTATTTATTTGTATTTTGTAATTTGATTTTTACTAAATATTTGTAAAATTACCTACATATTATAGAAAGCCTTAATATTCACAAAGTTTTTGTGATATTATTCATTTTTAGGAAATAGAGATCGTGATACTTCTAAGAAGTTAGGAAAATCACACTTTGTAGCTAGTACTTCGTCAGGTATATATAGCTAATGACCTTAAAAGCGAAGTCGTTTGCTCTTCCGCCAAATCTGGTGTAAAATTTTACATCCGGTGTTATCCCTCTTCTTTTAACTTTTAGTTCACAGGTCACCGGGATTTGCTGCGATCAGGGTAAACCCTTATGTTTCTATTCCTATCCAATCACCTGCTAAACTAGTTTTTCTTTTTCTAAGCTTGTGGTATACCTACACGACCCGCAGTCTCGTAGTAATAAAAATTAAGATGATGCGGCACAATTTTTTTTTGGAAATTTAAAAAATATTTGTATATTTAAAATGTTAATTTTTTGGGTTATTCACTGTTTTTTTAATTTTCTCGGACAAATGTAAATTTAATGTAATTTTATGGTATATTTTTATCTCAGGTGATGTAAACTAGAAATGTCTGTGTTTTACATACAATTTTTCCAGTGCAACATATGATAAACACAGACAAAGAAAAGAGAGAGAGCAATGATTTCTAATGCGCCTGTCTTCAATCCTTGTATTTCAGAGGAGTCCGAAACCAGTTTAAGTGGCTTGATGGAACGCAAAACTGACTGTCCGATAACAGTACAATAGGCTCGGCTATGTTACGCTCATTCGGGTGAAATCGGCTCGAGTCGACTAACTGTGAGAAACAGTCAGCGAGCGATATGATGATGCAGATGAAGGCCAGTACACAGAAGGGTTCGGTTTGGTCCGCTTTGCAGAATATGTTATGGGCCAGTATTATTAATTTCGCCTTGTTGTCGCAATTTTTTTTTTATTACGAAAATGTAGATATATTAATCTGGGGAATTTTGTTCAAAATCTGGCAACTTTTCAAATACATTCTGGGGAAAATACATTTCTGAGCCTGGCAACACTGCGCCAGATATGCCGCCCCGCTAGACATAACACATCAACAGCTATTGAATCAAATAATCAATTATTTAAGTAAATAAATATCGGTCCAAATCATTAAAAGTACTCCAAACTCGTTACTCATACGGCCGTTGCCGATATGATTGACACGAAAGTAACACTTCAGCTTCGGTCCCATTCGGGATTCGAGTAACGGGTATTTGGCGTCGAAGGATTCGATTACTTCGAATCCGTCCATATATCAGATATTATTAAAGTATCGAGTAGATAGCGTGCAATATTTAAAGACAATTAAATTTTCATCTTTGCTATTAGAAAAAAAAATAATCTAGGTGTAATAATTTATTATTTATTTATAAAAACAATAATAATAGGTAGGTAACTAATATCTAACTAAATATCCGATTTTTTAATTATTTGCTCTAAATTATATGGTATGACGGCCCACTCGAAAGCCCAAAAAGTTAGCGTGGCACTCAAAAAAGATTCTCGCCTGCGCCGCAATTTTTTTTTGTGTGCACCTTCAAAGCTTTTTATTACGCGCTGCCACATATAGGACATTTTACCCCTTATACGGTGCAAAATGGGGCAAAGTTAACTTTTTACAAAACTAAAAATAAAAGTATGATGGAACTGAAAATTAAAACATAAAGATAACATATCTAGCCAACTTAATTTCAAATGACAAACGTAATGGTGATCATTTAATAGGAGAAATATTCATTTAATAGGAGATAAGATATTATTATTATTATTATTATTATTATCCATAAGCAGATAGACAGACAACTTTGTCTGATTGACTGCACACTAGTCCCTAACTAGTTTTCACTTGCCAGGTGAGGCCAAAACTTGTCTAATTTATTTCACAATTTCTTCGGTTAAGCTGTTCCAGTCTTTCACCACCCGGTTATACAGAATGTTTTTTCTGGACATTCGACTCCATCGAAGAGGGTCAAGTTTCAAAAAATGGCCACGAAGTTGAGGGTTTTCATTTCTTTTAAAGTAGTTGATGTCACACGAATAGTACCCACTGAGTATTTTATATGTTTCAATCAGGTCGCCACGTTTCCTTCTATTGTATAACTTTAGAGTTCTTAGACGTTCTTCATAGGTCTTGTTTCTCAAAGAAAGTGGTATTTTTGTAAATCTGCGCTGTACCCTCTCTAGAAGGTCAATATCTTTTTGAAAATATGGATTCCAGACTACCATGGCATGTTCTAGAATCGGTCTAATGTAAGTTTTATAAATTTTGATGCACATCCGTTCTGAGATGTTACCAAATGCGCGTCTTACTAGGTATTTCATGGAATTAGCCTTCTTCACAATCTTAGCTATATGCGAGTCCCATTTAAGGTCTATGGATACTGTTACACCTAAGTCACTCTGGTTTTCAACAGTTTTTAGTTCTTTGTCATACAAGAAGTAAGCTAAGTTTGGATTGTTGTTACCGACATGTAGAATACAGCACTTATCAATGTTAAGCTGCAATTTCCACTTTTGTATCCATCTTTCAAGTTCTGCTAAATGCTTGGGTCGCAGTAAGATTTCATATCATCAGCAAAGAATTTTAAAAGATTTAGCATGTTTGTTGGTAAATCTGCTATGTAGATAAGGAACAGCATTGGAGCAAGTACTGAGCCTTGAGGCACGCCACTTGTCACTGTATTTGTGGTTGATAGATGGTTGTCAATCCTGACCTGGAATGTTCTATTTGTCAAGTAATCTTCTATCCACCTAAGAAGCTTTCCTCGTATTCCAATGTGCTCTAATTTTTTAATCAATCTCTGGATTGGGACAGTATCAAATGCTTTTTCAAAATCGACATATATGACATCAATTGGATATCCCTTGTATATTTATTTGTATTTTAAAGCTGTAGATATTTGTAGAGATAATATATATCTATATTTATCTTGTATCCATGGGCGTACCCAGGGGGGGGGGGTTTGTTGCCTGGCCCAAGATTTTTTTACATATTTTCCACATATTTCATAAATAAAAATATAAAACAACATAAAATTCGACTTCATGAGGGTTCGGCCCTCCCCAGAGGCCTCGGGCCCTCCCCAGAGGCCTTGGGCCCCCCACAAAGCATATTTCTGTGTGCGCCACTGTTGAATCTATGTATCTTTGGTCGAATCGCAACTGATCGAAACGGGAATCAAGCCCCGAATTTATTCAGTGTTATAATTAGGAAACGTAAACGGGCCTATCATGTTCAGGAATCTCTTTAATAAATTTACGATTATTGTTCGTGTATGAAAGGCGAGCATTTTGCTTTCATTATGTTGTCTTATCAAGATTTCGACAATTCAATATTAGGTATAAAGACCAAAAAAGCTAGCTGCTGCTTATGGAACGGTTAAATTTCAATATACAAAGTGTATTATATTCAACGTTGCATTCTATCGCCGCACAGTGCGGACAAAAATAGGGTTTTTGGACAATAATCAATATCTTTGTTGTTGGTTCAGAATTTCGAAAATCATAAACTCCAGCAGAACTTCAACAGATCTGAAGAAACTCTTAAAATTAACAGAACATGGGTACCGGTTCTTAAAAACACTAAACGGCTCGCTCACAATAACAAAACTGAATCAAGGGAATGTGACCAATCACCGACCAGCTCTGATATACGCCCCGCCCACCATAGCGTATATAACCTGCGCCCGTGACAGACTAACCACCAGTCTTCGAGAAGCCGACAAACAGTCAACATCTCCTGAAGATGCCATCCACTCGAGATGGCGAAACGTCAAGAACGAATTTCCAACGACGACGGCCGAACAGCCCGAAAGCACACCCACCATTGGACGATGGCCGCGAAAGCCTTTCACAATTTGTATCTTTGTTGTTTTTCAAAAAAGTTAATTTTTTAATAGGATATGTGATAAAGTGTAGTCTAAAGGTTAAAATAAGTAAAACTTTTTAAAATATATATATATATATATATATATAAAAAAATAGTTTAATTTCTACCACAAAAGTAAATTGATTTTTATTTTTAACGTAACTGTAGGTTAAACTGAATGTACTTTAATGTTTTAAATAAAATGACAATATATATATATATATATATATATATATATATATATATATATATTGTCATTTTATTTAAAACATTAAAAAAATAAATTAAAGTACATTCAGTTTAACCTACAGTTACGTTAAAAATAAAAATCAATTTACTTTTGTGGTAGAAATTAAACTATTTTTTTTTATTCGGATTCTTGGGCGTAGTTAAGGGTTAAGGGTGGGACGAAGTCCCAGAAAAATTAAATTAGCAACCCCAAAATAATTATTTTTACCATACACACACACATTGCACCCTCAGTTTCTTTGTTCTTAAAGATGATTCTAAGAAAGCCGTTTTAGGCCGTCCACGACTCGGTCCGGGTACGGCCTCTGTTTCCGAATCTGTATTTTTTGATTTTTCTGAATCTAATATCTTTATTTAACCACTCGGAATAACGGTTTTAAAAATAAATTTTGTTTCGTCCCGATAGCTTCCATTTGAGACTGAGACTTTTGCAAAAATTTAATGATGCCTTATTTAGAATTTGGTTATTTTTGTCAGAACCTTTTTCTAAACCCAACAAGGGTTGAATTTTTTTGAACACCTTCAGACTTTAACAAGTCTGAATGTTTTATGCTTATGCGTTCTAAAAGTTAAAAAAATTGATAAAATAGTATATTATCTTCTTAGGGAAGTGGCACTTTTATCCCGATAAGAAAAAATTGTATGTAGCTACAGTTCGCCGAGTGCTCAAAAGATACTTTAGTCATTTTTGGGCTCCGTTTTTATTAAAATTATTTTGCAAGAAAAACAGACTTCTCATTTTTACGTTTTATCTTTGAACGTCACTTTTTAACCACGGGATAAAAAGTGATACTTTATCCCCAAACATTTGTGATAAAAAGCGCACTTTTGATCTCCAAAGTGCAATAATTTTTTTTTTGTAAATATTCGCCCACACAAACACCAGCATAATTTTTGGCTTATATATTTTAAGACTGATAGCAGTATTTTTATAATTTTATTGACTACCTCAAATTATTGTTTTTCCTACTTGCGTGCGTAAAAGTGCACTTTTACGCACGCATTTGCGTGCGGAAAGTTAAACTTTCCGCACGCCGTGAATTTTAGCCTAATTAGACTTATTGACCCATTTATAAACTCAATTAAATTAAAAATGAGGCCTAATTAGACTTATTGACCCATTTGTAAACTCAATTAAATTAAAAATGAAAACAGAATTTGTTTTTTGCTGTTTTAATGTAAAAAATACCAAATATATTAAAATGTAAAACCAAGCTTTTTATGCAACTAGGAAAAATTTTGTACCTAACTCTTGCGGAAAGTGCCTTTTCCGCCCTTGACGGCGTGCCCGAACTCCGCAAAGCGTCGTTCGGGCAACTGCCGTCGCGTGCGTAAAAGTATCACTTTCCGCACTAGTTAGGTAAATAACTATTTGTGCGTTTCCTTTGATAAAAAACGGCCAATACGATATGCGATTCTAAAATATTTAATTTTCCATTTTGCTCACAGTAGTATAAGGTGACTTATAGTACCATAAATATTTTAAGAATTTTTTAAAATATTATTATCACCTATTAACTCGCCATCACCGACTAATACGCCTCATATATTCTCTAGATTTAGTGCCATTTTTGACACCTTGCTGCCGCCATTTTTGACGTTTATGAGAGCTGTCACAATTTTATATTTGTCCAAATGCACGGAACTGTAACATAAACGTTACAGTTCCGTGTCCAAATGGCGGCAAGACTGGTTTTAAGGGTATACCTAAACAGGAGATGATGTGAGGCCTCTCAACCGAGGTGGTAACCAATGTGTTATATATTATTAGGATTGAAATATATTATTTAAAAAATTACAGCACCCTTAGTAGCAGCCAGTAGCAAAAAATATTTATGCTACCTTTTTGCTAATTTTTGATAACCTTAATAAAATTTAAAAAATATTTTTTTTGTAAGCATAACAGTTTTAATTAAATTATTTTTAAAGCGAGACGTCAATTTGACAAAATTTTATTTAAACAAATAGCGTAAATATATATCACTGTAATAAGATTTTTTTTTAATATTTAAATGCAGAACCAGTAAAATTAATTTTCTTATAGGTATTGTATACGATTTTTTTGTACCTGTTTTAAAATAACGACTTTAACTATTTATTTTGTTCACTTTCGCAAGAGTGTCTAAAAAATAGGTTATGATTGCAGATAAACTGGACATTTATGTATACTTTTGCAGCATTAAAACTTTTAAAATGTAACCTTAGTTTTTCGAATATTGCCCACAGGAGTCCGCACTGTGCGCCGCTGCCATTTATTGGATTTAGTGACAAACGTCACAAAAATATTTTACTTCCAGTTATAGTCCAGTCATTATAGAATTTTAGCTTGTAAAACGTGGTGTTGTCGCGATTTTGACATATGTTGTTGACATATTATATTCTATAATCTTTGTTGTTGACATTCGACTCCTAAAAACTTGAGTTTTCGACGTTGGGGGAGCGGAGCGGAAAAGTTGAAGACAATAAATTTTCTACAAAAACGTTTTTGTACGTTTTGTCAGATGAATGGTTTTCGAGTTATGACGCTAAACATATCGCCGCCATTTTGGATTTTAAAAAATTATAATTTAATTTTTTACAATCAAGAGAAAACTAAATAATTTCGGGTTATTTTGCATATACTATGGAAATAGATAGGAAACGGGTGTACTGTAACACTTCAGGGTTCGCATCTCAGCAAGGGTATTTAGGGTCACTGAATCACGAAGACGTAGTGTCTTCTTATGGAGACGCCAGGCTTCCAGGATGCAGTGACCCTAAGGGTATTACCGAGGGAACTCGGTGATATCTCATTTTATAGGCTATTAGTTAGTCTTTATATTACTTTATTACAGATTTTCTCAAAAATAAGCGGTCTTGAAGTTAAAGGCCACTAAATAAAATACTCTGCCAATATATGGGCCCCTAAGCTCACACTAGGTACTATAGTTATAGTGTACGTGTGAGCTAATATAACTAAAAACTGAAATATATTTTATTCAACTCCAGACTAAATTACCTTTTGTTTGATACCACACAAGCCATGTTTTGACATAAACTCAAATTTTTGAAATATACCCCACCCTTAAAAAAAACAAAAACTAAATGTATTTTGTTAAACTCCGGACTCAATTACCTTTCGTTTGATATAACACACGCCATATTTTCACATAAACTCTAATTTTTGAAATCTACCCCCACCCTTTTATTTGGTTTCTGTTCGGTGGATTTTGTTCATTTTTAAATGGGACCATCTCGACCCAAGACACAGTCTAGATACCAAATTTCATTAAAATCGGCCAGGCGATTTTTGAGTTATGCGCGTTGGTCGCTACAGACATACAGACAGACAGACATACAGACAGACAAACAGACGGCGCAACAAAAAAGTTTCAAAATCATCTGAAACGCAAAGATATATAAAAATTTTTAAAATCGGAGCAACTTTTTTTTTCTCGAAAAAATTAGGATCACCATAGCTCACACTACTATAGTATAGTATATGTGTGCGCTAAAAATTGGTCAAAATCCAAAATGGCGGCGAAATATTTAGCGTCATAACTCAAAAACCATTGGTCTGACAAAAAAACGTGCAACAGCATTTTTGTAGAAAATTTTGTTATCTTTAACTTTTGTCCAAACATTTTTTTCTAAAATGTACAAGACTAAGTAATTTTTAAAAAAATGTGTGTGCTTAAGACCACACGGCAGAAGTGTAAACTTCAACAAGGCGAAATTAATAATACTGGCCTTCATCTGCATCATCATATCGCTCGCTGAATGTTCCTCTCACAGTTAGTCGACTCGAGCCGACTTCACCCGAATGAGCGTTACATAGCCGAGCCTGACGGCTCAGTTCAATTCACTACTCACAAAAGCTGCTAAACGAGCCTAAAGAAGTTTACACTTCAAAAACCTTTTCGTGCACACTAAATCCAAGATGGCGTGGGGAGCCGCCCCCCCTCCCCAAGGTCGAAAACTAAAAAAATTTTCTAGGACTCTAATGCGAACAACCGTTAACGTATTTACGTTAATGCGAACAACATAAGTCAAAATCGCGATCTTTTGCATGCTGGGGGTCTTTTTTTCGCTTTAATGACTGGCCTATTACTAGTTTGAAATTTTGGACCATGCTTGGCAATGGCCGTATACTACAAATAAAGACACAATAAAATCTCGGGAGAAACTCGGTCAGCATTACTTGAACCCTCTCACCACCCTAATTACGTCACCACTACTACTTGTGGAGAGACAAAAAAATTAATAAAGAGGAATGAAAAAGTTTGGAAATTGCACAACTTGCAGGGCAGCAAGCGGATTTTGTTTTCCATCAACAAATACTGCTCTACATATTTTGCTAGCATTGCCATGTTCAAAAATTACCGTAGAACGATCTCTTAGTACTGTAGACTGTAGAGTCAACACTTGGTTAAGATCTACAATGGCAGAGGATAGAATAAGCGATTTATGAAATTAGTTTAAGAGAACAATAAACAACTATAGTTTAGTATGTATATAAGTGGCACCACGTCATAGCTATGGTAAACCAAGTTTTGCAGCAAAATCTATGTAAAGAATCCCCAAAAAATTGTTGTTTCACTTTGTACCTGCAGTGTGCCGCTTTATATGTCTATAATAAAACACCGACCTTTTAAAGGAGATATAAAATAGCTAGTTATAGTTTTTGCAAAGTCAGTTGAACAAAGATAAAAGCCGACCATCGGCATATCCTTTAAAGAAAGTGACATGGGCGGCGGTAGATATACTCATGAAAATTATTTAATTTAATTATGGCGTAAACTAAAGAAATAAAAATAGATAATAAAACTCAGGTGCCGTCCATCCACCTGGCTTCGGTCGGTCGGAAAACAAATACTTTGTGTTCGGACCGTAAAGAGGCGCGCCTTTTCTCTGTCGGTAGGGTTGAAATTATACCAGGAAGATTTTATATGAATTTGGATAACTTTTGAAGGGCAGAATCAGTGGCGTATATAAAAAAAATTTCGGGGTGGGCCCGAGGCAGTTTTGGGGGGGTTCGAGACCCCATGAGGGCGTATTTTATGCTATTTTATGTTTTTATTCATGAAATATGTCGAAAATATCCAAAAAAATCTTAGCTTCGGGGGGGGCCGGGCCCCCCAGCCCCCCCCCCCCATTTATACGCCAGTGGGCAGAATGAAGCAAAATTTAATGAAATCGATAGAACCCCGTATTAGGAGTTATTCAAGTGACTTTGCAAAAACTATACCTAATAAATAAAGACCCGAAACATAAAAGAGGATCCAAAATTATTAAAATGTGCGCAAATATTGATTTAGTTGCAAAAACGGTAATTTGTTTTGTTAAAAGTCGGTCCCAATTTGTTTGACATTAAAACAGTGAAAACAACGGATAGAAAACGTCATAGCCCGGCTAAATCAATATGTTCGTAACAACCAGACAAGAGTATATATGTTCCTTTCTAATAAAATCGTTTAGAAGTAGACACAAATAAAAATCAAGTAAAATAGTAAGCTAAAGCCGGGTACTCATTAACGAACCACGAGCATCGATCAACGAACGCGATCTATTGGCTAATGTGGACGGCATTATTCGGGGCTCGCAGCGCGATATCGAAACCTTAAATTAAAAGAAAGTACCCAGTAAATTTGAGACATAAATACACATCTCTTGAAAAAGTTTACCTACATAAATAAATAAAAAAAAAATGTAAAAAAAATTGCTAAATTTACTTGTAATAGTTTACTTGTAAGAAAATAGTAAGCTGTCAGTCTTACTTTTTTACTTAAATTGCGAATATCTCAAAAACTAATCTATTAATTTTTGAAATAATATCAATGCTGTAAAGGAATAGAAAAAACTCTTTTAAATCAGGTAATATTTGACCCTCTTTCCTTCTCTAAAGTCAAGAGGTCAAAGCTACCCCAACTAGGAGTCGATAGATATAAATATTTTAGGAAAATAAAAATAATGTGTCCAAGGATTTTTTCAAAAATTTACTTTAAATACTCATAATGGCATCCCGTATACGTTTTCTGTGAGCATATTACTTTAAATTAAAATTGATAATGATGATGATAACGAAAATGATTATACGTATGTTTTATCGCTACGCTTGTTTTGTAAAAAGAGTTTTTGTTTTTTTCTCTCTGAGTAATAAATTTTGTAGTATAAAATGGAAAATAAATATATTTTGTTTACCTCACTTTACTGATAACGGTAATTACCACTTATGATTGGACAAGCTAACCTATGCACGTATTAATGCTAAAAACTGCACAGAACAGATGTGGCTTTACTCAGGCGTTGCGATCTGTATTGAGAGATGCTGAAGGATTAAGAACAATTCGCGCGCGCTCGCTTAGCGGTAGATATTTAGGAATTACAAAATGATAACGGTAATCACGCTCTTTCAGGGTACACATTTAAAAATTTTATACTGATAACGGTAATGCGGCTCTTCCAGGGTTCGCGTTTAAAATGTTATTTTATAAAAAAGAATTGGGAAATAATATTTGTTTTTAACAGGCGGCGACACTTATATATATAAACATTAAACTAGACTTATAGAGCAATATAATGTTGAAATCCGTATGATATATTAGGTGTTTTTATTTTAGTGATTGCAAACCTCTATCTGGTTATGGTAACAAAGTATGACGTTTGGGCCAGTCTTACACAAATGTTAACAACAAATAGCAACTTCAGCATCAAACTAAATGTAGTGCTTTAAAGTAATATTGGAGGCAATTTTATTTGTAAAAGAAAAATAACTAATATACTAAACACTAATTTAATTTTGGATGGTAACATGAAAGGGGTACCCTTTTTCAATAATGACCTAATACTTATACATGTTCTCTGGGTTATTTTGTCTGGTTCAGGCAATTTTTTTTAGGCTGCTGCTTGTGCGAGTCTGGCTCAGTGGCGAATCAAGGGGGGGGGGGCAGAGGGACCTGGCCCTTCCCCCACCTTCACAGAAAACCTATAATTTTTAATTCCTAAAGAAAAATAACCAATGCAGAAGCCGCAATTTTTTTAAAATTAAATTTAACTGATTTTACTCAAATTTTCGCATGCGGCACATTTTATTTGCACATAGTGGTAAACTTTAAAGCTAATTCTTATTAAATCCCGCAAAAAAAAATTATTTTGTGTTTTTTCCCTCCATGGCCCCTCCCCCCCGGACATCCTGGATCCGCCACTGGTCGGGCTTACTGGCAAAGCCATTTTGTTTTAGGCTAGTAACATATAAACCACGCATCTTCTTTTAAATGTTTTTTAAATAGTCTTTGTTTTTTGGATCCCATATAACAGGTCTATTCCTGTAATTTTCAAATAGACAATACTTTTTCATCATTCATGGTATTTTTTTTTATTTGAAGCGCATTGAACGACGACCGCCTATTGGCTCGTCGCGAATGGCTCGTTGCGCGCTGCGATCATACCTTTTTCACGTCCACATTCGCAAATTGTTCGAGGCTCGAGGCTCATGGCTCGGTAATGAGTACCCGACTTAATGACTAATTAGAGCAGTGCCTCGTTTTGGGAATCAATATCAATAAAAAAATTGCCGGAAGTGCGGGCCACTGTATGTACCTCTCTACTCCCTTCCTACCCATTACGGTTTTGATGACGCGGTGCCACTTTAATACAACATCAAGTTTAGAAGACTAGTTTTGATGTAAAAAATTATGCATGTACGTTTTTTCGTTTTCTTCTTTTTTGCTTATTTCAATTGGCCTTTTTTTAAATTAAATGTTTTTATATGATTACATTTTTCAACCATAAAGGATTTTTTTTCGGGGTCTGAGTTTTCATTTATCCTACCTACCAGGATATTTTGCAGCACGTGTCTATATACAAATATAGCTATAATAATTTGAATTACTTACAGCGAGTGCTGAGATATTGTGGAAAAAAAGTAAGTTTAAAATAATTCGCATTTTTGTCAATAAAAAATCACACTGAAGCTGCTAAGGTCTTTAATTACGGTAGCCGATGAAGACATAAAAAGAACTAATTGTTTTTTTTTCTTGATGACCGGTCGCCTTGCTTTAAATTATCGAAAGGAGTAAAATAATCATGATAATACTATTTTAATGCAGGGTAAACTTTTGACTGATTGTGACGCAGTGATAGAAAGATGGAGGGAGGATATGCTGACAATTTGCAGCAACAATCGTGTAGATCCTCTAGTGTACTACACAAAAGAACCAAATATTAAACCTATAAGTTACGAAGAGGTTGTTAATGCAGTTAAATGTCTCAAAAATTCCAAAGCTTCTGGAATTGAGAACATACCCGCTGAGATAATAACAAATGGCGATGAAAATTTATGGCGACGTATACAATATAATAAGAAATCTGGATAAAAGAGAAAATTCCTGAGGAATAGACCCTGGGTATTATACACTAACAGCCAATTTAGAAAAAAGATGATAAGCTAAACTGCCAAAACTACAGAGGCATAACACGGCTAAACGTAGTTTATAAGGTAAAACAGAGTAGGAAAGAGGCCACAAAAATTGTGGTTAGATGATATCGAAGATGACATCAAGATGGGAGAAAGAAGGTGGCGAAGACAATAATTGACGGCGCTGGTTTATAGGGCTAAAGCACACCATGCCACTTGAAGAAGAATAAGTTTTTGATCAATTAAAAAGAATAATAAAGAAAAAAATTATAAATACAACAAATACAAATAAGCCACACGAGTATTCTCTTTACTTAAATTGGTAGCAAGAAATTTGAAGATACTACTACCATGTCGGTTTAGAACGTTTTTCTACGTTGTTCGACGCCTATTGGTTGCCATTCTAGGACCTGCTTTGGTAATCTTTCGTCGTTCATCCGTTGTACATGACCGTACCATATCAGTTGTCTTTTAGTGATGTCATCCGTTATGCTTTCCTCGATTCCCATTCTTTTATAATCTCATTTCTTATATGATCTGTTCTAGATATTCGCATTGATTTTCTTATTGCATCCATTTCGACACTTTCCACTTTTGTTTTGTTTTTTTCTGTTACGCAACAAGTCTCTATCCATACAATAGCGTGCTTTTCACCATTGTTTTACATATGTTACATTTTACATTCTATTTCTGCTCTAATAAAACACTGTTAACACATCCAATAACCTTTTACTATTATTTTCTCCAGTTCTTTATAGTCTGTTCCTCTCTTATCAAATGTGACACCCAAGTATACATACTCAATGCACTTGATTCGTTGCCATTACATAAGTATGTCTTGTCCACGTAGTTGAGGATATCCTAATTAATTTTGAATACCATGATGTTTGAACCTAAACCGCCTGACCACACCCGGCCAGTCGAGAACATCAAAGATTGACCAAATTGAATTTTAACAGCTCCCCCTAAAGTCGAATGGCAAAAAATATGTGCACAATAATTATTTGAAAGGTAGCCAAAGTGCCATTGGTTTTGCATACGAATTTTCTGGAATATGGGTTTTTAATGGAGCCCAAGGTGCCTACGCAGTTCACACGAGCCTCTCGGCCGATAGGGTGATTAAAATAATTATGCATGCTGTATTTAAGTAGTGCAAAAACCTCTGCGAATTTATGAGCATTAGGGGAGATTGGGTGAAAATGGCGCACCTTGAAGTACGATCGTACCGAGGAGGTCCAACAAGACCGAAACTAGTATACGAGCTACTAATATCCCAGTTTTGAGGAATTGCCGGCAAGCTTCGTTGTTTTTTCGTTAAGTATGTCCTCACAATATTCCTTTTAATTTATCTCCGGGCTTGAGAGATTTACTGAGACTGATTATATCTGTCTCCGTAGTGACGTCAGATTTCGCCGCAAACCTAAGGCTACCCTGACTGATATTGCAATTCGGTAGTTGGTCTGTTTTCAGTAAAGGTGCACATTTCATATTTCCTTTTCAGACATCATCATCACCATTAATCGTCCTTTCTAATGTTGTTAATTTTTGTGGTTAATTCTTCATTATTACTACAAATATTTATGGCTCTTAAATACAAACTTCTTACAACTCCTTGATTTGTAACAACAGAATAATTAGACTTAAAATTTAGGTACTGTCCCGTGTGTGTAGGTTTCCTATATACAGTGATTTGAATGTTTCTGTCTAATCGTTTGACAAGAATATCCAAAAAAGATAAGGCCGAATCTTTTTCAATTTCCATGGTGCATTTGTTTGTTGGTCGAATACCGTTCAGATGGTGTATAAAATTCTGTAGTTCGTCATCATTTACCGGCCATATAATAAATGTATCATCCATGTATCGTAGTTTTGGTTTGACTCTTGCTGTGTTGATCGCATGTTCCTCGAACCACTCCATGTAGATGTTTGCTACCACTGGCGAAAGAGACGAACCCACTTGAAAGTAAGAGTTACGGAGACAGAGCTACAACAGATCTATCACCCCCTCCACCGATAGCGTTGTTCTCTCGTGAAGTGTATCATCAGCTTGTAATTTGTTTTTGATGATACTGTGTGACTCATTTATTGGCACGTTGTTGTACAGACTTCCTACATCAAAACTTACAAATCTATGGTCGGGATCTAACTCGATCCCTTTTAAAACCTCGACAAAATGTTCCGAGTTTTTGACAAAAGATTCGGACTTACCCTGTAGTGGTTGAATTATGTCCAACAAAAACCTCGACAAAGTGCCAGTCGGTAAATCCCTAGAGCTGGTAATTGGTCGCAGTAGTATATCCTTCTTATGGATCTTTGATAGTCCATAAAAATGTGGTGCCTTACTGTGTTGTGGAGTCAGGCTTGATCTAACAGCATCCGGGATATTTTCAGCATATTTCAAAATCCTGTAGATGCAGGACAGTACGTGCAACAGAAAACGACAGAAGATAAGATGGTCCGAAAAAACTAAGAGTTTCAAACAAAGAACAAAACTGACGTTGCACGGACAGATATCGAATTTGGTTTTGTGCATTTGTAACGGCCATATGCATCACATAAGAGGTGCAAATTAATAATTAGCTACTTACCAGTTAAAATAAATTAAGCTTTATCATCCTTTCAAATGCGTCATCTAGCCCCACTTTCCCCCACAGTTCAAGAGTAAAAACTACTGGCTTAGAAGGTAAAAATGTATTATTTTAGACAAAAATTTGAAAATAAGGTTAAAAACATTGAGTTGTATAAAGCCCTGGTATAGAGGTCAATGGTTAAAAACGTGTTATTTGTTTATTTATTGATCTAAAGCAATGGTTTGTTGGTAGTTTGTTTTTGTGTCTGTTTGTCTGTCTGTGTCTGTCGCCGTGTTTGCCCTGCGACCGACGTTTGTTTTTTCAAAGATTAATACAGTGACATTTTCGCGTATTAACTTATTTAAGTAAGGAAAAAATAATTAATACACCCTAAAAATACACAACTAATTTGTTAGCTCGGCTCGTGCCATTAGTGTCCTAAAACATCTGCTTTATCGCATTTTTTACCTAAAATTCCGAAAAGATGAAAAATGTGTTATCTAGGACGATCTGCAGTTCTGCCTAAAGTTCGTAAAATATGGTTCACCTGCAAAACATATTAATTAAGACTTTTATTTACAAAACGACCAAAGGCCATATCTATGGATATTAAAATAATTTAGTAGAACCTTTGATAGCTTATACAAGGTGTTAATGAATAAGATATTAAGATATTACAGAAGGTAATACATATGTCCTATAGCCGTTCCTAGGGGGGGTGGATCAAGGGGAATTAATCCTTTTCCTCCCCCAGAAAAAGTCGACAAATTGTGTTAAAAGGGATTCCTCAGTAACACAAATCGGCCAAAAATTGCACAATTCCTTTCCGAAATTTTTTCCTGGGTTCAGCCCTGATGTCGAAACGTCTTAACTTTTGAAATACACAATTTGGTACACACTTTTTATTTATTAAGACGCACTTTCCCATGTGTAACACTGGCGTTCATGCGGGAATTGCTTTTAGTACAATGAATAGAGGAGTTTTACCCTACAAAAAGTCCGGTAGTTCTGAATTTTGGATGTTATTAAGGTCGAAAGGGTAGTTAAAAATCTGAGTTTTCGTCACCCCCACCCCTGTGCTTTCTCCGCCACCTTGAAAAATCCATCAAAAATTGGCACTTTTTGTAGTTTTTTGCCTGTAACTTCGTTCCAGTACACTAAATCGCAAAAAGAGTTATATGAAATTTTAGAGGATATAATTATCTACAACTGGGTGGTACTATAGTTGTTCTGCGAGCAGTAGTAACGGAGCTAGGTAATTTCCAAAAATGACTAAAATCACGTGCTTGGGCAAATTTTCAGATTTTTTCTACTTTAGGCGGCATAAGCTCCGAAATACTTTGTTCTAGGGTAAAAGTTCTAAGAACATATCTTGTAGAGAATTTTATTAGCTACAAAATTCATTCCTTAAATGTATTTTTAAATATTGTAATGGAGTGGGAGTAACTTTTAACTTTAAGTAAGTAAGTTAAAAAATAATGATTTTTTTAAATTTAGTGCTTTAAACGGCACGTTGTTTATTTATTTTTATTTTTTTGTGTAAATTTAGTGATGTACAAAAAGGTAAGAGAGCTTAGGGGTCAAACACCTCCTTAAACTAACTACCTCTTTAAAAACCCCCCCAGACCCCCCAAAATCTAACATATTTAGGTTTTCTCAAATTTTCTCAAAAAATACGCATCTAAGAGAAAAATGTGTAATATACTTTATTGTGGACAATGAAATTTCCTTTTGAAAAAGGTACAACTTGATAGGGGTCAACCATTTATAAACTCTTCAGCGGCGTCCGTTAATTGAAGTAATTTAAAAAAGTGAAAATTATTCATGTTTTTTCCATGATTTATTCGATTTTTTTTTAAACCAAGGTTTATAGAACAAAATGTGATACATTGTTGTAGCAAATAAAATTTCTTTTAAAATGCTGTACAAGAAAGTCGGATTGGTTTCATGGTTATAAATTCAGAGGCGCCCTTAAATTTAACCAATTTTAAAAAATCCCAAATTAAAGTATTTTTGTTACAAGTTTTATCTAATTTTTTCAAAAACTAAGTCTAATTTAAAAAAATGCTATGATGCACTTTATTGACAGTAAAATTCTCTTTTCAACGGTGTATAACTCGATGGGGTTTAAATTACAACGAACCCGCCAGCGACGTCCCTAAATGGGAGCCATTTAATTAATTTTTTTATAAATTATGTTTTGCACAGGTTTTATTTGATTTTCTGAAAACCATGGCCTCTATTCATTGAACTATTTTGGTATATTAATAAATGGTTTTTTTTTGTAAGAGGTCTGAAAAATTAAAATAAATGAGAGAAGAGGTGAGATTTAAATAATAATAAAAATTTCAAACAAAATTATTGATAACAAAAACGTTTCATGTAAAAAAAAGCCAAGCACGCGAAAATGGTATTCCGTAAAAAGAATTGAGATAAAAGTAAAGCCAAGTTCTATTACAGCCAAACTTTTTATGTTCAATTTAACATTGTGCCTAAGAGGTGTTTGCAGCCGTAATAGCCAGAAACATTTCAAAACTAGTAAGAACCTTTCATTTTGAAATTTGTATTGGAGAACTTGGCTTTACTTTTATCTTATTTCTTTTGACGGAATACCATTTTCGCGTACTTTTTTTTACATGAAATGTTTTTGTTATCATTTCACTCCTGTTTTAAAGGATTTATGTAATATTTAAGTTTTAAAGTAGTAAAATGGTAAATATTGTTCAAAACTTTTGCAATGCCTTATTAAAAGTTTTGAATTTTTTTTATTTTTTCCTATGGGTTTATGATAGTTCCTGTCAGCCTTTCAAAGTTCAGCTTTATAGCGTTTCTGGAAGTGGGCAATGATATTGTTCAAAACTTTTTCAATGCCTTATTAAAAGTTTTGAAGTTTTTTTTATTTTTTCCTATGGGTTTATGATAGTTCCTATCAGCCTTTCAAAGTTCAGCTTTCTAGCGTTTCTGGAAGTGGGCAAGGTTACTTTTACATAACTTTACCTTTATAGGGGAGGGAAGTTAATTAAATATTTGGGGTTTTTAATTTTTTTCTATAGTTTTATAGTTCCTATCGGCTTTCCAAAACTTAGCTCTCTAGTGTTTCTGGAAGTGGGCAATATTACTTTTACATAATTTTACATGTATAGTGGAGGAGAGTAAATTAAAATTTTGGGGTTTTTTAAATTTTTCCAAGGGTATGGTCATAATTTCTATTTCAGCCACAGTGACATCCTCGACGTTTTTTGAAATTTCGTAACTACTTTACTATTTTATGGAAGTCCATGAAGCTTGGAGGGGTTGTTAACTCTATGAAGATATACGACTGTGCAAAGTTTGAGTTTCGTAGCTCATTCCGGAATAGAGTTGTTGAACTGTGATAGTATACAGTCTAACTATCCACATGCGGAAATTGTTTTTTTAGGCGATTTCAACGTCCACAATATACCCTGGCTAAAACACCACAACAAAACAGATAATGAAGGCAGGGAAGCAGAAGCTTTTGCCATAAGTTGTGGTCTAACGCAGCTTGTGGATGAACCTACCCGTATCTCAGAAAGGGGTGAATTTTCAGCGCTTTTAGACTTGTTCCTAACTACAAATCCTGACTTGTACACAATTCAAGTAGATCCCCCACTTGGTTCATCCGATCATAAACTTATAAGAACAAAATGCGAAATGTTCATACCGCCAAGCCCACAATCACTTCCTCGTAAAATGTGGCACTATAAATCGGCAAAATGGAATGACCTTAAACAGTTTTACCTGGATTTTCCATGGCAAGAGGTTTGCTTTAAAACAGCTGATCCCACTATTTGCTGTAATGAAATAACAAAAGTAATCTTATCTGGAATGGATGCATATATCCCACATACAATAAAACGCAGAGCTAATGCAAAACCTTGGTTCAACAGCCAGTGTCAAACGGCTGTACAGAAAAAACACACAGCATATAACCTTTGGAAACGACAACAAACCGCTCAAAACCACACAGAATTTATAGAAGCCAGAAATAGTTGCAAAATTACTATTGACGCCGCCAAAGAAACATACAATCAAAGAATAAAAAACAGGTTGCTGAATTGTCCAAGTAGTTCTAGGTCCTTTTGGTCTCTTGCAAAAGCCATTGGATCAAACTTCACCAAGTCATCCATACCACCACTTACAGATAAAAATACTCACTTAGCCACAACATCAGAGGAAAAAGCCAATATGCTGGCCAACATCTTTTCCTCCAACTCAAACCTAACAGTGCCAAATGGAAAAACTCCACCGTTCATTGAAAGGGTTTCCCACAGTATGCCAGAGGTACCCTTTTGTCACAGAGAAATACGAAAATCCCTTAAAAAGTTGGATACATACAAAGCAATGGGTCCAGATGGCATTCCCGCGATAGTACTCAAAAATTGTGCTAGCGAACTCACCCCAACTTTCGCAAAATTATTTAATTTATCTTATAGGCAAGGAGTATATCCATCATCATGGAAGTCTGCCGCAGTACAACCCATTCCAAATATAGACCAATTGCTCTACTTCCGGTGATATCAAAAGTAATGGAAAGAGTTGTGAACAATCACCTAACCAAGTACTTGGAAAAGTACAAAATTATCAACGACAAGCAATACGGATTTCGAAAATATAGGTCAACTGGCGATTTACTTACATACGTCACTCACTTATGGCAAAAAGCGATTGAGTTGCGAGGTGAAACAAGAACAATTGCCTTAGATATATCTAAAGCATTCGATAAAGTCTGGCATGAAAATCTGCTCAACAAGCTCAAAGCAACGGGATTGTCGCCAAGACTTTGCACTTGGTTTGAAAGTTACCTTAAGGATAGATCCATTTATGTTGCACTGGATGGCCGGAACTCCAACTCTTACCAAATAAATGCTGGTGTGCCACAGGGAGCAATCCTTTCGCCAAAACTTTTTCTGATTTACATAAATGACCTCATAGATAAAACAGTAAATCCACTTTATTGCTTTGCAGATGATGGCAATGTAGTCTCCTCAGTCATACCACCCACATGTCTCTCCGCACGTGAATTCCATTACCTTAGACTAACTGAAATATCACAGATAAATAACGACTTGGAGATAATAGAGGACTGGGGCAACAAAAACCTTGTACAGTTCAACGCGCAGAAAACCCAAGCAGCCCTGTTTTCAAAAAAGACCAGCACCGGTGAGCCAAACATCATGCTATCTGGAAGTGCTGTCGCATTGCAGAGCCAGTTGAACATCTTAGGAGTCACTGCAGAGACCAACATGTCTTGGCACAGTCACGTGGCAGATATAGCTAAAAGGGCGTCCCAAAAGCTTGGGGTGCTATTTCGTACAAGACATCTGTATACACCAAGCCAACTGCTGACACTCTACAAAGCCCAGATTCGACCAACTATGGAGTACTGCTCACATATATGGAGTGCGGCACCCAAACATACCTTAATGCTTTTGAACACCGTGCAAAAACGAGCTATCAAGCTGATCAATGACCCCGCACTTACCCGTAGCTTGGATAGTCTCGAACATCGAAGAACTGTGGGCGATCTATCTCTCTTCTACAGGTATTATCACGGAAAATGCTCTGAAGAGTTGGCACGTATGATCCCCCCGGGAGTAGCACCTACTAGGCGAACACGTCAAACAGACGGTAACCATCAATTTATTGTCAAAATAGAGGCACCAAGAACCTCATTATATCAGAATTCATATCTCTGGAGAACAGCATCGCTGTGGAATAAACTCCCTGCGACAGTTTTCCCTGCAGGTTACAACCTGAACCGTTTCAAAACCAACACACACCAACATTTTCGCGCACTTGCCGCTTGTCGAGCGTGATAGGGATCTCCTTGCGAGTGCGCATACCCGTAAAAAAAAAAAAAAAAAAAAAAAACAAAAAAAAAAGATAGGCCAAATATGGGCTGAAATGTTTTTTAAAATTTCGTAACTACTTTACTACTTTATGGAAGTCCATGAAGCTTGGAGGGGTTGTTAACTCCATGAAGATCTACGACTGTGAAAAGTTTGAGTTTCGTAGCTCATTCCGAAATAGAGTTTTAGGTAGGTCAAATATGGGCTGAAATGTTTCCAGAAAAGATGGTACAGTAGTTTACTTGAACTTGGCGGAGCACGGCCGTGCCCCCAGATTTACAAAAAAAAAACAGTGGCGTACCATTATTTTCTTCAAAATATCGATGGCAATCCCCGTACGAAAATGCACCAAATTTCATAAAAATATATAAAATATGATTTTATTATTATTAAAATTTTTAAAACAATAAGTAACTTTCTTAAGAATTTGTTTTCTATTGATGTAATTTTTTGTAAGAGAAACAAGAAATCGAGCTGCCAACTTTTAAAAAAACCCTGATTTGGCACTGATTTGAAATAGCGCTTTTTAAAACAGCGCTGGTTTAAAATAGCGTTGTTAAAAAAGCGTTGGTTTAAAATAGCGCGTAACAAAATAGCGCCAATATAAATAAAAAGAAAACCTGACCTGACACCCACTCGTCTTAACCTGACTTAATCTAACCTAACCTAACCTAACGTGACAACCTAACTTAAACCTGAGAACCGAACTTAACCTAACCTTGTTTTGCTAAACTCGTTGAGTTGTCAGGTTAATTTAGGTTAAGTTAGATCAAGTCAGATTACGGCAGGTTCGATTTGGTTCGGTTTAGGTTCAGGTGCTTTACACTATTTCGAATCAGAGCCCCCCTGATTTGACTATAGTTCTTAATTAAAAATGTTATTATAAATTATGGACTTTTATCGTTTTTTTTTTCAGGATGTTTGTAATTAATTTATTAAAAGTGTGATTACTTACTTAGTTATTAAGCACCCAAATATTTCATATTTTGCAAAAAAGTAAGCAATGTGAAATTTCTTGTAAATTTTTTTATGAACAGGGTGAAAAAAGTTTTTAACAACCACAAAAATAAAATTTTGAATTCCCCAAATACGTTTTATATGCTCTAAGGTATTTGGGATTCCCATAATGAGCTTCTGGAAAATAAATGTGTGGATGGATAAGATAGTACCTTTTAATCCCTTTTAATCCCTCGTCCGTATGCAAAAGTTAAAGGCATCCTGTATAATGAAACGGTTTTAACAAAATATTTTTTAAGCATACTTATTTTAATAATTATGTTGCACCGTTGTTGATTAAAGTTTTATTAGTGTTTTATTTTATAGTCAGGAATGCAGCTTTATGATTTTTAAGAAATTTATTTAAATATTTCAAATCAATTTTATTTATTAATATGAAAAAAAGCATTAAAGGCCAAAAAATGTATGATCCATGGAAAAATTATGGAAAAAGTTTTACTGGCCAAGGGGAAGCTTGTTCAGAGTAAAACTAAAACCTGCTAAAAGTTTTTCTTTTTCTAAACAGTTTTCCTTGTGGCCAATAGAGTTTTTTCCTATACGGTATATTTTTTGGACATAAAAACTGTGTGTGTGTTGTCCACAATCAATGGCGTATTTAGAAAAGTTTTCGGGGAGACCATACAGGGCCGTATTTTAGATTCTTTTATGTTTTTATTCATGAAATATATGAAAAACACCTAAAAAAATCTTAGCTTCTGGGGGCCCGGCCCCCCCAGGATCTTTCCTTATATACGCCACTGTCTACAATCTTAATTGTATAATAAAAGTGTTTCACTTTTCTGTTTAAAATGACATTAGATTTTGTTCGACACTGGTAGCAGGTGTATTTTGGTATCTATATCTAATGACGACTCGTTGCGGTTTTTGCCCTTTTACCTGAGCAAAATTGTACTTTATGTGTATATATTCTATAACGATTTACAAGGCTCCTTAACTAAAAAGCGGTAGTAGTAGTAGTAGTAGTAGTATGGTGTAGGCTCTAGGCCTGGCGACTAGGCACGTAAAGCGCCCTTTTCGCCAGCCCCCGGGTATCCCTCCTACTGCGTCCTTCCTTTGCTAAGGAATCTGCCCGTCTTCTGGACAAAAACCAGAAAATATAGGGCCACCTCAGATTCAGAAGGTCCACCGTCTCAAAGGATTCCTCTTCCTCTTCTTGCCTTCTTGAATGCTTCACATGATAAGAGGAAATGCGCCGAGGTCTCGTCCTCGGCCCAACATCGCTCGCACGTCGCGTCCTCCTTCACTCTCATCTTCGTCAAGTGCTATGACGCAGTGTCCGATTAGGACTCCCACTATGGCTCCCACCTCTCTTCGTGTTCTATGGAGCAGCCAATCCCTACGGGACTTGCTGTATCCTGTCACATACTCCTTCGCCTGTCTGACGTTTCCTGTGTTGGTCCATTCCTTTTGTATCTCTTTCTAGGCCCACTCTGTTAGGGCCGACTTCATTTGCCCTCTTGTGAGCCCCAGGAAATGCTCTGGCCTGACGCATTTCGGCCGGGATCCAACCCAGGCGAGTCCGTCCGCTTTTTTGTTCCCTGGGCGTCCGTGGCCTGGAACCCATACGAGCTCCACCTCTCTTACTCCGGCAAACTCCTGAAGTGCATCCGTGCACTCCTGCACGAAAACCGCGGACATGGTTGGTTTGCTCAGTGCTTTCAGCGCAGCTTGACTGTCTGAACAGATGCAGAGGCGCTTCTCTGTTTCGTTCCTAATTTCTTCCGTCCGTCCTTTTTCCATGCATGCTCCTTTAACCGCTTCTCTGATGGCATCGCTAGCCTGTACCTACGTTGATAGAGGAATCTCCTTTTCCGTCAGAGTCGCGATCTCTGAATGTCTTTTTTACCCTGCATACTTTCGAGCTTTTTGGCGTAAGTGGTTTTCGTTACCCCCGGCCACCAGCCCTCGGATCCGTATTGGATCCTCGGTCTTATGATGGCCGTGTATATCCAGTGCATGATCCTTGGGCCGAGTCCCCACTTTCTTCCTACCACCCTTCTTACTTGCCAGAATGTCTTTGAAGTCTATCTTGCTGCCTTCAGTCTTAGCATTATTATAAACGTATATCACTCGAGCATTTTTTAATCTCTTTGCCTCAGGTGGCTGAGGTGACATACTGGAATTCGGAAGTTTATCTATGGTCTATTGTCAGTAAATAGCAACTTTTATGTTTTATGTTCCCTTTTCAGACATCATCATCAACATTCTTCGTCCCTGTATACTGGTTATTATGCTTGTACTGAGCAGGGTTAGATGGGACAAGCGGGCAGCCAGGCAAATGCCCGGTGGGCCGGTACAATTTAGGGTTCGAAATTATTAATATTTATTTTTGTATATTTGACAAACAAACTAATTAAAACATTAAACATTTAAATTTAAAAAATCTGTTTGTAGTAAATCCAGGCCTGCGTTACTCGTTTGATTGTTACACTTACTTTTATATTAAAATAAGTAGAATGTATCAAGGAGATAATGTGATAATGGCACTAACTTATTAATACCTATCTTTTTACAATACCAATATCCAGAAGAAAAAATCGTGTTTGTGTTGCTGTTGTGAAATCTCTTGTAACACACTTTGTTGACTATTTTGGTGGGGATTGATCCCCTTGATCTCCCCCTTCGGTACGGCCTTGCCAATATCTCATATCTTAGTTGCGAAAGATCATTTTTGGTGCTAAAATACATAAAAAATCTAAGAAATCGATTAACCGATTGAAAAATCGGTATTGGGTCCAATTCAAATTAAGGAGAATATAGAAAAAACTTGCAGCATCAAGTTCATTATTAAAAAAGTCGTTACCATATGAAAAATTAGCATATCTGCTCTGTCCCCGGTAGTTAAAAGGGCGCAAGTGACGAAAGTGTAGTTCGGAAAAAAACGACTTTAATTGTTCAAGGCAGTACTACAGTTACTGCTATTTGTTTTTTTTTTAGGTTTTTTTTTTAAATTTTATTACATAGGACATGATGGAAAATCCGTCGAGACCAAAAACCCAAATTCGAAAAAAAATTACTTGCAGCCTTTTAACTAACGGGGGCAGTGCTGTTGTATGTTGTTATGTATGACAGAATATAAAATTTTACAAAAAATATCTAGAGCAATATTAATAAAAAAGGAGATTTTCTAAAAGTCTTTAAACACCTTGTATCTCACAAGTTAGGATGTTTAGGACATGCATACATATGTTTATATGAAGTTTTTTTTTTCAAAATGCAAATTACATCCTTTAAAATTAGCATGTTATTTAATAACAAAACCTCCATAATACCAAAAACAAAAATAACACAACATGACTTCGTTTTCTTTGCCGTAAAATTTTTGTGCCGAAGCGAGGGCCGAATAAAAAAAAATTGCCAGGGCTGGTTTGTTTCAGCCCATACAACCCTGATACCACGGATCACCTAACAAATGATCCGTGCTGATACTGAGGAGCACCCAACAAGGTCGAAACTCCCGGGGAGTATACGACCTAGCGTCACCCTTCCTCTTTTAAGAATTTGCCCACAAAATCACTAATTTAAGTTTATTATTACGTATGTATCCACTTCAATTCTACACATATTTTCGCTCTAATTCCTAGCAGCTATTTATGAATACTAACAGAATTCGTAATAAAAAAATTACAGAAGTTTAACAATTAGACACACTAGATTTCCCCCTTTAATTGCAACACATACGCAAAATCCAAAAGTATAAAAATTGTTGAAATTTTTCTTTTATAACAAAAGATATGGCTGTCTACTTCCTATATTATTAGCAAGTATTTATAAAACTAATTTCAATTTTAAAAACACTTATTTTTATCAAAATAATTTCAGTGGCGTAGATAAATTCAGTTTTTAAAGGAAGCCGTGGCCCAGGTCTTTATTTTGTGTGATACACATATCACAAATCGAGTTTATGAATTAGAATTTTTGGATGTTTTTGTCAAACGATTAAACAGAAACATTCAAACCACTGTATATAGGAAACTTACACACACGAGACAGTACCTAAATTTTAAGTCTAATCATTCTGTTGCAACAAAACAAGGAGTTATAAGAAGTTTGTATTTAAAAGCCGTAAATATTTGTAGTAATAATGAAGAATTAACCACAGAAATTAACAACATTAAAAAGGACTTACAACAGAATGGTTATTCCGAGAAATTAATAAACTCAACGATATTTAAAATTAAAAACAAACTAAATGTACCAAATTCTCAAAATAATAATCCATTAGGTGTTATTAACATTCCATATGTTCAAGGGATTTCAGAAAACATAAGACGAATAGCTAAACACTATAATATAAAAACAGTATTTTCTTCGGGAAATACGATAAGAAGTTTTGTAACTAAAACAAAACCAGACAATCCCTCAAATAATAAGGAATGTATTTACCAAATCCCGTGTGAGTGTCGAAAATCATATGTAGGTGAAACGAATCGCCCTCTTCAGGTTAGAGTAAATGAACATCTAAAAAGTACCCAATTAGGGGATATTGAAAAATCCGGTTTAGCAGATCATTCATGGTCAAATGATCACAGGATTCAGTGGTCAGAAGCTAAAGTTTTGATAAGGAGTCGCATTGGCGAAAACGAAAGTTTATTGAAGCTGCATTTATAATGCAGAATTAAGTAGTTTTCAGTCAACCAAGCACGAACGTACCAAATATATGGAAAACGGGCGTCTTAGAATGAAAAAGGGGGCGGTCCGTCACACCTGACTGCACACCAAGTAGTATAAGTAGTAGCCTAGAGACTAGATTGTTTAGTTTACACTTGAAAACGGTTAGAGATACTGCCTAACCGAAACGTCGCGTTTAAAATAAATAAAGACAATGGAAGTCCGAAATTTTATTTCTAGGTGCTCTGGATGTTAAAAAACGCAGTCCCCAATTTTCGTCTGTCACGCCTTTAACTTCGAAAGTACTTTTTTTTGAGAAAATCTGTAATAACATAAAATAAAGACTACTAGCCTATAAAATGAGACATCACTCAGTTCTCTGGGTAGCACCCTTGCTAAGATACGCACCCTGAAGTGTTAGCAGTACACCCGTTTCCTATGCATTATATGCAAAATAAACCGAAATTATTCTGTTTTATGCCATTTTCTCAAAAGGTACGCATTTTAGTTGATTACACTTTACACACGTCATTTACCTTTTGTTAAAATGACATAAAACTAAATAATTTCGGTTTATTTTGTATATACAGTGAAACCTCCTATAAGCGGACACTCACGGTTCCGGCGATTGTGTCCGCTTATTGGAGGTATCCGCTTATGAGAGAGAACTGCGAAATTTTGATATATATTTATTAACAATTTCCGCTGCTTGAGATTTTCCGATATTAAATTTTTCGGCGATCTTTCGTGCTGATAGATGTTCCTTCTCCGAAACGTTAACAACTTCCATTTTTCCACATAAACTAAGAAGTTTTTTTACTAAGCGCCATTTTAAAGAGATCTATTATTATCCAACTGAACAATAAAAATAAACACATTAGTCCCGCTGAATAAAATAATGTTGTAAATACGACAGAGGTATTTAGTCTCCGCATTAAAACGGAAAGAGATTTTCTCAAAAAAAGCAGTTTGGAAGTTAAAGGCGACCAAAAAAAATTGGTCAAAATCCAAAATGGCGGCCAAATGTTAGGCGACATAACTGAAAAACCATTACTCTGTCAAAAAAACGTATCAAAGCGTTTTTGTAGAAAATTTTATTTTCTTCAACTTTTGTTTTTTTTTCTGAAACGTACAGTTACCAAGTAATTAAAAAACAGCCTTTTGTGTAAACTAAATCCAAGATGGCGGGGGAGTTCCCCAAACTCAAATTTGTTATTAGGACTCCAATGTCAACAACATATGTTAAAATCGCGACTATACCATGTTTTGCAATACAGAGAAAAATGTATGTAATTTTTAGCTCACACATATACTATACTATAGTAGTGTGAGCTATGGTGATCCTAATTTTTTCGAGAAAAAAAAAGTTGCTCCGATTTCAAAAATTTTTATATATCTTTGCGTTTCAGATGATTTTGAAACTTTTTTGTTGCGCCGTCTGTCTGTCTGTCTGTCTGTCTGTCTGTATGTCTGTCTGTCTGTCTGTATGTCTGTCTGTAACGACCAACGCGCATAACTCAAAAACCGCTTGGCCGATTTTAATGAAATTTGGTACCTAGGCTGGGTCTTGGGTCGAGATGGTCCCATTTAAAAATGAACAAAATCCACCGAACACAAACCAAATAAAAGGGTGGGGGTAGATTTCAAAAATTAAAGTTTATGTGAAAATATGGCGTGTGTGATATCAAACGAAAGGTAATTGAGTCTGGAGTGTAACAAAATACATTTTAATTTATTGTAAAAAAAGGGTGGGGGTATATTTCAAAAATTAGAGTTTAAGTTAAAATATGGCGTGTGTGATATCAAACGAAAGGTAATTGAGTCCGGAGGTTAAGAAAATACATTTTAGTTTTTGTTTGTTTTAAGGGTGGGGGTAGATTTAAATAATTTGAGTTCTAAGTCAAAACATGGCTTGTGTGGTATCAAACAAAAGGTAAATTTAGTCTGGAGTTGAATAAAATATATTTCAGTTTTTAGTTATATTAGCTCACACGTACACTATAACTATAGTACCTAGTGTGAGCTTAGGGGCCCATATATTGGCAGAGTATTTTCAACAATTGTCAATTTTTTTTGCACTATTTGTTTCCAAATGGGTATAAAACCAATTTGTGCAAAAATTTTGCATAGCTTTGTGCAATGGAATTTGTTGTAAAATTATTGTGCAACTATTTTTTTTGCACAATGCCGTGCAAGATGTTATTGTACAGGCCTGTATTAAAAAATGTCACATATTTGCACAATTGGTTGATAAATTTTGCATACATTTTTTTAAAATTTTGAAAAAATTGCACAAGTTTGTGCAAAAATTTTGTACAATTTTATAAAACATTTTTATACAATATTTTCTAATTTTCTTATTCAGTTTTGTGCAATATAAATGCAAAATTATGTAGTTAAATTTTAAAAGATGTGTGTATTTTTTTATACATTGTTGTGTTTAATTTTTGCAGTCAAATTTTTATTTACAATAAATAATTTGAATTATATGCTAAAATTCTATAATGACTGGACTAGAGTTGCTACATCAAGATGCGGTATTTTCCTTTAAGCTGGTCTTGAAACTCAAACCTCGCAAGTAGAGATTCTCCCCTCGAAATAACTGAAACCCCCCCAAAACAGCGAATTTCGGACATAAATAAGTCCTCCTATTTTATTAATTTTAAATTTTAAAACTCAAGAAAATCAAAAGAGTGTTTTTTTTAATTATCACATCTTCTTGATTAAATTTACTTTCAAATAATTTTTCTAGTACACAGAATAAGTGAATAAAGCTATTAATTATTACCTTGTAATATATAAACATTTCTTATATTTTTATTAATTATATATTTAGCAGCGTAATTAAGGTTCGTTTCGACACGATTATTTTCGCAGAATTATGTTAATTTTTAATTGGCAACTACACAAAATTAACAAGGAAAAATTAAACAATGTAAGATTTCCTATTCAAAATTTATAAAATTCGAATTTTTGAGACAATTAGTAAAAACATTTTTTAGCAATAAAAAAAAGGGGTCAGTCACTATAACCACGGGCCTATAGTAGCCTCCAAAGTTAACACGGAGCGATAAAAAAACAAGTGAAATTAAAGAAAATAAGAAAAAAGTTTTTTGCCTTCGGCCGGGCTCGAACTAGGAATCTCTTGCTTTATACGCAAACGCTCTTTACATTAAGCTATCGAAGACCATACATGCATAGGGTTACCAGACGTCCGGATTGATCCGGACATGTCCGGATTTTTACTACGTTCGGGTGGGTCCGGGCGGATTTTTCATAAACGTCCGGATTTTAAAGTAGCCGCTTTTATAAACATCAAATAATGCAAAATAAACTAGTTTCAAAAAATGTAATTAAACAATAATCGTCGATAAATTTAGCAGTGTGAATTCACCTTTAAGCGGGGTCTTCACATAACGTTTTACCTTACATCTTGCCTGTTCAGTCAAAACGCATCAAGTAAAACTTTGTGTGTAGACGGAAAAACGGACGTTTTACTTGAACTGATTTAAGACGGAAGACCGCCTAGAGAACTGACCGGATCACGCATTGTTTTCCAATAAAACCATCGTTTTGTATCAAAAACTGATCTAAAAACGTACGTTAAAACTATCAAGTGTCTACGCTAGTCTTTCAACCGTCATACTTGACCCTTTTGACTGACAGGCAAGACGTAAGGTAAAACGTTATGTGAAGACCCCGCTTAAAGTAGTATTATTAATTTCGCCTTGTTGAAGTTTACACTTCTGCCGTGTGGTTTAAGCACACACAATTTTTTTTGATGAAGTTTGTAATCTAAAAAAGTACATATCAGACAATTCTACTTCTGATGACCACAATCTGCCTACCCACGAAAAATGGGCAAAATATTTTAATGCAAGTATTTCTACCCAGTGGACCAAAGAAAGAAATAGGCTGCTTTTATCTTTTGTAAAAGGAATACTCATGACTTCATACAATTTAAGAAATATGAGCTGTTCAGAATTTTACGATTTTGTACTTCTGCCTAAAAATTCAACGCTGTTGAATAAAATACAAAGCAGTGAAAAGTACCTATAAAATAGTAGGTATATTATGTCATTTATTAGTTGTTGTTTCAATAAAAAAAAGTTGATTTTTTTGTGTGTGGCATCGAAAAAATTTTGACGTCCGGATTTTGTCCGGATTTTCTTGACGGCTGGTCCTGGTTAGAGACGTTTTCATCTGGTAACCCTATACATGCATTTTTGGAAAACTTTCATCTATGCATGTGTGTGGAGTCTCAATACAAGAACGAGAAACTCTCAGGGTATTAACTCGACCAAGTCATCCAACTGATCTCTATAATTCTTCTTTCACACTGTCAAAGGTGTAAAAACTCAAATTAGACGAAAAGGTGATCTCATGTTTTCAGACGTTGATACTAATTAATTGGTAACTGTTTTCAGACTTGAAATGATTCGTGTTCTTCATAATTTAAAAAGCTTAGATAAGCCTTCAATAAATATTTTTTCTTAGTCTTTGACAGTCATAGATTTTTTTAAACAAAAAAGTGCCTTAAAACGGGTTCACAACACAATACAAAGGGAAAACGCGTCCAACATATAATTTTTTTCTTTAATTGCTGCACATTTTTCTATCAATTTGCGAAATTTGTTCCTTTTTCCTTGAGACTTCGTGCGCAATTTCCCATGTTTGTATCATTCTTCTTGTGTTTTTCGTTTTTGTTTTTTATACCCAATTATTAATAATTTGACCTGATTTATGGAGCAACGAAAAGTGAAATTAATTAGTTTAATACAAGGTTAGATCAATTGTTAGTCAAAATTACAAATGAATTCCAAGGAAGGAAAAAATAAAAAATTGAAACAAATATTAAAACAAAAGGAATCATTCTATAAGAAAAATCTTAACTTTATGTAATAGCTTGGGTGCGTTCAGCGTCGCTGCAGCCAAACCAAAATTGGCATTACTCTTTCGGAAATCGGTCTAGGACAAGTGGGCGCCGCCAACTCGGCGCCGCCCTAACTGGGCGCCGGGCGATCTCGGCGCCGCCAACTGGGCTCCGGCCGGGCCAACTCGGCGCCGAAGATACTTTTTTTTTGATAAAATATGTAGATAAAAAACAAACTATATTATTTATATAAAAACATCTTTAAAAAATCCTTTACGCATTTTTTTGAAAATTGTTTTTGTTAAGTAAAGTTAAATCCATTAAGTCGACTGTCAAGTTTCAGACAAATCGGTTTAAAAATAAAGAAATCCGCCATTTTGGATCCGCCATTATTGTAATAAAAAACGTAAATTGTAGTGTTACTGGGTTACCAAACACTACAACTACCAAGATTCAACAGTCGACTGAATGGATTTAACTTTACTTAACAAAAACAAATTTTAAAGATGTTTTTATATGAATAATATATTTTGTTTTTCATCTACACATTTTATCCAAAAAAAAAAAATTAGTCCGGCGCCGAGTTGGCCCGGCGCCCATTTGGCGGCGCCGAGTTGGCGGCGCCCAGTTGTCCCATTCCGTTCGGAAATAGGCCCAGCTCGCCAAAAGAGGTTAGCATAATCCGTTCGAAATCGGCTTCAAACCACTGTTAAAGTACTTAAGACCGCCACCAGATTTGAAATGGCATATTGTGATTGGTCCAAGCAAATCCAGGGGTCTTTTAACCCCACAAAATATTTTTTTGTTCCGTTTTTGCAATTTTTTCGTGTCCTGTGTGCAATAAAATATATTGACGATAGTTTTAAGTAGATTCAAAATTATACCTATTTCTACAGGCAAATTGTAGGCTCTTTTTCTAATGATAGGTATGTCGTTTTTGTTCTGCTGTTTATGTAGTATGAATTCCAAGGAAGGAGAAAATAAAAGATTGTAACAAATATTAAAGCAAAAGGAATCACTCCATAAGAAAAATCTTAACTTTATGTAATAGCTTGGGTGCGTTCAGCGTCGCTGCAGCGAAACCAAAATTGGCATTACACCTTCGGAAATGGGTCCAGTTTGCCAAAAGAGGTTACCATAATCTGTTCAAAATCGGATAAAGTCAAAGCACTGTTAAAGGAGCTTGAGACCGCCACCAGATTTAAAATGGCCTGTTGTGATTGGTTCAAGCAAATCCAGGGGTCTTTTTACTCTATATATATATCTTTATAACTATTTTTTTGCTCTGTTTTTGCAATTTCTTCGTGTCCTGTGTGCAATGAAATGTATTGACGACCGTTTTATGTAGATTTAAAATGATACCTATATTTACAGGCAAATTGTAGCCTCTAAGTTTCTTCTAATGGTCGGTATGTCGTTTTTATTCTGCCGTTTATGTAGTATAAATGCCAAGGAAGGAGAAAATAAAAGATTGAAACAAGAATTAAAACAAAAGGAATCATTCTATAAGAAAAATCTTAGGTTCATGTAATACCTTGGGTGCGATCAGCGTCGCTGCAGCCAAACCAAAATTGGCATTACTCTTTCAGAAATAGGTCCAGCTTGCCAAAAGAGGTTAGCATAATCCGTTCGAAATCGGCTTCAAACCACTGTTAAAGTACCTGAGACCGCCACCAGATTTGAAATTGCATGTTGTGATTGGTCCAAGCAAATCCAGGGGTCTTTTAAGCCCACAAAATATTTTTTTGTTCCGTTTTTGCACTTTTTTCGTGCCCTGTGTGCAATAAAATATATTGACGATAGTTTTAAGTAGATTCAAAATTTTACCTATATTTACAGGCAAATTGTAGGCTCTTTTTCTAATGATAGGTATGTCATTTTTGTTCTGCTGTTTATGTAGTATGAATTCCAAGGAACGAGAAAAAAAAGATTGTAACAAATAGTAAAACAAAAGGAATCATTCTATAAGAAAAATCTTAACTTTATGTAATAGCTTGGGTGCGTTCAGCGTCGCTGCAGCCAAACCAA
Organism: Aspidapion aeneum; assembly: GCA_963576565.1. Taxonomy (NCBI): domain Eukaryota; kingdom Metazoa; phylum Arthropoda; class Insecta; order Coleoptera; family Brentidae; genus Aspidapion; species Aspidapion aeneum. Next base: position 14,256,813 of record OY755038.1, on the reverse strand, counting down.
AATTGGCATTACTCTTTCGGAAATCGGTCTAGGACAAGTGGGTGCCGCCAACTCGGCGCCGCCCTAACTAGGCGCCGGGCGAACTCGGCGCCAACAACTGGGCTCCCGCCGGGCCAACTCGGCGCCGAAGATAATTTTTTTTTGATAAAATATGTAGATAAAAATCAAGCTATATTATTTATATAAAAACATCTTTAAAAAATCCTTAACGCAGTTTTTTTGAAAATTGTTTTTGTTAAGTAAAGTTAAATCCATTAAGTCGACTGTCAAATTTCAGACAAATCGGTTTAAAAATAAAGAAATCCGCCATTTTGGATCCGCCATTATTGTAATAAAAAACATAAATTGTAGTGTTACTGGGTTACCAAACACTACAACTACCAAGATTCAACAGTCGACTTAATGGATTTAACTTTACTTAACAAAAACAAATTTTAAAGATGTTTTTATATAAATAATATATTTTGTTTTTCATCTACACATTTTATCAAAAAAAAATAATTTTGTACGGCGCCGAGTTGGCCCGGCGCCCAGTTGGCGGCGCCGAGTTGGCGGCGCCGAGTTGGCTCGGTGCCCATTTGGCGGCGCCGAGTTGGCGGCGCCCAGTTGTCCCATTCCGTTCGGAAATAGGCCCAGCTCGCCAAAAGAGGTTAGCATAATCCGTTCGAAATCGGCTTCAAACCACTGTTAAAGTACTGGAGACCGCCACCAGATTTAAAATGGCATGTTTTGATTGGTCCAAGCAAATCCAGGGGTCTTTTAATCCCACAAAATTTCTTTTTGTTCCGTTTTTGCAATTTTTTCGTGTCCTGTGTGCAATGAAATATATTGACGACAGTTTTAAGTAGATTCAAAATTATACCTATATTTACAGGCAAATTGTAGGCTCTTTTTCTAATGATAGGTATGTCGTTTTTGTTCTGCTGTTTATGTAGTATGAATTCCAAGGAAGGAGAAAATAAAAGATTGTAACAAATATTAAAACAAAAGAAATAACTCCGTAAGAAAAATCTTAAGTTTATGTAATAGCTTGGGTGCGTTCAGCTTCGCTGCAGCTAAACCAAAAATGGCATTACTCCTCCGGAAATGAGTCCAGTTTGCCAAAAGAGGTTACCATAATCTGTTCGAAATCGGATAAAGCCAAAGCACTGTTAAAGGAGCTTGAGACCGCCACCAGATTTAAAATGGCCTGTTGTGATTGGTTCAAGCAAATCCATGGGTTTTTTTACTCTATATATATCTTTATAACTATTTTTTTGCTCTGTTTTTGCAATTTTTTCGTGTCCTGTGTGCAATGAAATGTATTGACGACCGTTTTATGTAGATTTAAAAGGATACCTATATTTACAGGCAAATTGTAGGCTCTAAGTTCCGTAAGTCGGTATGTCGTTTTTCTTCTGCCGTTGAATGTGGTATGAATTCCAAGGAAGGAGAAAATGAAAGATTGAAACAAGAATTAAAACAAAAGGAATTATTCTATAAGAAAAATCTTAAGTTCATGTAATACCTTGCGGGTGCATTTAGCGTCGCTGCAGCCAAACCAAAATTGGCATTACTCTTTCGGAAATCGGTCCTTCTCGCCAAAAGGGGTTACCATAATCCGTTGGAAATCGACTAAAGTCAAAGCACACCCGCCACAAGATTAGACACGACGTGTTGTGATTGGTCTAAGAAAATCCAACGCTGTTCTAGCCACAAAAACTATTGTTTTTGTTTTGTTTTCCAATTTATTTGTGTCGTGTACAATGGGAGGTTTTGACGCCAGTTTTGGGGTCTACCTATTTTACTGACCAGAATTTTACTGATTGATTTTTTTATACTTTTTGATGTCGTGTCCTCGGAGCGAATTGTTTGACGTCGTAACAAATCCTAACTAATAAATTGAAGCTTCTACAACTCCTATACAGTTACCTATCTATCTGTCACTTAGGAACAGATCATTTTTATCTCAAAAATAATTTTTTTCACTAAAAAACCAACTACTATCACCTTTCCCTAGCTCCTATTACCAAAAAACCAACTACTACCACCTTCCCCAAGCTTCTACCAGCAAAAAAACCAATAACTGCCACCTTCCCCTAGCTTCTACCACCAAAAATCAACTACTTCTACATTCCCTTAGCTTCACCCAAAAGGCAACCACTACCACCTGCCCATAGCTTCTAAGCTCACACTAGGTACTATAGTTTTAGTGTTCGTGTGAGCTAATATAACTAAAATCTGAAATATATTTTATTCAACTCCAGGGTCAATTACCTTTCGTTTGATACCACACAAGCCATGTTTTAACTAACTAATTTTTGAAATCTACCCCCACCCTTTTTTAAAACCAAAATATATTTTGTTTAACTCCAGACTCAATTACCTTTCGTTTGATATCACACACGACATATTTTCACTTAAACTCTATTTTTTTAAATCTAGCCCCACCCTTTTTTTTAACTAAAATTTATTTTGTTTAATTTCAGACTCAATTACCTTTCGTTTGATATCACACACGCCATATTTTCACATAAACTCTAATTTTTAAAATCTACCCCTACCCTATTATTTGGCTTGTGATTGACGGATTTCGTTCATTTTTAAATGGGACCATTCCGACCCGAGACCCAGCCTAGGTACCAAATTTAATTAAAATCGGGCAAGCGATTTTTGAGTTATGCGCGTTGGTCGTTACAGACAGACGGCGCAACAAAAAAGTTTCAAAATCATCTGAAACGCAAAGATATATAAAAAATTTTGAAATCGGAGCAACTTTTTTTTCTCGAAAAAAGTAGGATGACCATTGATTACACTACTATAGTAAGTAGTAGTGTGAGCTAAAACCAACTATTACCACCTTCCCCAAGCCTCTACCAGGAAAAAACCAACTACTACCACCTTCTCTTAGCTTCTACTACCAAAAACTCAACCCCTACCACCTTCCCTTAGCTCCTACCACCAAAAAATCAACTACTACCACCCTCCCTTAGCTTCTACCACCAAAAAACCATCTACTACAATCATAAGCAAAGGAGGTGGTAGTTGGTTTTTTGCTGGTAGAAGCTAAGCGAAGGTTGAAGTAGTTGGTTTTTTGGTGGTAGAAATTAAGCGAAAGTGGTAGTAGTTGGTATTTTCGTGACGGGGTGTCTTTTTAAATAACGAGCTAAATCCTAACAAACATCCCAACAACAATATTTTTTAAGTTACTTTTGTCCCTAAAATAAGAGATAAAACAATTTAATTCAAGGTTAAAAAAATGCGTACAAGGATGCCTAAAATATCGATAAATTTATCGAATTCTAAGATGTCGAATACTTCACAAGCAATGAAATTTTATTGACAAAATAATATCTTCAGCGAAATTGTGCTGTTTGCTCCAATTTGAGTCGAAACTTATTGTGCAAGACAAATTACAGAGACAGGGTAATTGTTTACATTAGACATAGATCAAAGTACCAACATTTGCAGTATTTTACAAGAACAACTAATTGTATCTCTATTTTAGTGTGCCTATGCCGATATCGTATGCAAATACGACATACATACTGTCCCAGAACAAAAGTTGTGGGTACTTTAAGTAAAATACTTGAAATTAACTAATACGAGTTGTCAAAAAGCTGCCAAAATTTGATTGCATTTCAATCTTATTCTATTAAGGTCATGTCAATACCGTATCAGATGTTTTTGAAATTAGTTACACACGTTATTTTTGGCACTTTTAAAATTTGTGCCGCCAAAAAAAAACGAAATAAAACTGATTCGTATTAAAAACTGTGAAATAGGTTAGGTGCCTTTTTAAATAACGAGATAAATCCTAACAAGCATCCCTTTTTTGAAAAAAGTATTTTTGTCCCTAAGATAAGAGATAAAACAATTGAATTTAAGGTAAAAAAATGCGCACAAGAATACCTAAATTATCGACAAATTTATCGAATGCTAAGCAATGTCGAATACTTCCCAAGCAATGAAATTTAATTGACAAAATAATAATTTCAGCGAAGTTGTGTTGTTTGCTCCAATTTGAGTCGAAACTTATTGTGCAAGACAAATTACAGAGTCCGGGTAATTGTTTACATTAGACATAGATCAAAGTCCCAACATTTGCAGTATTTTATAAGAACAACTAATTGTATCTCTATTTTAGTGTGCCTATGCCGATATCGTATGCAAATACGACATACACACTGTCCCAGAACCAAAGTTGTTAGGTACTTTAAGTAAAATACTTGAAATTAACTAATACGAGTTGTCAAAAAGTTGCCAAAATTTTATTGCATTTCAATTTTAGTCTCTTAAAGTCGTGTTAATACCGTATCAGATTTTTTTTAAATTAGTTACACACGTTATTTTTTGCATTTTAAACTTTTGTCCCGACAAAAAAAAAACGAAACAAAACTGATTCGTATTAAAAAGTGTGAAAAAGGTTGGGTGCCTTTTTAAATAACGAGATAAATCCTAACAAACATCCCTTTTTTTAAAAAAATATTTTTGTCCCTAAGATAAGAGATAAAACAATTGAATTTAAGGTAAAAAAATGCGCACAAGAGTGCCTAAAATATCGATAAATGTATCAAATTCTAAGCAATGTCGAATACTTCCTGAGCAATGAAATTTAATTGACAAAATAATAATTTCAGCGAAGTTGTGCTCTTTGCTCCAATTTGAGTCGAAACTTATTGTGCAAGACAAATTACAGAGTCCGGGTAATTGTTTACATTAGACATAGATCAAAGTCCCAACATTTGCAGTATTTTACAAGAACAACTAATTGTATCTCTATTTTAGTGTGTCTATGCCGATATCGTATGCAAATACGACATACACACTGTCCCAGAACCAAAGTTGTTAGGTACTTTAAGTAAAATACTTGAAATTAACTAATACGAGTTGTCAAAAAGTTGCCAAAATTTTATTGCATTTCAATTTTAGTCTCTTAAAGTCGTGTTAATACCGTATCAGATTTTTTTTAAATTAGTTACACACGTTATTTTTTGCATTTTAAACTTTTGTCCCGACAAAAAAAAAACGAAACAAAACTGATTCGTATTAAAAAGTGTGAAAAAGGTTGGGTGCCTTTTTAAATAACGAGATAAATCCTAACAAACATCCCTTTTTTTAAAAAAATATTTTTGTCCCTAAGATAAGAGATAAAACAATTGAATTTAAGGTAAAAAAATGCGCACAAGAGTGCCTAAAATATCGATAAATGTATCAAATTCTAAGCAATGTCGAATACTTCCTGAGCAATGAAATTTAATTGACAAAATAATAATTTCAGCGAAGTTGTGCTCTTTGCTCCAATTTGAGTCGAAACTTATTGTGCAAGACAAATTACAGAGTCCGGGTAATTGTTTACATTAGACATAGATCAAAGTCCCAACATTTGCAGTATTTTACAAGAACAACTAATTGTATCTCTATTTTAGTGTGTCTATGCCGATATCGTATGCAAATACGACATACACACTGTCCCAGAACCAAAGTTGTTAGGTACTTTAAGTAAAATACTTGAAATTAACTAATACGAGTTGTCAAAAAGTTGCCAAAATTTGATTGCATTTCAATCTTATTCTATTATTCATGTCAATACCGTATCAGATGTTTTTAAAATTAGTTACACACGTTATTTTTGGCACTTTTAAAATTTGTCCCGCCAAAAAAAAAACGAAATAAAACTGATTCGTATTAAAAACTGTGAAATAGGTTAGGTGCCTTTTTAAATAACGAGATAAATCCTAACAAGCATCCCTTTTTTGAAAAAAGTATTTTTGTCCCTAAGATAAGAGATAAAACAATTGAATTTAAGGTAAAAAAATGCGCACAAGAATGCCTAAAATATCGATAAATGTATCAAATTCTAAGCAATGTCGAATACTTCCTGAGCAATAAAATTTTATTGACAAAATAATAATTTCAGCGAAGTTGTGCTGTTTGCTCCAATTTGAGTCGAAACTTATTGTGCAAGACAAATTACAGAGTCCGGGTAATAGTTTACATTAGACATAAATCAAAGTCCCAACATTTGCAGTATTTTACAGGAACAACTAATTGTATCTCTATTTTAGTGTGCCTATGCCGATATCGTATGCAAATACGACATACATACTGCCCCAGAACAAAAGTTGTGAGTACTTTAAGTAAAATACTTGAAATTAACTAATACGAGTTGTCAAAAAGTTGCCAAAATTTGATTGCATTTCAATTTTAGTCTATCAAAGTCATGTTAATACCGTATCAGATTTTTTTGAAATTAGTTACACACGTTATTTTTTGCACTTTTAAACTTTTGTCCCGCCAAAAAAAAACGAAATAAAAATGATTTGTATTAAAAACTCTGAAATAGGTTAGGTGTCTTTTTAAATAACGAGATAAATCCTAACAAACATCCCTTTTTTTAAAAAAGTCGTTTTGTCCCTAAGATAAGAGATAAAACAATTGAATTTAAGGTAAAAAATTGCGCACAAGAATGCCTAAATTATCGACAAATTCATCGAATTCTAAGCAATGTCGAATACTTCCCAAGCAATGAAATCTAATTGACAAAATAATAATTTCAGTGAAGTTGTGCTGTTTGCTCCAATTTGAGTCGAAACTTATTGTGCAAGACAAATTACAGAGTCCGGGTAATTGTTTACATTAGACATAGATCAAAGTACCAACATTTGCAGTATTTTACTAGAAGAACTTTTAATTATTTTCTCTAGAGCCTATGCCGAAATCGTATGCAAATCTGGGGGCACAGTTCGAGCGGAAACTGCTGTACCAACTTTTCTTGAAACATTTCAGCCCACATTTGACCTATTTTAAACTCTAATTCGGAATGAGCTACGAAACTCAAACTTGGCACAGTCGTAAATATTTATAGAGGTAACAATCCCTCCAAGTTTCACGAACTTCCATCAGGTAGTAAAGTAGTTACGAAATTTCAAAAAACGTCGAAATTGCCTCTCACTCATGTATAGATCATCAAAATTCTACTACAAAATTGTGACCAAACCATTGGAAAAAATCAAAAAACCCCAAAATTCTAATTCACTCCACTCCCCCATACATGTAAAGTTATGTAAAAGTAACATAGCCCACATACAGAGGCGCTAGAGAGGTGAGCTTTGGCAGACTGATAGGAAATATGATAAAATTACAAAAGAAAATTAAAAAAACATCAAATTATAATTAACTTCCCTCCCCTATAAATGTAAAGTTATGTAAAAGTAACATTCTCCACTTCCAGAAACGCTAGAGAGCTGAGCTTTGGAAGACTGATAGCAACTATAATAAAACTATAGGAAAAAATTTGAAAACACCAAAATTTTAATTTACTTTCTTTCCCTATAAATGTAAAGTTATGTAAAATTAACATTACCTACTTCCAGGAACACTAGAGAGCTGAGGTTTAGAAGGCTGATAGGAACTATGATAAAACAATAGGAAAAAATTTAAAAACACCAACATTTTAATTTACTTTCCTTCCCTATAAATGTAAAGTTAAGTAAAATTAACATTACATACTTCCAGGAACACTAGAGAGCTGAGCTTTAGAAGGCTGATAGGAACTATGATAAAACAATAGGAAAACATTTAAAAACACCAAAATTTTAATTTACTTTCCTTCCCTATCAATGTAAAGTTATGTAAAATTAACATTACCTACTTCCAGGAACACTAGAGAGGTGAGCTTTAGAAGGCTGATAGGAACTATTATAAAACCATAGGAAAATATAAAAAAAAACCTCAACATTTTTAATAAGGCATTGCACAACTTTTGAACAATATTTTGCATATTTTACTACTTTAAAAGTTAAATAGTATCCAAAAACATTTCATGTAAAAAAAGCCAAGTACGCGAAAGGGGTATTCCGCAAAAAGAATTGAGATAAATTAAAGCCAAGATCTCCAATACAAATTTCAAAATGAAAGGGTATTACACACGCAACAAAATAAAAATTATTAAATAAATTGTGTTTAACCATTTTTTTAGAGTATACGATTGACTTAATAAAACTATCTGTGTTTATTTCCTCATATATTTATTATTACTGAACCGATTTTAACCAAATAAAGTCTCATCGTAAAATCGACTGTTATTTAAATATCACTAATAAAATTTTCCGATCTTAAAATAATAAGGGATCGCTGTTCTTTATGTAGGGACCATATTTCATGTTCTTCTTTTGAATTTCTAAAAATGATCTGGTCAACCACGCACAATCAGTAGTAGCTCCCAAAATATAAGTATTTGTTCTAACGATTGCCTGTTTAGATTTTATGATAGCGGCAAATCTCAATTTAGTAATCTGCAAGGAGTAATCGATTCTTACCATTATGATCTTATTTCTGTGAAATCGGTTCAATCACAATAAATTTATAAGAAAATGTAAAAGACAAAAATATAATCTTTAAAACAATGGTTGAAACTATAATTACTATTTCAAAAACCACTATACCTTTAATTTATTTAAAGAGTTTTCTAGAAACATAAGAATTTTAAAGAATCAAATTTAATGCTGTCCTCTATTTTGGATTTGCAGGGGGCGGTAAATTTTGGTAATGTTATTTAAAGATCAATCGATTGAAATCGGATCAGTAATAATTAATTTATAAGAAAATAAATGCAAACAGAATTGAGAAGAAAATCGTATAATCTGTAGAACACTGGTTAAAACAAAATATTTCGATAGGAAGATAAAAAACAGATAGAGTATAGCATTTATTAAAAAGAAACCGCGATACGCCCTAGTCCCGCAGAAAGCTTTGCAATGTTGTCAAAGGTTACCTTCATAAATTGCTACAGGCGCACGCGGTCGCACTCGTCAAAGGGCGGACAATCTGAAACATGTTTTTAGGGTGAGAATTATTACTTGACTTGTCACCATACAAGAAGTGGACTATTGAAAACATGAACATTTTATTTTTAAAATTTTAATAAATGTGTATTACACCTAGATCGGATAATAAAATAAATTGTCTGTCTCAATACACGATAACCCAAGAACACCTCAAATGATTTTAACCCAATATGACAGTGGCGGATCCAGGGGGGGTGGGGGCACTAGGGGCACTTGCCCCCCCAATCAATAACAAGAATAACACTTTTAAATTTTGTTTGTTTGTAAAAGTAAGTGAATTATTTATCTTTAGGAACAAGCAGAATTTTAAGGTATTATTCCGGTTGTTTATCACTCCGTTTGATAAATGCACTTAACATAAAAATTAAAAAATGACCTTGCGCGAACCACGTAGCGGATTATACTGATATTTTCGCTAAACTGGCAACGTTGGTCTGTTCTTCCATGCAATCCTTATTGCCCATACAAAAATCCTACTCCTAGAAAGAAGGCTGGCAACGCGGTATAACTGAATCATATATTTTCATTGAGTTGTACACAAATTCATCCCGTCAATTGATAATCACATATTAACCCGTCGATTTTAGAAAGGACTTTTGGTCCATTAAAGTTAATGTTTTTATGAATACCTAATTTAAAATGGATTGCTATTATGGCGGCTAGGTGAGCTTTTAATATACCTACCCAAATTTTATATGGGTAATTAATCAAACCAAGCTGTAACTGTTTGAAGAGCATTTTTTTAAAGTGGTGTAACAAGCGTTTAATTGTTACGTATTATAATATCTAGTGATTTGTATTGATTTAGTTATGAGTGGTCTGTCAAGAGTACCTACCATGGCGATTACAAGCAGATCTATTGTGGCTCAATAATTCTCTAATTATTGAAATAAAACCAGGCTATAATAGTGCCAGACACAATTTTGACACTTTCACATTGTAATATCAGCTGTGATCTTTCAACACACGGCCTTTGTTTACTAAATGAACCGGAATAAATAGTGTCTTCTTTTATTAATTCAACTTTGGTATGTCAATTTTGAAGGATTAACTGTCAGTTTTCAATGTGAATGTGTCAAAATAGTGCCTGGCACCATTATTGCCTGGCTGTTTTTCAATAATTCTCTATTCTTTAGTACCAAACATAATAAAAATGTGGCAAAAAATAGACATTCTCTAATTATTGAAATAAAACCAGGCTATAATAGTGCTAGACACAATTTTGACACTTTCACATTGTAATTTCAGCTGTGATCTTTCAACACACTGCCTTTGTTTACTATATGAATCGGAATAAATAGTGCCTTCTTTTATTAATTGAAAATAAACGACTCAAGTTTTAAATTCGACTTTGGTATGTCAATTTTGAAGGATTAACTGTCAGTTTTCAATGTGAGTGTGTCAAAATTGTGCCTGGAACAATTATAGCCTGGCTGTATTTCAATAATTCTCGAATGTTTTGTTTTGCCTATAGGCACTATTCAATTGGCAGTTAATATCAGTCGTGCCCAGCATAGAAAATTTTATGTGGTTATTTAAATAAGTAGCACTTACTTGGTGTCTTTAACTTTTCACTTAAGTGCTTGATATCACACATTCCCTTTGCCACCCACGCAGGATCACTTCGTGGATTGTTCATAATAAGACAAATAAAGCAAAAAAAAACATTTGTTTTTCATAACCGCACAGTTTTCAGCATCGTATACTTTTTTATTACTTGCATTAAAATTTTGGTTAATTTTTAGGATTTTTAGGTCCGGTCTATGTGGCCCTACAGATTTTATTTGTAATCGAAGTTCATATGTCAACGTATTTAATTTTGCACAGTTAATTATACAATCGATGGTATTTATTTCCAATTTAAAAACAAACAAAAACAAAAACAAACAATGGACACGCGACCGACAAGGTTTTTAACTACTGACCTACCCCAAATCAAAACAAACTCATACGTCTTCACTAAGGATAGCACTGACAACATGTAGGAAGGACAACGAACGTTTTCGCACGATGATTATGGCGGACGTCAACTAAAACAAACATTCCTCCCGCCCCCGCGCGAGAACAGCCACCCATACACCGCTGAAAAACGGGTAAAATTGAAATATTTTCTCGTGCGGTGCTGCCGGCTTGTAATTATTTACGCTAAAAAAGTTTACTCAATTAATCGCCTTTTGTTAACCACATACTAAAAAAAAAGAACTAGACATATCGTAAGGGAAGATTTATCTTTTTTTTTATGCGAATGTCTTGTAAAAGGGGATTTTGCGCACGGAGAACACGATCTGAAAATGGCATTTTGCGCACGCTGTGTGCAAAACGTTTTGCACACGCTTATGTCATTTTTGCGCACGCCTATGTCATTTCTGCATACGGGTCTCCCGTCATTGCGATTTTTGTTGTTGTCACCCATCAAGATAAGTTGGCTTGGATCCGTAGCAACCGTCACTGCTTGTATGTTTTGTTGATTAGATACGTCAAAAAATAGTTGAATTTTTAAAGTTTTGTTGTAAAAATGTCGGAAATAAAAACAAGTTAAATTAAAATTTGATTTTTCTTTCATTATTAGCAGTCGTATAAAAAATATTGTAAAAAACTCGTTTGAAAACCTCTTTGCACACTCCCTCGACTTGTAGACAAGACGCTAGCGCTACCAAGTCCACTTCCAATCCCTGGCTTCGCATGCGTAGATCTACCAATATTATTCTAACCACATGAAAATAGAAAGTTTCAAAAACCTAACCTAACGAAACCTAGATTTTTTTAGATATTTTCCACATATTTCCTGAATACAAACATAAAATAGCATATAATACGGCTTCATGGGGTCTCGGGCCCCCCCCAAACTGCCTCGGGCCCACCCCGAAACTTTTTTCTATATACGCCACTGGCGGAAAGTGATACATTACCACACGACGTGTTAAACGTAAGTACGCACGCCAGTAGGTAAATAACTATTTTAGCATGAGGTATGCAAATAGAGAGTATAGCGCCTTTTGTACTTTTCTTTAAAAATAGAAAAAAATATTGTAATCTGAACGGTATAATTAATTAGTTTTATTTGTCACTATGATTAGAATATGGTCAGTGTTTATGTGTGTTAAAAAGCCCATAGGCATAGGTATTACATATTACAATACGTTATGTTCTGTATGTAAATTATTGTGTTTTTATTTTTAATTTTAAGTTATTATACAAATGCAGAAATTTGTGTTCGCAGTGGCGAACAGAAATTATTAGCTCACACATATACTATACTATAGTAGTGTGAGCTATGGTGATCCTAATTTTTCCGAGAAAAAAAAAGTTGCTCCGATTTCAAAATTTTTTATATATCTTTGCGTTTCAGATGATTTTGAAACTTTTTTGTTGCGCCGTCTGTCTGTCTGTCTGTCTGTCTGTCTGTATGTCTGTAACGACCAACGCGCATAACTCCAAAACCGCTTGGCCGATTTTAATGAAATTTGGAACCTAGGCTGGGTTTTGGGCCGAGATAATCCCATTTAAAAATGAACAAAATCCACCGAACACAAACCAAATAAAAGGGTGGGGGTAGATTTCAAAAATTAGAGTTTATAAGGAAATATGGCGTGTGTGATATCAAACGAAAGGTAATTGAGTCGGGAGTTAAACAAAATACATTTTAATTTATTTAAAAAAAAGGGTGGGGGTATATTTCAAAAATTAGAGTTTAAGTGAAAATATGGCGTGGGCGATATCAAACGAAAGGTAATTGAGTCCGGAGTTTAACAAAATACATTTTAGTTTTTGTTTTTTTTAAGGGTGGGGGTAGATTTAAAAAATTTGAGTTTAAGTCAAAACATGGCTTGTGTGGTATCAAACAAAAGGTAATTTAGTCTGGAGTTGAATAAAATATATTTTAGTTTTTAGTTATATTAGCTCACACGTACACTATAACTATAGTATCTAGTGTGAGCTTAGGGGCCCATATATTGGCAGAGTATTATTAGAGCTAAAGCAGTTATACGAGCTGAATAATTAATTTAAAAAAATGTTCAGCAAAAAAACAGCTATTTCACCGAAAAACACTTTAACGATGTCCTGAAAAAAACTCCATATATAAACAACAAAAAGAAAAAATATATTTTTATAAATTTTAGTTTAAATAGTTAGGTACTATGTACTTTTAACTATAAATTCATATGACCTTTTATTTCACACATTTTATTTCTATAATATTTTGTATTTTTTTTTGTTTTTGGTCGACTTTTACTTAGTTAAAAAAATATATTTTGTAAATTATGACACCCAGGTGGCAAGGGGTCATCAAATGACGTCTGTTTTTTGTCGAAAAGTGGTCATTTGGATGACCAGCAGGTCATCTACCAAAAAATGTTGTCTTTAAGGCTTCAGTTACTTGACGTCTTTTCGTAGTGTAGTTTTTGACGTCTGAAAAACGTCATATATTGGTCACTACCCACACTGCACACTTTGTCCACGGGACATACACTCATACTTACATAGATGGTGCCCCAGTCAGTACTTGACCGGATTTATACGGAATGTGGGGGTACATATGTAAAATAAATTAAATATTAAATCAAGACAAATTTCGAGGCTTCTTTAGCTTCAAGGTGGAGATGTGTAAGTCTAGGTATAGGTCTATTTTGATCTGTACCTCATAGACGAACACCGCTGTACCTGTTCCAGTACTTCCAGCTCTAAGTCACAGAAGAGTCACCTTCTGTGTCTAAGTTTCCTTCAGTGTTCTCAAATGCAGGGAATATTTCATATATTCAGACGAGTTTAAAAAAAGTCATAAATAGGTTTGTGTCTGTGTGTCTAATGTTCTGATTTGGTCCCAAATACGTCATATTGCTGACATCTAAAAATGACGTCATTTGAACGTTATTTAAAGGTCATTTACACGTCAGATTAGAGACATCAATGGTCATTAAAAATGACCTGTTTTTGACGTTTAAAAAACGTGACCTTGCCACCTGGGCATGCAGGGGCGCCACTAGCGCGGTAAATTCGGGGAGGCTACTACCCCAGGTTATCATAAGTGATGCTTTAATAGGACCTTAAACTAATATCACAGTCTGTCATAATCTGTTAGGGGCTAATTTCGTGATAGAGGGGTTGAGCTCCCTTAGCCCCCAGCCCCTCCAATCGCGCCTCTGGCACCGTGGGCATATTAATGACCTGGTTGTCAATATGCACAGTTTTCTAACAAAAAAAAGTTCAAATAAGAAAAAAATATGATTACCTAAAACTTTTTTAAAATTAATTGATTGGGGAGAAATCAATGAATTAGTATAATTTTCGAAGTTTTAAACTAAAAAAAAATGTGCCTAGATTAAAGTTTTTTTAGCTCACACATATACTATACTATAGTAGTGTGAGCTATGGTGATCCTAATTTTTTCGAGAAAAAAAAAGTTGCTCCGATTTCAAAAATTTTTATATATCTTTGCGTTTCAGATGATTTTGAAACTTTTTTGTTGCGCCGTCTGTCTGTCTGTCTGTCTGTATGTCTGTCTGTCTGTCTGTCTGTATGTCTGTAACGACCAACGCGCATAACTCAAAAACCGCTTGGCCGATTTTAATGAAATTTGGTACCTAGGCTGGGTCTTGGGTCGAGATGGTCCCATTTAAAAATGAACAAAATCCACCAAACAGAAACCAAATAAAAGGGTGGGGGTAGATTTCAAAAATTAGAGTTTATGTGAAAATATGGCGTGTGTGATATCAAACGAAAGGTAATTGAGTCTGCAGTTAAACAAAATACATTTTAATTTATTTAAAAAAAAGGGTGGGGGTATATTTTAAAAATTAGAGTTTAAGTGAAAATATGGCGTGTGTGATATCAAACGAAAGGTAATTGAGTCCGAAGTTTAACAAAATACATTTGAGTTTTTTGTTTTTTTAAGGGTGGGGGTAGATTTCAAAAATTTGAGTTTAAGTCAAAACATGGCTTGTGTGGTATCAAACAAAAGGTAATTTAGTCTGGAGTTAAATAAAATATATTTCAGTTTTTAGTTATATTAGCTCACACATACACTATAACTATAGTACCTAGTGTGAGCTTAGGGGCCCATATATTGGCAGAGTATTTTACGGGTGGTCATATTTGACCCAGGTACCTTATTGTTCCCTGCCGATAAAAAATGTGTAGGTTTAAGGTCATGACATCCTCAAACCTTACAAAATTCCATTCCAGAAATTCATAGATATCTGTACGGATGTGGAAGTGAAACCCCGTGTTAACCATGCATGCCCCATGGTACTCCATGCAATAACCATGGTCGTACCGACGCCGGCCGTTCGTCTGTGGTGGTACATATTTTAATGCACCACCATAGAAAGTGTGCTTCTGGTACGTATATAAACGAAGTTAAGAGATTTTAACCATGTATAGTCTATTTACTCTTTCTGTAAGCATGAGGGTTCTGGTAAGTTTTTTTTTTGCTAAAATTTTTTTAGTGTGTGAAAACTCAAAAAAAAACGTGTGAAAATTGCGGCAAAATCGTACGAAAATTCGGTTGTATTTCTTAAAATTTTTCGGTGGTGAATAAAAGTGATAAAAAAGTGATCCAAAGGACTTCTTACATGGACTAAAATTTAAAGTGTTGCAAAGAGAATAAGTGTTGATTTATGAAGGTTTAAAATAAAATAAAATGAAATAAAATAAAAATAGATTTTAAAATAAAAATAGAAATAAAATTTGACTCTATGGGAAACTGTGTAGGTGTTTATACAGAACCAGATAAAAATAAAAATAAAAAGTCGGCCAACTTTTAACTTCTATTTAATTTTAACTGATAATGGATGTGCGCAACTGCGACATCGAGTTACGTGACCTTTGTTGTTGTTTTGATGGAGAATTTTAGGCTTTTTTTCCGTTTTTTCGTACAGTTTCAGGCAATCCAATTTTAAGAGACCAGTAGTTTAAACCAAAAATACTTTTATTCTGTTTTTTTTTCAAAAAAAGTGTTAAAAAATAATTTTTAATTTTATTTTTATTTGGCTGTATAAATTATTTTTAATTTTTATTTGAATTTATTTTTATTTTAGATAAAAATCTGTATAAACCCAGCATAAACAAATGGTTTTAGAAATGGTGTTTAGAAAAAATACATTCTGGCTAAAAATGTCCAACACATGTAACATTACTTCATGTTTTTAATTAAATTTAATTTTTTTCGAGAAAATGGAGAGACAAAAGGAAAGCAACTGTTAAATTAAAGCATAAACAACAACTATGACTATAAGAACATATTACCAAATTTCAATGCAAGTGGAAAATTGTTTTTGCAATTTTATTTCTGCTGTATAGATGAGATTTTGTAAAATTTTATTTTATTTTGTTTTATTTTATTTTGACCCTGTATAAACTCGGCATTAGTTGTGTGACATAATGTTGTCAAACTTGTTTGTGGCCTCCTTAATTTTGAAACAAACATTTTTAATTTTACTTGCACATTTTTGAGGTAATAAATATTTAAATATTATTATTTGTTATCCAATTTATATTTTTTATTATCTTTTTCAATATTTTTTTTTCAATATAAAAGAAATATCTTGGCATTTATGTTCTTTGCAACACTTTTATATACTAACCAAATTTACCTATCTTTTATTTACTAATTTTTGATAATTTAAAATCTTAAATTTAACATTTTTGAGATAACAATAATTTAAATCAAAAAGTTTTTTTTATTGATTTTTTTTTGGATTCTGTTTTAAACTACCTACTTTTGTCCTAAAACTTAGCGCCAATCTTATATTTCAAAATTTATTTTCGATTGGAGCCTATAACTTTTTTATTTCTATTTTAGAATTTTTATGACTTTTTTTATATTTTCTTTTGAATATAAAAAAACATCTTAGTTGGCATTTATGCTCTTTGCAACACTTTTATATACAAACCAAATTAAATTATCGTTTATTTACTTTTTTTTGTAGATTTAATATCTTAAATTTATAATTTTTAAGATAAACAATAATTTAAACCAAAAAGTATTTTCTTTAAATGATTATTATTTAATTCTGTTTTAAAATACCTAATGTCATCCTAAAAGTTAGAGCCAATCTTATATTTTTATTTTTTTTGCTTATAAATAGAGTTTACATTTTATTTCTTATAATAATATCCAAACATATTTACAAAAATAACATAGTGGAGTTAAGGTTTTTCTATATTTACACATACCTAGTTAACATTTCGCCATGTACAGAGTGATTCAAATTGGGGACTTTTAAATGAGAATGGGTACTTCTAGGGGAGACAAAGGAAAACTATAACCCTCGTTTGCGAGCATCAAATTTCAAGACAACATTTTTGGTAAAAACCAAATTTTGCTACTAACCAAATTTAATTATATTTTATTCATTTATTTTTGATGATTTAATATTTTAAATTTTAAATTTTTAAGATTTCAAATGTACAGGGTAATTAAAATTGGGCACTTTTAAATGGGAGTAGGTACTTCTAGGGTAATTAGCCCCCGTTTGCGAGCGTCAAATTTCAACACAACATTTTTGGTAAAAACCAAATTTTGCTACTAACCAAATTTAATTATATTTTATTCATTTATTTTTGATGATTTAATATTTTAAATTTTTAAGATTTCACATGTACAGGGTAATTAAAATTGGGCACTTTTAAATGGGAGTAGGTACTTCTAGGGTAATTAGCCCCCGTTTACGAGCGTCAAATTTCAACACAACATTTTTGGTAAAAACGGCATTTTGATATATCAACCCGTTATTGCGCTACGGGGGCTTTTTAAAAAGTCTACATTTTGGATTGGAACCTATAACTTTTTTATTTCTCAAAATTTCTTTTTGGTGTAAAAAGCTTGTTTTATTTTATTTTGTTTTATTTTATTTTGACCCTGTATCAACTCGGCATTAGTTGTCTGACATAATGTTGTCAAACTTGTTTGTGGCCTCCTTAATTTTGTAACAAAAATTTTTAATTAAATTTGCAAGTTTTAGAGGTAATAAATGTTTTAATATTTGAATTGTTATTTGTTTATAATTTTTATCATTTTTTATTAAACATATTTACACCTACCTACCTAGTTAACGTTTAGCAATGTATAGAGTGATTCAAATTGGGCACATTTAAATGGGAATGCGTACTTCTAGGGGAGATAAAGGAAAACTATAACCCCCGTTTGCAACGCTTAAATTTCAAGATAACATATTTGGTAAAAACCGCATTTTGATATGTCGACCCGTTTCTGCATTACGGGGGCTTTTTAAAAAGTGTTCATTTTGGATTGGGGTCTATAAATTTTTTATTTCTCAAAATTTCTTTTTGGTGTAAATGGGTTGTTTGTAGGGTTTTAAAACCTTAATGCAATTGTCAAACTGAATATATGACTGAAAGATCATATTACTAAATGTCAATGCAAGTGAAAAATTATTTCTACTGTATAGATGAGACTTTTTAAAATTTAATTTTATTTTGACCCTGTATAAACTCAGCGTTAGCTGTGTGACATAATGTTGTCAAACTTGTTTGTGGCCTCCTTAATTTTGTAACAAATTTTTTAAATTATACTTGAAAATTTTAGAGGTGATAAATGTTTAAATATTATTATTTAATATCTATTTTATAATTTTTATTACTTTTTTTTTCTTCTATTTTAAAATTTTTTTGTTTTTTTGTTTATAAGAACCCATATTTCCTTATTTTTTTGTATCATATAGTTTTTTAACGCAGCGTTTATTAAAAATTTTAATAAAAAAAATAAAATTATAAAAAAATTAATAAGAATAAAAAAAATAATAACAATATAAAAAATTAACAAAAATAAAACATTGAATGTGATACATCGTTTTAAAGGAAAATAAATGCCAATTTTAAAAATCAAATAAAAAAAGGGTTATTCCATGGGAAAAAATATAACTTTGTGTCTCAGAAAATAAAAATTGCAGATAAAATTTAGTTTGATTATTGCTTTAGGACGCCTACAAACAAGCCATTAAAAACAAAAATAAATTTTGAGGAATAAAAAAGTTACAGGTCCCAATCGAAACTGAAGACTTTTCAAAAAGCAATCGGACCTTCGTAAAAGGGTCTACCCACATACAACCTTTTTTTAGATGGAATGAACCTACTTGCGATACCTCGTTCGAAAGCTTAGAAAAAAAGAAAAACAACGGATTAACATACTTCATCTAAAATGTTAAAAAATTATTTTTTCGATGTTTCACTTGTATCAAAAAAGTTGTATGTGAGTAGAACTCTCCGCGGGTTCCACATTTTTTTTTTTTGCGCGAGGAAGGAAGCCCGTTTAAATAATATTCAACCGCTAAAGTTTCCGTTAAAGTCACCACCCTGTATATTGTGTTTGGCAAGATCATCGTCAGACCTTCTTGTATTTTAAGTAAGATTTCTGTTAGGAGAAAATGTGCCTTACACGACAAGAAATTCCTATAATCGGATTAAGAAAAGAAACCAAATGCAGACTCTCTTTGATGAATGACAAAAAGAGGAAGGAAGAGGATTGTCCTAATTATTTCCTCAGAGAAGAAGAAGAGCAATTCAAAGTTACACACATTAACCTAGAAATAGCGTATCAAAAATGGGGTTTTCTGGACACATATCGTGAAGGCCAACAGCGCAAAATAAAAAAACCAACAGAAACATATTTTTTTTACTTGAGGACAATCATGAAAAAAAGTGGCAAAATTTAATGCCACCAAAAAACCTGACAAATTAAACGTAGGCGGTGAAAAGAGCGACCAAAATCTATTTTATGGAATTATCATTAATTGATGTAAGAACATTTAGGAACCTAGTGGTAGAATGGAAAATGAAATCGAAAACAATCATAGATACATTGCTAAAGTCCGAAAATTAAATCAACATAAGAGTACGATGACGACGACCCAGGTCACCCTGAAACCGCTTAGCTCACCTAAGATTGCCGACGCACGCTTTGGTGGAAGAATGCGCAGCAGCACTGAAAACCCTACTGATGGCAAACGGGAGACGCTGGTTTGGGTTCCCGGTTTCCGGTAATAGACGTTCACCAGGCAACAACAAGGAGGATAAACCCGCGCAGATCGGAGCAGTTACCATGACACTACTAGGACTACTTATGATAGATAATGAAATTTGGTACATATTTATCACGTATATGTCAGCTTTGACAGTTTATCACCGTAGAAGTGATATCCTCCAAAACCCTAATTTTGATGATATTTGGAAGTTAGAAATGACAGATGCCGATGCACTTGGAATTAGATCTTTTACAGAAACTCGCATTATTTGATTTTAACGGTGGTGTAACGTCAAACCATATCTTAACGGAAGTTTAGTTGCAAGTTTAACTAATGTTTGACGTTATGCTGAATTTGTGTTTTTCTGGCAATTTTCTAAATCTTTTTTTCGATTTTTCTGGGAAAATAATCGGGTGGCAAGGGGCCCGAATCCCCTCACTTTTTAGGACCCAGGTTTTTTTTGGAATATTACCGCCGTTGATTTGAAGATACTTGAGTTTAATGAAAGTGCTGAACTACCCAGAAAACACCACACCAGACAAAATATTTTAAGGATATCACATTTTCTAGTGGAGTTATAAACCGACAGCGGTCCTTGTTCTTAAGAATGTAGAAAAAAGGTATGGAATATGATGTAAACGTATGAACTTGTTTAAAGATTGTTTGGCTTCCTTAGAACTCTGAATCCACTTTTTTAATTTTTATTTACGAATGAAAGTACGTCAGCAAACCGACATTTTTGATAAAAAGAATTATCCAAGAAATATGTCCAAATTGTGGCAAACTTTGTAGTAGTTGATACTGCTAGAGTATCTAAAATAATTTTAAGAGTTTCTGAAGCCATCGCCAATGAGTATCTACAAATCTGCAATATGCCATAAAATTTACAACTAGAATAAAGCCAGCAGCCTCTTTCAGGTTATTTTTTATTACTTACTTTAGTGCCCTCGATTAGGATTTTCTTCCATGATTTCATATATTTTTCTCCTGTTTATGCAAAAAAAACTACCAAAAATAATAAGATCGTAAAAAAACATAAACAAACAGAGAATGTGGTATTACGGGAATAACAATAACAAGTTTGGTTGGTTAATATATTTAAAACGTGAAGTTTACAATATTAGCTTAAACGTGCGTTAGTCATCTGAGGGCACGGCAGTGCCCGGCCAAGTTCGCGGCGTAAACTGCTGTACCATCTTTTCTTGAAACATTTTAGCCCATATTTGACCTATCTAAAACTCTACTTCGAAATAAGCTACGAAACTCAAACTTTACACAGTCGTAGATCTTCATAGAGTTAACAACCCCTCCAAGTTTAATGGACTTCCATAAAGTAGTAAAGTAGTTACGAAATTTCAAAAAACGTTGAAATTGCCACTCACTCACTCAAGTATGGATCCTCAAAATTCTTCTGTACTTAAAGACATGCTACAAGGCTGAAATTTGGCAGACTGATAGAAATTATGACCAAATACTTGTAAAAAATCAAAAAAACCCTAATAATTTTAATTTTATGTGAAAGTAATAGTGCTAAATTATACATAAAGAAGTTTGGCTGTAATAGTAAAGTTTAAAAAAAAACATTTCCAAACTAGTAAGAAACTTTAAGCTTTTTTTTACATGAAATGTTTTTGTTATGATAAAACTGTTAAATTAACTAAAAACGGAAAAGGTATCATAAACTTAATTAGGTATTCATGATCCATTTTGCTACATTTAGCATTCAATAGTGAACAAATTGATGCGTTCAATGAGATATAAAGAAAAGAAGACCACTTTTACTTTCCCGCATAACGTGCTCACAACTGACTGACTTCGCGCGATGTGATTACGCAATTTTGTAAAAAAAAAACAGATTCAGGAAATGCATAACATTTGAGAAACTATACGTGTATTGAACACATGTTAATATGTCATAACGCAAAAAATGAAGACAACCGGGCACCAATTGGGTTGGAACTAATGGTGTATTTGTTAATTAGGTAATTTAAACAAGTAGACAACATTGATACATTCGAATTTGAAGAAAAACAAGAAAGTATAAAGTCATCTAGATATATATGAACTAATTTAAGGAGAATTTAAATTAAATAAAAAAGTTTATATTATGAGAAGTCAGCAAACTTTAGCAAGATCAATTACATTACATTTGACCATCAGAAATCGACATAAAACAGAATTACAAAACAAGTTATCACATTTAAATATTTTGGATACTTGTTTATTTTATTTGACTATAAAAAGTTTTTTTTATTATTGTATTCTGTTATGTATATATATCTTTCTTTTTCGGATATAATAAACAGTGACGATTATTCAATAAGGGCTGCGGGGCTGCAGCACCGGCTAATTTTGAGTACAGTAATATATTTTTTTAGTACAGAATTTTTTTGTTCTTTTTTTACTCACTAATTATAGCAGGCACATGCCCACAACATCTGTATAATTGGTACGAGGGGCAAGCCTGTTGCTATTCGGGCTCTTGGGTCTGGTGGACTCGTCGCTCTGCTGTTGATGTGCGCTGTGTAGATGCGCGGTAGATTTTGCCGGGTCTGCTAACCAAACTCCCCCGAATAAAAGACGGATGAATACATATTGTACCACACATTAAAAAGGATAGAACTATTCAACTGACGTCTCAGCTATGCAAAATTTTAGTAAATCGGGGTAGTGCCCCGTTTATATTTTAAGAACAGATGGGAACTGCAAATTTGTACCTAGTTGAGTGTTGACATAATTTACGTCATTTTGGTACTTTTATGAATGAATATTATATTTTAGTGATTGCCAAAGCAAAAGCATTTGTAATAATTAGTTTTATAATTGCGGTGTGTGGTAGGTACAAAAAACTTTATTTAATAAAACATGAAAACTTCCGAGGATATAACCATCACTCTCCGGGATTTTAAAAGTTTACCTTTTTTTTTAACGAAATGTTAAAAATCAAATAAAAAGGTCGTCTTTTAGGGCCTATCTATAAATTACGTAGCGCTCAAGGAGGGGGGGGGGGGTTTGGCTTTGCGTTACACTCAATGGTTTTTTTAATGTTTTTTTTCTTGAAAATGCGTTACGAGGGGGGTAGGGGTTCAAAAATCCTGAATTTTTGCGTTACGTAATGCAAGGACGTTAATTCTCTTACCAGATTTAGAAATAACGTACCTATGGGGGAAAAAGTCGCGGCAAAAACTATATAAGAAAAATCTCTCGCGATATTTATAAGCGTCTTAAATGGATTTGTGGGTGCAGTGTAAAAAACAAATTATTTGGTTTTCCTTGTTTGACATTTGGTGGTGACTCAAAGTGGACTATTTCCGATGCTGACGATTTGAACCATTTACCGGATTTTTTAAAAATTGTCTTGTTCCCCACTTTGCAGAACCGCCACTTTTAAACCTCACCCACCGCCACTGATAATAATTCCAAAATATTTATTGTACTTTATCATCCCATGTCATGATTGTATAGCTCCGAATCTTCAGTTAGTTCTTCTTCCACTTTGAAATATTCAGTTTTAGTGAAACCTTCAATTAAGTTCTTTTTGTAGGCATATCTACGTCGTATTCTTGGTGTCTTCTTCTCTCGCTTCTGTTTACTCTTTAACTCTTCCCGAATTTTCCTTCCATTACCCTAAAATTTTTTTCAACACTTCTGAGGCATCCTGGAGCTTTTTCTGGATCTTGCGGTATTTTGGTTATTGGTCCGGTTCACGTACAGTTCCGTGGTCCGGTTACATTTTGTACCTTTAGACACCTAATAGAAGCAAAATCTTTAATAATTGATTATTAATAATTATAGTTTCTAAATTATTATTAATCCATATTCTATATTTCTAAATCTATTTCTTGGGCTTCTTTAGTGAGATTAATAAATCTCTTAAACATCAGCTTAATCATCAGGTTTTTCACATAACCGCTAAGGTAATTATATACATTTTTAATGTAGTGCACTACATTAAACGGTTCTGGTAGAACAACAAACACTTTATTACGCTAATCGCTAATGGGTGCGGATTCGTTTTTATTTGCAGTTACTAGTTTAAAAGTGAAAACTTTATATCTTGAAGAATTTCAGTTCCTGTTTAGTTTGATAAAAGATCTTCCGACAGCGGTGTTTCGGTAGATAAACTTCAGGAAGTTCAACTTCCTTTTTATATTATTAATTAAAAAATTATTTCAAGAAATGCTTTTAGTTCAGCCTTCATCCCTTAACGAAGCAAGGACTTTTGAATCTTGTTGAATCCTACAATTTTTGCAAGCATGGGCATCACGTTTGGGGGTATATTACCTAGGGTCACCGCAGTGCAGCAGTGACCCTAGTCTTGTCCCCACATACTTTATAGCAGTTTAAAGCTTTTAATTGGTAGTCTTTTATACAGTGTGTCCAATTTTAAGCGTATTCCGTTAAATTTGTCGAGAAATACTAATAATTTGGGACAATTCCGAGTAAAACGGACACATTTTTAAAGTGGGGCACTTTTTTGCGACCTTAAGGTATCTCTTGATTTTAAAAGGGCGGAAATGGGTCAAGTAATACAACGTTCGAAGTGGCGTTTAACTGCTTTTTTATACGACTGTCTTGTAAAAGAGGGTTTTGCGCACGGAGAACACGATCTGAAAATGGCATTTTGCGCACGCTGTGTGTAAAACGTTTTGCACACGCTTATGTCATTTTTGCGCACGCCTATGTCATTTCTGCATACGGGTCTCTCGTCATTGTGATTTTTGTTGTTGTCACCCATCAATATAAGTTGGCTTAGTTCCGTAGCAACCGTCACTGCTCGTATGTTTTGTTGATTAGATACGTCAAAAAATTGTTGAATTTTTAAAGTTTTGTTGTAAAAATGTCGGAAATAAAAACAAGTTAAATTAAAATTTGATTTTTCTTTCTTTATTAGCAGTCGTATAAAATAGTTATTTAAACAACAAGGTTTGAAAACGACTCTTTGCACACGATTGAGACAGTATGGTAGACCAAGCCGAAGGCGAGGTCTACAAGTCGAGGGAGTGTGCAAAGAGGTTTTCAAACGAGTTTTTTACAATATTTTTTATACGACTGCTAATAAAGAAAGAAAAATCAAATTTTAATTTAACTTGTTTTTATTTCCGACATTTTTACAACAAAACTTTAAAAATTCAACAATTTTTGACGTATCTAATCAACAGAACATACGAGCAGTGACGGTTGCTATGGAACTAAGCCAACTTATATTGATGGGTGACAACAACAAAAATCACAATGACGGGACACCCGTATGCAGAAATGACATAGGCGTGCGCAAAAATGACATAAGCGTGTGCAAAACGTTTTGCACACAGCGTGCGCAAAATGCCATTTTCAGATCGAGTTTTCCGTGCGCAAAACCTCCTTTTACAAGACAGTCGTATAAAAAATATTGTAAAAAAACTCGTTTGAAAACCTCTTTGCACATTCCCTCGACTTGTAGACCTCGCCTTCGGCTCGGTCTACCAAACTGTCTCGATCGTGTGCAAAGAGTCGTTTTCAAACCTTGTTGTTTAAATAACTATTACAGTATTTGGAATTGTAGAGATTTTTAAACACTTTTACGCTTATTTGACATTTAGTTATTGCCATGTTTATTTTTGAGGATGCATAGTTGCATTTTGACATTCCATCAACTTTAAACAACTAAGTCCGTTAATTAAGGAGTCAAGTACCTAAAAAGCTTTTCTATGGTTTTGACCAGCTCTCTTCTCTGGTTTCGAACAAATTTATAGGTTACTGTTAGGATTAGGACCTCCAGGCTTCAGGCGATCAAGGATCAACATAATACTGGGAACATTTTGCAGCCATCGTTATTATTCGTAGGGTTAGCGATTGTTATTACTGAGTGTGCACATTAGCAGCTTTTCCCTCCATTTTTGTTATTTACGGTAACGGCGCCCGGTACTTACAACGGCCGTCCTTTAATGTTACCGTTATTTTTTAAGGTTAGTTTTATATTGTTTTTTTTAATGCAGTCGCATTTTTTACTAAAATTTGGTAGTTTGGTTTGTAAAAAGCCTTAAATCTAAGAAAACGAAATAAACAAACATAAATAAACAAAAAGTTGAAGATGTATGAAACTACTATGCTTATCTTTAGTGTTCCCAAATCTATCTTTTTTGCCCTGAATGTTACCGTTATTCTTAGTAACAATAACGGTAACAGCTGTCAAATTATGTTATAATAACTGACCCAAAATATCCCTAATAATTACGCCTGTTATGGTTATTAAAGTTATTATTTTATTTTTTGCGACTAATACGTCGAATCCTCAAATAACGATAACCACGCAGTAAAATATTAGAGATATTTTGAAACGCTTGAAATTTTGTTAACTTTGACGGCCTTATGGTTAACTTAATTAACGATAAAAAGAATTGTTATAAAAGTCACTTATCAAATTCGATCGCTGTTTACTTTTTGTTTAAAGGCACAAAAGATAATTGGTTAAAACCATAGAAAATACTTATTAACAACTGTACAAAATAACGGCAACAATAAATAAACGTCTCCTTAATTAGTGGACTTCGTTATTTGTAACACAGATAAAGGAATGCCAAGCTGCTACTGCGTAGCCTTAGTAATAACCATAAGAATAACGAACTGTCAAATAGGCGTGTCAAAATATCCCTGCAGTCTGTGCAGTAGCTTGTTGAAGTTATTTTTAAAGTTAATAGGGAAACCTGACTTTATTTTAGAGTCGGCTTTATTCTGACAGATTTACAAAGAAAACTGACAGCCGACTTCTGAAAATTGACATACCAAAGTCAAATTTAAAAATAAAGTCGCTAACTTTCATTTAATAAAAACAGACACTAATAAATCCGGTTCTTAAATACACGAAGGCCGAATTTTAAAAGAAAGCAGCTGCTTTTTATATGTAAATCTGTCACAATACTGCCAATTTTAAAATAAGGTCATGTTTTATTCCAATAAGTTCTTAATATTTATTTTTGTTTCAGGTGCTGTTAAGTACGGTTTGTCTCTGCGGAGCTTTAGCTGCCGAAAAGTCCTCTGACACCAAAGAAGTTTCGCAGGAAAGCAAGAAGCAGGACAAACGTGGCCTTAGCTTGGGCGACTACGGCGGATACGGAGGTGGATACGGGGGTGGACATGAAAGCGGTTATGGAGGGGATGGCGGTGGTTACGGAGGTGGATATGGCGGTGGATATGAAGGAGGGGATGGCGGTGGATATGGCGGTGGATACGAACACGGCGGCTATGAGGGTGGCGAGGAATTGGGTGGTTATGGCGGTGAGAAATTTCGAGGAGACACAATTGCGGTGGTTGACTTCATCCATAAAAAATTTCAAAAAAATAATAGAGAGATCTTTTAAACCTCTTGATTAAAACTCTAACGTTTATTCTCGTGATTTGACTTTATATTTACGTCACGTGATTTTAAAAGCACTAAATTATTAAGGTATTATCATGGATTATTAAGGGATTGAATTTGACCAAAGTGGCAAATCCAAAATAGCCATCGTCCCGGTTGTACTTTAAATACTTTGATTTTATTGTCGTTTTCTAAACAGTTTTTGACAGATTTTTATCCCAAATTTAATTAAAAATACTGACAAAAAAACTTGAAAAAATAGAAAAACAAAAACGGTGGTTGACATTTGACATTTTAATACCAGGGAACGGATATGTCAAACTAAAGCAGTAACGCATCCGTTAATGTTTTATTATCAGTAGTATCATCATTTTAGTAAATTCAAATTTTTATAAAAAATATGACAAGTTATGTGATCAAGATGAAGTCAATTACCGGCAAGAAAAGAATTAGAACAAATTGTTTTTTTAAATATTTTTTAAGGTTTGTCCCCAAAACCAATTTTAAAGTGCCCTTGACCTAAAGACCTAGGACCAAATTTAACAAAATGGCGTAGTGAAAACTAAAAATGCTCTAGCTATACCAGGTGTTACTGAAATTATATATTTCAATGTCCTAGAAGAGGTAAAATTTAAAAAAAAAAACCGAAACATTTTTGGTAAAAACAGTGTTAAAGTTGACATTTTTTTCGAATTACTTTCTTAAAAATCAGAATAGAGGATAGACATTTTATAGAGTCATGTTTCAAAATAGGGGTAAACATTTTTACTTTTTTTTTAAATTTGATTTAACGCCATTGTCACAAATTCACTATTTGACGAAATACTGTCACGAGGGGGTTTTATCGTAACGTAACACAGTTTATTTAACAATACCTATAATTACTAATTACATTAAATACATTTTGTTTACAATTGCGTATCTTGTAGATACGCTCGACTTCTGACTATTGTACTTGTCTTCACTGTTTATTACGTGTGGAACTTTACGTTCTCAACTTACAACTCACTGTTAAACTCTTTTGGATACGCTTTTATTACAAACCGTTTGTCATTGATAGGATTGAGATGTGTGTTTTGTTTTCTGTATAAACATCATCAATGACCGTTCAATCGCTTATTGTTTATTATTCCGTATACAGTTTATTACACGTTTTAATACAAATTAAACTATATACAAAAGTTCATTTCCTTAGATTGTTTAGGGTTAATGTGCACTTACTTCTAATTGTAATTTGTGCCATTTAGTTAATAGGATTTCTAGCCTGACAATATTTTTTAATTAAAATCCGAAAATTAGCCAGGATGTAAATCTTGTTATTTTAGAAAGTTTTAACATTTTAATCAAAATTAGTTTTTTTATTTTTTTTGACCTATTCTATATCCTAACACCCTGTATAATCGGTGTCATCGAGTACAGTCGAAAGACATAATGAATACCTACAAGAAACTCCTAAATTGTTGTTTCGAAAATTTGTTCTAATTCTTTACCGCTTTTG
Organism: Aspidapion aeneum; assembly: GCA_963576565.1. Classification (NCBI taxonomy): domain Eukaryota; kingdom Metazoa; phylum Arthropoda; class Insecta; order Coleoptera; family Brentidae; genus Aspidapion; species Aspidapion aeneum. The sequence goes on along the minus strand of OY755038.1, from coordinate 14,228,166 downwards.
CTGTGTTGTGCTGTGCTAATTGCAACAGATATTTTTGTCATATTAAATGCTAATCAAATGTTGCTGTGTATTTTGAAGTATCGCTAATATAGGTATACAGTTCATTCACAATTTTGGTTAAAAAAATACATCAAGGTCTTTATACTATACACAGGTTACCCACAGAAATTGAAAGGTCTTTTTTTTTTTGTTTTAAGCTTTTATTTAGCATATTTGCTACAATTTTTTCTTAAATTAACTTAAAACTATACTTTATATTCAAATTTATACAACAAATAAATAAATAGGTATAAACTAACACTATATTAATAAAATTTAATAACTTTATATAAATTGTATTGAAAATAAATATTTTTTTATACTTTTTTTAAATTTGGTTCATTTTTAATTGACACTTTTAATTTATTGTATTCACTCAAGCCTTTTGAACATATTGATTTTTAAACAACTAATTTTGATGTAGTGCTTAAATGAATTGAATTAGTCATTGAACAAAACTGCCAACTGTGATGTCATAGCTATCCAGCCAAAGAATGGATAAAACTTATTTTTAGTGACGAATAAAAAGTTTAATCTGTTTCGAAATGATGATGTGTGTGACATGTTTTTTCTAACCTTTGGCAGTCCAGTGAGCATGATTTACAACAAATTTGCAACCCGAACGCCCATTTTTTACTGAAAATAGTGGTTTTTTGGCTGGATGATGATTTAACAGGTTGAGTTGAAGTAAACGCCTTTTCACAGCTCTGAAATTTTTTTCACATTGACAGCCTTCTTTCAGTCCTGCCAAGAGTTTTGTTGATGGTATAAATAAGTTATCTTTACACATTATTTTGACAGAACGATTAAGTATCTTAGAAGCTTTTCTTTGACGTCAGGTGATTCTCAGCGGTAGAACAGATCCTCCAACTTTAAAATTATTTAGAGTTCTTCATACTATAGATCAATGTAGTTATACATTTTTAGCTGTTTCGGTGTACTTGAAACAATGATTGTATATTTGCATAATGATTTTTAATATCGATTGTAACTGCTTTTGCACGAGCCATATTCAAAATTTTTATTAGTTACTATACCACCTCCATCAGTTCAACATAAATAACTCATAAATATCTAAGGCTTTAAAAACATGAGGACATAAATGTTTGTTAATGCTATATTTTTGTCCTGCAGAAAAGTGTCAATTTAATAAAAAAATAATATTTTCGAAACCTGAGAAAATATAAACGAGTTCTTATCTGGTACTATTAAGAAAATATGTGCTCTTGTAAGTCGTCCAAAGCCAATCAGTAGTTTATGTGCATATATATGTACTTAATTGGCTTTTTGATATAATTTGTCGCTATAATTTTATCCAATACTGTAAGTACAGTAGACCAGTTAAGCTCACATGACTTGCCGAATTCTGTAGGCAACCTGTGTAAAGACCTTGATGTCTTTTCTTTTGTGAAAAAATATTTTGAGGGGTCATTGAGTTAATATTCAATAGCTCTGGCGACTTAGGCCTTTAAGCCTCAATAGTAATTACTCTAAAACTTTGAATGAACATTATCTACAAGTTTTTTGTGTTATTAAACAAAATGTGTAATCTAACCCAAAACAAAATTTGATTTTAAAATGAAGATTTATTATTTTATTAACCCATGTTGTTGTCAATCCTAGCAAAGATTTGCTTTCTCCATGTTCTTACATCCATTGCTTTGAGATCTTTTTCAAAATCGTCTGCCTATCTATCGACTGATCTGCATGTCTTTCTTTGGTCCATCAGCTACTATTTTTGCTAGTCTGGCATCACTCATACCCTTGTCATATAATTATTTGTGTCCCCACCCTCCAGCAGCCTACTTATATCAAAGTTAATTCTAAATTTTCATGTTGTACCATCTTCAGTTTTTAATAAAAGCAATAGTCAGCCACTTAGCATCTTTAACTACACTTTTTAAAGTACCTACCTTTCCCGCTTAAAAATTAATCAATAATTTAATTTTAAGAAGATAAGAGCTTGTGCTTTTAAAGTATGCATGTCTGTTTTATCATTTAGGGTTAAATATGTTAGCTTACGCTAAAGGTCAATCCTGTAACTCTCTTAAAATGTTATCTCAAAAACGATGAAGAAAATTCGAAATAGCTAAAGAACATGTTTTAAAGGTCTTCTATATGTTACTACGTTTAATCATTTTTTTCTTTAAACTATTGATTATTATTCGAAACAACGGTCAATTATAAATATTACAGGAACCTAAGCTTACGCATAATAACTTACTTCACTGCAATACAACCCGCACAGTAAACTAAGATCATCGAATAGATTTAAAAGCATTAACGTCTATAATCTATTCAATATTCTAAAAGTACGCATTTGTAAGGCAAACAAAGGCAAATGAAAACTAGCCAACGAATTTGTTCGCCTTTGGACCAATTCACTGCACCTTTGTTCGCAGTATAAATTCCTGCACTTTAAGATGCTATAATAAATAAGGCTAGTAAAATTAAAATAAAATAAATAAATGGAGTAATGCTGCGACCTTTATTGTAATTTTGCAAAAAACAATATTTATCTACATGTTATAGGCGAATACGGTGGTGGCTACGGAGGCCACGAGCACCACGAACACGTCAAAACCGTTGTAGTAGAGAAGAAAGTCCCAGTTCCATACACTGTGACTAAACACGTGCCTTACACTGTAGAGAAAAAAGTACCATATGAAGTCAAAGTACCAGTGCCACAACCCTACACCGTCGAAAAGAAAGTAAGGAATATCCTTGAATATGAAACAGATTATAATCTTTTCAATAACTTTAATTCGTAAAGTAAGATCTTGATAATTGGGAACTCGTCCCTAAAATGCCATTTTAACATACGATGCATTCTAAATAGAATACTGATTTTTTTTTAAAACTGACAGTTTTTGTAGTTTAATTTTTATTGGCTTTCCCCATTTATGACAGAATTTATAACATTATTTTAATAAATCTTGAAATATATTTAAAAAAAAACTAATAAATCATCTAGATATATCAATCGTTGAAACATGCAAAATCCTCCTTTGACCTTCAGATTTTAAAAAAACTTGCAGATTGTAGGTTTCTAGGAAGTTGTAACAAGATAGTTATCTTCACTGTCTCTGCTACTATAGGATAGCATTGAATAAATTGCCATTTTGAGAAACAAGAAGTACAAAATAGAAAACCAGAACTTTTTAAAATTGACACTTATTATTATGTTAATCCAAATTTCGTTCCTAACTTCTATAGGATGCATTAACCTAATTTTTATACTACTATAAAAAGTATATTTTCCAAAACCAATAAATCATCTGGATAAACTAAACTGACCACATGTTCCACCTTCCACAACTTTACAACTAATTAGTTTTTCTTTAAATCAGGTACCTTACCCAGTTAAAGAATATATCAAAGTACCATACATTGTGCACCAACCCTACGAAGTAATCAAAAAAGTCCCATATGAAGTCAAAGTACCAGTGCCAAGACCGTACGAAGTTAAAGTACATGTTCCCCAACCCTACACCGTCGAAAAGAAGATTCCAGTACCCGTAAAAGTACCTGTACCACAACCCTACACTGTCTACAAGAAGGTATTTTTGCTTTTTTTGTTTTAGTTTTTCATGACAATTTTAACATGACCTTGTTTGTTTGTAACAAGTTACCCCTTATTTGGTTACCATTTGTTTGACTGTTTTTCGTTTTTAGGTACCATACCCCGTTAAAGTTGAAGTCCCAGTACCCCAACCCTACACCGTCGAAAAGAAAGTACCCTATGAAGTCAAAGTACCAATCGACAAGCCATACCCCGTCCACGTACCCAAACCATACCACGTCACTGTCGAGAAACACGTTCCATACCCAGTAGAAAAACCAGTACCCTACGAAGTCAAAGTACCAGTTGACAAGCCATACCCCGTAGAAGTACCTAAACCCGTACCATACCCAGTCAAGGTTCCATACCCACAACCCTACACTGTTGAAAAGAAAGTCCCCTACCCAGTAGAGAAGCCTTATCCAGTGCCAGTGAAGGTTGTTGTTGACAAACCATACCCAGTAGTCAAAGAAGTACCATACCCAGTTGAGAAACCAGTTGCCTACCCGGTAAGTTATGAGTAATGTCATATAGGTCTCTATGCAACCTATTCCTGTTTCCCAGTAGTCTGTTAGTTCATCCTAGGACCAGTTATTAATCTCTCGTCGTAACTTTAGAGAGCTCATTTGTCTGTTTCAATTTGTAATGCTTCTTGTTTTCTCCAGGTACCAGTGAAGGTTCCGTACCCAGTCAAGGTAGAACACCATCACGAAGAGCACGGAGGTTACGGTGGCGGTTATGGAGGTGGATATGGAGGTGGACATGAGGGCGGATATGGAGGAGGTTATGGGGGCGGTTACGGAGGTGAAGAGTCTGGAGGACACTATTAGGTTTGATAATAGTGAAAAGTGGTGGTGCGCGGTGAGTGAGATGAAGTTGTTGATTGTTTTTTAGGGTCATTTTTTATGACGATTTCAATCTACCTTTCACGGTTGGGTTTCTTTTTTTCCGTTAATCTGCGGAGATTTTTTTGTTGTTTCTTAAAGTTAAAATCGTCCCAACTTTAGATAAAGCTTTTCAATCCCTGTAAAATACTTTTCAATCTACTGTTTTTGTACCTTCTGTAGAATCTAATTTAGTCTAGATTTTTCTATTCTGAACAGTTGGGGTCATTTTAACAAACAAAACAAAAAATTGAATTGAAAATAAAGTAAATGCAGAATAAAACTTGACATTTGTGTTTTTTATATTAGAAAAGCACAAGTTAATGAAAGATTGCTTAAAGTACATGACATGTAGAATATTGCGAAACACAAATTTAAAGAAAATGTAGAACACTTAGTAAACTTGTTTTAAAAGTTTTTGAACCCATTTTACGAGTCGTAAAATGAGATTCAAAGAAATGTAACAAAATAAATAAAAATAAGAAACCGAAAGTAGGTATTGCATAAAGTAATTAATGTGTTTGATCTGAATGACCGATTATGGTTAATTGATACATATAAAATCATGGTTACGCTATTAACCAATTGAAGATAAGTGATATGGTGTAATATTAAATTCAGCAGCGTCGCAGGCAAATTTTTTCTGCATATCCTTTGAAAAAAAAATGTACAAAACATTTTTTATTTTTTAATAAAAAGTTTTTTTTTAAGTAATTCTCTTTTAAAGGTTTTTAAATCTCACTTAACCTGACATTTTTTTTACTTTAATGTAAATGTTTATTTTTTCAAAAATCAATTAATTTTTGTTTTAAATATTCTAATTTGATCGGACCATAGATTAGCACTCGTATGACGTTGACTGTCTTTTATCATTCAATCTCACGGTCCCTAAAATAAACGTCAAATTTAAACGTCACTGGTGGTCCAGCTGATTTTAGTAAACAAAACTTAGAAAGGATCTCTAATGAACAACTAATATTTTTGGAATTTTTTGAAAAGCAAGGCAATTTTTCAATTGTTTTTTAGCATATCGTTATAAATTAATATTTTTGAGACAGTCGTTATTTTTTGTTAGTCCGCTTTATTTTTCTTTACAGAAAAATTAAAATACTAAAAAAATTATGTGTTCGTTTCAGCATCAAAAGTAATCCGCTAATTAACCCATTTGTTTACTTTCCAAGTCCTCGGTTTACCTTGGATACTAAATGATCACGCTCAGTATTTTAAGTTTTGTGTAAAGAAAAATGAAGTCAGCTAAAAAAAAAATAACGACTATACGTCTAAAAAATATTATTTTATAAGGATATGCCAAAAAACAGTTGGAAAATGGCCTTCGTATTCAAAAAACTCCAAAAATATTAGTTGTTCATTAAGGAGAAATAATCCTAATAATGTCCAATCAGATTACTTAAAACAAGTTTTTTGAAATAAATCAATTTTTAAAGACTACTTTAAAAAAGTATTCAAAAACAATGTACAAAATTTGTCAAGTTCAAGCAGATGGTTATTAAAAAAGTGAGAAAAAAAAGTAAACACTTATTTTTTTGTAAAAAAACATTTTTTATTTATATTTTTTCTCCCGGTGTGGCATAGCGCTGATCAAAATGAAAAAAATCTCTGCAGATTTGGCAACAACCGCATTCTATTAAAGACTTTTTTAATTTAAACCTTGTTTTTAATTTAATTCTCGTCTTAGACCTAAAATCTATGGTAATTAAAAACGTTTCTTAATCATTCTAGATTTGCTCAATTTGGAAAATTAATTGCTGCGTGTGCAGTAATATTTTTTTTAATTTCCTTAATTTTTCGTTCGTTTAATTTCGATTTCGAGCAACGAAGCAGTATTATTAATGTTAAAGAAACTGTGTTAATTAATGTATATTTATCTATTACTTTTATAATATAATTATTTCGAAATAGTAAAAATGTTGTAGTTTTGTTGTTTTATATGACTCCTTTTCAATAACTTTTTAGTTTTGGTGTACTTATCGATCACAGCTATACCTACCTTTCAAGATTTGAACAAAATTCTTGCATAGATATACCGGGTGGGCCACAAAAAACTGGACAATTTTTTTTTCATTATAACTTTTGTACTATATCATCGATTTTAATATAGCAAACTGCACTTGGCAAAGAATTAATCAGAGTTTTAACTAAAAATATTCTTATGTCCGTTATCTCAAATTCCAAGATGACGGACGAAATTAAATTATACAACTCAAAGATGCTCGCTTATTCTTGTGCTGCGAACATGTTTTAACTATTTTTTTTAATCAGTAAAGCTTCTTTGTTGCCACGCACAACAAGGTATGAGTCAGCAAAATCGGTTCGCTGGTTCTAACAAAATATATTTTTGTTTGAACCATTGTTTTGAAAAGTATACGATTGCCTTGCCTATCATGTGTGCATTAATTTCCTTATAAATTCATTACTACTGAACCGATTTTGATGAATTAGAATACATCCTGGTGGACAGAATCGAACTTGATTCTTCAAAATGGCCTGTTTATTCTTATTTTTTGAAAAAATATATTTTTTTAATTTATAGAAAAGCACTACTTCTCCCCCGCACAACAAGGTAAAACTTAGTAAAATCGGTGTGGTGGTCTTCAAAAAATCTATTATTGCTAATCCTCTCTGCAATAATTTCCTGATAAACTCATTATTATTGAACCGATCTCAGTCAAATAAAAAAAATCATGCTGAGAATTGATTGTTCTTTAAATATTATAATCGAAATTTGCCATCATCTTAAAAGTTAGGATGTCGGACAGAATCATACTTTACCCTACAAATAGCCACGTTGATTATTATTTTTCGAAAATGTTTTAGTTTTTTTTCAATTTGTACAAAAGCACTCCTTTTTTCCCGTATAATGAAGTACAAATTACTAAAATCCATGTAGTAGTTCTCACAAAATCTGATTTTGTTTTAACCATTGTTTTACAAATTACATACGGTTGCATTGCAAATCCTATCTGGAATTATTTCTTTAAAAATTCATTAGTACCGATTTTAAGACGTTAATGTTAAAGAGCAATTAATTCTCACCATGATTTCTATTATTTCACTAAATCGGTGCAGCAATAACGAATTTATAAGGAAACTAATGCAGACAGGATTGGCAATGCCATCGTATAATCTGTAAAACAATGGCTGAAACAATAATAGATTTTTTTGAAAACCACTACACCGATTTTACTAATTTGTAACTAAGTAGTGCTTTTCAATACATTAAAAAAAACTAATACATTTTCGGAAAATAGAACACAACATTTTTAAGAATCAAGTATGATTCTGTTTCTGTACGCCATTTTAAATTTTAAGATGGCGATAAACTTTGATCATCTTTAAAAAGCAATCAATTTTCATCAGGATGCTTTTTATTTAATTAAAATCGGTTCAGTAAAAAATATTTTTTTTAGACCACTGAACCGATTTTGCTGATTCGTACCTTATTGTGCGTGGAAAAAATGCAGCTTTTTAACTAATTCAAAAAAATAATTAAAACATGTTAGCAACACAAGAATAAACGAGCATCTTTGAAGAGTCTATTATATTCTTGTCCATCTTGGATTTTGAGATGGCGGACAAAAAAATATACATGGTCAAAACTCTGATTAATTCTCTGCCAAGTGCAGTTTGTCCTATTAAAATCGGTTGTATAGTTTAAAAACTATAATAAAAAATATATTGTCCGGTTTTTTTTGGCCCACCCGATATAATGCGGTCCTAGGTACTGCGAACATAGGGACGGATAGCTCAGTCATATTAGGAATTCACCTAGAATATTCTCCGCCAAAATCTTCCTTGAGCTTCGCTATGCCCAATTGTTCTAAAAATCAGTTTTTTGCGATTTTTTCGAAAAGTAATAACTTTTTCAAAAAATGTCAAGAGAAAAAAAATACGCAAAAATATCTATCAGTCTATACTATAAAATTAAGAAAACACCTAATCTAAAATCGGAAACTCCGGTTAAATCGGAAGTGTTCGTGTTTGGCGTCAATCGATAGCTAATTAAAAATAAGGACAGGGACATGTAAGCCATTTTTCCATAGTCCTAACCGTTTTCGAAATATTTCGCCTCGAAATTGGAAATTGTCGTTTTTGAACTGTCAATATTTCAATAATGGTTAGACTTAGGTATGGGACATTGTACATGAATTATGTATAGAAATTTCTGAAGAATCTAAAAAATAAATATTGTACAAGGGGTTGCAATTAAATTAAGAATGCTACTAATGGCCACAGTCACATGACACACACTATGGGTGTCTTAATTGCCATGGGTCACTATTGCAATCTTGTTAACTATAAGAACTACAAGGTTGGTCAAATTAGAGAGAATCAGCAGTTTTTAGGGGACATTAAAAATCTGGTTTCACATTTAAAAAAAAAAGTATTCTATCCCGAGATACGGGGGTTTTTCCAAAAATTGCTCAAATCTATTTTATCACATGTCTCAAAAAGTATAGTTTTTACGAAAAAATCGTAGGAATTTGGTATTTTTTAAGAAAATTTACTACACAGAAAAAAAAATGTCTTCAGTCAATGCAAATTGCTTTGATCCAAGAAAAATCTGCTTTCCTATGCAGGAAGACGATATTTTCTTAACAAAAAAAAACTATTCTCTTGAACTGCTGGTTTCCGTTGAAAATAAAAGTTGCCTTTATCCAAGAAAATTGATTTGTTTTGAATGGAACCGGCAACCTTCTTGTTTTGTGTTTTCTAGTATTATGAAATAAATTGCTATTTAAATTAAAAGTCTTTGGGCAAAGTAAAGCTTTATTTGTGTTAAAAAGACATTTTATATCTTACTTCAAAACCACTTTTTCTTCGCTAAAGGCAGTTTGTTTTAAACCAAAATAATTTACCAAGACAATTATTTTTTTTCCCAAAACAAGCGGTTTGCTTAGATGAAAAGAAAACATTTCGTTCGGAGACTTTTGCTTTTGGGTCAAGATAATTTTTTCAAGAAAACTACTTTTCTTAACTGAAGAACTTCTTTTTTCTGTGTACGTGTAGTTTTCGACATATTACCATTAACTTACTTTTTTTAGATACGGACCTGTATTTTTTATTCTATTTTTTAAAAGAACTTTTTTATGATTGTAACGATGTATCACATGTCCATATTTGTTTGTATTTTAAAGCTAAAAAAATGGTTAAGTTTTTTGGCACTTTTACCGTTTTATCATAGGTGCTTTGGACACCAAAAAGAAACAAGTGCTTATAAAGGCCTATGATGCGGGATGGATCAGGGCTATCAAAATGGACGGGCCACGATCCTCCTTTGTTGACGTCACATCCGGGGCTGATTTTTTTTTGATGGTCACGTTACGACACAGCTGATTGTCTTTAAAATATTGAAGTTGGAATGACGGTTCATGGATATTTGATTTTTTTTTAAATAAAGCCGTTTTTGAGATTGTTTTTACTCTATTCTGGCAGAACAATTTTTTTTAAATGTATAGTAAGCCCTAATTTTTCATAGCCGCTTCATTAGCTCACACAAAAATTAAGTTTAAAGCAGAAGCGAATGTGACAATCACATATGACAAAGTCAAATACATGTCAAATATAACAGTTGGCATGTGGTACATGGCGGGTAATTTGAATTCAAAATAAGGAATGCTAAATCTTGAAGATTTTAACCTTTTAATCATGTTGCTTCCTTACAAACGTTTGGTGGAATATCGGGACGGTGTCTAAGAATATTTCAGTGAAATTTTGCGGAAATCTGTAGTGCCATTTTGAAAATATCATAAAAAAACGTCTGACCTCCCATAACACCCAATGTAAAATTCAGCCCCGGGAGAACAGCTGATTTTTTCAGGGTCGTGGCCTCTATTTTTGTGTTGGCCTTGGATGGATCTATCCAATTTAGGTTAAATCAACATGGCAGCGTATTTCAATAATGAAAAATTAGATTTAAGACCAACAAAACAATTTACTGTTTTATAAACAAACAGACTGATCCATTGTTTAATGAAAAAAACTGTTTACTAACCAAATGCTGAAAATGTCCACCATTTTGTTGCACGCAGAGGTGCGCCCTTTTCGTTATTTTATTTTGGATTATGCTTAGAATCCTAGGGTTGATTTGGTATAAGCCTTGCCTTATTCTATGAAGTAGGTGAAGTAGTTTAAACTAAATTTAACAGATGTATTACGCATCATAGGTTTTTTTAAGCAATTGTTTTTTTGCTGTCCAAGCCACCTATGATAAAACGGTTCAAAGTGCCAAAAAACTTAAATACCATTTTTTTAGCATTAAAATCCAAACAAATATGTACATGTGATACATCGTTAAAATCATAAAAAAAGTTCTTTTAAAAAATAGAATAAAAAATACAGGTCCGTATCTAAAAAAAGTAAGTTAATAGTAGTATCTCGAAAACTAGTCGTAGTAAATTTTCTTGTATCAATACCAAATTGAAGAACGTCAAAAATGCAAAAAAAAATCCTTTACGACTTTTTTGTAAAAACAATACTTTTTGAGATATTTAATAAAATAGATTTGAGTAATTTTTCGAAAACCCCCTTGGCTCGGGATATAATAGTTTTTTTTAAATGTGAACCCTGATTATTAATGTCCCCCAAAAACTGCTTATTTTATATAATTTGTACAACCTTGTGGTTCTTATAGTTGCCAAGATAGCAATAGTGACCCATGGCAATTAAGACACCCTGTATAAAAAAGAAATTAAATACAAATTGACATGTCCAAGAGTTTTTCCCAACACGCCTATTTATTCGTTATCGAATTTATTCCATTAGGCTGTTCCACGCACGTATATGATAAAAAGTACCTATTGATACAAATAAATAAACGAAATAAGTCTGGATCTAATAATAAAAATCAAAAGACCTTGCGTGTGCCTTTTTTTAAATGGCTAAAATATTCCAATTTCCAAATTTTTAAGCTGCTACTCTATTTTTACAAATTTAGCAATTAAGTTATTTAAAATAATTGCCAATAGATAAATAACTCCACCCAATTAGTAGTTACTTAAACCTATTAAATTTTCATATTTGGCTAAAAATTGACAGCTAAGAAATATATACGTAGGATTAGATTTGATATGCAAGTGGGTCGCACATTTTTGCTGAAATAAACTGCATAGAAAGAATGCTCAAAGATATAAACTTTCAATTTCAATTTACATTGAAGGCAAAACACATAATTTGTTATTATTTTTTAAACATTTTGTCGTTAGAAGTAATGGGACAAGTTTGTTTTATTGTATGCAAAACTAACCAAAGGCTTTCAAGTAAATAAAGGTCTTAAACAAGGTTGCTGTATCTCGCCTTCAAGATACACTTGGAACAAGTCCTTAAAGTATGGAAGAGAAAATGCCAAAACATGGGAATTCCGTTGGACGAAACCACCTTGTATACTTTATGTTTCGCCGATGATCAGATAGTAATGGCTCAGGATTATGACGACCTCGAATATATGACTCGAAAACTAATAGAAGAGTACAATAAGTGGGGACTAGAGGTTAATCTCAATAAGACAGAGTATATGTGTATCGGTGGAACGAAACAGGATCTAATCTTAAATACCGGGCAGCGAATTCAGTCCTGTGATGAGCATAAATAATTAGGTCTAAAAATTACAGCTGACGGAACACTAGACAAAGCTATAAAAGATCGAAACGTACAAGGAAGAAAAGCAATAACTTTATTAAATGGAATAATTTGGGACCAAAGTATATCAAAACATAACAAAAAGCTTATATATAACACCATTGTAAAAAGTATTATTACATACGGCTCAGAAGTATGGCCAATCAAGGATAGAACAGAAAAATGCTTTCCGCTATGGAGATGGACTTTTGGAGAAGAGCAACAGGCAAATCAAAAAGAGAAAGAGTTACAAATCAAAGAATAAGAAAAATTATGACAGTGGGTGAACGTACTTTAGTGGATGATATAAGAACAAAACAACTGATGTGGTATGGACATGTACAAAGAATGAATGGTGAAAGACTACCTAAACAAATACTACAATGGAAACCAACTGCCCCAAGAAAACGAGGACGGCCAAGGAGAAGCTGGAGAGAAGGAATAGACAGTGAAATAAGAATAAGAGGCCTAGAATAAGTGGAGATTGGGTATCGGAAGACGTAGAACGTTGTGAAACCGATAAATATATATATATATATATATATATATATATATATAAAAGTATTATTTAACCCATTTTACCTTAAAACTAAAAATTTTACTATCAACTTTTCTTGTTGTATCGATTTTTGTTTAAAAATGTTCCTTTTGTATTTAAAACATTTTTGCCTGTGGCGCATGTCGCCTGTGAGCATTTAAAATAACATTACTTCAATATTTTCTGAAAATTTTCGTTTTTAGTTTAAAAAGCATTACTACTCATAATTATGATATTTGTCTTGAAAAAGTAAAAGAGCACCGCGGAACTACTTTTGAGGCTCAATACCACCTTTGCCGCCCCCATAAGGTCTCGACCACCCTCCCGCATCCTATAACCACGCTCCGTTCACCATATCCTTTGTAAGGGTTAGACAGGTTGTTTTAAAAAATATTGTTATGTATTCTTTTGTTTTAAAATTTTTAGAATTTTTTTAAAATTTTTATTAAAATTGGTTTAGTAATTTGAACCTATATTGAAAATGCCCAGACGTATTTTCCGTGTCTTGTTAAAAAAATAACTTTTGTATCATTCCTTCGCCTGATATGAGTGTTAAAATATTAAAAATTGATTTCTTAAGGCCCACGAACTCCTCTCAAATGGGACGCAAAAACCCAAGACTTTGATTAAATGCCGTGGATAATGAGTAGGTATGTGCAGCTTGTTAGGTCGAACCTGCTCCCGATCTAATATTTATTAATCTAGTTTATAGATACTGGGTGACCGCAACATACAGGGTAGTAGTAATAGTAGAATTTTTAGTTTTGTTTTAGTAGAAATTAAGCGGTCCGTTCAATGTCGTTATTACCGATATTCGATGTATTGGGGAGACCATTTTTGGTCTAGCGGCTAGGCACAACCACGTGCCCCTTAGGATGCAAGTTTTCTTTCTCTAAGGGCCGATTTCTCAATAGAGGGAGAGGAAGACCTGACCCGTTGATTAAAAAAAGAGATGATTGACATATTTACCACATGCCAAAAAAAGATAGCTATCAAAGATAACCTACGGGTCAGGGCTAACCCTGTAATGAGAAACTGGCCCTAAGAGGACTTAATTTTGCCCGGCACCTCTTTGTCGAGGGCAGGGATCCTTATTATACTGCGTAGCCAGTATACACAGTGGACTCACGCTTTTACATCCCCTCCCACAGATAAGTAGCTTTTAGGTGCCCATTCCGAAAGGTGGTCCTGCTACATGTTAGACTTGCATCTATCTAACATCGCTATGGTCCCAGTAGAACTTGGTTATAGACGATAGGCTTCTTTCCTTTTCAGTACAACAGTCGTGGTCGTCGTGAGTTGACTTTAGGAGATTTATGTTCGACTATAGCACTTACAGCAGGCTCCTGGGTTATTATTCCTGGTTGCTCGGCTTGCTGCGTGTCGGCTCCTGGACTACACCTGCGTATATTCTCGATTTTTAAGGTGTTTCAAGGTTAACTTATGTTTTTGTATGCATCGCACGCCAATTCGATGACGACTGTTAAACGCTAAAAAGGAAGCGGACAGCAGGGCGATAACCAGGCGCGTGTCAAACGGCCCGCAGACACCGCCACGCGGGGGGGCCCCCTGTATATTGGGGGCCCACGGGCCCTCAATATACTCTAAGAAAAAGTAATATTTACCTAAAAATTCGCTGTGTTTTTTAACTATTAGATAATGATATTGTGTATAAATATTGACTATATTGGATTATTTTTGAAAAATATAATAGTGCCTCAAAAATACGTTCGCGGGGGGGGGGCCCGAAAAATTTGACACGCTACTGGCAATAACACTTTTTTTTTGTTTTTGCATCGATGATTGAGACGCGAACCTGGTACCTTCTGCATGTGAAGCCGACGACCATACCACGGCACTACCCTGCTGCCTAACATACAGGGTATTTCCGTAGATGTCAAGCAAGTTCTACTGCGCCTATTATAAAAGGTAGAAACAAAAAGTCAATGCAAAAGTAGGGTTCATCCTAAACCGGCAAAAAATGCTATTTAAGCCGGCAACACTGAGGTCTTCGGTAGAAGGCTTCGAGAAAAATCGGTAGATTTCGGTAGATTTTTTAATCATCTCAGCAAGCAGAGAACTATCGATAGTTTGGATTGATTTAGTAGGTAAATTGTATTTCTACGATTTGTTTTTACTGACAAAATACCAAAATTAAGAATTAAATAAAAAAATTAGGTACATACTAGGGACCTATTGCAATAAAGCCAGGCACAAATTGTGCCGGGCACTATATTGACAGTTTCGCATTAAAAATTGACAGTTGATCTTTCAAAATTGACATACTAAAGTCGAATTTAGAAATCCAGTCGTTTATTTTCCATTAATTGTGGCGTCATTATTAATTCCGGCTCTTATAATACACAATGGCCTTATTTTGAAAGAAGACAGCTGTTCTTATAATGTGAAACTGTCAATATAGTGCCCCGCACAATTTGTGCCTGGCTTTATTGCAATAGGTCCCTATTAGGTAGATAATATTATAAAAAAAACCTCAGGGTTTATAATAGCGTGATCTTTAATGCCGCTTGCGGCTGCCGGCTAAGTATATCGCTAAATCCAAGAGATGGCGCTATAAATACACTTTTAAAAACAATGGCTTGAAATAAAATTTTTATTCTACAAAGGACCTTACATAAAAAGAATATTTTATTTATAGTGTTTTTTTTTTAATCGCGATTACGAGGAGTATAAAAAAAAACAAGTTTATATCGAAACAAAAATCGGTAGAAAACTATAGAGGTGGCAACACTGATTTAAGCGCCGATACACACACGCCTTTTTTTCGCAGCGCGGTGACGCTGCGTTACCGCGTTTTTTTGAAGAATGCACGCAAGAAGAACGCGCGTTTGCCGCTCAACTGTGTGAATCGCGCCATTTATTTCATAGTATCACGGACCGCAATTGCGGTAACGCTGCGTCGTCGCGCTGCAGAAAAACGCGTGTGTGTACCGGTGCTAACAAAACAACTCAACGCGCAAAGTTTTTAAAAAAACACAGACATGTTAAATCTCTTACGTTACACCCTATATATTAAACCCATAATGAATCGACTTTTGAATTCAAAAATATATGATATTTGGCACAGCCGTTTTTGAAATATTTTAATTTTGCAAATTACCGTATTTATATACGGTTTTCAATGTTTTAATTCTAGACAAAGCAAAATATTTTACCATAGGTTGGTAAACTGTGATTTAGCAGGATATTTTTTAATAATTTTTAAGATTATAGTTTTTTTTAGTTAAAATTGAATATTTATATTTTTTATAATTATTGCAACCCCCCTTACTCGCAGCGATGGATCTAGGAACTTTATTTGGGGAAGGGGAAATATCATAAATATTGCATAAAACTAATTTGCATAGTGACCGGGTGGTGTATTTATTCTGTATGTCAAAACTAAATATAGTTTAAGATTTGAGGGGGCGGGATATTTCTCCTTTTCCCATCCCGTAAATCCGCGCCTGTTACTCCCTATGTAACGTATTTTAAAGAAAAAACACATTAAAAAAAATTGAGTGTAACGCAAGACTAAAGCCCCCCACCCCCTCTTAAGCGTTACGTAGTTTAAGAATGGAAGTATCACTTTGCGCCAGTGGCGTATTTAGAAAAAACTTTTGGGGGAGACCGAGACAGTTCTGGGGGCGGGAAACCTCACGAGGCCGTATTTTCTGCTATTTTATGTTTGTATTCATGAAATATATGGAAAATATCTACAAGAATCTTAGCTTTGGGGGGTAGGGGCCGGTCCCCCGGCCCCCCTTTATAAACGCTTTGCGCACTTGTTAGGAAAATAAATATTATTGGTACGGTCAGGGACTTTTTAAATTGTCGTTGTATTTGTTTTCTGTCAAAATTAATCATTTAAAGAAATCAAAAATAATAAATTTTTATTTATGTACGTATACAGACAGAGGTAAGGTTCACTGTTTTTTTGTTTTGTTTCAAAACACTTTTCCGAATTTCAAATAGGAATATTTTTTATTTTCAAGGGCGGCAATTTAAAAAGTCCCCAACTGTACATTTATTTCTTTACAAGTCTGTTGTTTTGTGACAACAATTCAATCGGATAGCGGATCACTCTGTATAACTTTAATAAGTTCTCGCGCGCGTCTCGTGTCGTTTTTTGGCGCTGTTTAACGTAGCGAACGTATCATAATTTAACGATGTTCATCGATACAATAATTTATAATATCGACCTAATGATCAATCGGCGAATCTCTAATCTGGCCGAATCATAATTAGAGATTTTCAGCAATACACCGATCTCAGTTTTGGTACGTTCTTACCACAATATTGTTTTAAAATCTTGTAAAAACTGATTTAATAGTTTCGGAACATTCGCGACTCCAAAGCAATACAATGAATTTTACATTTTTAGTGAATATCTCGAAAACAAAGAACTACAACATTTTTGGACAAATAATAATGATGTCAAATGTCATAAACTGTATTTGCATAATTATGTATTATTGTTTAAAAGTAACGTAAGTTGTATGTAATAAAATTTTTTAATATTTTAACAAAATAGGAAAGCCGTTTGTTGATATGTTTTGCAGTTAGGTGATCCGTGGTTAAGTTACTATAAATAATAGTTATTTACCTAACAAGTGCGGAAGTAATACTTTAACGCACGCGACGATAGTTGACACAACGACGCGGAGTCAAGGGCGGTTACGACACTCCGCAAGCGTTAGGTACATACAAAATTTTACCCATGAGAATAGTTTTTGCAAAGTCACCTGAAATGCTCCTAATTCTATCGATTTCATGAAATTTTGCTTCAATCTGCCCTTCAAAAGTAATCGAAATTCATATAAAATCTTCCTGGTATAATTTCAAGCCTACCGACAGAGAAAAGGCGCGCTCTTTGCGAGCCGAGCACAAAGTATTTGTTTTCTGACCGACCCAGTACAGGTGGATAGACGGCACCTGATTGGCAGATTTTTTTGAGATGCACTTTTTATTGCTTTCAGGTGTTCTTTGCGGGACCCCTTAAGTCGGCAGTATGCAGAGTTATAAAATAAATCAGTGTCGTTTCTGTAGGTATAGGAATAGAAAGTTTTATTATCTATTTTTATTTCTTTAGTTTACGCCATAATTAAATGTAATAAGTTTCATGAGTATATCTACCGCCGCCCATGTCACTTTCTTTAAAGGATATGCCGATGGTCGGCTTTAACCTTTGTGCAACTGACTTTGCAAAAACTGTATACCTTGAATGTAATTTATTTTTAAAAATGTGAAATTAAATGAAATTTAAACGTAAACAAATATTGAAGCTGTCTTATTGATGCGTTGCTAGGGTTTCTAAGTGGTGCGCGTGAGGAAAAGTAACTTTACCGCACTGATTACGCAAATGAGTGCGGTAAGGTGCACAGATTCTCATTCTCTGAAAAAATGAGTTAAATCTATTATTATACAGGGTGGTTTAGTAGGCTGACTTGATAAAAAGTGTTAAAAGTACTTTTGTTTTAAAAGATATCGGAAAAGATTTTTAAGAAAAGAAAATTATGACAGATTCTCAATTTTCAGGAAAATACTTCTCCCTAACATTTTTTCACAAACCGCACATGTTTTATATGAATTATTTCCCATTCTTCACAGAAAAAAATAAAATTTTACACGACAAACGCAAAACACCGCAAAATGTAAATAAACAACAAGTATGGCGTCCACTCACACAGCAGCTGTGTGCCTAAGTGCCAATTTAAATTTGCCCTTATTTCCAAAGCAAACTATGATTATTTCATTTTTCGAATTTTTCAACCTGTATTTGTGCCTTAACGTATTTGGTATTAAATCTTTGTTATCTCTCTAATATCTATCGAACGAGGATGGAACCCTTAATTAATCTATGTCCCATCAACGACCCACATTAGAGTAATTGGGGCATCCTGTGCAAAAAGTTACCTCGCGCCGCGATCGGTCATTATCAGATTTTTAAGGTGCACATGGGACACCCGTCCATTAGATATTGTTTTCGATACCATATACATAGATTTAAACCGATGAGTTGAAAAACTGTTAAAATTCTTGAAAATGTTCAAAATATTTAAAACTGATTTTTTTTTAGAATTTTGAGAATTTTGCAACGTTATGCAACATTATATTGTTCAGGCAAGATTCAGGAAAATCCACTTTCTAGAAGCATTTTATATTACTTTTTGGCAAATGGACAATTCTCCCTATTTTGACCCCGCTGAATCCGAATATCCCTGTTGCCAACTCGAAATATTGACAGGGGCTGAGATATTCAAGATGGCGGCCAAAATGGCGGCGGAATTTTAAGTTGCCGCTGGAAAGCCCAAATTGTCACAGGTGTACATTCAAAATAAATATTTGTATAATTAAAAAATAGTAACATATTATTTTTTTTTAAATGGCTGCAAAAACCTTCAAATTTTCCTAAAAACTAAGCTTCTAAAAGAAAAATGTATAAAATAAAATTCCCTTTTCAACATGGTATAACTTAATAAAGTTAGACTAATAACAAGCTCTCCAGCGGCGTCCGTTAATTGAAGTAATTGAAAAAAGTTGAAAAAATACCTATGTTTTTTCCAAGATTTATTTAATTTTTTAAAAAACTAATATCTACAGAAAACCATGTATTACATTTTGGTATACCCAATAAAAGTTCCTTCAAAATGACGTATAACATGATTAAATCGGTTTTATAAATAAAACTTCAGGGGCATCCGTAAATTAAATTAATTTTGAAAAAACAGAAAATAAACCATTTTTGTTACAAGTTTTATCTAATTTTCTCAAAAACTAAGCTTAACATAAAAAAACTTGTTCTACACGTTTTTGTAGATAGGGAAATTCCCTTTTTAAGAATGTGAAACTCGGTGGGGTTTGACTTATAGCAAACTCTCCAGCGACGTCCGTCAATGGGGGTGATTTCAACAAATCATTAAAAAAAACATGTTTTTCATACGTTTTATTCAATTTTCTTAAAAACCAAGCTCTTCATCAAAAAATGGGTTCTATACTTCGTCATAGCCAATAAAATTTCCTTTCAAACGATGTATAACAAAGTGGAAGTTATTTTATATTTACCGCTCCAGTGGTGTTCTTAATTTAAAGAAATTATTTAAGATCAATCCAAAGTAACCAATTTTGGGTCTTATTAGCTTTTCGGTGGATAATAAAGAGCGGCGGATAAAAGGTCGAAAGTACAAAAGGTCGAAAAAATAAGGTCGAAAGTACAAAAGGTCGAAAATACAAAAGGTCGAAAGTACAAAAGGTCGAAAGTACAAAAGATCAAAAAACAAAAGGTCGAAAGTTCAAAAGGTCGAAAGTATGAGTACCTAATTATGATTATGCCCCCCCCCCCAAACCGTTGCATAAGATTTACCACTTTATTTTTAGTTCCATATGCTTAAAAAAGTAACCAAAAACACCTGTGTCAAAGTTACAACTGTTACTTTCTGTACAAAAATATTGCTTAGGGGGGGCCATGGACCCTATGCCCCCTCTCCTTATAATCACCGGAGTTTTTTTGCTTTAAAGAACTTATTTAGATAAATCAAAATATCTAATCTAATCAAAAAACAGTTTATTTTAATTTGGAAACATTTTATTTTAGTAGGTATAAATTACGAACCTTTTTGAAGTATTTATCATAACATTAACCTCACTTTGTAATATATCATTTAAAAAGAAATTGTCTTATCCTCAATAAAGAATAAAGGCATATTTTTTTCTGAAAATCTTAGTTAAAAAAGATATTTATATATGCAAGAGAAACTGATTATTTCAGGTATTTTTGAAAATAAGTTTATATTAGTACGCCCTGAAGCCTTAAATATGGCAACAACCCGACATTTTAATAAAGTCTTTAAAAGAAAATGTTATGTTTTACAATAAAGTATACTACATATTTTTTCCTAAAAAGTGCAGTTTTTGAGAAAATATTGAAAAGCTACTTGCTTTTCCTAACCTTATTGACCAATACATCGTTGGAAAGGGAATTTTATTCTCCACAAAAAACTGTTCCTTGCAATTTTTGATAAACAGTTTAGTTTTCGAGAAAATTGCATAAAACTGAAAAAAAACAGGGTTTGGGGGGGATTGTCTCCGTCCCTGTCGATTTTTCGAGTTGGCAACAGAGATACTCGGATTCAGCGGGGTCAAATTAGGGGGAAATGGTTTGTTGCCAAAAAGTAATATGATTTGTTTCTAGACCGAAAACGGAAAGCCTTTTAAAATAATATGCTCTGACTAATAGTATTTACAAATTATTTTTGTATCTCTCAAATAAAATTTTATTGCTATTTCCAGTTTCAAATTTCGCGCGCAGACACACATATTGCACTATCGATGAACCTTTTCTTTCGAACTATTTCCTTCCATATGTAGCAGTAGCGCAGCGTAACAACTTCGGTACATTCCACTTAATTTGCCATTTCTTCCACGTTACGCATACAGGGATATAACGCATGAAACGGACTGACCGTGAAAAAATTTTTCGACCGAGGCTCTTTTGAAACTAACCAAAACTTTAGTATTTGGTAACATTTTTGCTTGCGGCAACTTTTTTTTTGTTCTTTCCAAAAAGTTTTTAATTTTTCTAAAATTTTTGACAAATATTTAGACAAGTTGGAGATGATTAAACCGATTTTCACTTGTTTTAGTAGATATGTGACTGGAAAAAGATTCTAATGTATCTTGCGCTTTTACAAAATGTAAATATTGATACGTATTTAATATGCATCTACAAAGATCGTTTTAAGTTATTTATGTATTATTTAGCTTTGAAAATTAAAGAATATTGTTACAAATTTAAGTTATTTAAATTTTATAATTGGAATTTATTTAGGTTTAGTGTAGTATTAGGTCGATTTATCTTAAGGTTGTATTCTTAGTCTAGGTTTTAGTTGCGTTGTCTGTGGCTTGCGGTCGCGGTAGTGCGGGAACTTTCCGGACGTCGAAGGCTGCCGGAAAGTTCGAGAGAGATGGACGATCCTATATATAGGGCCGGGGTCGCGCACCAGGCAGTCAGTCACAGATAAGTGCTGTAGTGGTCGTGAGATTAACACGAAGTTAATAGACCGATTATAGTAGTGAATTATTAGCAAGTTATTACTAAGTTTAAGTGCGTGTTTTGTACATAATTTGTCGAAATAAATTGACGTATCGTTTTCAACAATTGCGAGTTTTAATTTGTCGTTGTGAACCCGTAACAATTGGTGTCAGAAGTGGAACTAAAAGAAATAAATAGTGCAAAGACTACCCTTACATAGTACCACCGGATAGGACAATTGGACAGAAAAACAGTAAGTGATTTTTCCAGAATATTCGAAGAAGTTCGATATTGTTTTATTCAAAAACTAAAAGAGATACTTAAGAACCGACTTCGACATTAACTTTACAGTCCAAAAATTGATAATTAGAGAGATTTTCTAGAATATTCTATAACATTCTACGACGTTCTATTCAAGAACTAGAAGAGATATACAAATACCGACTTCGACATTAGATTAGTAATTTTAAAAGTAAGAATCAGAAAGAATTTCTAGAACATTCCATCACTTTCTACGACGCTCTATTCGAAAACCAAAAGAAATATCCAAAAAGAGACTTCGACATTAGCTTAGTAATTTCAAAAGTAAGAACTAAAAAGAATTTCTAGAAGATTCCATAACATTCTACGACGTTCTATTCAAAAACTAGAAGAGATATACAAATACCGACTTCGACAGTAGCTTAGTTATTTTAAAAGTAAGAATTAGAAATTATTTCTAGAATATTCCATAACATTCTACGACGGTCTATTCGAGAACCAAAAGAGATAATCAAAAAGTGACTTCTACATTTGCCTAGTAGCAGAAAGAGTAGCATTTATCAGTATATTCTAAAACATTCCATTAGGTTCTATTTAAGAATTGGAAGAGATATTGAAAAACCGACTTCGACATTCGCTTTATAGCCCTAAAATAGACGTTTTAAGTGATTTATCAGGAAGTTGATGCTTACTAGACAAGGATCGGCAAAGATGGAAGATCTAACTAAAATGATGCAGGCTCTCGCAGCTCAAATGGCTCAAAACCAGAACGATATAAGACAGACCATGGAACAAAACCAGAACGACATGCAGAAAAACTTTGACCAAATAAAGAGCAACTCCGAACAGCTGAGAGAAGAGTTTAAGACTGCAACCGAAGATCTTAAGGAAGAAATAACTCAAAGAATGCATAGTGTGGAACAAAATGTACAAAATAAAGTGCAGAATGTAGAAGAAAAGGTACATAATGTTGAAGAAAAGGTACAGAATGTTAGGGAAGAAGTTTTTCAAACCATGGAAGAAAAATTCCAGGACGTGTCGAAACAGCTTATACAGCTTCAGAAAGAACACAACAAAATAAAAGCTCAGGGATGTGTCGTGAATTCCAACCAGAACATTAAGCCTCCAAATTTTGACGGTACGTCCTCCTGGTCCACCTACAAACAACAATTTGAAGCTGCCGCCGCTGCAAATGGTTGGGACGAGGACGAAAAAGCTAGAGCGTTGTTAGTAGCTCCACGGGAACCTGCACTCGAACTTTTACGGTCCATTCCAGTCGAACAAAAACAGAATTATAACGCTTTAGTGACAGCGCTAGAAAGAAGGTATGGAGACGAACACTTGCGAAATTTACATTGGTCAGAATTAAATGTTCGTCAACAAAGAGCAGGGGAGTCATTACAAGAGTATGAAGCGGATATCGGGAGGCTGATGTACTTGGCTTACCCAGAAATGCCAGAAAATTACAGAGATCCCTTCACGGTAGATCGCTTTATTAACGGCTTGCGAGACACGGACTTAGCAAAATTACTTCGTCGAGAACGCTTCCATAACAGCAGTGAAGTGTTGAGCCCTTGAAATTGAATCATCAAATAATATGTCAAGGCCAAAAGTAAGAGCTGTTTCAATTCAGGAGGGAGAAGAAATGAGCACTGGAGATGAGGTCAACTTAAAAACGCTAAACCAACTGTTTCAATCACTGATAGAGAAGATTGATTCTTTGAAAGAAAGTAGACGATCCCCTCCAAATGTAAAGTGTTTCAGATGCGGACGTACAGGGCATATTCAACGCGATTGTCGTGTCCAAATGAGGTCTCGCTCACCATCTAGTGGGACAGAGTACCGAAGAAGAGATCAGGAAAACTAAAACTAGTCAACGCAGAGGGGCGGGTGTTGGCTAATGGGAATAGAGCCCCCAAAATTTACTCTATTAAGAGCCTAAAACATACTGCTGACAGTCTTAACATCGACGGACTCATTAATGGGAGAAAAGTTAATATAACAGTAGACACTGGTGCTGCCATATCATTGCTTAAGTTCAAAATTGCAACGAGATATAAAATTCGACCAATAGAAAAGAAAATAACACTTAAGACTGTGACTGGAGAATCCGCCGACGTGTTGGGGCAGACAGATATAGACCTACAGCTTGGAAGATTGAAGATTCGCCACACTGTATTGGTTGCCGAAATAGAAGACGAATTTATTTTGGGAATGGACTTGATAAGTAAACATGGATTTGCGTTTGATAATAAACTTAATACCCTAAGATTTGGGAATGAAGAGTTCATTTTGTCAAATAGTCACTTCAATAAAGAACCAATAAAGGTCGTGGCAGTATGCACAACAAGACTAGTCGGTAACAGTGAGACCATAATTTTTGGGAGGCTGGAAAGTAAAACATCAAGCTGCGTCGGACTCATAAGCCAACAAAACACACCCAACACCTACCTCGTTGCAAAATCACTAGTTAAAACCGATAAAGACATCCCGATTAGAGTCGCCAATATTTTCCCAAATAGTGTCAAAATTAATAAGGGGGAGGTGGTAGCATTATTTGAACCAGTACAGAAAGTAACAAGATGTGAAGAGCCAACTTCCGAGGATACAAGCAAGTTACCAATGGAGGTACTTCAGCAATTTGAGTCAACTTGGCAACATCTCACTCCAGAAGAATATAGTAAAGCGAGAGAGTTTATAGAAGAACAAAGTAATATCTTCGAAACTAGGAGTAGTTCGGGACGCACAAACCTTATTCAACATGCTATCAACACTGGCGATGCCCAACCGATAAGACAACCCCCAAGAAGACTACCAATGGCCAAGCAAGAAGAAGTTCACAATCTCATTAATAAAATGCTCAGCGACGGTGTTATTGAAGAGTCATCAAGTCCTTGGTCATCTCCTGTGGTGTTGGTCACTAAAAAGGATGGAAGTACTAGATTTTGTGTCGACTACAGGAAACTTAACGATGTGACCAAGAAAGATAGTTACCCACTGCCAAGAATAGACGACACATTAACAACGTTGGCAGGATCATATTGGTTTTCTACTCTTGACCTGAAAAGTGGGTATTGGCAAGTAGGAATCTTTGAAAGACATAAAGAGAAGACTTCATTCTCTGCTGGAAGTGGACTTTATCAGTTTAATGTGATGCCGTTTGGCCTGTGTAATGCCCCAGCTACATTTGAAAGACTAATGGAAGTCGTTCTACGAGGCCTTACTGGGAAAACCTGCCTAGTCTATTTGGATGATGTCATAGTAATGGGGAAATCATTTCAAGAACATCTAGATAATTTACGAGAAGTATTCTCAAGAATCAGGAACGCAAATCTTAAATTAAACTCAAAGAAATGTTTTCTGTTCCAAGAAAAAGTTGAGTTCCTGGGTCACGTCGTTTCCCGAGAAGGCATCCATACCGACGAAAAGAAGCTACAAGCAATAAAAGAATGGCCTCAACCTCGTGACAAACATGAATTGAGAAGCTTTTTGGGTCTGTGTACATACTACAGACGATTTGTAGAAGGATTCGCCAAAATAGCGTCTCCGTTACATAGACTTACAGAAGATAAAGCTTCTTACAAATGGAATACCGAATGTGACCAAGCATTTAGAAGACTCAAAGCAGCATTATGTTCTAGTCCGATTCTTGCATATCCCATTCCAAAAGGAAAATTCATATTAGATACTGCTGCGAGCAACGATGGCATAGGAGCAGTACTCTCCCAAGTACAAGATGGAGAAGAACGGGTCATCGAATTTTTCAGCAAGAAGCTATCCAAACCAGAGAGAAATTATTGTGTTACTAGAAAGGAGCTCCTAGCCATCGTTAAATCCGTAGATCACTTTCACAAATATCTCTACGGACAAGAGTTTCTGATTAGAACGGATCATGCTGCGTTACAGTGGCTCATGAAAATGAAACAACCTGAGGGGCAAGTCGCGAGATGGATAGAAAAGCTACAACAATACCATTATCAAATTAAGCACCGAGCAGGAAGGGTGCATAATAATGCAGATGCATTGTCCAGAAGACCTTGCCCCGAGGATTGTAAACATTGCAGGAAAATTGACCAGAAAGAAGGAATTACCTACGTGCGCCAGAAAAAGTTAGAACCAGATGAAGAATGGATGTCGGCTTCGATTAGAACCACACAACTTAACGACAAAGATGTAGGACCTATCTTGCGATTGAAAGAAGAGAACAAGCCACGACCATCATGGCAAGATATCGCAAACCAAGGGGTGATATTCAAATCACTGTGGGCACAATGGGATTCACTGATAGTAGAAGAAAACATCCTTAAACGTGCCTGGGAAAGTGCCGATGGCCTTACTGTGATTAATCAAGTAGTGGTTCCTAGGAGCATGGTAGACAATATAATGGCCGAATGCCATGGTGGAAAATCAGGCGCGCACCTAGGCATAAATAAAACCATGGACAAAATTCGAAACCGATTTTATTGGGTCAATTACTTTCAAGATGTGAAAAACTGGTGCCGCCGATGTTCGACTTGTGCAGCCAGCCAAGGTCCCAAGACAAGGTCCAGAGGTCAAATGAAACAATATAACGTAGGTCTGCCATTCGAACGCATTGCTATTGATGTGGCCGGACCATTTCCAGAAACTAAAAAGGGCAACAAATACATCCTTGTTGTCATGGATTATTTTAGCAAATGGCCAGAAGTTTTTGCTTTGCCTAACCAAGAGGCCGCTACAGTTGCAGAAGTTCTGGTAAATGATGTTTTCAGCCGATTTGGCATTCCTTTGGAACTACATTCAGATCAAGGAAGAAACTTTGAATCAAAGCTCTTCCAGAATCTCTGTGACCTTTTAGGAATACATGGAATACATGGTTGAAAGATTTAATAAAACAATAGAGGAACATCTTTGCAAAGTTGTTGATGAGCACCAAACAGATTGGGACCAATATATTCCATTCTTTTTGATGGCCTATAGAACTGCCATTCACAATACGACAGGAGCTACTCCATCTAGTATCCTGTTTGGTATTGAACTGCGTTTACCATGTGATATCATGTTTGGTTCACCTGAAGAAGCACACTTAGAGGTTAATGACTATGTCGAACGTTTAAGGCAAAAACTGCACGATATCCATGAAGTGGTTAGAGAGCGAATAGAAATAGCCAGTGACCGCATGAAAGCGAGATATGACCTGAAAGCAAACTCTTCAGGGTTCAAAGAGAATGATCAAGTCTGGCTATACAATCCTCAACGCAAGAAAGGAAGATCACCTAAGTTGACACCACCATGGGAAGGGCCTTATAAAGTTGTTAAGAGAATTAATGATGTAGTCTACCGAATCCAGAGAAGCCCGAAGTTCAAGATGAAAGTTGTTCATCTAGACAGACTAAAACCTTACCTGGGAAATGTTGATCGAGACGATCAAACCTGAAGAGGAGGATAGTGTTACAAATTTAAGTTATTTAAATTTTATAATTGGAATTTATTTAGGTTTAGTGTAGTATTAGGTCGATTTATCTTAAGGTTGTATTCTTAGTCTAGGTTTTAGTTGCGTTGTCTGTGGCTTGCGGTCGCGGTAGTGCGGGAACTTTCCGGACGTCGAAGGCTGCCGGAAAGTTCGAGAGAGATGGACGATCCTATATATAGGGCCGGGGTCGCGCACCAGGCAGTCAGTCACAGATAAGTGCTGTAGTGGTCGTGAGATTAACACGAAGTTAATAGACCGATTATAGTAGTGAATTATTAGCAAGTTATTACTAAGTTTAAGTGCGTGTTTTGTACATAATTTGTCGAAATAAATTGACGTATCGTTTTCAACAATTGCGAGTTTTAATTTGTCGTTGTGAACCCGTAACAATATAATTTTTTTGTCGATCATGGATTATTTCTAAAGGTTTTTGCACTTTAAACCACCCTACAGTGGTGGTAATATAATTTAAGACTATTTTTTGTGGGAAGCCTATGACTGCACGGACTAGATTTCAGAAAAATGTCTTATCGCTACAAAATTTTTATTTGCTTTTTCTTTATTTCTAAAGGTACTTTTGAATATTGTGCGATTAAAACCACTGAGAAATGTTCTCTATGCTATTGCACGTTAGCGTGAACCAAATCGTTGTAGTTATTTGACGTCGCAGCCCACGAGAAAGACCGGCCCGGGCGCGGAAATATCACGTGACCGTAGGAGGCTCACAAAAAAACGCCTCACGGCCCGCTGTCATTATAAAACATGTGTGTTTTCAGTTTTGGTATGTTTGTTTACGTCGATTTTTTTTTAACTCGAGCACGAATTTTATGTGAATTTTATCAAAGTTATTAAAATAACGCAGCCCACGAAAAAGACTGTAGTGGGCTGCGTTAAAATAATTAATGGCTAATGAGTAAATTATAAAGAAAATACCTATAAGATAAACAATGCCGCGAACGTGTAATTAGTGTTGTTCCTTGCCGGTCCAACTATAAAACTGAAACCTAATATGTTGCAAACGCGAAAGAAGTGACATTTTCGATAGTGCGAGTGAAAAATGTATTCAGTTGTCATTTCTTATTGAACAATTAGGTCTCTTGAAAAGGTAACCTGAGAATCGAAGATATTGTGGATACACTTTAATGTTGGCTTCTTCTTTGTTTATCCAGTCATCCAGTGCATACACGTCAATTTACAATTCTAAGGTACTATGTCTTCCGCACCCTCACAATATTAAAAAACTGATTTGTGAAATATTGTTAACAGATAGTAATCTCTCTGGTAGTGTGAAATATTTAAAAAGTAAGATACAGCTTTTAAAAGAACATGAGTTGGTAGTTAACTTACACTTTAATGAAGTTTATATTAAACTTTGTGCTGGGTACATTCAGTTCATTGAATGTGAAAACCATCTCACTTATTCACAAAATCACTTGTTTCTTTTTTAAAAATTATTGTGAAATGTTTTATATTGAAAATTTTCCTTCAGATAACTCTAGCGAGTGTTTTTGTGGAGAAAAACTATTGTCTAAGCTTGAAAAAATTAGTTTAAGGGCATGTCAAGTTTTTTAAAATAATTTTATTAAAAAGCACAATGATTTAGTGTCTGCTAATAAATCTTTGAATAAGAACTCAGACAAAGATGATGACACTCAAAGAAAAATTAAAAAAAACTAAAAGCTTAGGTTTGATATGTTCAATTTTGAAAGACTTGTATAGATTTGAAGTTACTAACGATATTATGTACCTAACATACCTGAAGATATTAGAGTGCAAATTTTGTATAATTTTTTATTTTATAGATTCAGTTCTTTTATCCATAATAAACACATATATCAGCAAAATATTCTTTTCAATTTTTGCCTATAAAAGAACAAAAATTTTTTGTTAATTTATTTAAATTGTGTAGAAACTTATAATATATTAAGCAATACAATAAGAATCCTGGGACTCCTAAGATCACGTGACCGCCGACTTGCTTATAACGCGCCACGGCCGGTCTTTATCGTTGGCTGCGATTTGACCTCTATGTATGAAAAGAATACATTTAAACCGGTCGAGGTCAAGTCGATAGATTTAGTTGTTAAACCCTGGTTTCAGTGCTAAGTTTTAAAATCTTAGAAAATACTGGTGTAAAATTTTAAAGAGTTTCAATATCAGTAAAAGAGGAAAAAGTTTAATAGTTATAACATTAGATATACATACAGAAGTGAAAACGTTTAAAACAAATCAACAATTTTGCTACATTGTTTATGTAGTTGAGAAAGGTATCGTAGTACTCCCTCCAAGAACCGCCAAATTCCCTTTCGAGATCTTAATAAATAATACGTTTAATGATTTTATGATTCATTGAAGTTGTTTGCAACATTCAGGCCTTGACCATTCGATTTGACAGAACTACTGTCAAAGCGCTCGCCTGTTACAAGAAGAAGAAATGTTTTTAAGTTTATTTAGTAATTTCGGTAATTGAATAAAGTTATCAGTCAAGGGTAATATATAAAATAATACACTTCTAGTAGGTATAGGTATGGTTTATTGGGTCTGCTTGGTTTGTCTTCGGGTCTGTAAACTAAAAACTAATCGGCCCTTGGACACGAGCCGACTACATTCCGAGATCCTTAACTGGCTTGGTTTTATAAATTATGGGGTCCGATTGAGTTTTTAAATTGTTTTTTTTAGCAGACCTACTTTACAGAATCGACTATTAAGATCCGAAATTATTATCTGTGAATGTCTCAAAAAATAGTCTGATTAACTTCGCAATTGTGTCACGATGACCAAGCTGTATTCTGAGGAGCCCCATAAGGACGAAACAGTTAACTGTCATAACTTATTAGGTGTTCATTAGATCTTGGATCCCCGCATTGTTAAGCTGCCGAGCTACCCACGGAAAAATACGAGAGAAACAAAAACTTCTATTTGCCGGATTAGCCACGAAAACTTGTTTGATTTTTAAATTCACGGGTTCTAAAATTTACGTTTTAAAAAATAGTAGTTTACATGGTATTTATTTGATATCGATATCTCATTCCGTTCAAAAGTTCGCAAATTACCGAGGAAGTAATATTATAACTCCCGAGGAAAGCGACTGTAAAACTATGGAATCCACTTCACTGGCGTATATATGGGGGGGGGGCCTGGGCCCCCCCGAAGCTTAGATTTTTTTAGATATTTTCGACATATTTCATAAAGACAAACATAAAATACGCCCTCATGGGGTCTCGCCCCCCCCCCCCCCAAAACTGCCTCGGGCCCACCCCGAAACTTTTTTCTATATACGCCACTGATGGAATCTAATTAATGCGTTCTTTAGGCTACTATTAACCAGAGCTGTGTAAAGTTATCATGATTCAAAAATTGGGAAAGTTACCCCTAGACGGGTCATCTTATACAGGCCAATATCTTTGCTGCCAATTATATCCAAGTTTAATAAAAAAAAAAGTGCTTAAAATAATAAAACCAATTATAGAAAGACAATCTGAGGGCCCGGCAGTGCTTCGCCAAGTTCATGCAATTGCTGTACCATCTTTTCTTGAAACATTTCAGCCCAGATTTGACCTATCTAAAACTCGACTTCGGAATGAGCTACGCATCTCAAACTTTGCAGAGTCGTAGATCTTCATAAAGTAAACAACCCCTCCATGGACTTTATGGACTTCCATAAAGTAGTAAAGTAGTTACGAAATTTAAAAAAACGTCGAAATTGCCACTCACTCACTCATGTATAGATCATCAAAATTCTACTGTACTTCCAGACATGCTTCAAAGCTGAAATTTGGCAGACTGATAGAAATTATGACCCCTGGAAAAAACCCCAAAATTCTAATTTACTTCTTTCCACATATGTAAAATTGTGTAAAAGTAACAATGCCCACTTCCAGAAACGCTAGAGCTGAGCTTTGGCAGACTGATAGGATCTATGAAAAAAAACACCCCAAAATTATCTCCTCCTCTATAAAGTTATGTAAAAGTAACGCTGCCCACTTCCAGGAACGCAAGAGAGCTGAGTTTTTAAGACTGAAAGGCACTATGATAAAACTATAGGAAAAATTTAAAAACACCAACATTTTAATTTACTTCCCTCCCCTATACATGTAAAGTTATGTAAAAGTAACATTGTCCACTTCCAGAAACGCTAGAGAGCTGAGCTTTGGAAGGCTGATAGGAACTATGTTAAACCATTAGGAAAAAACGTTAAATAAGGCATTGCAAAAGTTTTGAACAATATTCCTAATATTTTCTACTTTAAAAATTAAATATGATCCAATTCCTTTAAAAAAGAAGTGAAATCATAACAAAAAACATTTTATGTAAAAAAAGCCAATTACGCGAAAATGGTATTCCGTAAAAAGAATTGAGATCAAATTAAAGCCAACTTCTCCAATACAAATTTAAAAATGAAAAGTTGACCAAACCGTTGGAAAAAATCAAAAAACCTCAAAATTCTAATCCCCTGTAAGGTTATGTAAAAGTAACATTGCCCACTTCCAGCAGCGCTAGAGAGCTGAGCTTTGGCAGACTGATAGGAAATATGATAAAATTATAGGAAAAAATTTAAAAACTCCAAAATTTCCCTCCCCTATAAATGTAAAGTTATGTAAAAGTTACATTACCCACTTCCAGAAACGCTAGAGAGCTGAGCTTTGGAAGGCCGGTAGGAACTATGATAAAACTATAGAAGAAAATTAAAAAACCCCAAATTTTAATTAACTTCTCTCCCCTCTAAATGTAAAGTTATGTAAAAGTAACATTGTCCACTTCCAGAAACGCTAAAGAGCTGACCTTTGGAAGTCTGATAGAACTATGATAAAACCATAGGAAAAAATAAAAAAACCTCAAAATTTTTAATAAGGCATTGCAAAAGTTTTGAACAATATTCCGCATCTTTTACTACTTTAAAACTTAACTGTTATCCAAATCCTTGAAAAAAGGAGTGAAATTATAACAAAAACATTTCATGTAAAGAAAAGCCAAGTACGCCAAAGTGGTATTCCGTAAAAAGAATTGAGATAAAAGTAAAGCCAAGTTCTCCAATACAAATTTCAAAATGAAAGGTTCTTACTAGTTTTGAAATGTTTTTCTAAGCTTGGCTATTACGGCTACAAATGACTCTTTGTACTAAAGTAATTTACTTTGTGCTCTTAGGCACAGTGCTAAATTGAACATAAGCTGGAATAGCAAAGTTTAAAAAAACATTTCAAAACTAGTAAGAACCAATTAGGTACTTTGAAATTTGTATTGGAAAACTTGGCTTTACTTTTATCTCAATTCTTTTTACGGAATACCACTTTCGCGTACTTGGCTTTTTTTACATGAAATGTTTTTGTTATAATTTAACTTTTCTAGCAAATTAAGTTAAAACCAAAATTGCTAACTCCTTTTATTGAGTATACAATAAAGTGTTTGACAAAAAAAAGTTTGGAAAGCTCTTCTCATTTATTCGCTTTGCGGTCAAGAAGTAAATTCTAAAAATGTCTACTCTATCCCTCTCCTCCCCCACTGCCTCAGCGAAATCCGGATACTTTCCGATAACATTCTTATTCGCTCCTGAGCAAAGTGGGTGGCGCCACATCTAATAATGAGCCATTTCTTGGCACAAAGAGCTATCCCTAGGGAATGCTATCAAGCTCTGCCAGACGTTTCATTTATATATAGAGCGTCCCACGACCGATGCTTAAACCCATATATTCATTTGTGGAACTAAGTTATCTGGATGAATTTAATAAAGAGAGAAAATATAGATATTTCCATGAGATAGAATGAAATGGCAAATAATATTCTTACTTTGTTGTTAAATTTCACAACCGCCTAATCGATTTGAGGAATTATTTTATGCGAGTGAGATAGTAACGAAGATGGGCGTAAACTTTGATGAGAGTAAGAAGAAAATAGAGAATGATTTGGTGAGTTTAAATAGATAAAGTCAGTTGAAGAGCTAAGCTCTTTTAAACGCCCACAGTTGATGATTTGAGCGAGGAGTTTACGCTGCGCTCGCTCTTCCGATTACAGCTTTCAAGCGGGGTAATCTTGGGGATAACTTGCGAAAATAGATACAGGGTGACTTTTACAGTTGTGACCATTCGTAAATTAAAAAATAATTAACAGCCATTCTACGAGGGCAGAGAACATAATATAAATGTTAAATGTTTTCTGACGAAGGTACAATATGAACCGGAATTTTGAAAAGTTTGTTTGTTTTCGTGGCTAATCGAGTAAAAAGAAGTTTTTGTTTCTCCCATATTTTTCCGTGGGTAGCTCGAAAGCTTAACCTTACGGGGGTCCAAGATCTAATGGACACCTAATAAGTGTTGATAGTTAACGGTTAAGCGGCGTAGCGTGGGGTGTGGTAAGCTATTAGCAGGATCGGCAAAGGCAAAACGATGGGGCGGCACATCGGCTGTCAAAGAATAAGAGAGTAAACAGGTTGACCTTTTTTTTGTTGGGTCGCAAATTTTTTTAGGGGAACCCGTTTTCTCCCGGGGAAGAGGTGGTGAACTTGAATTCACGGGAGCGTTCTTTCGAGAATAGAGCATTTACCTTTTTACGGTGAGGATTACTCACATTCTCCTCCCAAAAATTCAAGAATAAGTATCCGGAGACCGTATTCTTGACGGTCCGTGAGTTGAGTGTAGGGATTCAAGAATACAGCACCTGGTGTAAACACACGCTTGTGTGAACCTCCCAGTAGTGTCAACAGTGAAGATCAATGTATTATAGTAGCATAAAGAGCAGCGGCGTAGCGTGCCCGAAAGGGCGGGGGGGGGGGCGACAGCTAAAAAGGGCGCCTCTGAAAACTGATGAAAAATCTTACGGCAAAAAAAAAACCAAAAGGTCAAAAAGGCGCCTCTCACAAATCTTGCGACCAAAAAAAAAGAACCGCGCCGTCTCCAAAAAAAAAAAACAAAGGTCATCATATGTCAGGGGGCGGCCGATAAGTCACAAGGGCGCCTCTGACGAAATCTTGCAACTAAAAACAAAAAAAAAAGGTCATCATGTATGAGGGGGCGGCCGATACGACACAAGGGCGCCTCTCCCACCTATGGGGCGCCACTACCCTCGGGGCGGGGGGGGGGCGACGAACCCCCCGCGCCCCCCCACGCTACGCCGCTGATAAAGAGTAACGAGTCTCGATCGTACAAAAACGGAAAAGAGGTGTTAATCAAATACAATGAATACACAACTCTGTGTATTCATTGTCAAATGGTAAAATTTAGGGGAATTACCGAGAATTACTTAGTTTTAATTCGTTTTTTGTGGTAAATACTAGTACCATTTCATGTTTTGCTTTGTAAAATGTTAAAAACCAAGAAGTTTTTAATTCTTGCTCTCAGAGGTAAGTTTGGAAGGCGAATCTGAGAACCAAATGAAGACACCTAAAAAGGTTGCAGTAAAGTATGTTTTGGAATCACTTAAAGTGGTTCCGTTGCGTTAGAGCCTAAGAAATATTGAGACCGAGCAGTAGCTACTCATTGGTCAGCTAGATAAGTTCAGACTAAAATAACATCGTAATTTACCTAATAATATGTAAATTTTGAAGTTTCATAAAAATTCATAATTGTAGTATTTGTCAATACTTTAAATTGTCATTTTCAGCAGAACCTTATGGATTTGCTCTAAATTATAAGAATAGTTCCATTTAAAAGTTGATAGGTATATGGATTTATTATATTTTACCAATAATATTTCGATTTTAGAATAGACCTTCCGTAGTGTGAACGGTCTCCATGGTATGAACGTGCAGATTTTTTTCGTGTTCACACTGTATATGCAATTAATCAAAATATATCTTATGCAATCTTTAGAATAAAAATTAATGAAAAAATGCTTTATATTAATATATATTATTAATATTTTTGTTAAGCATGAATACTGCTGAAACCCCCAAAAACATAGAATTTCGGACAACCTGTACAGTACCCAGTTAATTCTGCATCAAAATTATGGAATTATATTTTCAAGACGATTATTATCGTCTGTCTCAAATGCCAGGCAGAGGCATGCTCCTAACTTTACCATGATGGCTTTAGACGCTGTCAAAATGTCTCTCTTTGTTCAAAGTTGGGTAATCCTTAACGCTGACGCTGCGCTCTAGCGGTGGGTATTAGAAAAGCCTCTGAACTTCTGGAACTTTCTCAAGCATATCTTAATTAAATCGCTTACTCCATCAAGTAATTATCGCGGTTTCCCCTAACGAAATTGTGGCATCACGTTAATAAAAGCAATTTTTTTCTGATATATTCCAAATCATAAAAAATATTAATTGTTTTATCTTTTGTAGGCTTTGATAATATACTCTTATTAGTCCACAGTTCACCGGTCTAATTTTTGTGATGGGCAGAATAAGGTCCTGGCTGTGACGTAGCACGTTGAAACTGGCACCCCGACCCCGACACAAAATATGATTCAGGAACGTTGCATCATCCAAAGCCAGCTTCTTATTACACACAAATTAACAACGTTTTATTGATTGAACTTATTATTATTATCCAATTATTTACTATCTCTTTTTAAACCAAGTAAAAAGTAGGGCCTAATAATCATAAACACACATGACATTAATAACTAAACAGTGTCCTACTCATTTCATTTATTAAACTTACTACTACTATGTCGGTTTAGAACGTTTTTCTACGTTGTCCGACGCCTATTCTCCACCTCCTTTGATCCTGACAATCATCTTCTGTCAGATTCTTTTGACTCATTGATCTTTGGATTGACTGTTGCCATTCTAGTTTAGGACGTCCTCTTTTTCTGCGCCCTACTGGTTGCCACTCTAGGACCTGTTTTGGTAATCTTTCGTCGTTCATCCGTTGTACATGGCCGTACCATATCAGTTGCCTTTTAGTGATGTCATCCGTTATGCTTCCCTCGATTCCCATTCTTTCTTTTATGATCTCATTTCTTATGTGATCCAATCTAGATATTCTCATTGATCTTCTTATTGCATCCATTTCGACACTTTCCATTTTTGTTTTGTATTTTTCTGTTACGCGACAAGTCTCTATTCCATACAACAGCGTGCTTTTTACCATTGTTTCATATATGTTAAATTTTACATTCTTTCTTATCTCTCTGCTCCATAAAATACTGTTAAGACATCCAATAACCTTTTTTGCTTTTACTATTCTTTTTTCCAATTCTTTACAGTCTGTTCCTGTCTTATCAAATGTGACACCCAAGTATACATACTCATTGCATGGAGATATTGTTTGTCCATTGTCTAGTTCTAACTCACTGGATTCGTTTCCAATACATAAGTACTGTGTCTTGTCCACGTTCACTGTTAGTCCCCACGTTTGGTATTCTTCCGTTAACTTTCTCATCATATACTCCATGTCTTCTTTATCATTAGTTACAATTACTTGGTCGTCAGCAAACTGTAGTGTGTATATAGTAAATCGGTCGTTAAGTTGTATTCCCATGCCGTGCGCTTTACGTTTCCAGTTTTTTAGAGCCACTGCGATATATATTTTAAAAAGAGTTGTCCCTGTTTTAAGCCTTTTGTTACCAGGAATTCTTTTGAAAGTCGATTTCCAATTTTTAGATTTTGACCCTTTGTATAGTTCTTTTATCGCTTTTATGTATGTATGATTGATATTAGTTTGTTCCAACACCGTCCATAATTTTTCTACTGGAACGGTATCATATGCTTTTTGTAGGTCCACAAAGGTAACATGAGTCTCTATATTTCTGGCGCTTCTTTTCTCAATTACTTGTTTTAGACAAAAAACATTATCACTACAAGATATACCTGCTCGAAACCCACTTTGCTCTTCTTCTTCTTGTTCATGAAAATCATTCTCTATTAGATCTCTAAGAATCCTACCGTACAATCTACTTAGAGTGCTGGTGACTGAAATTCCTCTGTAATTGTTACAATCCAGCTTGTTTCCTTTTTTATGTATTGAGGATATAAATGTAATTTTCCAATCATTAGGTACTGGATGTCCGTTTATGCATTGATTGATAATATATGTGAGATTTTCGAGTAGTTTCTCTGATCCATATTTGAGCATTTCAGCATATATTCCCCCAGGTCCGCTAGCTTTTCCGGATTTACACTAAACTTACACATTATTATTATCCAGCTACTTACTCTCTCTTTTTAACTCAATGAATGTAGTAAGACGGGCGCACACCAATCTAAAACAGTTATGAGATTATTTTGCAAAGAGAAGTGTTTATAAGATGGGGCGAGTTCGTAAAGTAATCGATGAGCTCATGGATGACAACACTCAAGTTCTTAAATTAATCAGTGCAATTCGTTGAAATCCATCGGGTTTGTAAATTATCTGATGAATTCCACCAAGTCACCAATCGATGGCATCAATGCTCACCGACTCTCAGGGTCGGTGAGCAATCTTCGATGAATGTCAGTCACGTCAAAATCAGCTGCTTTTTCTTTTTTTTATTCGGCTGATTGATTTTTTAAATTTTTTTATTGTTTTTTTTGTTAAATGCCTCACGATGTGAGTAAGCAAAGTTGCGATGGACATCTTGGAAGACAAAAATAGTGACTCAAAACTAGGATGATGAAGATCTGGAGTTGGTATCACCAGACCGCGGCATTAAAGAATGGAAGGTTGCGTTGAAAATATTGTTTCCAATGTGCTCCACGTTCTTTTTTATTTTTCGATGGTCATCGGACTCACCAATCAAAAAAGTCAGATGAACGTCATACGTCATATGTCAAAAAACCGAGGTCATCGGTGAGCAAAATTAGATTACTTTACAAACTCGCCCATGCCATTTTGACATTCAATGTCAACTGACTTTCTTCCGGCAGCGCACAGTGGGCTCGGGGACCTGAGTTTTCGCCAAAAGGAATGAAACAAAAAACATATTTAAACTCCCGAACACCTTGACTAAATAAGAGAAGATAACATTAAACATTGAACTATGCCCAAAAGGTAGATAGGTGCGTTTCTAGAAACATTGAGTAAAATAATGTTGAAAAAAATCCTAAAGAGTGTACAGAAACAATTTTTGAAATCGCTCAATATTTGTGAAAGTTATAGCTACAACTATTACTAATTAGGAGGGTGGGGAGGAAAGAGGGAGAGGGAGGGGGAACTAGTAAAATAGTGTTGGAAAAAAATCTTAAAGCGTGCACAGAAAGAATTTTTGAATAAAATTCTGCGAATATGGTTTTTGAAGACGGTGGGGGGAAATCATGGGTGGGTTTTTTTTCCAATTCTCTCAAAAACTAAGCTTTCTAGGGAAAATATGTTGTATCTTTAATGTAGAAAACAAAATTTCCTTTTTAACGATATATAAGTCAGTGGGGTGCGACTAATGAGAAACTCTCCAGAAGCGTCTGTTTATTGAGGTAATGTAAAAAAAATTTAATATGTTTATAACATGTTTTACCAGATTTTCTTAAAGCCAACCTCTATTTAAATAAATTGGTAAAAAAAAGTTTTTAAGTCACAAGCTTTTATAAAATGCACTAAAAATTAAAAAATAATTTTCTAACATTCTAATATTATCATAATAATAAAAGCGATGGCCGACTGATAGAAATTTTGACGATGTTAGCACGATAAGATATCCGTATCAATTAAATATCACTATTTGCAAGAATCTGTCTAGCAGAAAAATGCAGAGGTACCAAACCCACCCAACCCGACCCAAGATACCCCAGAATTTCTCTGACATAGGTATGGCAATGGCATAACATTGCGGCACATCAAACATATCTTTGATGACCTGCTATGTTGAATATTCTTTAAGTGTTTAGATCACAAATTTAGATTAATTTATGCTTTGATTTGCGGCCATCGCTTTTATTATTATGATAATATTAGAATGTTAGAAAATTATTCTTTAATTTTTAGTGCATTTTATAAAAGCTTGTGACTTAAAAAATTTTTTTTACCAATTTATTTTCTACTTTTTAGTCTCAGCT
Source organism: Aspidapion aeneum (assembly GCA_963576565.1). Lineage (NCBI taxonomy): Eukaryota > Metazoa > Arthropoda > Insecta > Coleoptera > Brentidae > Aspidapion > Aspidapion aeneum. The sequence continues at coordinate 14,188,856 of OY755038.1, read as the reverse complement.
ATCTACTCTATTAAATGCAAATATTTGTTTAATAACAGAACAGAAGAGTTTATTCTTGATTATAATGAAATCGCTGATCGTGAGTTGTTTAAAAACTCATTTTTCTATTGGGGGAAGGAGAGGGTGGGGGTAGAGGTAGAAATATATTTTTTGTTTGGGCTGTATTGCCATCGGACCTTTATGCATATACCAAGTTTTATAAAAGTCATTTAAAGTGAAGTGTATCAAAAACGCATTTTTTATGAAAGGGGGTGGGGGGTAGGGGTGGGAGGACATTTTTTCATTATTGTTGTATTGTCATTGGACCACTATATGAATACCAAATTTCATCCAAATCGGATAATGGGAAGTGTGTCCAAAACTCATTTTTCTATGAAAGGGGGTGGGGGTAGGGGTGGGAGGATATTTTTCTCTTAATATTGTATTGTCATCGGATCACTATATGTATACCAAATTTGTGTGTCAAAAACAAGGAAGGGGGTGGGGGTAAGGGTGGGAGGATATTTTTTTCTTATTGTTGTATTGTCATGGGACCACTATGTGTGTACCAAATTTCATCCAAATTAAAAGCTTGTAAAAATGTGATCATTACTTAGGTATATTATACTCGGTTTTATCTTCTAAAAATTTCAGGTTTTCGGGGGTTTGGGGGGTTTTTTCAGCTAAAATTTAAAAACCGAATATAATTTTATTTAAAGGATAGATTTTACACTTTCTTTATGCATTTCTGTGTCACTGTGGCTTTAGGGCGTCAACTTAGTTAAATTAGTAGAACACGACTATAAGAGGAGGGGGGATACAAAAAATGGACCAAAAACTAGTCCGGCAGCGTCCGGATCGTTAACCTATGACCTCAGATAGAACCGATTATCAAACTGCAGACCTCATTTTCCATGCTCAACTATCTCGAGCGCCTGCATTATATGACAGGGTTTATAAAATATTTGTTCGTAAGAGGTTTATAATCTAACTAGTTAGTTAAAATAAAATAATAAGTTTTATCAAAGTATCGTAGGTAGGTTAGGTATAGGTATAATTTATTGATATTATCTCTCTTTTCCTTTAAAATATTCGATCATATCTTTGTAAATTGAAATCTTGTGTAATAGGCCGACTCTATCATTAAATAGAAACCAAAATACTATCTAAACGTTAACACCTTTTTTTAGAACTCTCCAAATTTGGGGTTTTGTAATACCTTATCATTTAAGTTAGTTTTCAATCCAAGTTTGATAAAAATCTATATTTTTACATTTAAAAAAGCGAAGTGTAAAGAAACGATCAAAAATTATGTGCTTAGTTAATTTTTAGTAAATTATTTTAAAAATCCTGGGAATCGGTCAATAAAAAAACTGTTGTTTGTTCGTTTCTGACGTTTCAGTTTATTCAAACCATCCTCAGACATTTACATTTATTTTATTTATATTATATAATATAATCATAACAAAAACATTTCATGTAAAAAAAAGCCAAGTACGCGAAAATGGCATTCCGTAAAAAGAATTGAGATAAAAGTAAAGTCAAGTTCTCCAATACAAATTTCAAAATGAAAGGTTTGTGACTAGTTTGAAAATGTTTTTTTTAAACTCTGCTATTACAGCCAAACTTCTTTATGTTCAATTTAGCACTGTGCCTAAGAGTCATTTACAGCCGTAATAGCCAAGTTTAGAAAAATATTTCCAAACTAGTAAGAACCTTTCATTTTGAAATTTGTATTGGAGAACTTGGCTTTACTTTTATCTCAATTCTTTTTACGGAATGCCATTTTCGCGTACTTGGCTTTTTTTTACATGAAATGTTTTTGTTATGATTTCACTTCTTTTTTAAAGGAACTGGATAATACTTCATTTTTAAAGTAGTAAAATATGCGGAATATTGTTCAAAACTTTTGCAATGCCTTACTTAAATTATTGAGGTTTTTTAATTTTTTTCCATGGTTTTATCGTAGTTCCTATCAGCGTTCTAAAACTCAGCTCTCTAGCGTTTCTGAAAGTGCACAATGTTACTTTTACATAACTTTACATGTATAGAGGAGGGAAATAAATGAAAATTGTCGTGTTTTTAAATTTTGTCCTATAGTTTTATCATAGTTCCTATCAGTCTACCATTGCTCAGCTCTCTAGCGTTTCTGGAAGTGGGTAATGTTACTTTTACATAACTTTACATTTATAGGGGAGGAGAGTAAATGAAAATATTGGGCTTTTTAAATTTTTTCCCATGGCTTTATCATAATTTCTATCAGCATTCCAATGCTCAGGTCTCTAGCGTTTTTGGAAGTGGGCAATGTTAGTTTTATATAAATTTACATTTATAGGAGAGGGAAGTGAATTAAAAAGTTGGTGTTTTTAAATTTTTTCATATAGTTTTATCATAGTGTCTTTCAGTCTTAAAAAGTTCAGCTCTCTAGCGTTTCTGGAAGTGGGCAGTGTTACTTTTACATAACTTTACATTTATAGGGGAGGGAAGTAAATTAGAATTTTGGGGTTTTTTAATTTTTTTCTATAACTTTATCATAGTTACTATCGGTCTTCCAAAGCTCAGCTCTCTAGCGTGTCTGGAAGTGGGCAATGTTACTTTTACTTAACTTTACATTTATAGGGGAGGGAAGTAAATTAGAATTTTGGGGTGTTTTAATTTTTTCCTATAGTTTTATCATAATTCCTATCAGTCTGCCAAAGCTCAACTATCTAGCCTTTCTGGAAGTGGGCAATGCTACTTTTACATAACTTTAAATGTATAGGGGAGGGGAGTAAATTAAGATTTTGGGGTTTTTTGATTTTTTCCAGGGGTTTGGTCATAAGTTCTATGAGTCAGCTTTGTAGCATGTCTAGAAGTACAGTAGAATATTGATGATCTATACATGAGTGAGTGAGTCAGTGAGTGAGTGGCAATTTCGACGTTTTTTGAAACTACTTTACCACTCTAAGGAATTCCATGAAATTTGGAGGGGTTGTTAACTCCATGGAAATCTACGACTGTGCAAAGTTTGAGATTCGTAGCTTAGGTCAAATATCGGCTGAAATGCTTCCAGAAAAGATGGTTACGGCGCGCGAACTTGGCGAGGCACTGCCGTGCCCTCAGATAGCAATTTTTGCATTAATTATTTTAAAACCATCGATGTGGTGGTTTCAAAGTCTGACTTTGACAAAAACGGAATTCTTAAACACCGGATATTATAGTACAAATTATCTAAATTTCAGGCGATTTTATTGAAATTCCTTTGATTGGCCATTGCAAATGTCCACTAATTTGCTGTAGTTACTTTGTAGTCCTTCCTGCTCCCACCCATTACCCCTCCTCTCATTTTATCAAATGTAGAGCGATTTCAAAAATTCCTTTTGCATACGCTTTCAGATTTTTTTTTCCAACACCATTTTACTAGTCCCCCCTCCCTCCGCCTCTCCCTCTTTGCTCCTCGACATCCTTATTAGTTATAGTTATAGTTAACTATATATACTATTACTTTCACAAATATAAAGCGATTTCAAAAGTGCTTTCTGCACACGATTTAAGACTTTTTTCCAACATCAGTTTACTAGTTTCCCCCTCCCTCTCTGCTCCCCTCCCTCCCTATTAGTAATAGTTGTGGCTATACCTTTCACAAATATAGAGCGATTTCACAAATTCTTTCTGCACATGCTTTATTTATCCAACATCATTTTACTACCCCTACCGGCATTGAATTATACTGCTGGCTTGATGCTTTCGTTGGGAACTTGTTAAAACTGTTTGGTTTTCACTATCTCCAACGTCGACCACAGGGAAACGAGTGATCCCCGTCTGGAACATGTCCTGATAGTCAGGACATGTTCCAGGCGGGGATCACTCGTATCCCTGTGGTCGACGTTGGAGATAGTGAAAACCAGTTTTAATCATTTTACTAGTTTCCCCCTTCCTCTGCCTCTCTTCTCCCCACCCTCCTTATTAGTAATAATTGTAGCTATACCTTTCACAAATTTAGAGCGATTTCAAAATTTATTTCGGCACACGCTTTAAGATTTTCTTCGACACCATTTTACTAGTTCCGTCCTCCCTCTCTCCACCCCCACCTTCACTAAATCGAAGGTAACACTGTTCGCGTCCCTAAAAGATCTACACGTACTTTTTGGGTAAAGCTAAATGCATCGTGCTTTTTATAAGGCTGAATAAGAATTAAACCTAAAAGTTGGAAATAAAAAAAAATTAAATAAAAAAACACCCAACTCCAAAATTTTCTTGTAACTACTAGCCGCAGTTGGGTACAAAATTACCCAATAACCTGATTCATGAAAATCCAAAACTGTATAATTTTGTAAGTGCGCTTTGGGCATCAAAACTAAAAGTTGAAGCATGTCGTACATTATAGGTATACCTATCAATTTTGTACTCAACTGCGACTAGTTTTTTATTAAAAAAATTTTTTACTGTTCGATTCGTTTTAAGAATGACGTTTTTGATAATGTCCAGTTATTATTAATGTATAGGGACTTTTTGCGATAGATGTTTTATCCTGTATATAAACTAAAAAACAGAAAATATTTTGCATTTGGCAACCAGTCCGAAACTTGCCGATAGACCATGGAGCAGCTGGGAAATGATGCGTGGATTTTCCAACAGGGTTTTCTATTTTTCCCGGTTAATTGAAAATGGAGCGGGCGCCTATTCATTTTTCGCCGCGATCCGTGATGTGAAAATTCTAGGGCTCACAGTAAAACCGTTTATACAGAGGCGGCGCACTTGCACCTATTAATAATTAATGTTTAAACACATTACGTACCGAACTAACTAGCAATAGATAGTTTAAGTTGTGCTACGTATTTTTACGTAAAACTGCACGTTAAGCGCTCTACGTTTTGTTCCAAATTTGAGTTTAAGTTGAATGTTTTTACGTTACCATAACAAGTCTACTAATAGCAGATAATATGGAATTCGGCACTGTGTTTTTTTGATGTTACAATTTTATTTTTTGTCTTTTCAACTACAGTAAGAATATACTTATTTGCAAAGAATCGTTTGTACCACAGTAAACAGACCGCAGGTCGGTAGTACGGAAACTGCCTTGTAAATTTTTTATAACTGTTTTTAGTTTTGGTCAGCGCCCTCTAAGAGCTGGCCGGTCGAACTACACTTAGTGCGGGAGTTGAGCGTAATTTTTGGAGCACTTTTAGTGCAGGGGATGAGCGTTATTTCTATGAGTCTTTTAAACCGGCTGTCCCGAGAGCATATTATCCGCGCGGATTTTTTTTTTCTCGGGCTTTGATTGGTTGAAATTTTTAAATCAACCAACCAGAGCCTGGGAAAGGATAAATCCGCGCCGCTTATACGCTCTATGGACAACCAGCATTTATGTGTGAGCTAATGCGGACGAACTCAAACCGATCAACTGCGCATGTGTCACTCGCTTCTTTTGGAAATTCGTTTCTCTTGAGCCGAAAGGAACAATAAAGAGAATAAAGTAAAAAAGAGAGTAGCACATGCGTAGTTGAAAAAAACCGGTTTCAGTTCCGAAATTTTTCCACCAGTAAGCTGATTGTCATTAAAAATAGGATTGAATAAAAAGTATTTTTTCTTAGCATAGTAAGTATATTATAAAAAGATATATATGAAACACATTAATGATTACTAACAAAAATATAAAGGGTGCAAGCCTAGTTATTCTGTGATTAAAAGAGTCATTAAATAATATTAAAACATTAATATAATCTTGATACTTAAAATAACTTAGAAAGCCGTGGCGTAGCCAGGGGGGGGGTCAAAACTCCCCCCGTTGGCCAATGAGAGTACTAATAGCAATAGAAAAATATAACTTTTCAATTGTAGAAAATAATATGAGTACTTATAGATATAGATACAATACAATACAATTTATGAAAAAAAACTTGGGTTGAAGACAATTTGAATTACCAAGTTTTACTCTATTATACCTATTGGTGAAGGCGCAAGAAAGTTATAAGGAATTCTTTTCACAGAGAGACCAATTTAACTATTTTTAATTTTTTACCAAAATATTAGTTTAATAATACATAAAATCTGTCTTTTTGCTTTCATGAAAAGTTATGGAAAACTCGGGAAATTTTCGAAAAATTCGAAAAATAACAAAATGTTCTGAAAAACTCGGAAAATTTTCGGAAAACTCGGAAAATCTTCGGAAAAACTCTATAAAAAATCGGAAAAACCCGTGATAAACCCGGAAAATTTTTAAAAACTCAGGAAATGATAGGGAAAACTCGGAAAATTTTCGGAAAACTCTGGAAATATTCAGAAAAAACTCGGGAAATAATCGGAAAAACTAGGAAAAAGTGTTTATCGGAAAATTTTTAAAAAATTTAGGAAAACTCGGGAGATGTTTGGGAAACCTAGTTAAAAACTGGGAAAAACTAGGAAAATTTTTGGAAAAACTCGGAAAATGGTTGAGGTGGCATGGCAAAACCCCCATTGCCAGTTTCTAGCTACGCCACTGTAAAAAGTAGTGCTCATTTGATCCCAATGCAAAAAAAAATATAAAATTTGTTAAGGGATTTAAATCACACTTCTTTTGTAAGTAACAAAGAAATTGTTGACATTACATCATACCTTCTGCTTGAATAAACAGTTATACTTAAACAAAAGAGTCTTATAAAACTAAAAAAGTCCAAAAAAAGTCTATAAATTCACTGAAAAAACACAAATTAACAAAAAAAGCTTCGAAGAGAACTTCCACACAAGAACAAAGAGTACGAAAAATGAAAATGGCGATAGGTCGCTAGGCGGCTGACACCCTGTCAAAAATGTCAAAGTAATTTTGCACGCCCTCTAATAGCTGGCCCATTTTTCAATAGTTTTTGGCGGGAAAGTCCGAGTGTCTATACTACCGCCTTGCGGTCCGTGTACTGTGGTTTGTACTGGAAGCGGAAATTATCGTCTAGGCCTCATTTTTCGATCGTTCAATCAACCAATTCTATTCTTTGGTAACGTTAAGGTGCCCGCAGACTGCCGTAAGCTAACGTAAATACGTAAGCTCTTAACGTGACCTTGACGACGGTGTGACGAAGTGCGCTTGCGTAACTGTCAAATCTCATGCTTACGTAAAAATACGTAGCACAACTTAAACTATCTAATACCTATGTAATTATACCTTCCCTACCTAAAAAAACCTGAAATTTTTAAAAACAAAGTTTTCTTTAAGGCCAGGGCGTAGGTAGGTCATCATCTCTCTCTCTCTCTCTCTGGGGGGGGGGGGAGGGGGAGAGTATAAAAAATTTCAACTCAACTCACGGTTTTACATATCTTTCGAAAATAGGTAAAAGTGACGAGTACGGAAACCGGTTTGAGGGGGGGCATTACCCCCTTGTCTCCCCCCCTTATCTACGCTCTTGCTTTAAGCCTATGATTTTTGTATATATTTTCCACATATTTCACGAATAAACACATAAAATAGCATGAAATACGACATTATGAGGCCTCGGGCCCCCCCCCAAGACATATTCCTGGGTGCGTTACTGCTTTAAGTTATACAAACAAACAAAATTTTAGTAACTTCTATTAACAGCTATGTCATTTCAAATTAATGATGCATGAAGAGAGGGGGGAGCACTAGTTGAGAAGACAGTAGATTTCTGTCTTGTAATTTTACAAAGCCTCATTGTGAAAGTGAATTGTTTTTAATTTTAATTTGGAGATGCTAGTGGGTGGGTGGACAAATATGTTTTTAACAAAAAGGAAAACAATACCCACATAGCACAATCACGTGTTTAACACGTAAAAAAGGCGTGAGAAAAAAAAATTGATTTTAAAAGCTGCTAGAAAAAAACGTTTATTTCATATATGAAAACAAGCTTAATAGGTCATTCATTAACGTTATAAAAAGTAACGCTGCTAAAAACTGCGTTTTAATAAATCCATTATCAAATTAAAACAGCAATGTTTTTACGTTAGTTTCAAGTGATTTTTATAAACGTTAAAATCACATTAGATTTACGCCTTTTCTACACGAATTTTAAAACGCGACTTGCATGGCTTTTCTACCAAATATTTTTGAGATTTTACTAGCAGCAGCACCACCTATTGTCGGGATTTTTCACTTTGACGAAATCTATCAGGCAGTGCTTTGGCCTCTAAACTCCAAAAACCTGATCCACGATCACGACGCATCTGTTATTAACCTGATAAAGACACATTAATATACTGTGAAAGTGTTTATTGTTAAAAAATCTTGTTTAGCTTTAAAAAAAAATAATAATGTGTAAAGATAGATATATAGATATTTTGTCTTGCCTTGAGCGCCATCCTTAAAATTGTCTTGAAGTGTTGGAGTCTTAAACTAGTGAACTTTTATAACTTCCTTTCGCGTCTCTTTTAAGTTAAAAAAATGTTATTAAAAGAACGTGACCAAAAAAGACGCCGAAAGTTAGTAGGTTTGAGAAGTCTTAATCTAGTGACGTTTTAGAACATGTTGTGGAGGACTTTTCAAGTGTGAATTTGGTACATGAAAATAACGAAGGTAAAAAACACGTTATATACACAGCACCAGAAACTTCAGCAAAAAGTACATTTTTATAGCTTGATTTCTCCTTGTTTTTAAGTTATCTTTAAGCATGTAGATTTAACAAAATAAATATTACATGGTATGAGGTTGTTTTCAAGTTAAAAAAAACTTTGATATTTTTGTTCACGTTAATTTAATGTTGATGTGATATTTGTGCTATGTGGGTATAATTTTTAATCAAATGTTTAGGTCAAAACTTTTGGTTTAAACTATAAGGACACACACACACGCACGGGAGTGACGGTTTTACATTGTTTTTAGCAAATTAAACTTATTTTTTTTGTAAAAAAAATCTTTACTGGCCATTTTTAAAAAGTTTGTAACAATTTAAAAAAAAGAGAACTTGTGGAGTGGAGACACCAGAATATTCATTTATGCAATTATTAGGTAATTAGGTATATGGTAGAAAGGGGCACGCCTCTGATTTTATTTATCAGTTTTATACCGCGATGAGAACGCTGCGCTTTTGTTTCCAGAGAATTCCTATGGATTATTTTGTTTCCAAATGGAAACTGGCAATGTTCGTCGTCCATAACGCTGCTTTCAGGATGAAATGGAATGAAACGTGGAGTTTTCCGTTTTGCCACTATAACTAGTAGGATTATACATACATTTTAAATTTTAATTAAATTAAAATTAGGTATAAATATGATACATAGAAACTATATTACTAATTATTATTTAATTAATATCTTTTTATTAATTAATATAATATATAATATGGATTATCATGGTTTCTATGTACCATATTGAATATTTAAATAATAAATTTAAATTTAATTAAAATTATAATATATATAATCGATGCGATCAAAACCTAGTTTAATCTTTAGACAAAAAAATAAGAATAATTAATTTTTATGTACTTTTTTTATTTTGTGTTTTCATTCCCATTTTATTTTTGATTAAATTTTCGATTTACTGTTTTTAAAGTATTTTTCACTAAATAAAAAATCAAAATATCAAATGAAACCAAAAAATTTAAAAATACAAATTAACGAAAGTATAAAAAATATTATATTGAGTTAAAAGAAAATTTTACACTGATGTTTGAACTCTCATAAAAAGGTTGATTTTATCTAAAATAATATTTATTTTATATCTCAAATACTAAAAGTGACAGATGAAATTCAGTTTTACAGTTGGATTGTTAATTTTTAAAAATATAGAGTAGTTTTCGGAGAAAATGGTTTGCAGAACAAAATTTTTGCAATATCAAAGAATAACTGGAAAGTTGAAAAAAATTGCCCCGCGCGAAAATTTTTGAGAAAAATTCAGTACTTCTTGGAGAAAATAGCACTGCAAAAATTTTTTTTGATAATCTTAGAAAAAAACTTTTTGAAATCTTTTTGGAAAAATATAACGCTACAAAAGGATTTAGAAATACTAACGTGGACAAGACAGTACTTATGTATTGGAAACGAATCAAGTGAGGTAGAAGTAGCCAATGGACAAACAATATCTCCATGAACTGAGTATGTCACATTAGATAAGACAGGAACAGACTGTAAAGAACTGGAAAAAAGAATAGTAAAAGCAAAAAAGGTTATTGGATGTCTAAACAGTATTTTATGGAGCAGAGAGATAAAAAAGAATGTAAAATTTAACATATACGAAACAATAGTGAAAAGCACGCTGTTGTATGGAACAGACACTTGTCGCGTAACTGAAAAATACAAAACAAAAATGGAATGTGTCGAAATGAATGCAATAAGATCAATGAGAATATTTAGAACATACAAGAAAGAATGGGAATCGAGGGAAGCATAACAGATGGCATCACTAAAAGATAACTGATATGGTACGGCCATGTACAACGGATGAACGACATCAAAAGCACAGCCTACCTATTAGGTAGGCTGTGTCAAAAGATTACAAACTGAGATCCTAGAAATCCTAGAATCGCAACCAATAGGGCGCAGAAAAAGAGGGCGTCCTAAACTGGAACGGCAACAGTCAATCCAAAGATCAATGAGTCAAAAAAACCTGACAGAAGATGATTGTCAGGATCGACGGAGATGGAGAATAGGCGTCGGACAACGTAGAAAAACGTTCTAAACCGACATAGTGGTAATTCAGAAACATCCTGTGCAAGGTTATAGTTTTGTTTACAAGTTCTTAGTTCCCACAGTAGCAGTTAGTATTAGAAGTGGTGCAAAAATAAACAGGCAATATGCTTTCAATCAGAAGCTTAATCGGCATGTCAAAAAGGCGTCATCCTCTTTATTTCAATCACTGGATAATAGAGGCAGTCAGACTTATTTGACCGCACTCTTTTTCAATCAAAACGGGAGCTGATTTATCCTGGTGGGCGTTAAGTTGATCCTGTCCAATGTCTTATTCCACGACATTGACATATGTTAAGAGTTCTAAAAGTTTTAAACATAAAGGATCATCCGTCCCATGTGGAGCGGGCGTTAGAGAATACAATACGCTGGCTCAAGCTTCGAGTTTAATTACGAGGGATAAATCATCAGAAGTGCAGTGTGAAGCGCCCTCTAACAGCCACAGTAAAAAAGTGTCCATATTCGCAAGTACCAATTTTAAAAATAATCCGTTTAAAACTGTTCGTAATATTTTAAAAAATCAATTTTAATTTTTTAACTTTAACAACCTGTTTCTCAGAAATGGAGCAATTTCAGACCCTACCCACATAATACAAAAATCACATCAACGTTAAATTAACGTGAACAAAAATAAAGTTTTTTTTTTACTTGAAAACAACAGCATAACATGTAATATTTATTTTGTTAAATCTACATGCTTAAAGATAACTTAAAAACAAGAAGAAATCAAGCTATAAAAATGTACTTTTTGCTGAAGTTTCTCGTGCTGTGTATATAAAGTGTTTTTTACCCTCGTTATTTTCATGTACCAAATTTACACTTGAAAAGTCCTTAGTTTGTTCTAAAACGCCACTAGATTAAGACTTCTCAGACCTACTAACTTTCTGCGTCTTTTCTGGTCACGTTTTTTTAATAACATTTTTTTTAACCTAAAAGAGACGCGAAAGGAAGTTATAAAAGTTCACTAGTTTAGAAGACTACAACACTTCAAGACAATTTTAAAGATGGCGCTCAAGGCAAGACAAAATATCTATATATCTATGTATATACATTATGTTTTTTTTAACTAAACAAGATTTTTTAACAGTAAACACTTTCACAGAATATTAATCTGTCTTTATCAGGTTAATAACAGATGCATCGTGATCGTGGATCAGAGATCAGTTCCTTAACAGGTTTTTGGAGTTTAGAGGCCAAAGCACACTGCCTGATAGATTTCGTCAAAGTGAAAAATCCCGACAATAGGTGGCGTTGCTGCTAGTAAAATCTCAAAAATATTCGGTAGAAAAGCAATGCAAGTTGCGTTTTAAAATTCGTGTAGAAAAAGCGTGAAACGGGGTGATAAACAACCAGAATAATACCTTAAAATTCTGTTTGTTCCTAAACGTAAATAATAAGATTACTTTAACAAATAAACAGAATTTACTGTTTGTGTGTGTTCACTAAATTCAATTTTTTAACAACACAGTTTACCAATCTATTGATAAGCTAACTATTATTTAATTTTAGGTTTCTTTTTAATGCATTTTTAACGCTAACAAAGGTAATGGTCGACCACAGTGAACGCAGCGTGAGGTAGGATGCGGGAGGATGGTCGAGGTGGTAGACGTGGTACTGAGCCTCAAAAGTAGTTCCGCGGAGCTCATTTAGTACTTTTTCAAGACAAATATCATAATTATGAGTAGTAATGGTTTTTAAACTAAAAACGAAAACTTTCAGAAAATAGTGAAGTAATGTTACTTTAAATGCTCGCAGGCGACATGAGCCACAGGCAAAAATGTTTTAAATACAAAAGGAACATTTTTAAACAAAAATCGATAAAACAAGAAAAGTTGATAGCAAAATTCATTGTTTTAAGGTAAAATTGGTTAAAAACTGGTGAATTGTCTGCATTAGATTTCTAACAAAAATTTAATGCAGACGTAAAATCAAATCAAATCAAATCAAATTGGGTTAAAATCGTTTTTGTGAAAAGTGCATTTATAATCAAATGATGTCTTTCTTAAATAAATACAACATTATCGGGAAAAATTAAAATGGATTTTACCCGGGTAGGTCCACCGAAACCGCCGGTCATGATCTTGTGTCTTACATATACACCGCACTAGATAAGGGCAAATATGTGGGAGCACTGTTTTTTTACCTGTCTCGGGCTTTTGACACCCTGGATATAGGCATGGTTAGTAGAAAACTTTATGCAATTGGATTCAGAGGTGTTTTCCTGTCTTGTATCGTGTCATTTTTGAGTCACCGGAAAATATATGCTAAGGTTGAAAACGAAACATCGGACCATTTTGACGTTGATCTTGGAGTTCCACAGGGCTCTGTATTGGGCCCTTTAATTTTTCTATTATTTATAGAAGATATAAATGAATATATTAGTTCTGAATGTCTGGTAGTCTACTGCGATGACCTAACTGCTGCAGGATCAGCTGACAGTCCTGGGGAGCTTCAGGATCATTTGAATGGTGATGCCAAAGAATTTACCAGAAATCGTTTTAATATTGAACTCGGATAAGACAGTTTGTATCCAGTTCTATAATCGAAATGCAATTAATACTGATTTCTTTATAACAGTCAATAACAGCCATATTGAACTCTCAAACTCCACAAAATTTTTGGGCACTATGATAGACAGTGATTGAGATGGGAAAGCAATATTGAGCAGGTTTGTACAAGAATCAGTTGGGGTTATTACGCAATATTGCAGCTAAAAAATCTTTTAGATATTGATCAACTATTAAATATATATTACGCTTTAATATATTCACATATAAGCTATAATATTGCACTTTGGGGTTTAGCCAGTAACGTCAATAGAGTGTTTATCGATCAAAAAAAGATAATTCGACTGATGTTTAACTTAAAAACTGCTGATTCTTGTAAACCGTATTTTAAACAATATAATATTATGACACTAGCCAGTTTGTACATATATAAGTGCATTTTGTATGTTAGAGATTACCGTAACACATATGAAATAAACTCCAGTTTTCACTGTTATTCTACTAGAAATAGACAAGATTTCATAAACCAAAAACATAAAACATCTTTGTTTGAAAAAAGTCCGGACTATATGGGATGCAAATTATTTAACTGTCTACCCACAATTATAAAAACACAGACAAATCCTATCAAATTTAAAAAAAAGCTAAAAATGTTTTTAATCGAAAACTGTTTTTATACCACTATCGAATATTTTAATTTTAATAATAATTATTCATGATCTCAATTTTTCTAAATAAATTTTTATTATTTTGTCTATGTCGTTCTTTTGATTATTGTATAGACTTTTAAATTAATATATTTGCTCTATATAAATATTTCACTGGCCTAACAGCCTGAATTTTAAATAGCATATATAGCAACATTTTTTTTGTGACTTTATATTTTTTACTTATTCTCGACAATTTGTTTGTGTGTTGTTAATTTTAAGATAAGAGTATTTTCTTTTTATGATTCTTATTGTTTCGATAGAAAAAATATGATAGGTACCTAGTATAGAAATAAGATTTTTAAGACCTGCCCTATGTCATTGTAATGATCTTTAAGGATGAATAAAGAACTTGAACTTGAACTTGAACTTGAGGTGTTCTTAAGTTATCGTGTATTGAGACAGACAATTCATTTTATTGTCCGATCTAGGTATTTTAGGAACTAGATAACTCACATATAATAAAATTTTATAAATAAAATGTTCACGTTTTTAATAGTCCTTTTCTTGTATGGTGAGAAGTCAAGTAATCATTCTCGCCCTAAAAAAACGTTTCAGATTATCCGCCCCTTGACGAGTGCGACCGCGTGCGCCTGTAGTAATTTATCAATGTTACATTTGACAACGCTGCAAAGCTTTCTGCGTGAGTCGGGCGTATCGCGGTTTCTCTATTTCTATCTGTTTTTTATTTTCTTATGGAAATTTACACCCCTAGATGTAAACTTGTTTACGCGGTATAAACTTTTATCTCTATTTTGGGCCAGAGAATATGCGGTTAAAATATTGACGTCTAGTTTTGGGACACCTTGTATAAATCGCAATTATAATTATAAACTGTCTTTTAACTTGGCCCTTCCAAAGCTTCGTAAAAGTGTCAACGACGAAATATGTTTTTCTCAGACATACGTATTATGTCAATATCAGTACGTCCCGTTTAATCCCGAACGGTTCTGGGCTGGTAAGATAGCGGAGCTGGCCACTTGACTCCTGTGGGACGACCTTTTGTCACTTCTCATGATCCCGGTTCATCCCTATTTTTGGTCGCTGTACGGAAGGTGTTCGGGCACCATGATAATATATTAGGCTTGAAAACAGTTTTTGTTAATATTCTCAGAAACTAAAGCTCCTACGAAGTTTTTGGTTATAACACGAACTATTGAGCAAAATATAGTCTACTATATTCCGAACACAGTGTATTAATACGATGCTCCGTTTAGCATTTTTTAAAGTTTTTAATTGTCAAAAAACTATTAGCATTAATGGATTTTGACCAAAATAATCAGCTCGTGAGAGTGTCGAACACTATTTTACCTGAAAATTTTATGAAAATCGGTTCAGCGGTTTAGGAGCTATCGTGTTACGGATAGAAATAATATACACACACACAGACAGACATCACGACCATATTGCTAGAATAGGTCAAAATACATCCAAATAACACATTTTTGGCCTTATCTCAAAAAAAAAAATTTCGTAGAAAATACAGTCGAACCTCTCTAACTCGAACCCCTCTATAACTCGAACCTTTTAAGCCGTCCCTGCACTTTTTGCATGTATTTTAACAGTGGCGCACCCAGGAATATGTCTTGGGGGGGGCCCGAAGCCTCATGATGTCGAATTTACAGCTATTTTTTGGGTTTTTTTTTCTGAAATATGTCGAAAATATGTAAAAAATCTAAGGCTTGGGGGGGCCCGCCCCCCCCTCCTGGGTACGACCATGATTTTAACCTATGTAACTCGAGTTTCTATAACTCGAACTCTCCATAAGTCGAACTGTTTTGGTTGTCTCTTCTGGTTCGAGTTATAGAGGTTCGACTGTAAAACATTTTCTAGCCATTGCTACGCGGGCCAGGAAGGTAATAAATTGTTAGTATTTTTTATTTATCTATACCATAGCAGAGATTCTAGAACAACTAAGATTTGGATTTTACAACTAAACAAAATAAAAAATAATGGATATACCATGCGTTTGACATTACTATTAAAAAAACTGAAATAGATACGGGTAGGAGCATTGGCGTAGCTAGGGAGGGGGGGGGCTGGCCCCCCCCCCTGAAGTCCCTCAGGCCCCCCTAAGATATTTTAGGCCTCCCCTACCGACTACTAGTAAAAGAACATGACGCTGAAAATACATACTTTTCTATTATTATTCGGGAAATATTCAAATAAAATAGGTGCATTAAATTTAAAATCATTCAGATAATGTTTACATTTCAGGAAAATCCCTTGTCTTGCGGAATTAGGCTTTTTCTCTTTAAATTATCGGTAACTTTTCTGCACTTATGCAATTTCCCGAAAATATTTTTTAAATTTAAACATAATTATGCATATTGAATATTTCATACATATTGGCGATATCTTGTAAAATATTATAGAAGTGTAAGTTAAATTTCGCATTTAATAAAGACAGCGACCTTTGCCCCTCTATTTCCGAAATCGGGTTGTAGATGTCGTAAGGTTATAAAAGACCTTTTTAAACTGTTTTTCTAAAATAAATATAATCTTTTTAGTTTTTCCGATTTTGGTGACAATTTCATAACCATTTTCATATTAAGTTTTCCCACGTCGTTAAATGGAATAAATTCGTCGAGCAATACCGGGAAATTTTTAATATTAATACTTCTCTAAGAGCAGAAATTACCGTTTTAAAGAATTGTATTTTTCGGTTAAATCAAACTGTTGGTCATGATTCTATCAAACAACATATAGCAGAAAACACCTATCCAAACCTCTACCAACTTTTTAAAGTTGCGAGTATTCTTCCAATTTCAAGTGCAACTTGCGAGAGGTCTTTCTCTGCCATGAGGAGAGTTTTTAATTGGCTTAGAACAACTATGACTCAAGAGAGACACTCAGGTTTGTCATTGTTATTCATAGAAAAAGATGTTGAGGTCGACTTAGACAGTGTGGTAGACGCTTTCAGTCAGCGACGTAGAAAACTTTCTTTGTAGAATTGCTGAATTACATACTTCCTGTGTATACATATAAATAAGTTGGTAAATGTATTATTAAATTTGTTATATTAAAATATTAGAACATTTAATGCGCGTATTTTTTTTTATTCATTGCACACTTTGCACGCCTCTTTAAAACCTATGTTTGCTTTTTGTTTCAAGATAGACCGGGGCCACGGCCCGCCCCTGAAAAGCAAGGCTAGCTACGCCAATGGGTAGGAGAACGCTCGCTCACTAGACCATGAAGTTCCTTACTCGTAGGCAACCAGTTAGACATCCCACCCAAACTCGCTATACTTTGATTTTATCGCGGCCTTTATCAAAAGGGCGAGGACTGTCAGTTAATTTTATTTTTGCTCTGTTTCGGTTAGAAAAGTACAATCAGCTGGCATCCGAGATCACCAGATTTGGCACCCAATGATTTTTTTAAGGGGCTATGCAAAAAGCCAAATTTATTTGGATGACCATTTAAGAGCTACCACTTTGAAAGAACTTAACAAAAATAAGCACCACCCTGCAATCAATGACAGCTGAAATGCTTAGTAATGTCCGAACTGAATTTTATAAGAGTTCGGATACTGTTTACCACAGAGCGGTGGTATTTTTGAGAATTTAATTCGATAGTAGTAGTAGTTTTTAAATCAATATGAATGAATTTGCTTTTAAAACAGACCCTCTCTTATTTGTTTCACTGTGGAAGCCATAAACTTTAGTTTGTGGTAGACACGGCATTAAATATTCTAAAACAGAACAAGCTTTAAAAAAAGGATTATACGTTACGTAGTTATTGTCTAAACTTCCGATAGTTTATGTACAACTACCCTCGATCGATTTTCCTTACAAACTATCGAAAGAAAAGATCGCCGCGCTAGGTGAAACAATTGGTGTCATAAATGTCCTTCCTCTACTTTACCGCGGCGCACAGACGACAGATATTGACTGTGGGTCTGGCTATCCTGAAACAATGGGCGTAACCACATGTAAACTATCCTTTTTTATTACATACTACATGTTTCATGCATATGCAGTTGTTTGTATCTTACATACAGTAATAATTTCCCATGAATCCTATATCATTTTATTATGCTGTATATTGTGACTGAATTTTTCCTTGAGACAGCAGTATTGCTTTTACGGGTTAGGAAAGCAATTGATTTTAGTGCCCAAAAAACAAGGACGCATTCGATATATAACACTAAAATGCCCTCTCGCCACGTTTGTGTATGGTATCGCACCCTCTTTTAACAGGACAGCTTAACACCTACTTGACATCCGTTCAAGGGTTGGATGTAAGTAACGAGATAACACGGAACAGAAACGTTTTGTTTAGGTTTTAGTTGATGTAAGCTGGGTGATTAGTGGAATAAAAGTTAATACGATTAAAATACTCTGCCAATATATGGGCCCCTAAGCTCACACTAGGTACTATACTTATAGTGTACGTGTGAGCTAATATAACTAAAAACTGAAATATATTTTATTCAACTCCAGACTAAATTACCTTTTGTTTGATACCACACAAGCCATATTTTGACTTAAACCCAAATTTTTTAAATCTACCCCCACCCTTAAAAAAACAAAAACTAAAATGTATTTTGTTAAACTCCGGACTCAATTACCTTTCGTTTGATATCACACACGCCATATTTTCACTTAAACTCTAATTTTTGAAATATACCCCCACCTTTTTTTTTAAATAAATTAAAATGTATTTTGTTTAACTCCAGACTCAATTACCTTTCGTTTGATATCACACACGCTATATTTTCCCATAAACTCTAATTTTTGAAATCTACCCCCACCCTTTTATTTGGTTTGTGTTCGGTGGATTTTGTTCATTTTTAAATGGGACCATCTCGGCCCAAAACCCAGCCTAGGTACCAAATTTCATTAAAATAGGCCAAGCGGTTTTTGAGTTATGCGCGTTGGTCGTTACAGACAGACATATAGACAGACAGACAGACATACAGACAGACAGACAGACAGACAGACAGACAGACAGACAGACAGACAGACAGACAGACAGACAGACAGACAGACAGACAGACAGACAGACAGACAGACAGACAGACAGACAGACAGACAGACAGACAGACAGACAGACAGACAGACAGACAGACGGCGCAACAAAAAAGTGCAAAAGTACAACATGTATTATACTATGTCAAGGAAGGAATATTAGACAAATTTTGAATACCTTTTGTTTAAAAAAAAAACAGTACATAAATATCAGCTTAACTCTATAATTGGCCAATACGAACAGATGCTAAATCATAAAAATTTACTACACCAAACTTTTGCGCTCGAGAGAAATGAGAATCTCTCGACGAGAGGGTCTTTCTCTCTCGTTTCGTCTCGTGCTTTCATTCGAGAGAAAATATCTCTCTCGTCTTGTCGATAGAGGGAGAGACGAGATGAGAGGCGAGAATGGGTAGGAGAACGCTCGCTCACTAGACCATGAAGTTCCTTACTCGTAGGCAACCAGTTAGACATCCCATCCAAACTCGCTATACTTTGATTTTATCGCGGCCTTTATCAAAAGGGCGAGGACTGTCAGTTGCTTTTATTTTTGCTCTGTTTCGGTTAGAAAAGTACAATCAGCTGGCATCCGAGATCACCAGATTTGGCACCCAATGATTTTTAGCTCACACATATACTATACTATAGTAGTGTGAGCTATGGTGATTTTTTCGAGAAAAAAAAAGTTGCTCCGATTTCAAATTTTTTTATATATCTTTGCGTTTCAGATGATTTTGAAACTTTTTTGTCTCGCCGTCTGTCTGTCTGTATGTGGGTCTGTAACGACCAACCCGCATAACTCAAAAACCGCTTGTCCGATGTAAATGAAATTTGGTACCTAGGCTGGGTCTTTAAAAATGAACGAAATCCACCGAACGCAAGCCACATAAAAGGGTGGGGGTAGATTTAAAAAATGAGAGTTTATGTGAAAATATGGCGTGTGTGATATCAAACGAAAGGTAAATGAGTCTGGAGTTAAACAAAACACATTTTAGTTTAAAAAAAGGGTGGGGGTAGATTTTAAAAATTAGAGTTTAAGATAATAAGAGTCTGGAGTTGAATAAAATATATTTCAGTTTTTAGTTATATTAGCTTACAAGTACACTACAACTATAGTACCTAGTGTGAGCTTAGGTGCCCATAGATTGGCATGGAGTATTTTTTTTGGCAGTAGAAATATTTTTTTTTAAAACAATGTAAAGCATTCATATTTTATAGTAAATTTGTGTATTTTAATCCGGCCCTGAGATTAACTCCGAATGACCAGCCATCGTTGATTTCACCGAGATCAAAGGGAGGCTAAATTATAAAACAAATCAGAACTCGAGAACTACAGCAGTCAACAAAAAAGCAAACTTCGAAAAAGAAAACTTAAAGACCATTAAAAATACCTTTAATAAACTGGACTCAATCCGAGTCATTTGGGTAAAATTTTTCCTTTTTGATTGTTATTTCCCACATTTTTTTTCATGGAATTTGGTGAAAACATACCTTCATATGTCCTTAACACCTTTCCGTAGTGATGTTCCTTTTTTTACACTACGTAAAATTAGTTTTAAATAACTGTTTTTCTTGAAAAAACTACCTCCAGAACTTTTTGGTGAAAATTGGGCCTCTTTTAAGTGTTAAAAAAGAAATAAAAAAGTAAATTATCACCAGTTTTGGAAAAAAAGAACAAGAAAATAATGGTTCATAAAAAATATTTACAAGTTCACCCTGTTTCACCCTTATAACTTGGATGCAGTCTAATTTATTTTTTCTATTGACTGTGCTCAGTGGCGTATATAGAAAAAAGTTTCGGGGTGGGCCCGAGACAGTTTTGGGGGGGGGCCGAGATCTCATGAGGCTGTATTTTATGCTATTTTATGTTTGTATTCATGAAATATGAGGAAAATATCCAAAAAAATCTTAGGTTCGGGGGGGGGCGGACCCCCCAGCCCCCCCCATATATACGCCACTGACTGTGCTATATCTTTTCAATTTCCAACAGTTTTCTACTTGCCTTTTATAAAGCCACTGATCTATTAACAAAACACTGATGTCAATTATATTATGAGAATATATGAACGTCTGTTTATGCGTGCTTGCTGGCGACAATTTTTTTAGTTATATTCTTAAAAGTATTATTTTCAGATAGAAGCAGACAAGAATACAAAATCGCGCAATTCAAGGTGAGAAGAATGATCAGTGATAAGAAAAATCATTCGTGGACGCAAAAGTGCCAGAAAATAGATTCTTACTTAGGAGATAGGAGAAGTACCAAAAGCTGGAAAACTATAAGATCGATTAAAAAAGAAACATGCAGAGATATCATTTCACCAATACCAGACAAAGAATGGGATGAGCATTTTAAAAAACTTTTAACTGAAGATAGAGCAGAATTCAAGGAAGGCGCAAGAGACAATATAATTAGAACGATGGGATCTCCAGTACCCCTCACCATCTCTGAGGTCAAAAACGTGTGCACAACCTTAAAAAGCGGTAAATCTGCCGGACCCGGAAATATCCCAGCCGAACTTATGAAATATGGCACTAAAGAACTGTTTTGGAGATTACGGAATCTTTTCCAAAAATATTTAAATGGAACTGTAGTACCAACTGAGTGGAAAACGTCATATATATCCACAATACACAAAAAAGGAAAGAAAGATATATGTGACAATTATAGAGGTATATCTGTGACTACGCTAAGCGAATATACGGTAAAATAATAAGAAATAAAGTGGAGAGCGAATATAAAGACATGGAGGCAGAAGAACAAACTGGTTTCAGGGCGGATAGATCGACTTCAGATCATCTCTTTTGTCATATGACAGTAGGTATACCACTAAATCTATTTTGGAAAGCGTTGGAAAACACAAACATAAGCGTACAACTAATTAAGGCCATCAAAGAGTTATACCGCAATAGTAAGGCAAAAGTTAAAATAAAAGCAAAACTAACCAAAGGCTTTCAAGTAAATAAAGGTCTTAAACAAGGTTGCTGTATCTCGCCTACGCTCTTCAAGATATACTTGGAACAAGTCCTTAAAGTATGGAAGAGAAAATGCCAAAACATGGGAATTCCGTTGGACGAAACCACTTGTATATGTGTCGCCGATGATCAGATAGTAGTGGCTCAGGATTATGACGACCTCGAATATATGACACGAAAACTAATAGAAGAGTACAATACGTGGGGACTAGAAGTTAATCGCAATAAGACAGAGTAATGTGTATCGGTGGAATGAAACAGGATCTAATCTTAAATACCGGGCAGCGAATTCAGTCCTGTGATGAGTATAAATACTTAGGTCTAAAAATTACAGCTGACGGAACACTAAACAAAGCTATAAAAGATCGAAACGTACAAGGAAGAAAAGCAATAACTTTATTAAATGGAAGAATTTGGGACCAAAGTATATCAAAACATAACAAAAAGCTTATATATAACACCATTGTAAAAAGTATTATTACATACGGCTCAGAAGTATGGCCAATCAAGGATAGAACAGAAAAAATGCTTTCCGCTACGGAGATGGACTATTGGAGAAGAGCAGCAGGGAAATCAAAAAGAGAAAAAGTTACAAATCAAAGAATAAGAGAAATTATGACAGCGGGTGAACCTACTTTAGTGGATGATATAAGAACAAAACAACTGGTGTGGTACGGACATGTACAAAGAATGAATGATGAAAGACTACCTAAACAAATACTACAATGGAAACCAACTGGCCGAAGAAAACGAGGACGGCCAAGGAGAAGCTGGAGAGAAGGAATAGACAGTAAAATAAGAATAAGAGGCCTAGATGATGAATTATGGGCAAACAGAAACGTTGTGAAACCGATAAATATAGTTATTATTTTCAATTAAAGAGCTATTAGTAAATGCTTTTAAAAAAATTACCGTCCACGGCTATGACTCGCGCCATAAAACCGCAATCTGGCCGCAAAAATCAGCCGCCTTGCCTGCCTCTTGGTCATTGAAGATGCCGATTACGTTTTTTGCCAACTTTTTTAATGTTCAACAATTTGGCCAGTAATATTGCCTTTTAATTCGCGATAATCAACAGAAATTAAGCCATATTTTTTGTGAAAATTTGACGAAATTTGGTGTATTCCCAATTCGGTCATTCCCAAGTCAAATATTTTATACGTGTCTCACAAAAATTTTTAAATACAATTCGACACAAATAATAATATTACACATAATAATGTACAGCTGTCTCAAATGGAGGAGTTTGAGTCGGAGATCATTTTTCTATTTTGTCCGAGGCCTATTTTCCACCAGTATCATATCAGTTGTCTTTTAGTGATGTCATCCGTTATGCCTCCCTCAATTCCCGTTCTTTCTTTTATGGTCCTATTTCTTATGATCTGTTCTAGATACCCTCATTGATCTTCTTATTGCATCCATTTTGACACTTTCAATTTTTGTTTTGTATTTTTCTCTTACGCGACAAGTCTCTATTCCATACAACAGCGTGCTTTTCACCATTGTTCATATATGTTAAATTTTACATTCTTTTTTTATCTCTCTGCTCCATAAAATACTGTTAAGACATCCAATAACCTTTTTTGCTTTTACTATTTTTTTCCAGTTCTTTACAATCTGTTCCTGTCTAAAAATGTGACACCCAAGTATACATACTCATTGAATGGAGATATTGTTTGCCCATGTTTATTTATAAGTTCTAACTCACTTGATTCGTTTCCAATACATAAGTACCGTGTCTTGTCCACGTTCACTGTTGGTATTCTTCCGCTAGCTTTCTCCTCATATACTTCATGTCTTCTTTATACAATAACTTGGTCGTCGGCAAACTGTAGTTTGTATTTAGTAAATCGGTCGTTAAGTTGTACTCCCATGTCGTATATACTGCCGTGCTAAGCAAGAAGGTCGTATCTGCATATTTTGTTTATCTGAGAAAAACAGGTTTTTATAAAAAATAGAGTTTTTTTCTGTAAAACTGCAGTTAGCACCATGTGTGTACAACATGACGAAAATAGATTAAAATTATTTTTTTTTAGGGGTTTGAGTATTTTCAAGGTCACAGAGCTAGCCGAATGCAGATACGACATTTCTCTTTAGTTTTATTTATTCTTATGCTAATGAAAATCGTCATATCTGTCAAAGTAATGTATTAAACTCTCAAAATATAATGCAAATTAAATATGGTTAGTGAGGTAAAAATAAACTTAACTTGAAATTTTGTTATTCAGTTAATTCTAATTATTCTAAATCAACTTTATGCTCGGTGTCTTTAAGATTTTTCCAAAAATAGTAAATTTGTAACATGCGGCAATTCTTCTTAGCACAAGTGAGATACGACAAATTGTATTGGAATCAGACACAAATTTTTTCAGTGATCACATTAAAAGAATTAGTCGTATCTGTCATATACGACACTTTTTCTTAGCATATGCTAGATACGACATATTTAATTGGGACCAGTGGCAATTTTGCAGATATGACATATTTTATAAGCTCATGTATACACCTAATTTTCATCTGACGACATTCATTTTTAGATAGGTGTGGAATGACGCAGAAATACTTAAACTGAAAAAAAATAATTTTCGGCAAAATTGTCAGACACGACCTTCTTGCTTAGCAGGGCAGTATATATATTTTAAATAGAGTTGGAGAGATACACCAACATTGTCTTAAGCCTTTCGTTACCAGGAATTCTTTTGAAAGCCGATTTCCAATTTTAATTTTAGATTTTGACCCTTTGTATGGTTCTTTAATTGCTTTTAGGTATGTGATTGATATTAGTTTGCTCTAACACTTCCATAATTTTTCTACTGGAACGTTAGCATATGCTTTTTGTAGGTCTACAAAGATAACATGAGTCGCTATATTTCTGACACTCCTTTTTTCAATTACTTGCTTAAGACAAAAAATATTATCACTACAAGATCTGCCTGCATGAAACCCACTTTGCCCTTCTTCCTCTTGTTCATGAAAATCATACTCTATTAGATCTCTAAGAATCCTACCGTAGAATCTACTTAGAGCACTGCTTACTGAAATTCCTCTGTAATTGTTGTAATGCAGCTTTGTTTCGTTTTTTATGTAATGAGGATATAAATGCAATTTTCCAATTATCAGATAGTACTGGATGTTCGTTTATGCATTGATTGATAATATGCATTAGACCTAATATGCATAGTAGCTTCTTTGATCCGTATTTGAGCATTACAGCGTATATTCCCCAGGTCCGCTAGCTTTTCGGGATTTAAGCTTTTTAATAGTATTCTTTATAATTTCTTTTTCCATGATTACTTCCTCTCCATGTACATCTATGTCTCTCCTCAGAGGGGCTGGCAGATATTCGGATCTCGTTAGCTGCAGCAGTCCCTTGTAGCGTTTTGTCCATTGTTCAAGTGATAAGTACCAGGCCGAATTCTTGTAAATAGTTTTATTTGATTGATGTGCAGTGAGTTGAGGTTCTTTGCTTCACACTGAATTCTTAACAGCGAAATAAAACTACGTTTTTAGCAAAAATGCAGTCTTTATTTCTTACCCTTGACGCGTTTCGGTCTTTGCGACCATAATAGGGTATTTGACAAATTTTAGAAAAGAGTTTAGAATGATACATAGATTCCTAATTTGCTACGCAAAATTATTAAAATAGTATATTTTATCATGACTACATTTCAAATCAAGTTTTCTCATTTCCGATTTGAATTTGCCGCTAAAACGCTCATTTCTAGCATGGCGTTGCAATGAAGTCACAGCGCAGTAAACTCGCGGACAGATACACGGCATTCAAGTGTTTATTTGTTTTTGGTCTGTGTTTTTATTACTTTTTATGTAAAAAAATGTCCTATAAGTGGTGTGTTCGAATACTACAGCAGTAAAAGAACGGAAAAAGTGGCTAGAACTTGCTCGAAGAAACCCAAGGGCCTTATCTAATACATCTTCACTTTACATTTGTGAAGATCACTTTGATGTGAGTATAACTTAATTGTTTCTATTAATTTTTCTCACGTTGTCTATAATATATGTAACTATTTCGTAAATGACGAAGAAATTTTTGAGGTTATGTTTATTACAAGGGGTGAACAACTATAATAGGCAGAAAGTTGTTCAAATTTTTAGGCGGTGCTAGGCAGTTATTAAGCAGGACTAGGGAGTACCTCAAAATTTTTGATTGTTTCTTAATGCTTAACATAATAATGATTGGGTATTTAATTGAATCTATTGTAAGTGGCAAATTAAACAAAAAAGCAAAACATGTAACCTAACCTCAAAATCCAAATGAGTAAAAGTAGGCGAAGAATATCGTAAAAAAACTTTCAGTTATATACAAACAACTCATCGAATACTTACTACAACATTTTAACGTTTCTAAATTCCGCAGAATAAAAATCACTGTTGTTGGCAAAGAAGTCTGCCAACATAAAGGAATTCAGCATTGGCAAGTTGGAGCTATCGGCTTTGGAGAATCCGTTTTCCATTGAAAATGTTTTTTATAAGCAAAACACAAAATAAAATCTAATTTAGGACGATAATTCGCACTTTAAACCAAAGCAAACATTACCATCCATAAGAAAATAACACAGAAAATAGGTTCGTTCGAGGCGTTTACTGTTTTGTGACGTCACTCGCAGCTGATTGATAGAGCGCCTGTTTTGAATCACGTGGCTAATTGTTTTAATTCAATGAATTTATTTAATTAAAAGAACTATGAATTTGAGAAAAAATTAAACAAAAAAGTTTGTTTTTAGCATTCCCAAGACCTAAAGAGATATCTAAATATAAATATATATTTATTTTTTACTACCGTCAAACACCTTATCATAAGGGCTTAAACAAAGTGTCGAATAAGTACTTCTTGCAAACACCACATCATCTTAACTCAAAGTTTTGAGTTTAATAACTGAGTTATAAAAGAAAACGTCCAGTACCCGAAACAGGACTGTTTCAATTGGTCATGTTATATCGCCCTTTATCAAAAGGTGTTTGAATCGTGCACTTCCGGTGCGGTGTGCATCAAGTACTGCATTACTGCAAAACACAGTCATTTGCTTCAAGTAATTTATATGTTTGTAATCAGTGGCAAAATGTGTGTACGGGTGTACACCTCTTCGTAATTTATGATAACGATCGATTTTATTGATTGTGTTTTAAACGTTTCGTTTTTTATTTCAATTTTGACAGTTAGTTTCAACACCTCTTTTTTGATAATAATCTAAATAACATTAAAAGTTAAGATATAATATGTTGCAGAATAATAAATTATTCTTGTCCGTTAAAAACGAAATTACAACTTAATTATAATAGTCATGGTGATAGGCACTAGTGATTTAACGCTTGGGAAAAAAACCGGAAAAAACTCGTTTTTTACCGTTTTTTTCACATACCTTGGAAAAACTGGAAAAAAATGGAAAAATTGAGAAACCACAAATTATATTTATACAAGCACAAATAGCTCAAATAAACGTAAATTAACCAAATTATACATTCTTGTGGGGTCAATAGTCAAAATCAAATAACATTTATTTTCATATATATAAAAATAACGTTAGTTTCAAGTTTCTAAACAAAATAAATGTAAAAAAATATTAAAAATTAAACTAAATTATCACTTCAAAAAACAAAAACATTATTTGGCAAAAAAACTAAGAGGAAGAGCTTCCTTCGAGTCCGATCCTGAGTCTTCGGCTTCTGAGTCTGAGTAAGCATCGACATTTGAATCTGCCTCCACAATACCCTCATCTTCATTTTGGATACGTACGGTGTATTTTTCATCAAAATTTTTATTAAAATTACTTAATAATGATTTAAATAAAAATTATAAATTTTTATGAGGCTTATATGGGCTAACTTCCTTATCAGAGTACTCTACACTGATTTTTAACACAATTTAAATTTTTCCGTTGTTTTCCGAAAAAAATCCGGTTTTTTTCCATAACTCAATTTTTCCGGAAATTTTAAATCCCTAATAGGCACTGTAATTATAATTGTCATGGTGATAGTACACTATAACTATAGTACCTAGTGTGAGCTTAGGTGCCCATAGATTGGCAGAGTATTTTTTAAAGCTAAACAAGATTTTTTAACAGTAAACACTTTCACAGAGTATTAATGTGTCTTTATCAGTTTAAATGACTGATGCGTCGTGATCTTAAAGGATCAGGGATCAGTTTCTTAACAGGTTTAGAGGCCAAAGCACTGCCTGATAGATTTCGTCAAAGTGAAAAATGCCGACAATAGGTGGCGCTGGTGCTAGTAAAATCTCAAAATTATTCGGTAGAAAAGCCATGCAAGTCGCGTTTTAAAATTCGTGTAGAAAAGGCGTGAATCTAATGTGATTTTAACGTTGATAAAAATAACTTGAAACTAACGTACTAACAGTGCTGTTTTAATTTGATAATGGCGTTATTACAACGCAGTTTTTAGCAACGTTATTTTTTATAACGTTAATGAATGACCTATTAAGCTTGTTTTCATATATGAAATAAAGGTTTTTTCTAGCAGCTTTTAAAATCAACGTTTTTTTTTCTCACGCCTTTTTAACGTGTTAAACACGTGATTGTGCTATGTGGGATATTCAAAGATGGATCGAAGAAGGCTAAATAGATAGATAGATAGAACATTTTGATTGGTAATTTAAAACTTTTTGCTCTCAGTAAATTAAGATTTTTTACCAAAACATAACAGATCTTCACAAACCCCCTCTATAGGACTAAGGATATGAAAAAATGTTAAATATACTAAAATAATTAAACATTACTTTATCAAAATATGAGAAAGTTAAACGTAGTTTTCCTCATTTAAGATATTTTTTATTTACCTAACCTAAAAGATTTTGATTAATTAGTTTATGTACAACCGTGTAAGCTTTTAGTTGAACACATTTGTTTTTTCGTATGATGCGATATGCAGTAAGTATTTTATTATGAAATATTTAAACAGATTGTTTTTTACAAATCATAGCATATTTTGAGAAACCGCTTATGTCCAAAATCTTATTAACTGTTTTTTGTGACAATCTAGGCGAATTTGGACAAGTTTCTTTATTGATTTATTTTTCATGCTGATTGCAAAAACGCCGGGGTCGACTCTTTTATTATAGTAGTGTGAGCTATGGTGATCCTAATTTTTTCGAGAAAAAAAAAGTTGCTCCGATTTCAAAAATTTTTATATATCTTTGCGTTTCAGATGATTTTGAAACTTTTTTGTCGCGCCGTCTGTCTGTCTGTAAGTCTATCTGTCTGTATGTCTGTCTGTAACGACCAACGCGCATAACTCAAAAACCGCTAGGCCGATTTTAATGAAATTTGGTACCTGGACTGGGTCTTGGGTCGAGATGGTCCCAAAAAAAAAATGAACAAAATCCACCGAACACAAGCCAAGTAAAAGGGTGGGGGAAGATTTCAAAAATTAGAGTTTATGAGAAAATATGGCGTGTATGATATCAAACGAAAGGTAATTGAGTATGGAGTTAAACAAAATACATTTTAGTTTTTTTTCTCAAAAAGGGTGGGGGTAGATTTCAAAAATTAGAGTTTACGTGAAAATATGGCGTGTGTGGTATCAAACGAAAGGTAATTAAGTCCGGAGTTAAACAAAATACATTTTAGTTTTTGTTTTTTTAAGGGTGAGGGTAGATTTCAAAAATTTGAGTTTAAGTCAAAACATGGAATGTGTGGTATCAAACAAAAGGTAATTTAGTCTAGAGTTGAATAAGATATATTTCAGGTTTTAGTTTTATTAGCTCGCACATACACTATAACTATAGTACCTAGTGTGAGCTTGGGGGCCCATATATTGGCAGAGTATTTTTGTATACAGTCGTCACACAAAAACTTTTATTTTCACTCACTTAACTACCAACATCTGTGATGGTTTTTGTCTGTAATAAGATAACTCAAAAATCATTCAACCATTTTCCCCCAAAATTGGCACAAAAATTTTGCAGTACCTGTGTGTAAGGCCATTGGTTTTTGGTGGGTGTGAAAGAGTTGCCAAGGTGTTAAAAAAGGTTGAAATATTTTAAAAATCATAATCATAACAAAAACATTTCATGTAAAAAAAAGCCAAGTACGCGAAAATGGTATTTCGTAAAAAGAATTGAGATAAAAGTAAAGCCAAGTTCTACAATACACATTTCAAAATGAAAGGTTCTATTAGGACGTGGTCCAAACGGGGATCATTCGTATCCTTGTGATCGACGTTGGAGAGAGTAAAAACCAAATAGTTTTAACAAGTTCCCAACGAAACCATCAAACCATCAGTATAATTCAATGCTGGTAGGGGTATTAGCTCACACTACTACTATACTCTATAGTATAGTAGTAGTGTGCGTGTGTGCTCACACTACTATTAGTGTGAGCTATGGAGATTCTAATTTTTTCAAGAAAAAAAAAGTTGCTCCGATTTCAAAATTTTTTATATATCTTTGAGTTTCAGATGATTTTTAAACTTTTTTGTAGCGCCGTCTGTCTGTCTGTAACGACCAACGCGCATAACTCAAAAACCGCTTATCCGATTGTAATTAAATTTGGTACCTAGGCTAAGTCTCGGTTCGGGATGGTGCCATTTAAAAATGAACGGAATACATCCATCACAAGCCAAATAAAAGGGTGGCGGTAGATTTCAAAAATTAGAGTTTAAGTGAAAATATGGCATGTATGATATCAAACGAAAGGTAATTGAGTCCGGAGTTAAACAAGATACATTTTAGTTCTTGTTTTTTTAAGGGTGGGGGTAGATTTCAAAAATTAGAGTTTAAGTTAAAACATGGTTTGTGTGGTATCAAACGAAAGGTAATTGAGCATGGAGTTGAATAAAATATATTTCAGATTTTAGTTATATTAGCTCACACGAACACTATAACTATAACTATAGTACCTAGTTTGAGCTTAGCTACCCATATATTGGCAGAGCAGTAGTTGTTTCTGTTGGTTTCGCACAACTTATGCTCTACACGGAGCTATCGCCTGCATTCACCTGAGGATGGCCCAAAAAGGCCCAAACCGGTCGTGGATTGGCATGGATCACTCTTCCTGCAGATTGTCAGGACGTGTTCCAAACGGAGATCATTCACATCCTTGTGATCAACGTTGAAGAGAGTGAAAACCAAATAGTTTTAAGGTTCTTACTAGTTTGGAAATGTTTTCCTAAACTTGGCCCCACATATAACATATATATTTATCGGTTTCACAACGTTCTACGTCTTCCGATACCCAATCTCCACTCGTTTCTGTTTGCCCATAATTCATCATCTGGGCCTCTTATTCTTATTTCACTGTCTATTCCTTCTCTCCAGCTTCTCCTTGGCCTTCCTCGTTTTCTTCGGCCAGTTGGTTTCCATTGTAATATTTGTTTAGGTAGTCTTCCATCATCCATTCTTTGTACATGTCCGTACCACACCAGTTGTTTTGTTCTTATATCATCCACTAAAGCACGTTCACCCACTGTCATAATTTCTCTTATTATTCTTTGATTTGTAACCCTTTCTCTTTTTGATGTCCCTGCTACTCTTCTCCAATATTCCATCTCCGTAGCGGAACGCATTTTTTCTGTTCTATCTTTGATTGGCCATACTTCTGAGTCGTATGTAATAATACTTTTTACAATGGTGTTATATATAAGCTTTTTGTTATGTTTTGAATACTTTGGTCCCAAATTATTCCATTTAATAAAATTATTGCTTTTCTTCCTTGTACGTTTCTATCTTTTATAGTTTTGTCTAGTGTTCCGTCAGCTGTAATTTTTAGACCTAAGTATTTATACTCATCACAGGACTGAATTCGCTGCCCAGTATTTAAGATTAGATCCTGTTTCGCTCCATTAATACATATATACTCTGTCTTATTGATATTAACCTCTAGTCCCTACTTATTGTACTCTTCTATTAGTTTTCGCGTCATATATTCGAGGTCGTCATAATCCTGAGCCACCACTATCTGATCATCGGCGAAACATAAAGTATACAAGGTGGTTTCATCCAACGGAATTCCCATGTTTTGGCATTTTCTCTTCCAGACTTTAAGGACTTGTTCCAAATATATCTTGAAGAGCGTAGGCGAGATACAGCAACCTTGTTTAAGACCTTTATTTACTTGAAAGCCTTTGGTTAGTTTTGCTTTTATTTTAACTTTTGCCTTACTATTGCGGTATAACTCTTTGATGGCCTTAATTACTTGTACGCTTATGTTTGTCTTTTCCAACGCTTTCCAAAGTAGATTTAGTGGTATACTATCATATGCAGCTCTTGTCCGTATGCCATTTTCTTTTCAATAACTTGGGTTATACAAAAGAGATGATCATATAACAGCTAAGCCAATAAAAACAATATTTTGGACTTTAGACGTTTCCACGATATTTTTTTTAATTAGTTGCACTTGCAAATACTTTCACCATTCGCGTGCTTTACATTAAATTTAGACATTTCTATGTTAATTTTTCAAATACAGCATTCTGGCACCTTTCCTATAAATAAACCTAATTCCGCAAAATTTATAACACACAAAAAAATTATTTATTTGTATTTGTAGGCGATAAACAGCACTATTGACGTTCTAGGAACAATGAATTTTACTTTCACTGTACCATAGGCGTAACTAATACATTTTGACAGTTGGTTTCACATCAGTCAAATGTATTCAGGGCCTCTAGGCGTAACTAGAGGCCCTCAATACATTTTTACACCAGAGGTGAGCAACTTACCCTTGACAAGAACAAGGAAATTTAGTTTAAAAAAACAGTGGGGAATCCAGGGGGCAGAGGGGCCCGCCCCCCTCTTCCAGACACATTCCACACACGGCCGTGCCTCGCCAAGTTCGCGCGCCGTAACCATCGTTTCTTGAAACATTTCAGCCGATATTTGACCTACCTAAAACTATACTTCGGAATGAGCTACCAATCTCAAACTGGCACAGTGGTAGATCTCCATGGAGTTAACAACCCCTCCCAGTTTCATGGAATTCCATAAAGTAGTAAAGTAGTTCAAAGCAGTTAGATCAATATTCTACTGTACTTCCAGACATGCTACAAAGCTGAAATTTGGCAGACTGATAGAAATTATGACCAAACCCCTGGAGAAAAAACCCCAAAATTTAAATTTACTCCCCTCCCCTATACATTTAAAGTTATGTAAAAGTAGCATCGCCCACTTAGAAATGCTAGAGAGTTGAACTTTTTAAGACTGAAAGACAATATGATAAAACTATATAAAAAGTTTTTAAAACACCAACATTTTAATTTACTTCCCTCTCCTATAAATGTAAATTTATATAAAACTAACATTGCCCACTTCCAGAAACGCTAGATAGCTGAGCATTGGAATGCTGATGGAAATTAGGATAAAACCAAGGGAAAAAATTTAAAAAGTCCTCTATTTTCATTTACTCTCCTCCCCTATAAATTTAAAGTTATGTAAAAGTAACATTACCCACTTCCAGAAACGCTAGAGAGCTGAGCATTAGAATACTGATGGGAACTATGATAAAACTATAGGACAAAATTTAAAAACACGACAATTTTAATTTATTTCCCTCCCCTATAAATGTAAAGTTATGTAAAAGTAACATTGTGCACTTTCAGAAACGCTAGAGAGCTGAGCTTTGGAAGGCTGATAGGAACTACAATAAAACCATGGAAAAAAATTAAAAAACCTCAAAGATTTAAGTAAGGCATTGCAAAAGTTTTGAACAATATTCTGCATATTTTACTACTTTAAACATTAAGTATAAAAAGAAGTGAAATCATAACAAAAACATTTCATGTAAAAAAAGCCAAGTACGCGAAAATGGCATTCCGTAAAAAGAATTGAGATAAAAGTAAAGCCAAGTTCTCCAATACAAATTTCAAAATGAAAGGTTCTTACTAGTTTGGAACTATTTTTCTAAACTTGGCTATTACAGAATTATAAAAAAAATGGTGATTTTCCAGATATTAATAAAAAGCTTACGAGGGTTTGAAGGTGGGATTTTGGGTTATTTGAGAAAAAAAATAAAAAATTCATATCTCTTTAGCCGTGACTCTAAGGACCCAATTTCCAAGGTTGAAAAGGTAGCAAATGACCCCAACAAGATCCCAAAAGATTTTGAGGGTTCATGTGCCGAACACCCTGTATATACATAGGTCAACTCCCTTAAAGCAGACTGTTTAAAACCCATACCTTAAAAATGGTTTGCCATTGAGTTTCTCTTAAAAATCGAGGCTCGTGAGTGGGGGTAAGTTTTTTTCTATATCCAGTAAAAATACCTAAAACCCCCAAAAACATCGAATTGGAACACCCTGTACATGATGATGATGATTAAAACTGCCACCACCAGTTGGTCTATTATGGCTCACTTTTGAGTGGTTTCAAACCACTGCACTGCTGCCGTGCAAAGCAAAAACCTAGTAACTCGACTTACTCGAAAATGAGATTTTTATATCATTGAAATCGCCGTAAAAAACGGCGCCAGCCAGTTTTTCTAGAATGTGGCTATCTTGAAAAACAAGGAAGTTATGTATTTAGTATGTAGTTAAATAAACTATAGTTAGTATGTAGTTAAATAAACTTCAAACTCTAATTCCCAAAACACTAGTATTTGACTTACTAGGTTTCTGCTTTGCACGGCAGACTGTATGCCTAGTCCTCCAAAAAGGTTAGCTACACCCTATATCATTATTTTTGAGACAACTTTTGACATTTTTTTTTCGTTGGCCTATGTTATTTGTTATGGTAAACAGCTGATAACTGTCAAAAAGTTATCTCAAAAATTATGATATGGAGTTTATCAGTTTAAGTGAGACACTCTTCAAATCTGAATCTGTAAAAAGTCTAGTCCACACCCTGTACATACTAATACTATTGAAATTTATTTAGCTCAATAAAAACGCAGATTTGTCTTCAAAATTGTACATAACAATGCTACAAAAATCAATTTATTTTATAATTTTATTGACCCTAAACATCGAAGAAAATTTCTTTGATGCCCTAAACCTTGGGGAAGAACAAAGTCATTCAGAGTTCTTTCTTTGTCAAAAATATACCTACGATAAGGACATACTTATTTTGGGAGACTTTAACGTAAAAGACTATGCAGGCTTTCTTGAAAAAAATACCTCGAATAAGCTAACATTGGTGACCTCTCTTAATAATATCTTGGAAATCCTAGACTTGCAACAGCACAACTTTGTAAAAAATGAGAACAACAGACTGCTAGATCTAGTCTTATTTAAATCCAACCTTTGTAAAGTAGAAAGAGCTATAGATCCTATTATGAGAGAAGTCCCACATCATCCAGCACTTGAGATATCTATATTTTTTACTTACAACTGTATTTATTGCATTCTTGATTCTTGTGTCCCAAAACATCCTAAAACCTTTTCTAAAAAGTATCCTTGTTGGTATTCAGCTACCATAATAAAAGATATTCGGAAAAAGTCTATTTTGCATCGCAAGCTTAAGAATAATAATAATGTCGAAACATACCAAGAGTTTAGCAATCTACGACAAAAAATTAAAGAAGATATTGATCTTGCATATAAGCAGCATGCACGGATAGCTGAAAACACAATAAAGCAAAATCCTAATACATTCTGGTCCTTTCTTCGTACAAATTCTTTCACCGGCAGCGTTCCCGAATCCATGTCTTTTAATAATTTACATTTGACTTCAGATACTCAAATAGCAAACTCATTTGCTGACTTCTTTCAAACTTCCTTTAACCCGATCAACAAAAATCCTTTGCAATCATCAATCACTGAACAAAACTCGCTGTTTCAGCCCATTTCCATTACGTCATTCAACGAAGAAGAGGTATGCTCTATCCTACGTAAACTGAAGTCAAAATCAACAGCTGGACCAGATCTGATACCCTCCTATATTATTAAAGACTGTGCCTTTGTCTTATGCAAACCTCTGACGTATTTGTATAACCTTTGCTTGGCCAATAAAAAAATACCTAACATCTGGAAACTCTCTAAAATTAGCCCAATTCACAAAAAAGATAGTAGAACTGAGGTAGGTAACTACCGACCAATTACGTTAATAAATAATTTTTTAAAATGCTTTGAAACACTTATTCACAGTACAATTTATCCTAGTCTTAAATATCGAATATCCTCTGATCAGCATGGCTTCATAACAGGTCGATCGACAACAACAAATCTTATAGAAACCACTCAAGAAATTGCTGAAGCTTTAAACTCTTCCTCTCAAATTGACATAATCTACATGGACCTATCAAATTACTTTGGTTTCTCCACTGGCCTTATTGAACTCTTTGAATCTCTTATCACTAATCGTAAACAGTTTATTGAAATTCGTGGTATAAAATCAAAGGAGATTAATGC
This sequence comes from Aspidapion aeneum, assembly GCA_963576565.1. NCBI lineage: Eukaryota > Metazoa > Arthropoda > Insecta > Coleoptera > Brentidae > Aspidapion > Aspidapion aeneum. The sequence continues at coordinate 14,152,814 of OY755038.1, read as the reverse complement.
TTCTTCCGGTGTTCCTCAAGGATCAGTCCTGGGGCCACTTCTGTTTAATCTGTTTATTGATGGAGTAAGCAAATGCCTTAAAACGACGAAACTTAAAAAATATGCTGACGACATAAAATTAGAAGCACGCATTAACTCAATCGAAGACTGCCTGAATCTTCAGAATGACCTAACCTCTCTTAGCATATGGTGTAATGAACATAAACTACTTTTAAACATTGCAAAATGTCAAGTAATGACTTTCACCCTAAAAACTAAACCGATCACTTTTGACTATTCTATAAATGGAAAAGTACTAAATAAACCTGAGTTTGTCCGGGATCTTGGAATTACCTTCGACTCTAAGCTAACCTTTAATAAGCACATAGATACTATCATAGCTGAAACCACCAGAACATACGGATTTTTAGTAAGAGTTAGCAGAAACTTTGAAGACCTTGAAACCATAAAACTTTTATATTATACTTTTATTAGATCAAGATTAGAATATGCCTCCGTAGTATGGTCACCACAACTACTTACTCAGAAAGAATCGCTAGAAAAGATCCAAAGACGTGTACTTAAGCTTTTGTACTTTAAATCAACCGGTAATTATCCTCCTCAAGGTCACCCCCACACTGACCTTATGCAACTGTTTAATATTCAGCTACTCGACACACGTAGGCAGTCGGCCTCTCAAACGTTTCTATATAAAATTCTCCATAACCAAATTGATAGCATAAATATTTTAGAGAGAATAAACTTTTCTATTCCACGGCTAAACTCAAGACAATCACCTGTTTTTTATCTTCCTACTCCTCGAGTCAATGCAATGCAATTCTCGCCAATCTATACAATTTGCGAGACTCATAATAAATATATGCAGGGTATCGATATCTTTAATTGCAGTATATCTGCAGTCAAACAAGTATTTAGACGTTAGAGTTCCTACTTTTTATTTAAGATATACTGTATACATGTATCTTTTTGTACTTATTTTTCTTATATTATTTATAGTTATTGTAAACATTTTTTTTGTAAACTTCCTGCCCTGTAATTGGGTATTACCTGTTGGGCAGTGTAAATAAATAAATAAATAAATAAAATAAATAAGTCATTGAAAATAAGAATTCTAGGAAAGGCACCCTCGATAGTTACGCTCATGTACTGTTAACGAAATGAATAATTGCCTCAAGTACCCTTTTACTGCTAATTTTAATACAGCAACATTCCTTTGTTAGAGTGTGGGCATAGTAGTTGTATTTGATTTTTAAACTTATTAATTGCAAAAATATTTTTTTTTTCTTTTTTATGGGTATGCGCACTCGCAAGGAGATCCCTATCACGCTCGAGAAGCGGCAAGTGCGCGGAAATGTTGGTGTGTGTTGGTTTTGAAACGGTTTAGGTTGTAACCTGCAGGGAAAACTGTCGCAGGGAGTTTATTCCACAGCGATGCTGTTCTCCAGAGATATGAATTCTGATATAATGAGGTTCTTGGTGCCTCTATTTTGACAATAAATTGATGGTTACCGTCTGTTTGACGTGTTCGCCTAGTAGGTGCTACTCCCGGGGGGATCATACGTGCCAACTCTTCAGAGCATTTTCCGTGATAATACCTGTAGAAGAGAGATAGATCGCCCACAGTTCTTCGATGTTCGAGACTATCCAAGCTACGGGTAAGTGCGGGGTCATTGATCAGCTTGATAGCTCGTTTTTGAACGGTGTTCAAAAGCATTAAGGTATGTTTGGGTGCCGCACTCCATATATGTGAGCAGTACTCTATAGTTGGCCGAATCTGGGCTTTGTAGAGTGTCAGCAGTTGGTTTGGTGTATACAGATGTCTTGTACGAAATAGCACCCCAAGCTTTTGGGACGCCCTTTTAGCTATATCTGCCACGTGACTGTGCCAAGACATGTTGGTCTCTGCAGTGACTCCTAAGATGTTCAACTGGCTCTGCAATGCGACAGCACTTCCAGATAGCATGATGTTTGGCTCACCGGTGCTGGTCTTTTTTGAAAACAGGGCTGCTTGGGTTTTCTGCGCGTTGAACTGTACAAGGTTTTTGTTGCCCCAGTCCTCTATTATCTGTGATAATATGCCTACAAAAAACGCAATATTCTTTCCTATTTGTTAGTAAGTTTCTCACCAAGGCAATTTTTGAAGTTGAGTTTTATTAGGGCCTTATACAACTCAATGGTTTTATTCCTTTGACGAGAAACATTTTTCGAAATTCAACCAAAATGTGTATTTTTCATTGGCGTAGCTAGCCTTGCTTTTCAGGAGGAGCCGTGGCCCCGGTCTATCATGAACAAAAAGCAAACATAGGTTTTAAAGAGTTGTGCAAAGTGTGCAATGAATAAAAAAAAATACGCGCATTAAACGTTCTAATATTTTAATATAACAAATTTAATAATACATTTACCAACTTATTTATATGTATACACAGGAAGTATGTAATTAAGCAATTCTACAAAGAAAGTTTTCTACGTCGCTGACTGAAAGCGTCTACCACACTGTCTAAGTCGACCTCAACATCTTTTTCTATGAATAACAATGACAAACCTGAGTGTCTCTCTTGAGTCATAGTTGTTCTAAGCCAATTAAAAACTCTCCTCATGGCAGAGAAAGACCTCTCGCAAGTTGCACTTGAAACTGGAAGAATACTCGCAACTTTAAAAAGTTGGTAGAGGTTTAGATAGGTGTTTTCTGCTATATGTTGTTTGATAGAATCATGACCAACAGTTTGATTTAACCGAAAAATACAATTCTTTAAAACGGTCATTTCTGCTCTTAGAGTAGAAGTATTAATATTAAAAATTTCCCGGTATTGCTCGCCGAATTTATTCCAATTAACGACGTGGGAAAACTTAATATGAAAATGGTTATGAAATTGTCAGCAAAATCGGAAAATTTTCATAAGACACTAAACGCTAACCTCAAAAAAACTAAAAAGATTATTATATTTATTTTAGAAAAACAGTTTAAAAAGGTCTTTTATAACCTTACGACATCTACAACCCGATTTCGGAAACAGAGGGGCTGTCTTTATTAAATGCAAAATTTAACTTACACTTCTATAATATTTTACAAGATGTCGCCAATATGTATGAAATATTCAATATAATTATGTTAAAATTTAAAAAATATTTTCGGGAAATTGCATAAGTGCAGAAAAGTTACCGATAATTTAAAAAGAAAAAACCTAATTCCGCAAGACAAGGGCTTTTTCCTGAAATGTAAACATTATCTGAATGATTTTAAATTTTAATGCACCTAATTTATTTGAATATTTCCCGAATAATAATAGAAAAGTATGTATTTTCAGCGTCATGTTCTTTTACTAGTAGTCGGTAGGGGTGGCCTAAAATATCTTAGGGGGGGCCTGAGGGACTTCAGGGGGGGGCCAGGCCCCCCTGCCCCCCCCTAGCTACGCCAATGGTATTTTTGAAGTGTAAACTTCTTTAGGCGCGTTTAGCACTTATTGTGGGTACTGAATTGAACTGAGCCGTCACGCTCGGCTATGTAACGCTCATTCGGGTGAAGTCGGCTCGAGTCGACTAACTGTGAGAGGAACAGTCAGCAAAGCGATATGATGATGCAGATGAAGGCCACTCAGAGCAAAATTTACCAGAGTAATTTATAGCCAATTATAATTATGTAAATGTTATTACTTTGTATATTACTTTGTCAATATACAACGCAAAAAATCTTGCATTTCGTATTATTAATTTCGCTTTTTTAAAGTTTACACTTCTGCCGTGTGGTCTTAAGCACACACAATTTTTTTTTAAATGCCTCACACAATTTTTTTTTAAATGCCTATCATACTGCAACTCGGTGCTTTGTTTCTAATAGTATAGTATATACCAAGGGATAAAATCACAATTTTATATTGAAGTTTACGCTATTTTTCGAACTTTTGGATTTTTTAAAAGTTTTTTTTTTGGGTTTTAGTTTTTTAGGGTCTTTTCGTTTTTATTCCTGATCTGTCACTTTTCATTCCTCATTTTTGCCTTTTATTCCTGTGTCGTTATTCTTGAAATCTCCCCGAGCGAGTACTCCTCGAAATTCGAGCGAAAGTGGGCGTTTCTCCCCCAATCGTATTCTTGAAATTCTGACTCGAAAAACGTGTGACATTTTGGCGACTTCTCACCGGGGAGATCTCGATAGGTGCCGACGTGGTGACTTTTGTCAAAAACTCTGAGATAACCTAGAAAATGTTGTTTTGGTTACGTGTGGGTTTTGTTTTTTTAAAGTTTTTTCCCTGTTTGTTTTGTAAATGTTGAAGTATATTTTTTGGCCTCCATTACAGGCTTTTCCTTGATAAACTCCACCATTAAATCTTTTTGGGCTAAATATATTTTTTTTAAAAACTGCTTTTTGAAAAATTATTATTAAAACAAATTTTTTAGTTTTTTTTTATAAATCAGTTTTTGAAAAAACTACTTTTTAAGAAAGTATTATTTTCAAAAATAATTTTTGTAAAAAAAATATTTTTAGTTTTTTTTTGTAAATTAGTTTTTTGAAGAAGCATTGTTTTTCGAAGAACAACTTTTTTTGTGGGGACATTTTTTTTGCAAAATGCTGGTGGTCGACACACCGGTTAGGATATGTTTGCTCAATTGAACGCGGTTAGATTTAACACAAATTTTGATCTCATAACATAAGGACAGAGCTCCTATTGCAATAGTGCCAGGCACTAATTGTGCCGGGCACTATATTGACAGTTTCGCATTATAAAAACAGCTGCCTTCTTTCAAAATTAGGCCATTCTGTATTATAAGAGCCGGAATTAATAGTGACGCCACTATTAATGGAAAATAAACGACTGGATTTATAAATTCGACTTTGGTATGTCAATTTTGAAAGATCAACTGTCAGTTTTTAATGCGAAACTGTCAATATAGTGCCCGGTACAATTTGTGTGTACAAAGAAAAAATAAGTCATATTTAAATAAAAACTAAATAAAAAATCTTGGGCAAATTTTATATAACTCATTTGTCCACAAACAAAAAATCAAGGAAATAAAAATTGGGGTTACATCCCTTCAATCACATAACTGTATTTGTATAAAATTTTTTGCTTTTTTATTGGTCAAAATTGTAACGTGCTGTCATCTGAAAATTGGCAACAGTGCGCTCATTTCATATCACTTTTCATGTATTCCCCAAACCAAGAATACTGCATTTATGCAATACGGTGAGAAACGAGGGAGTGCTCCCTCGTTGTCACTCCCCGGGGAGTACTCACTCGGGGAGATTTCAAGAATCTATGAACTACAATGAGGAATGAAAAGTGCTCTATTTATCAAAAAATGCGATAAATATATAGTTTGTAAGAGTTTTCTCGGGTTTTCAGCTTAAAGATACAAAACTGTAAGAAACTAAATATAAAATCAAAGTTTAGATTTTTTTTCAAAATGCAAATTTTTTGACACACTTTATAAAAATAATTGAAATTACCAAAAATTAAATTTTATAATTTATTGCAAAATGGTTTTTAAAATAACTAGGGGTAATGAAATGAGACAATTCTACAATAATAGAGACTTATTGTAAATTTTAAAATAAGGTAAAATAATAAGAAATAAAGTGGAGAGCGAATATAAAGACATGGAGGCAGAAGAACAAGCTGGTTTCAGAGCGGGTAGATCGACTTCAGATCATCTCTTTTGTATAACCCAAGTTATTGAAAGGAAAATGGCATACGGACAAGAGCTGCATCTGCTTTACGTCGATTTGCAGATGGCATATGATAGTATACCACTAAATCTACTTTGGAAAGCGTTGGAAAACACAAACATAAGCGTACAACTAATTAAGGCTATCAAAGAGTTATACCGCAATAGTAAGGCAAAAGTTAAAATAAAAGCAAAACTAACCAAAGGCTTTCAAGTAAATAAAGGTCTTAAACAAGGTTGCTGTATCTCGCCTACGCTCTTCAAGATATACTTGGAACAAGTCCTTAAAGTATGGAAGAGAAAATGCCAAAACATGGGAATTCCGTTGGACGAAACCACCTTGTATACTTTATGTTTCGCCGATGATTAGATAGTAGTGGCTCAGGATTATGACGACCTCAAATATATGACACGAAAACTAATAGAAGAGTACAATAAGTGGGGACTAGAGGTTAATCTCAATAAGACAGAGTATATGTGTATCGGTGGAATCAAGCAGGATCTAATCTTAAATACCGGGCAGCAAATTCAGTCCTGTGATGAGTATAAATACTTAGGTCTAAAAATTACAGCTGACGGAACAGTAGACAAAGCTATAAAAGATCGGAACGTACAAGGAAGAAAAGCAATAACAAAACATAACAAAAAGCTTATATATAACACCATTGTAAAAAGTATTATTACATACGGCTCAGAAGTATGGCCAATCAAGGATAGAATAGAAAAAATGCTTTCCGCTACGGAGATGGACTATTGGAGAAGAGCAGCAGGGAAACCAAAAGAGAAAGAGTTACAAATCAAAGAATAAGAGAAATTATGAGTGGGGGAACGTACTTTAGTGGATGATATAAGAACAAAGCAACTGGTGTGGTACGGACATGTACAAAGAATGAATGATGAAAGACTACCTAAACAAATACTACAATGGAAACCAACTGGCCGAAGAAAACGAGGACGGCGAAGGAGAAGCTGGAGCGAAGGAATAGACAGTGAAATAAGAATAAGAGGCCTAGATGATGAATTATGGCCAAACAGAAACGAGTGGAGATTGGGTATTGGAAGACGTAGAACGTTGTGAAACCGATAAATATATATATATATATATATTAAAATAACGCTAATGGTAATTATTTTTTTCTGTATAAAATAATAACCAGAAAAAAAAATTAAATAAAAAATTGTAATAAAACATCTCGCCAAAACTAAACAAACATAGAATACATAATTGTGAGAATTTTTTTTACAGCTTAGCTGACAGATTTCAAAAAAACTGTCAAAATAAGGCCTGCCTAATTTTACGACGCCAAAGCAGAGGTCAGAATACTGCTAGCACTATTACTCTATCTAGATCCCGTATGTTTATTCAAATTGTCTCAACTCATTTAGGTTCTTCCCTTACTCTTTTATTTTCCCAAGGTCTCCAGTTTATAATACATTTGGTTCATCGATCGTCTTTCTGTCTGATATTATGACCGGCAAATTTCCATTTTAATTTTACTACCTCTCTTCTGACATCCCTTACTTTTGTTTTATTTCTTATCCATTCTCTCCTTTTCCTGTCTGTTAGCTTTACATGTAACATTTGTCTTTCTATTGATCTTTGGGCTTTTGTTAGCTTATCCATGTTTGATTTTGTCAGTGTCCACGTCTGGGATTCATAGGTGAGTACAGGAATGATACATTGGTTATACACTTTCGTTTTGAGGTACTGAGGATTTTTTTTAATATGAAGCCTAATTTATCGAAGGCTGCTCAAGCCAATCTTACTCGCCTCTTGATTTCAGCGGTTTGGTTTTCTGTTTAATAATAACACTGGTCTGCAAAAAAAAATCTTGTAATGTAAGACGACGCCCTGAATCCAAAGATAGCTTGCGTTTTCTTCTACCACCCACCATTTTTGAGGGAGCAGCCTTTTTACCTATTTTGATGATTCTTCGATAATAATTATAATATTATCGACATAAATTTAAATTTTTAAGTATAAAGAGAGTTATTTTAGTTTTAAACAATAATAAATACATGGGCGCACCCAGGCGGGGCCTTTTAGCCTCACTAAGACGAGGAAATTTAGTTTTCAAAAATATGAATGCGTCGCCTTTTTTGTCCAGTGCTTTTACAAACTGTTTGATCAATCCAAGTTTGATGCGCAAAAGCGGCAAGTAAATATTATCTTGCGGGACTAATAAGGATCGTTGGCGACATTTTTCTGACCGGGAGTAAATCTTTCTCGCAAAGGCTAGTTCCGTACAATGTAATGTTTGTACCGTGCTCGGCTGTCCCATTCACAAATAAAGCAACACTATTTTATTTTTTTATTATAGTTTCTGCATGAGCGCATACAAGGACGGAGGGGGGCTTGAGGGCGAAAGCCCCCCCCAAGAATCCAAAAATATAATATGTTAAAACTATTTATTTAAAACTAAAAATTTCCAAGCCCCTCAAGGCGATTTTTTGTATACGCCAGTGGTTTCTGTATATATATACTTTTATATACTAATATGTTGCTTTATACTTTTCTGTAACGTTTATTACCTTTACCGTTAAGCTGCTGGCAGCTAAAATTTTGTAAAAATAATTAGAAAATGCTCATAAAACGGTAAAATTGACAATGTCCATTTACCATTTATGCAAAATCCCCCCCCCCAAACAAATGGCTTACCATCTTGCTATAAATATTAATGTTTGAGAACTCTAAACTCTCCAGTCTCTCAGAAATAATGATGTTGCCAAAAAAAATCCTTTCCGTCCCACCAAACTATCGAAAAGCAGTCAAAATAGGTAGGGGGGTCTCCCCCGAAAATGGGGGGTGATGGGGAAAAACGGAGTTCATATTTGGATTCAGAAGGTCATTTTACATAAGGATCGGAAGAATATGGTGTCAGGGCCGATTGTCATGCCGACCAGTGTAATTTGTCCCAGATATATAAATTCCTCTACTTGTCCTATTTTTTCTTGATTTATTCTGATCGTGATATCTTTATCTGTGTTATAGTTTTAATGTAGTTCATACTCAAGCTTATATTTTTAGGTCCTGTATCCACTTCTTCTTCCAGCACTTTTTACAAGCTTTTATTTAACTTCACCTGTATGTATGTATGTATGTAATCAAATCTTGCAACTCATTTTTGAAGAACTTCCAAACATCCGATTGACTTCAAATTTCGCATAGCGTCTTCGTTCCGATGAGAATACAATAATATGATTTCATCGGGTACCTACCTCACCCCAAACATGGGAGGTGGAGAGGGCGTAAAACTTTAGTTTGTCCGATTTCAACCAAAATTGGTATCTGGGGGTTTTTGAGGATGAGAATTACGAATTTTTGATCAGATTACAAAAATTCAATATGGCGGATTCAAAATGGACGATTTAATGTCAAGTTTTTCTGATTACTTTCAACTGACTTCCACGTATTCGATTGACTTCAAATTTCGCATACGGTTATAGTTCCGATGACAATCCAATAATGTGGTATCACTGACTGCCTACCTCACTCTTAATGGAGGGCGGAGAGGGGGTAAAATTTTAGTTTGTTGGATTTCCACCAAAATTGGTATCTGGGGGTTTTTGAGGATGGGGATTACGAACTCTGGATCAGATTATAAAAATTCAATATGATTCGATGATTAAAGGAGGAAAAGCTTGCTATAATGTTTTGTACACAATTAAGTCTTGAATTACTTCCAGGATTACCTGAACCCGAACTTATAACTGCCTCAGACATATTCGACACCCAAAAATTACAAACAAGAAGCCGAAAACAGCATAAAATTCACTTGAAAACTGCGTAAATAAATTTTAATTACGCCCAATACACGCATACTAACGATAATATAAACAGTAATCAGCTGAGAACTATAAAAAAACGATGCAAGTGTGTATTGATTTAGCGCACCAGCCCGCCCTTTTCTCGGCCGATATCCCGAGCATTTCCGATCCGGATTCAAAATGGACGATTTAACGTCAAGTTTTTCTGATTACTTTCAACTGACTTCCACGTATTCGATTGACTTCAAATTTCGCATACCGTTATAGTTCCGATGACAATCCACTAATGTGGTATCACTGACTGCCTACCTCACCCCTAACTTGGAGGGCGGAGAGGGGGTAAAATTTAAGTTTGTTGGATTTTCACCAAAATTGGTATATGGGTGTTTTTGAGGATGAGGATTACGAATTTTTGATCAGATTACCAAAATTCAATATGGCGTATTCAAAATTGACGATTTAATGACGAGTTTTTCTGATTACTTTCAACTGACTTCAACGTAGGTATCTGATTGATTTCAAAATTCACATGCTCTCCCGCTAAAAAAAGGGGGGGGGGGCGTAGGAGAGGTAAGGCTTTAGTTTGTTCGATCTCGACCAAAATTAATTAATCCTTGCGTAAAATGATCATAATAATAACGAACAGTTTTAGGGATTGACAGGAAAGACTCTCTGCAATATTGATGCGCTAGCTGAAATGCATAGACAAATCTAAAAATTTAAAAATAAATTTAGAAAAAAAAACTTTTTGAAAACAAGCTTTTATAAAATGGACTAAAAAGCATAAAATCAATTTTTGAGGGTTCTGATATCATAATAATAAAAGCGATGGGCGTATTTAATATTAGGTAAATGCCTTTCCATGCGCATTTGGTGGATCGTCCACAACCGATGATGGGCCGACTCTTCTTTTTTAATGTGACAAAATAAATCGACACACTGCCGGTCGCGGATGATCTGCCTAATATGAAGCAGGGATAATAATGTCCATCCATATCACAAAAATGTAAGGGTAGTTTGAGTAGGGTTGGGTTAAATTGTCTACCGTTACATTTCTCTGCTATAATTTAATGAATTTGGATTTTCACTAAACTTCGAGTTAACAAGGCTAAAACAAAAACGGGTAAATATCCTTACGCCCATTGCTTTTATTATTATGATATCAGAACCCTCAAAAAATGATTTTATGCTTTTTAGTCCATTTTATAAAAGCTTGTTTTCAAAAAGTTTTTTTTTTCTAAATTTATATCAGTTCTTCTTTCTTATCTGTTATTAAGTCGATATCGTCAGCATATCTTGGGCGGTTTAAGTATTTACTGCTTACCTTGATGCCTAATTCTTCCCAATCTAAGTTTTTAAAAAAATCTTCTAGGGCCTGCTTCAATAGTTTACACTATTACTGCTACACCTAATTTTACTGCCAATAAGTCTCTAATATCGAGTCATCTGGAGTATGTACAACATACATAAGTAAACAGACAACGAATTATCGAATTGTTTCAGCCAATTAGTGATGCTCGATAAAAATCAAAAACCTGATTTAAATTACTATAATCTTCATGCAACTTTTTGACTTTCACTTTATGTGTAATGCGCTTATGTGATTGAAAAAAAATGGTTCGATAAGTGCTAACAAAGAGCACCTATCAAAGAAATTTATACTTAAGTTAAACATCTTTGGTACCTATATATAACTTAACTATTACATAACAGAAAATGGCATTAACAATCACTGTTTAATTACAAAATTAAACAGATTTTCTTTTTTTACCAATTTTCATAAATCTTCATTTTTAATTAAATTTATTATTTAAACATAGGCGATCTTGAGAAATTAGGTTTTAATAACATAAACTAACCTTCTCAAGTTTACCTATTTAAATTATATAAATTATTTAACTTATAAAACAACACATTATATTGAATTTTATATTTTATAATTTATCACGAACCATAACAATTTTTGAATATAAAAAGAGAGGATTTATCTCAATAAAGCAGATTCAACATTTGACAGTTGTTCTCAATATACCTACTTAGTTTACTGTACCATAAGCCTTCTTGGTCATTGCAGGGAGTGAGGCTGCTCCCTGGCAGTAAACTTTTACTTTAATCCCGCTGCTTAACCAAGCCGAGTTAAGCAAGTGTAATTGTCAAGCACAGCTTGCACATTGGTCCTTCGAACCGGATTATAATTATATTAGGGACTGATTGGAATAAAGACATGCAATAATAGTGTCAGGCCGTATTTTGGGTATACAGGGTGTTTCACGAACATCGAAACAGAGCCCTTTTTGGGTATTTAAAGTGCGAATTTGGAGAATTGTTCGGACAAGTCGATTTTGTTTGCGAGGGGGACACTTTTTGGTTATCTTGAAATTTTTGTAGCATGAATCCCCTTCGAGGGGTATACTTTACAACTATATTTTGAATAGGAAAAGTGGGTCTAGTGATACCTTGTTTTAAAGCTCTCTTGAGTATCTTTCCAACCGTGTAAAAATTTTGAAAATCCATCAATTAGTTTTTGAGATATTTGCAAATATAACATGGAACGATAAAATAAAAATTAAATCGAAAAAATATAAAATTCTAATTTTTATTTTATCAGTCCATGTTAAATTTGAATTTTTGAAGGCAATTATCTCAAAAACTAATTGATAGATTTTTGAAATTTTTACACGGTTGTAAGGACATTCAAAACTCCTTCAAATCACTAGACCCACTTTCCCTATTCAAAATATAGGGGTAAAGTATACCCCTCGAAGGGGGTTCGTGCTACCAAAATATCAAGAAAGCCAAAAAGTGTCCCCCTCGCAAACAAAATCGACGTATCCGAGCGTTTCTCCAAATTCGCACTATAAATACCCAAAAAGGCCTCTGTTTTGATGTTCGCTACATATTTTTTTGGCTTCTGGGGGGTAATTGCCCCCTTTACCTTCCCCTCCCTCCCGTGGAACCGCCAATGATCGGGCGTGAATGAAGGGGTAGGCCTACATTACATTCAACACTCGCCCAAGTGATGAAATTTCTGCAGCACCTGACTTCTGCACCGACGGGATTCAAAAGTGCCACTGTAGAAAGCATTCCTAACTCACTTGTAACCAGCGCGCTACCGCAACAATATACAGGGTGTAATTTAAATGATGCACCAAACTTTAGGGGTTGGTAGTGAAGATGATCAAAAGTAAACAAAAAGTTTTTTGCTTTCCAAGTTATAAAATTTGTCAAGGTTGAAGAGTGAGGGAAAACTGTGAATTTTAAAAATTACCTATTTGAGAGCGTCAAATAATTTTGGTGTTCATTATGATCAAAAAAACTAATTAATTTTTTATTTGTTTTTGATAATAATTTAAGTCCTGAATTTTTTTTTATAATGATTTGCATGGACAAGGAGAAGAAGAGCAAAGTGGGTTTTGTGCAGGCAGATCTTGTAGTGATAATGTAACAAGTAATTGAGAAAAGGAGCGCCAGAAATATAGAGACTCATGTTACCTTTGTGAACCTACAAAAAGCATATGATACCGTTCCAGTAGAAAAATTATGGATAGTGTCAGAGTAGACTAACATCAATCATACATACATAAAAGCGATAAAAGAACTATACAAAGGGTCAAAATCTAAAATTAAAAATGGAAATCGACTTTCAAAAGAATTTGTGGTAACAAAAGGCTTAAGACAGGGATGTTGTATCTATCCAACTCTTTTTAAAATATATATCGCAGTAGCTCGAAAAAACTGGAAACGTAAAGTGCACGGCATGGGAATACAACTTAACGAGCGATTTACCATATACACACTACAGTTTGCTGACGACCAAGTAATTGTAGCTAATAATAAAGAAGACATGGAGTATATGATGAAAAAGTTAATGGAAGAATACCAAAAGTGGGGATTAACAGTGAACGTGGACAAGACACAGTACTTATGTATTGGAAACGAATCCAATAAGAAGATGAATCAGAATATCTAGAACAGATCACATAAGAAATGAGATCATAAAAGAAAGAATGGGAATCGAGGGAAGCATAACGGATGACATCACTAAACGGCAACTGATATGGTACGGCCATGTACAACGGATGAACGACGAAAGATTACCAAACCAGGTCCTAGAATGGCAGCCAATAGGGCGCAGAAAAAGAGGGCGTCCTAAACTAGAATGGCAAAAGCCAATCCCAAGATCAATGAGTCAAAAAAATTTGACATAAGATAATTGTCAGGATCGAAGGAGGTGGAGAATAAGCGTCGGACAACGTAGAAAAACGTTCTAAACCGACATAATAATAAAAAGTTTTTTTTTACAACTTTAAAACTTAATTATTACCTTTACTGTAATGAATAATTCAACTATTATGTGTTGTAAGAAAGTTATTTTTAATACCCTGCATCTAAAAAACAAAGAGGTTTGATGAAAAATGTAATAGGAAAAATCGTTCTTTTGACCTTTCCTACCACCCCTTAAAGTTTGGTACATCAGCTAAACTACACCCTGTAGATAGACTTAAAACATGGTGGTACCAAAAACTTTTTATCGATAAATAACTAACGTACAAAAAATAAATTATTTTAAAAGATATTAGTTATTACCTTAGGCTCTAGAGGGAGCTCTTTTGGCTTTGGTTAGTGGTAGGGGGTGTTCCACTGGAAACATGGTTGTTATGACCTACGAAAAAGCATTCAGAAAACAGGTTAATAAAACATAAAACACAAAAATAAAATTCCTAGGAAAAATAGATTAAGAGCGAAAAACTAAGATAATATCACTTTCGTTCTGAGTTCTGAAGTACAGTGTTCCTTCAGTGCGATGTAGGAATACGATCTTTAAAAGTTAAACAGAAATGCTATATAGAACTTATAAGGGTCGAAGAAAAACAGATATAGCATAAAAAATAAGGCCCCAACTCGATTAACAAAGTATCTGATTAATAATATTTTTGAAAAAAAACGAATCATAGCAAAAACATCTCATGTAAAAAAAGTTAAGTACGTGAAAATGGTATTCCGTAAAAAGAATTAAGACAAAAGTAAAGCCAGGTTCTCCAATACAAATTTCAAAATGAAAGGTTCTTACTAGTTTGGAAACGTTTTTTTAAACTTTGCTATTAAAGCCAATCGTTTTTATGTTCAATTTAGCACTGTGCCTAAGAGTCATATGCAGCCGTAATAGCCAAGTTTAGAAAAACATTTCCAAACTAATTAGAACCTTTTATTTTGCAATTTGTATTGGAGAACTTGGCTTTACTTTTATCTCAATTCTTTTAACTGAATACCATTTTCGCATACTTGACTTTTTTATACATGAAATGTTTTTGTTATGATTCCACTCCTCTTTGAAAGGATTTGGATAATATTTAAGTTTTTTCAAGTAGTAAACTTTTGCAATGCCTTAATAAAAATTTTAGGTTTTTTAATTTTTTTCTATGGTTTATAGTTTCTATGGGCCTTCCAAAGCTCAGCTATCTAGCGTTTCTGGAAGTGGGCAATATTACTTTTACATAACTTTACATTTATAAGGGAGGAAAGCAAATTAAAATTTTGGAGTTTTAAAATTTTTTTCTATAGTTTTATCATATTTCCAATCAGTCTGCCAAAGCTCAGCTCTCTACCGTTTCTGGAAGTAGGCAATGTTCCATTAACCAAACTTTACATGTATAGGAGAGAGTAAATTAGAATTTTAATGTTTTTTCCCAAGGGTTTGGTCATAATTTTTATCAGTCTGGCAAATTTCAGCTTTGTAGCATGTCTGGAAGTACCGTAGAATTTTGATGATATATACAGGGTGTTCGGCACATGAACCGTCAAAATTTTTTGGGATATTGTTGGGGTCATTTGATACTTTTTCAACCTTGGAACTTGGGTCCTTAGAGTCACGGCTAAAGAGATTTTTTTCTTAAATTACCCAAAATCCCACCTTTAAACCCTCGTAAGCTTTTTATTAATGTCTGGAAAAGCACCATTTTTTTTATAATTCTGTAATCTTATGCTACTTCAACTAATTAATAGATTTGTTAAAATTTATGTACCAAAGGGACATACGAGGTTTTTTATTGAAGAACATTAGTGATTTTGTGAAAGAAAATCAATTTCAAAATTAAAAATTAAAAAAAGGATCGACACTTGAGAACATTGATTAAAAAAAAACAATTCTGCTTTAAAATACGGATATTCCGTGAGACGGGCAATAATCGTTCGGACTTGATAAGAAAAACAATTTGATGTTTATGATCGTTTCGAACAAAATTTATAAATAAAGAACACAATACATTATTGTAAGTTTAACTTTGTTTAAGTAGGTAAACGATCATAAACATCAAATTGTTTTTCTTACCAATTCCGAACGAGTCTCGCCCTTCTGACGGAATATCATATTTTAAAGCAGAAATGTTCTTTTTTAACAATGTGTAGCATACCGTTAGAAAGGTATTCAACTAAAGAAGTTTTTAAAAGAAAACGAAGTTCTCAATTATCGATACTTTTTTGATTTTTAATTTTGAAATTGATTTTTTTCACAAAACCACTAATGTTCTTAAATAAAAAACCTGGTATGTCCCTTTGGTACATCAATTTTAACAAATCTATTAATTAGTTAAAGAAGTATAAGATTACAGAATTTAAAAAAAAAATTATGCTTTTCCAGACATTAATAAAAAGCTTACAAGGGTTTAAAAGTAAGATTTTGGGTAATTTGAGAAAATTTTTTTTAAAATTCATATCTCTTTAGCGTTGACTCTTAGGACCCAAGGTCCAAGGTTGAAAAGGTAGCAAATGACCCCAACAATATCCCAAAAAATTTTGACGGTTCATGTGCCGAACATCCTGTATATATGAGTAAGTGACTGGCAATTTTGACGTTTTTTGGAATTTCGTAACTACGTTACTACTTTATGGAAGTTCATGAAACTTGGAGGGGTTGTTAGCTCTATGAAGATCTAAGACTGTGCAAAGTTTAAGTTTTGTAGCTCATTCCGAAGTAGAGTATTAGATAGGTCAAATATGGGCTGAAAAATGTCAAGAAAAGATGATACAGCAGTTTATGCGAACTTGGCCGGGCACTGCCGTGTCCTAGACTAGAGTCCCTGTATGTTGACCATTGATACTTGAAGTTAATGATGTTGACATATTTGGATATTCCAAATATGTCAACATACAGGGACTCTACCCTAGACTAGTGTCTAAAAACACTTCAAAAATGAGTAAGTTTGTTCCATTGTGTTATATGTTTAAGTATAAGTTAATTTTGTATAATTAATGTATTGTAATTATGTGGCAATAAAGTAATTTATTATTATTATAATAATAAAAAAGAGGAAAACAAATAAAGACATAATCTAATTTTTTTTCAGATTTTTTTTTTAGTTATATTTTAATCAATTAATCAATACATAAAGTGACTTGTATACCCTAAAGATAAAAAAGATTTATACCTATAAATTAACATGTAGACTTACTTACAAAAAAGTCTGTGCCTTTCCCACCGTTTTTGCGGCAATATTCAAAATTACTTTTCGATTTTTTGAGCTAAGATGACACGGTTTATTTTAAACAGAGCTGCCACAAGTACATTATGAAAGTACTTCAAGTACAAGTACCAAGTACATTAAGATTTGTAAAAGTACCTAAAGTACTAAGTACATTTTTTTTTCAAAGGTACTTCAAGTACCAAGTACATTATAAAAGGACTTGATTTTCCCCAAGTCTTTTACTTTTACAATAGAAGTACTTCAAGTACTTTAAATATGTAAAAAAATTAGAAAAATGCCAAAAATATAATTTTGAATGTACAGGGTGTACCAAATTGGACACTTTTACGGGGTTTAAGGTACTTCTAGGAGAGACAGAGAAAAACTGACCACGCATTGCGAGGCTCAAATTTCAAGAGAAGACTTATAGTAAAAACCGCATTTTGAAATATCGTCTCGTCTTTGAGCTACGGGGGCTTTTTGAAAAGTCTGCCTTTTTTAAAGGGGTCTATTACATTCGTTATTAGTGGAAATTTTGATTTAGAGTACATTGCAGTTTTATAGACTTTGTCACGAGGAATTCACCCGCTAAATTATATTTTAACTGTCACTTTTAGTTTTTGAGATATGACATAAAGTTGCATTTTTTCTTATGGAATGGCCTATATTTTAATTAATTTTCGAATTCGTCATTTAATTTTCTTTCAAAATGATGTATCATATGTCATAGTTTGATTGAGCGGTTTAGGAGATATTCAGTTTTTTCACTTATTTCTAGTACGCTATGATTTCCTGCTGAGGCAGGTAAAGGCACTCCAGTATTTTTATTATTTTACACAGTCACAAATATAGTAAGGCTGGTTTGGAAAAATTATAATTCAGCTGACGGCCCTCAAAGCCTAGTTATAAAAAGTTTTAAAAAAATGATACATATTTCAAAATAAAATTAAAACGCTTTTGTGCAAAATAATTTCATATCAAATCGTAATGTCAAATTGTTTAAACAATTGAAAACAATGACAAAACGCCAAGGCCAACTTGATTTGCATAGTATAAGACAACAAAACTATAGGAGCATTGAAGTAGAATTTGACCGCAAGGCTTTCACGTCAATGGCGCATGACGTCATTCAACGCACACTAGACAAAAATAAAAAACTTTAATTATCTCCGAAACCGCTCAATCAAACTATGACATATGATACATCATTTTGAAAAGAATTCAATCACGAATTCGAAAATAAATTAAAAAATAGGCCATTCCATAAGAAAAAATGCAACTTTATGTCATATCTCAAAAACTAAAAGTGACAGTTAAAATTTAATTTAGCGGTTGAATTCCTTGTGACAAAGTCTATAAAATTGCAATTTACTCTAAATCAATATTTCCAATAATAACGAAGTTATAGACCCCCCTTCAAAATGCAGACTTTTCAAAAAGCCCCCGTAGCTCAAAGACGAGACGATATTTCAAAATGCGGTTTTCACTATAAGTCTTCTCTTGAAATTTGAGCCTCGCAATGCGTGGTCAGTTTTTCTCTGTCTTCCCTACAAGTACCTTAAACCCCCCAAAAGTGCCCAATTTGGGACACCCTGTACTTGAAGTACTTATAATGTACTTGAACTACTTTACTTGACAAGATCAAGTACCTTTTCAAGTACATTGTTAAAAGTACTTCAAGTGCCAAGTACAATTACCGGATTGTATATTCAAGTACAGTACTTGAAGTACATGTAAGTACTTGAAGTACAATTTCAAGTAATGTACTTGAAGTACCTGGCAGCTCAGATTTTAAACAATCATTTTACCTAAATTCGTTCAAAATATAATAATAAAAGTGTCCCAAAGAAAAGCTACTACTACTACTGTCCGGCCAGAATAAAATGATGATTCAACTCAATCTATCTCTCTCTGTTTACAGCACTTTGATCTTACTGGGTGGTCTTCATTTTTTGCAAATTTACTATGAATAAAATTTTAATAATAAAAGAAAACACGGTACTCGTCTGGTACATTTAACGAAATCGACTCCAGCCCGTTCATAATTCACACCCTTTTATTGGGCTTCTATTGTTATCGCTGGGCTTAGACAGGATGACTAGGCACGTTTGATACACATTGTATACCAAAAAAAAAGAAACAGTGGCGTATTATTTACTCTTTTTAAATTTTTTAGTTGAACTGTGTGGAGTTCCAATTTTGAAAATATAACGAATGGTTTTGGATTTTTACAATTTTTAGAAAGTCAATTGATGTTTTTTTAGGTTTTTAGATTCGTACATACCTACCTAATCAAATAGGTAGGTACCTTTTTTATATAATAAGTTTAGAAAAAATATTTATTTTTAAGAAAAATAAGGTATGGAGAGTGTAAAATATAAAATTAATACTTAATATTGTTATAATGATATTTAAGCTCTAGTTGACATCTGGTGTGGTTTTAAATTGATTTAAATTAAACTTTAATTTAAATCAACGTTTTGTCATTTCTTTTTAGTTCTTGACCTTGTTTTAAGTCTAATCATTGACAACTTCTTGAAAGATAGTTACATGCAAAATGGCGACGATATTTCAATTTTTAGAAAAACAAATTTTTTACCTTTTTTGGTTATAATAATGCTTTTTGAATTTGATCTGATGAACCGAACCCAAAATTCTATCTCTTACCGTTTCTAAAATCACCATGTAATTTATTTTGTCTGGGACACCCTGTATAATCACGAGGATTAAACGTTAAAATACATGAACGAATTCAAGTGAAATGATTTTCATCAAATGAATCGTGGCAACATAGCTTTACCATATTATTTTTTTTTAAACAATAATTTTTTTTATGTCAACTTGGAAATTACCTCCTCTACCTGCTCCTTAGTCAACATGTGGAACTTCTGCGCCGGCGTCATTGTCATCACTTCGACGTTTTGAGAGTTGAGTTTTTCTTCCATTACTGAAACAACAGTTATAATCAAATGGTTTCGGTGCACTATCCGGACACTAAAACGAGACATTTTTTGATGACGATTCTTTTTGAAAATAGTAATTTAGGGATCTTGAAACTGATTTAGGTACGGAAAATTTAAAAAAATTGAGTTTTTTTATAAAAAACACACTTTTCAATTTCTATCTAAAATGCACACAAAAAAACATACACAAGGATATTGGGCATAGATACTAAGGACTTTCGGCCATTTGCTGGGGTTTTATTCTTATATTCCGTGACTGACTGGAAATGCGAGGTTGCCACATCACAGGCATAAAATAAAATATTTTGATTTAATTGTCCCTTCTTTCTGGCATTCATATTTTTTTAACCAATAAATTAAAAGGGAAGGCTTGGATCACGATAAGTTTCATTATATTTGTAGAAAGGTTGGGTTTGTGTTGGTTTTGGTAGAGCTGGGAAGCCTTGATTTAGGTTTGGTTTGGGTTGCGTTGGGATGGGTTGGTTTGTTTTGTTTTGGTTTGGTTCAGTTTGGTTCGCTTCACGTTCGGTTGGGACCGGTTCGGTTCGGTTGCGGGTTCAGTTTGGTTCGGTTCGGTTCGCTTGGGCTCGGTTTCGTTCAGGTTCGGTTGGGATCGGTTCAGTTCCGTTTGGTTCAGTTCGGGTTCGGTTCAAGTTGGTTCCGTTCGGTTCGGATGTGGGTTCGGTTCGGTTGGGCTCGGTTCCGTTCAGGTTCGGTTTGGTTGGGATTGGTTCAATTCGGTTCGGTACCGGTTGGTTTTGTTCGGTTCGGGTTAGTTCTGTTCGGTTCGGGTTGTTTTCGTTCGGGTTCCGTTCGGTTCGGATTGTTTTCGTTCGGCTTCCGTTCGGTTCGGGTCGGTTCCGTTCGGTTGGGTTGGGTTCGGTTTGTGTTGCTTTAGGTAGAGCTGGGTTGGGGTTAGTTAGGTTGTACTAGGTTTGGTTCAGTTTGGTTTGGGTTGGTTTAGGTAGAGCTGGGTTGGGGTTACTTAGAATAGAATATCACTTTATTGCCAACAAGCTTCATTGTACTAGGTTTGGTTAATTTTATCTTTTTTGGTGTGATCAAAACAGATTTAATATTTGTTTCCTTATTTTGATTATTTTTGCGGAAACGTGGCAATATTGCAAAATATAAGCCACAGATATTGGCAAATTTTGTTTTGATGGGGTTGAAAAAAAAGAAGAAGTTGTACGTGTTTTTTAAGGTTTTATTTATTTATTTTCTCAAAAAATACTGGATAATTTTTTTTTGGAAAAACGTTATTTAGAAGGTCTACTTTAAGGTAATTTTTATTTTTTCCAAAAAATCGTGTGTCCGGATAGTGCACCGGCCCCTAATCAAATTAGGCATTGCAAAATTATTAATAATCAAAATCTTGGGATCATAAGTTTTTATTTTATTTATTTTAAATTAAATTAAAGTAATATAACCGAACCGAACCAAAGGAAATTAAACCAAAAACACTTTTAAATAACCTAAAATTTTTCGAAAAAAAATTAAAAAAACCTGTTTTTTGGCAGTCAAGGGGGTTTATATTATTTTTGAGTGAAATGGTGTAAACTTTTAGGGGTGGATATTGGTTTTTAAGATTTCCAGCATAACTGGACCTTCTACCAAAAAAAGCTTAATATAAAAGTTATAGGCCACAAAAAGGACAACTTTTGTAAAAATTATTTTTTGAAAAAATCTAAAATCACTTTTTTTGTTATTGATTTTTAACTTAACTTGCACATTTTTTTTTTTTGTTTTGGCTGTAAAATGAGTGTTTTTTTCTTAAACTAGGACCATTGTAATTTAATATGTGATCACACAAATGGCTTGGCATGGTATTAAAAAATCTCTACCTTGTTTTAAGATGGTCAAAGCTGAAGTGGTTGCTTCTGCTAGGGTCATACTGCGATGGTAGACTTCTTGTAAACTTTGCTGGGCACCCTCTGATCCTGACCCAATGGCTTTGGCATCAAATTGAACAAAGGTCCCTAAATAAAAATAAATTTTAACAAACCTTTTTTCGTGTGTAAGCCGGTATAGAAAGATTTTGATTGGGCAGCTTACCCATTAAGTATTGACAGTTAACTGTTTCGTCTTTTTATTATTATTGATGGCGGCGATATTTCAATTTTTCAAAAAACAAAATTTTTAGTTTTTGCTTGATATTTTAAAAACCCCTGTAGATATTTTTAATTTTGAAACACCATCTGATTGGGCTTAGAATAGTGCAACTTTTTTCTTATTTAAACAAACTCATATCTCTTGCCGTTTCCAAAATCACCATGTAGTTGCTTTTATTTGGAACACCCTGTATAAGTGGCTAAGACCTACAGTGATTCAGATTCTTCATAATAAAATTTTAAAAGCTTAGATAAGCCTTCAATAAAAAACTTTTTTAGTCTGTGACAACCCAAATTGTGTTTTGTTTCCAAAAACATTGTGGCATAACTCAGTCAAATAAGACTTACCAGAAGGATCCATATGATACAACTGAGGCCCCTTCTCATCAATGCCAGCAAATAATATGGCAACACCAAAAGGTCTGGACATGGCAGCTCCATCATCATCAGAATCACCAAATTGGATGGCCAGATTTGACACTGCCTGGGCACAGGACTCCACTGTCATATTTTCGTTGTAGACAAACCAGTGGTTTTGACATTCTACTCTGGCCCTGTAGTAAAGTGTGGTATTTTATAAATTCAAAATAAAGTATTAAGAAACATTGTGAATGCACCTTGGTATGTTCGAAATAGTGACCTTCATAGAGATCTAAAAATCGAAACTGTAGCAGAGGCTATAAAAAAGTATGCAAAGAACCATGAAGATAGACTCCATCGGCATGTGAATGTGGAAGCAATTCAGCTTCTAGACAATACTATGCTAGTTCGAAGACTAAAAAGAGTGAAGCCGTTTGAGCTAGTGAACTAAGTGAATTACACATAAAACAAAATAATGCTATAAACACAACACAATTGTGAGTTACAGACTAAACAAAGCGGGGAGAACTGTTGAGTGAACCCTAAGTTTAAAGCTGACTTTTCTAGTAAATTAAGTTAAAACAAAATTGCTAATTAGTCTTACTGACTAGATTGTAATGCAATAAACACAGTGTGTTTGACAAATAAATAAAAAAAATTTTTTTATAAATGCACTCCCCTCTATCTATTTTAATACTTATTTTAAAAAGAAAAAACAAACAGTTAATGATATTTCTAACAAAATCACAGCAATTCTCACTAGTAACTAATCAAACAAGCTTTATTGTCCAAAAAAAAAATATTTTTCATTGACAAAGCAAATAATTAACCTATCCTATCAATTAATAAAAAATTTTATACCCACATTTACACCTTTAAAATACTCTGCTAATATATGGGCACCTAAGCTCACACTAGGTACTATAGTTATAGTGTACATGTGAGCTGAGGGGTGAACAGCTCTCACAATCTGTTCACAATCCTTCACAATCTTTACACAATCCCTCCCAATCACCCACAATCTGTCACAATCTCTCACAATCCTTCACAATCTCTCACAATCCTTCACAATCTTACCACAATCCTTCACAATCTTACCACAATCCTTCACAATCCCTCACAATCTCTCACAATCTTTACATATTCCCTCACAATCTTAGCAAAAGATTGTGGAAAAGATTGTGGATTTTTGCAATCGGCGTACACATTTTGGGGTTCCCTCACAATCTTAGCAAAAGATAGTGGATTTTCGCAATCGGCGCACACATTTTGGGATCAGCTGGTCACCCCTCGGTTATTAAGCAGCAGGTCCGGGAACGGTAAATGAAGAGGGCGGCAAAGGAAACTATAGACATTTTTGATGGGACAGTGCCCACCCTACGCCGCTGCACAGTCCTCCACCATCTGTCACATTCTCTCTCAATCCTTCACAATCTTACCACAATCCTTCACAATCTTACCACAATCCTTCACAATCCCTCACAATCTTGCCACAAGCCCTCACAATCTTTCACAATCCCTTACAATCTTTCACAATCCCTTACAATCTTGCCACAATCCCTCACAATCTTTCACAGTTAGTAGTATAAAATGGCGCCCAGTAAAAACGCGCCAGAAAGTGTAGCAGGTGAAAAAATCAATTTTACATGCTGTAAAACCAAACAAACAAGTGCAATTGTGTGTGTAACATGTGGAAAAGTGTTCCATAAATCTTGTGCATCACGAGATTGGGCAGAAAAGCTCCAAATTGTGGATGAAACGCGAGTTATCTGCAAAGGACATGAGATAACCTCAAATAGTGCCAGTTCTGAAACGGTGCATTTTCAACTGCTAAATGACATGGTTAGCGAACTTAAAAGTAAGAATCTTCTCTTAGAGGAAAACAATGCCCTCCTGAGGGAAAAAATCCTGACTCTGGAAGAAAAATTGGAAAGTAAACAAAGTCCTACAGAAACACTAATGCCAACCAAAAAGCATAAAAACAGGTGCAATAACAAAGAAACCTCCATTTTGATCACAGACACAGAACCACAAAACATCAGCACAGAACACCCAGAACGCATTTCGATTGGTCAAGAAAGTCAGCAATCCTCTGCACCATCGGCTGTGAACGGCCCCTCATCGAGCAATGAACAGTTTGACAACACTGCAGTAGGCCAAACAACAACAAAATTAAACCTAACCTCACAATCTTCAGCAATCGTAAACAATGCAGAAGTCACAGAAAATCTGAAAAATGACGACGAAAACCATCTTAGCGGATGGCAAAATGTTACGTACAGAAGGGGACGCATGCACGCCGCGCCCGTGAATGAAGATGAGTCCCTTCTAGCCTTCAGGCACAAGAAACAGCCGTCCAAACAAAGACCTATACCCATTAAAGGATCTAATGAGGGTAGTAATGACCTGCAAATAGCCCAAAGATATCACTGGGTATTTGTAACAGGTTTAGCCAAGCAAACTGAAGAGAAAGATATTCTAAGCTACCTTCAAAAGCATGAATTTAATGAAAAATCTATAGTGTGTGAGAAAATGCGTACCATTCGTCAGCAAGCCAGTTCTTTCAAGCTTGGTGTCCCTAAAGACTTTAAAGATGGTATACTTGACCCAAATCTCTGGCCTAGTGGTGTCACAGTTAACCATTTTATAAATCTCCAACGCCTTCAGAAAGTGCCTTCTCATCAAAAGGGAAGAAGCACAGTAAGGGTTTAGTTAATAAGAATTTTAAAATATTTTATGCAAACTTCCAAGGTATTAGGGACAAAATTCCTGATATTGAGGTGCTTCTTGAAGAGGTAAAAGCAGATTGTTTCTGTGTTAATGAACATTGGCTGCAATATGGTGAGTTTAGTCAAATAAAAATAAAGAATTTTGTAGCTGCTTCAGAATTTTCAAAGTTTAATAAAATAAGAGGGGGTGTGGGTATTTATCTAAGGGAAAACTTACAGTATGAGGATTTGAATCTCTCTAAATATTCCACAGAGGTCCATTGTGAAATAACGGGAATATACATTAAATCTATTAATACTCAAATACTTACAGTTTACAGGTCACCAGATGGCGATTTAAACACCTATTTTCACATTCTTTCATGTGCTCTTGATAAAATTAACCCATCTGCACATACCATAGTAGCTGGAGATTTTAATGTTCACTTTGAAAGCCCAAAAAGCAAAGAAGTAAACTACCTAGATTTTTTTCTGAATTCATATGATTTATTTCGGACAGTGTATTTTAAAACAAGAGCTGAGGCATGCCTTGATAATATTTATGTCAATTGCAGCAAATCTGATTTAAAAATAAAAACTTATTGTCTAGAGGGTCTCTCAGATCACTCAGGGATCATTTTTGATACACCCATTGAATTATTACCCAGCCATAGTACCCGTATTAACTTTAGACCCATCACGGATCAGGGTCTTTTACATTTGTATAATGAGCTGAAAATATATGATTGGTATTCAATTGTAATTTCTAATGAACACATTGAAAAAAAATTTTGTCAATTCTTTAATGTTATCTCCAATGCAATGGACAATTGTTTACCGGTAAAATCAAAGATGGTTAACAACAAAAAACCACAGCTTAACATCAATTGGTTTAATGAAACCCTGAGGGATATGAGAGAAAGACTTCGAACACTAGGTATTCTTAACAAGCAAAATTCTGTCTTAGTGCCCAGACACATTGTTAATGATTACAGAAAGTGTTACAGAGCAGAAGTATCCAAAGCAAAAAAAACTGCTCATGATGAGTATATCGGTAGTGCCAGCAATAAGTCACAAGCCATGTGGAATGTAATTAAAACTCATTCAAATACAACCACAACTGCTAATGCTGTTAATCTTAATGCTAAGGGTTTTAATGATTTTTTTGTTGGTATTGCTGAGGAAGTCATCAAAAATCTGCCAGACTCTCCTAAATCCTTTAATCATTACCTAACTGGTAATTTTGATAACATTAATTTTAAATTTAAAGAGATTACTTCCAAAATGGTAAATGAGAAGATTTCAAACTTAAAAAATAGCAATAGTAAGGATTGTTTTGATCTAAACACAAAAATTATTAAATATTTAAAAGATATTTTATCTGATCCCCTTACCAATCTTATCAATTTATGCATTCAGGGTAGTTGTTTCCCAAGCTTCCTTAAAATAGCAAAGATAGTGCCTATTTTTAAAAACAAAGGAACTTCTGATGACTACAATAACTATCGTCCCATCTCTCTTTTGCCAATAATTTCTAAAATCTTTGAATCGCTGATGAAAGATCAGATTAGTTACTATTTTGAAAGCAATAACATTTTTACACAGAGCCAGTTTGGCTTTAGAAATAAAAAATCAACAACATTAGCTATAAATCAATTGACCGAATTTGTAGCAAAGGGGTTTGAAGATAGGCTTGACACCTATGCTTCATTCCTTGATCTAACCAAGGCATTTGACTGTATTTCTTTTGAAATACTTTTTAAAAAACTTGAGTACTACAACTTTGACCCAAGCAGTATTGCCCTGGTTAGATCCTATATGGAAGAGCGTGAACAGTTTGTCTTTTTTAACAACACTAACTCCGAGAAGCAGAGGGTCCAGCATGGGGTACCTCAGGGCTCTGTGCTGGGTCCCCTGCTTTTCCTAATATATATCAATGATCTCCCAAATTTTTGTGATATTGTCGAGCTGCTGCTGCTGCTGTTTGCTGATGATACTACCACCTTGCAACATCATCATCCATCACAGCCAATTAGCGACACTGTAGCTGACAACAAGAATAAAATTGAGGACTGGTTTTTGGCCAATAGACTTAGTCTTAACCACAGCAAGACACAAAACTTGAATTTCACTCTCAGAAGTACTCAGTCAGATCTACCTAGTGATGAGGATGTCAAATTTCTAGGTGTGTACCTGGATTCAGGTCTAACTTGGGAGGTACATGTTGACAAATTGAGCTCCAAGCTGTCCCAAATCATTTTTCTTATGAGAAATCTGTCTAAAAATGTGTCCATCTCTACCTTATTAACTGCATACCATGGATATTTCTGCTCAAACATGTCCTATGCAGTATTAAACTGGGGCCATGCCCCTCAGGCCAGGCAAGTTTTTAAATTGCAGCGTCGCTGTGTAAGAATAATCGGAGGCTTAAGGTATCAAGAGTGCTGTAAAAACTGCTTTAAAAAATTTAAAATCCTAACGTTTCCATGCATTTTTATTTTGAACTGTCTGACATATATTAGAAAAAATCAAGAGATGTTTAAAACTCATAGAGATGTACATTCTGTGGATACTAGGAATAGAGATAATCTCATACCTAGCTATCACAGGCTAGAAAGAACTCGTAGAGGCACAGATTATTATGCAATCAAATTTTTTAATGCACTTCCACCAGAAATAAAATCTCTGGAAATTAAACAGTTTATTGGGAAGGTGAAAAACCATCTAATCCAGAATGCATTTTATTCCTTCGAGGAGTACCTGAGTAGTAATTTTATGTTTTGAACTTGTGTGTTTTTTTTAACTTTTAAACTTGTGTTGAGATTTCTTTTTTTAAATAAACATGTTTTTATACATATTTTAAATATTCATGTAGTCAATAAAATAGGTTTTTTAATTAATCATAATTATGCAATAATCTTTTTAAGTAGAATTTTGTAAGATATCTTATCTGTTGACTTGTAAAAACACTATTTTCTGTGTAATATTACCAATAAATAAACTAAACTAAACTAAACCAATCTTAGCAAAAGATTGTAGATTTTCACAATCGGTGTACACATTTTGGGTTAGCTGTTCACCTCTCAATGTGAGCTAATATAACATTGAAATATATTTTATTCAACTCCAGACTCAATTACCTTTTGTTTGATACCACACAAGCCATATTTTCACTTAAACTCTAATTTTTGACATTTACCCATACCCTTTTTTTAAAATAAACTAAAATTAATTTTGTTTAACTGCAGACTCAATTACCTTTCACTTGATATCACACATGCCATATTTTCACATAAACTCTGATTTTTAAAATCTAACCCCACCCTTTTATTTGGCTTGTGTTTGGTGGATTTTGTTTATTTTTAAACGGGACCATCTCGACCAAGACCCAGCCTAGGTACCAAATTTCATTCAAATGGGCAAGCAGTTTTTGAGTTATGCACATTGGTCATTACAGACAGACATACAGAGAGACAGCACTACAAAAAAGTTTCAAAATTATCTGAAATGCAAAGATATATAAAAATCTTTAAAATCAGACCAACTTTTCTTGTTGAGAAAAAATTTCGATCACCATAGCTCACACTACTATAGTATAGTAGTGTGAGCTAAAAACCTAATTCCTACTTAAAACATTTTCTTCATAAAATTCACTTACACAGAAGGTTTTGGTAATTAGATGTTTTTTTACACACAAACAAAATGCTTTATAATAAGAACATTCTTTAATTTGTTGCGATAAAATATTATACATTTTAATACTTTTATTATTGAATTTTTAGAAGTGTAAATTTAGGATTGGTAAGGGTAAATCATTTTGTAGTAGGTTAGTTACTTGAATGAACAGAACTGGAGTTTTTTTTATAAGCAGGGCTTGATGATTCCAAAATAAAAAGAGATAGCACTGTTTATTCTATTCCCTCCTGTAAAAACAATGGTCTACATGATTCTGTGCACCTTTTTTTGCACAAGTAACAAACAGCCCTCTCCTGAAGAACAAACACTGTCTGGAGTGATTTTTTAGTGGAGTAGCCCTAGAAAGCTATATCCGAGGGGTGAACAGCTCTCACAATCGGTGTACACATTTCTCACAATCTGTTCACAATCCTTCACAATCTTTACACAATCCCTCCCAATCACCCACAATCTGTCACAATCTCTCACATTCCTTCACAATCTCTCACAATCCTTCACAATCTTACCACAATCCTCCACAATCCTTCACAATCTTACCACAATCCTTCACAATCCCTCACAATCTCTCACAATCTTTACACATTCCCTCACAATTTTAGCAAAAGATTGTGGAAAAGATTGTGGATTTTTGCAATCGGCGTACACATTTTGGGGTTCCCTCACAATCTTAGCAAAAGATGGTGTATTTTCGCAATTGGTGCACACATTTTGGGATCAGCTGGTCACCCCTCGGTTATTAAGCTGCAGGTCCGGGAACAGTAAATGAAGAGGGTGGCAAAGGAAACTATAGACATAATGACCTTTTTTTTTTTGTGCCCACCCCGCCCCTTCAGGCGCGCTACGCCGCTGCACAGTCCTCCACCATCTGTCACATTCTCTCACTATCCTTCACAATCTTACCACAATCCTTCACAATCTTACCACAATCCCTCACAATCTTTCACAATCCCTCACAATCTTGCCACAATCCCTCACAATCTTTCACAATCCCTCACAATCTTAGCAAAAGATTGTGGATTTTCACAATCGGTGTACACATTTTGGGTTAGCTGTTCACCCCTCGGCTATATCATACTTGATATGTGCCTCCATTACAGATAAATATGCATTTTTTGCAGTTGTTTTCCTTATTACTGTACCAAAAATCATCAAAATCAGATATGGTCAAAACTATTTAATATATTAGTTCTTTTGTCACTTGCTCTAAACATCAAACAATTACTATCAAAAAGGTAATTTTTTCCAATTCCTACCTATCAATCATAGTCCTAGAGTCAGCTATCAACCCAGACACAGCACAACCAATATGTTTGTCAACTTCCACAATCTTTTCAATAGTTGTGGGTTCCATTAGTGAAGAAGTGATTCTCTTTTCAACAGCCAAAACAACTCCTTCACTAGTGCAGATTCCAATAGCTGTGGAACCCAATTTGATGGCTTCAATGGCATATTCCACTTGGAATAGACGGCCCTCAGGTGAGAAGGTGTTGACACCACGGTCGTACTCGCTTCTTGTGAGAAACATTGTACAAATTAAGCTGTAAAGAAATAGAATGATATCTGTAGAGCCTAGAGCCTTTTTAACAAGTAAAGATCTTACCATAAAAAGTTATTGTATTTTTACTTTTAAATTTGGGTTTTGTCTACACTTTTTTTTTGTTTTTCACAAAATTAGCCACCAAACCCCGAAAATTGCCGTTTTTTTATGAAAAAATATAAGTTTGTCATTTTTAGGTTAGGTTTTTCTGTAATGACTGGCATTTTTGCTCTATTTTTGCTTATTTCATAAATATATTTAAAATAAAATTGGGCCAATATTTAGGTAAAATTGTCCTACAACTTAAAAAGTTTAATTTACCTAGTTTTCTTTCTTAAAAATTAAAAAAATCAAAGAAAACTTTTGAAAAAATACTTTGTCACTTCTACAAAACACCGAAAAAGCAGAGAATAGTTTGACATTTTCGATTTGGGTTGGTTGCCTTGCGGAATGTTCATAAATTCGTGACGGCCCAGAAGCCCGTGCTGGTATTTCTATTTTAAACTTTGAGTCTATAGCCGGCTGTTCATGAGGGTATTATCCGCGCGGATTTTTTTTTCTGAGGCTTTGATTGGCTCAAATTTTTAAATCAACCAAACCATGGACATCAGCCGCACTTGCAAAACTACTAGATTTCCTAAGGATCTAACAAGAATCTTGGAACTATTAAATTTTTAGGACTTAAAAATAAATAATAAAAAATTTAATAGTGATTGATAGAGAGATGATTTTTTTTTGCTTATAACAGCTTAAAACATGCTTAAACAAAAGTTTGTTATTTTATTTTCTAAAAGAAATCCTAATCGTATTTTATAGATAAATGCATGCAAAGTGAGTGGCAAAATATTTTTGTCCTTCAAATTTTACTCATGTCCCCATTTTCCTTTCAATTTCTAGAAAACCCTGTATTGCTTGATAACACTAATTATTTAATTCACATTTGTATTTTAAATAATATAACTTGACCTTACTGCGAAATTAATCCAAGATTAGAGCAGCAGCTGAAAAACAGTTTAATCTTTTATCGTTTTTTTTTAACTTGATTTTTGCCCATTCAATAATAAATAATTTTAGCTTGATAAATTTGAAAAAAAAAGTTTGTATTGGTTGACATATTTTTTAGCCAACCATAAGTACGAAGGCTATTGAGTTCGTCAAAAAAACTTTTTTATTTTTATTGAGAATAGGTTTGGGCTAAAGAAGATCTTACCACCAGAATTTTTGGCGTCGGTCTAACTGCCAACGTTCCCATTTTGCTACCATTCATAAAAAATAGTTTTACCAGAATTTAATTATAATTAAAAAAATAAAACCAAATATTTTTAAAATTAGGCAATATGCTTGCTGGTTTATTGAAAATTTTAGCTCACACATATACTATACTATAGTAGTGTGAGCTATGGTGATCGTAATTTTTTCGAGAAAAAAAAAGTTGCTCCGATTTCAAAAATTTTTATATATCTTTGCGTTTCAGATGATTTTGAAACTTTTTTGTTGCGCCGTCTGTCTGTCTGTCTGTCTGTCTGTATGTCTGTCTGTCTGTCTGTCTGTCTGTCTGTCTGTCTGTCTGTATGTCTGT
The DNA here is from genome assembly GCA_963576565.1 of Aspidapion aeneum. NCBI lineage: Eukaryota > Metazoa > Arthropoda > Insecta > Coleoptera > Brentidae > Aspidapion > Aspidapion aeneum. The sequence continues at coordinate 14,120,971 of OY755038.1, read as the reverse complement.
AACGACCAACGCGCATAACTCAAAAACCGCTTGGCCGATTTTAATGAAATTTGGTACCTAGGCTGGGTTTTGGGCCGAGATGGTCCCATTTAAAAATGAACAAAATCCACCGAGCACAAACCAAATAAAAGGGTGGGGGTTGATTTCAAAAATTAGAGTTTATGGAAAAATATGGCGTGTGTGACATCAAACGAAAGGTAATTGAGTCTGGAGTTCAACAAAATACATTTTAATTTATTTAAAAAAAAAGGGTGGGGGTATATTTCAAAAATTAGAGTTTAAGTGAAAAAATGGCGTGTGTGATATCAAACGAAAGGTAATTGAGTCCGGAGTTTAACAAAATACATTTTAGTTTTTGTTTTTTTAAGGGTGGGGGTAGATTTCAAAAATTTGAGTTTAAGTCAAAACATGGCTTGTGTGGTATCAAACAAAAGGTAATTTAGTCCGGAGTTGAATAAAATATATTTTAGTTTTTATTTATATTAGCTCACACGTACACTATAACTATAGTACCTAGTGTGAGCTTAGGGGCCCATATATTGGCAGAGTATTTACTTGGTTTTATTTCCATCCTTTTACTAAAAAAACAAAATTCACAATTTAAACCTCAAAAACTATTTTTTTATTACTTTTTTAAATTATGTAGGTATTCAATGAACCCACCTAGTAAATAGTTTTGTACTTGAATTTATTCTTTGGCTTTTGAGAAAACCGTCTTTAATAAGGCATGATAATATGCCAAAATTAAGGCAAAATTTTTGTCTAATTAATTAAAGTAACTTAGTATTCACACACTGATTGAAAACTTCATGTTTAACAAAAATAGAGCTTCTCCAACACCCTGAGCAACTAGGTCTTATGAAGGACTGTACGCGCCTACTGTCGACATTTTTTTTAGCAAAATAAAGATCATAAAAAATATATATTTTTTTAGGGCAGATCGGAAACACAACTGTGACTCCATACAATATTTAGAAAACTATATAACTTTTAAATAACAATATAAAAAAATACTTTAAAGCAATATTTTTCACCCAATTATTTCTTCAATTTCAGTATCTTTTAGTTGGGAAGGTATTAGATCCGTTATAGACCGTTTATGTATTTTATTCCAGAATTAACATTGATATTGATAAAAGTAAAGAAGAGGCAGGGCGGAAAATTTACAAAAAATTTTGTAGACCTCTTTGGTTAATATGATAATGAATTTTAGAGGTTCGATGTCAGCAAAAATCAAAAAACATTCTGGAAATGAACATTTTGTGCAATTCACAAGACAAAAGGTAAAATTTCAAAATTTTTTCCTAGGTTTGGCCCTGAACGCAAGCCTCAATTTTTAGGAGAATAAAAAAGTTGAATACAGCTTCTTGATATTACAAGCCATTTTTCAGCTACTACTAGAGAGTTTTGAACTTTTTTATTTATGATAATTTTTCTGTAAATTACTTTCTTTATAGTTTTTTTTTAATAGAGCATCCAACTGTTTAATTGAATTTTATCTGTCACTTTTAGTTTTTGAGAAAGATAACATAAAATTGTTATTCTCTTGGAATAATTTATTTCTTTATATTCCTTGTATTTTTTTATATCGTTCTATTTCATATTTAATTTTTTGCTGGGTTTAGTATATAAAAAATATAAAAAAATAAATAAGCAATTAAAAAGTATTAGCCTATAACTTTTTATATATTAAAATTAAATTTTGTTGAAAATTGCTTTTTTACAAGGAATCCCAATCCAAATCAAATTGAATTTCATATCACACTTTTAATTTTTATTATATTCCATAAAACTTGTATTTTTTTATGATATGATCAACTTTTTATTCGATTCGATTTTACGAATTAGCATAAAATGTCCTTCAAAATGGCGTGTCACACTCAATTTTTAATTTTTTTTATGGTTTATATATTTTATAAGCCCAGTAAATAAACAATATACAATACAATGAAAACAGAAAATACAAAAACAGTAAAAGGGGGGTTACACAAATTTTGTGTAATATATAAAAAAAATTACAGATTAAATTAAATTTGACAGTTGGATACTTTGTAATAAAATAATCTATAAAAAAACAATTTACACCAAAATTAACATAAAAAGGTTAAAATGCGGTTTTTTCTCTTAAGCTTTTCTTGAAATTCAGTGAAGTTCAGTTTTTTTCTATCTCCTAGGAAATCCCCAGGAGCTAAACATCGAAATTGACGTTTACCTGTGATTTTTAGAATATACTTACGGAGAGAATCCACCCTGTCTAATGTAATGCAATCTATACATTCTATGCATCTTTGTACATACTTGGATAAAAAAAAATTTAAACATTGTTTTACCTATGATAGAAAATGCGAAATTGCCAGGGGATTATTGGGCTTTCGTAGTGGTCCGACCACAATATTGCTGAGCGCTCCCTTTTACATCCACAGAACATCCACAGAACAAAAGCAAATGGTGCTCTAACCTTAAATTTTTAAATAAATAAACAAATGTGCAAACATTTGAAAAATAATTTTTTTCTCTTCTTTCTTCGAATAAAATTACAACATCTATACGTGCTTTGAATTATAAATATTTTTAAAACAAAATGGACTGCGCGATCCACAAGAGTTTCACGTTTGAAAGTGTTGTCACATTCCCAGAAGGTCTTATAGAAGACAATTTGGAAAAAGGCAATTTTTTGCAGCTTTCCTCTGTGATCAAAGACATGTTTCAGATGACTCTTAATGAAGATGGCTGTCCTGTAACTAGGTAAATATCGAAAGTACTTTCTTCTTCTTCAAAAATTACATGTATGATCCTTAACAATAAGGTATATAGGTCTGCTTGCATATAAATTGGGACATTGGTGCTCTTACAAGTCACTTGCAACCTGTGTAATGGCATTACATAGGGCATTAGGTACTGGAGAAAAATTCTAAAAGTTTAGTTGCAGGCCAACTACTAGCTGACTTGCTAGTGTAAGTAGAGGGTGTCCCAAATTCAATCATTTGAGAGAGGTTTAGGTGTTTCTATTAACATCACTTATCGTCAAGCAAGCTTTACAGGTAGCGAAGCTAACATCAGGCTTTCTATTTTTTGGTTATTATTTTTCACATGTTTTCCTCAGTTTCACATTGGCGGTTCTGTTTTATTTTGAAGATGTTGTTTTACACAGTATGAAGGTACCTAAACTATACATATTTATGTAATTAGAATTAAAAAGTTATGCTGCAACCTATCTTGAAACTGTATCATTATTAAATAGATCTTTAGACTGTGTTAAAACCACATTTTTAAAATAACAACGAGCCGCCAATGTGAAAATGAGGAAAACATGTCAAAAATTATAACCAAAAAATAGAAAATCAGACTAAGGCTTCGCTACCTGTAAAGCTTGCTTGACGATGAGTGACCTTAGTTTCTATGGTAGAAAGAAAAACTGACCCCCACTTGCAGCTCAATTTTCAAGAATCAGAATTAGAAATTGACTTATTGTTGAAAGATTACAAAATCTCATTGTCAAACCTATGTACTAATAAACAAGTTTTTCTTAAAATGTTTTGATAATCTTACTGTATTAAAATTATACAGGGTGTCCCATAACTTGAGGGCCATAGGCCAACAGGTGAAATTGGAAGTCATGTATGATAAAAAAGTTCCTATAATACATGGATCAAAACTCTTTCTTTGTCAAGATACACAGCATCAAATTTGGCAATTTTTAAAACTTTTTTGATAATAACTTTTTAAAAAAACCTAGTAAAAATTTAAAATTGGGTAAAGTTGTGTATTAAAACAAGAGCTATAAATTGAAATAAAAATTATTTTGAAAAAAATTAGTCAGTCAACTTTTTTTAGAAAAAACTATTTTTTTGGTATAAACTTTTATAAATGCCATACCTATTAAACACAATGTTTTTTTTTAAATTTTTTTATTAATATAAACAAGTCTCTAGCGAGACATAAGAATAAAATATAATTGATATTTTTTAAAAGAATAAGTAAGCAAAAATTAATTTTTAAAAAAAATTATTATTTTTTATACATTTTTGGAGGTTACTTTGACAGCCTGTATCTCCTCAACTTGTAATTTTATCAAAAAAAGGAATACCACATTTTTGAATCACAATTAGCTGAGTATTCAGCTGTCTGTGAGAGATTTTATTTTTTTTTTGTAAAACCCTTTTTCTCCCCACTCCTCTAATTTTAAAAATCCTATATCTTAAAACAAATGTGTGTTGACCCCTATGTTATATAAACTTTTTTCTCTGCTGTACTATGGCCCCTAAGTTATGGGACACTCTGTATAAATATATAGTTTACACTCAGAAATTAAAACATTTAGGTATACCAAAGTAAGAAAAAACTATGTAGTATTATTTTCAGTAAAATATTCCATTTTAGAATGGTAGTTCTTATTTCTAATGGGAGATGATTAGATATCTTTTTGCTGTTGTAAATAATAGATCTGTGTGCTTGTGTGGTTTTTGGAATTTGCATTTTGGGTATACAATATATTAGCCTAGTGTTATTTCTTATGATTTTGATTCTACACTTTTTAAAAAGGAAATAAGCTGACCCCTGAATGAATAAATGAATAAACTAGTTAAGGTAAGTATTTTTGGGACAAAAGAAGAGATTTGCAGGACATTTTAATATAGAAAGCATTTTTAGACTATATAGGGTGTCCCATAACTTAGGAGCCATAGGCCAACAGGTGATAGAGGAGGTCATGTCTGATAAAAAGGTTCCTATAATGCATGGGTCAAAACTTTTTCTTTGTCGAGATACAGAGAGCATCAAAGTTGGCAATTTTTTTAACTTTTTTGAAAATAACTTTTTAAAAAAACGCAGTAAAAATATGAAATTGCGTAGAGTCGTGTAGTCGAACAAGAGCAATAAATTTAGTTGAGTGAATTTTTTTTAGAAAAAACTATTTTTTTGGAATAAACTTTTTTATATTTTTTGTTAATAAAAACAAGTCTCTAGTAAGACATAATAATAAAATATTATTGATATTTTTAAAAGAATAAGTAAGCAAAAATTAATTTTTTAAAAACATTCATTCATTCAACCTGTAATTTTATCAATAAAAAGGAATACCACATTTTTGAATCACAATTAGCTGAGTATTTAGCTGGCTGCGATGGATTTTCTTTTTTTTGTAAAACCCTTTTCCCCCCACTCATCTAACTTTAAACATCGTATATCTTAAAAACAGATGTGTGTTGACCCCCATGTTATATAAACTTTTTTTTTTAGAAATAACCTCTATCACCTGCTGCACTATGGCCCCTAAGTTACGAGACACCCTGTATATATCTTTCAAATTGAATTTTATTTAATCTGTTGCTTTTAGTTTTTAAGATATTACATAAAATTGTTATTTATTTATTGAAAGACCCTTTGGCTTCTTTACATTCTTTGTATTCTTGCAAGTTCATAGTATCCCAACTTTGTTTTTGGGGGGTTTTTGATGTTTTTGGTGGGTTTTAGGTGTTTTTGGGTGGTTTCTGGGGGAGATAGAAAAAACTGACTCTCACTAATTAGGCACACAAGAGGCTTAAGATGAAGGAAACACTGCATCTTGATAAAGCATGCCATTTGTAAGCTACAGGGGTTTTTAACCACTTTTTTAGTTATGAAAATTACATGTTAGTTTAAATGACTTTTTTTTGTAATTTTTTTAATGAAGCATGCAACTGTCTAATTGATTTTCATTATTTACGCCGATTTGAAAAATCAAATTAAAAGAGGGTTGTTCCATAAGAAAAATCCAAACTTTGTGTAATATCTCAAAAATTAAAAATGACAGAACAAACTCTATTTGACAGTTGGATTCTTCATTAAAAAACCGTAACAAAGCATTTTACGACAAAATGAAATTTTAAAATATATAACAGTTATAGACTCTTTTCCTAAATGAAGACTTTTCAAAAATGCCCTATTAGTTCAGGCCCTACGGGGTCCGATACTGCGTTTAATAATAGCAAACACACTTGGTACGTAACTTTTTAAAGTAGCCGGCTTGAAATAAAAATAAATGTGTTTGTAGAAATCCTCAAATCAAACAAAAAATTTGAACATTCATTTTTGTAACTCTAAATTTTTTGAGTTGAATTTATTTAAATTGGGGGAGGGGGCATCCCCCCTCTCGCCCCTTCAAAAGTGATATTTTATAGTAATTTTCTAATTATTTAAAAACTTTTAACTTGGTCAAAAACAACCAAGTAATAGTTATTGAGGCTGACCAAAAGTCCTCTCGATGTATAATACGCCCCCCTTATTATATTATATTATATTTTTTTTAATTTTCTTGAGTTTTATTGTCCTGCATGTCTTTTTACTCACTTTCATTATTAGTTACAAAAATTAATGTTCAACATTTTTGTTTGATTTAAGGATTTCTACAAACATTAATTTTTATTTCAAGGCAGCTATTTAAAAAAAATGTTTAGTTTTATAAGTATTTAACTGTATACAATGGGCTTTTAACCAAAAATATTTCTTTGAGGATAAAAAATACTACAAAAAAATGTTCCCCTTTTTTCGTACGCTAATGGAACGTGCACCACTGCCGTCAGAGGATACTAAGGTACATCGTTGAAAAGGAAATTGTATCCGCTTGAAAAATGATCTATAGAAGATTTTTGGAACAGTTGACTGTTTTTGAGGTATTAGCAAAAAACTATCAAAAAGCACGTTTAAGGGGTGGGGAACTACCCCCTGCCAGGGTTGGGGGGTGGTTCCCTTTTGTAAAATGTTCGGGCGAGTCTTATGTCAATCCATACCAAGTGTGTTGCTTCTATCCTTGAATCTTGGATGTAGGGCCTGAACGATATAGGTTAACAACAGTTGTTATATTAAAATGCATTTTATCCTTTAATCTTCTCTTGAAAATTAGTCCTTGAAAGTGGCAGTCAGATTTTTTTCTCCCCTAGAAACAGTTGAATCCCCCCAAAAACATTGAATTACAAGAAATTATAATTTTTTTTTAGGTTTCCCTTTTGTGAACAGACTGTGAGTAAACTAGTATCAATTCTAAAACTCTACCTAGAAAAAGACGAAAATTATTCACAGGAAAATTTTAAAAAACTTCTAACAGAAACAGTAAAGGCACTTAGAACATATGCAATCACAGAAGAAACTAGAAAATATTTAAATAATTCGGCATTTTATAAAAATATGGAGAAAATCATTGAGAAACTAACTCTAGAAGACACCCCACAATTGTACCACAAATTCATATTTCAACTATTGTTGAATATTCTTACATTAGAAGAAGCGTTGCCACAAATGCACAGTGTTCTTTTTGAAAGTTTTTGTGCCTATTTCATCAAATTCACCTCAAATTCTTTTGAGTGTTATGAAACTTCAGCCTTAATTTGGAACTTGACAAGACTGCATTCACCAATCGAAAATAAAGAGTTGATCCAAAGAGTTATTCATTTGTTTATGAGTGTTGAAGAACCAAATGAGTATCTGGGATTTTTGGTGGCCAAGTTTGCGACTGAGGAGTTCTTTTGGGCAAATTATGATGGTTTTAGTGCTGTGGAAAAAAATGTAATTTTAGGTAGGTGTAGTTAACTTAAAATACTGTTTGTTTCAACGAAAACTTAGAGGTCTTTTAGGGTATTTCTTAAGGGTAATTGGGAAGCATCCTCAAACACGTTGATTGCGTTTACCCGTTTGAGGAATAACCTTTACCCCTATATTTTGAATAGAGAGAGTGGGTCAAGGGATATTTTGTTATGACACATCTCAACTGATTCTTCTTTGTGTTCTTCTTTAGTGGCTATTTCAACTGTTGTTAAATATTCTTACATTAGAAGAAGCAGTGGCACAAATGTACAGTGCTCTTTTTGAAAGTTTTTGTGCCTATTTCATCAAATTCACCTCAAATTCTTTTGCGTGTTACGAAACTTCAGCCTTAATTTGGAACTTGACAAGACTCCATTTGATCCAAAGAGTGATTCATTTGTTCATGAGTGTTGAAGAACCAAATGAGTACTTGGGATTTTTGGTGGCCAAGTTTGCGACTGAGGAGTTCTTTTGGGCAAATTATGATGGTTTCAGTGTAGTGGAAAAATATATAATTTTAGGTAGGCGTAGTTAACTTATAATACTGAGTGTTTCAACGAAAACTTAGAGGTTTTTTCGGGTATTTCTTAAGGGTAATTGGGAAGCACCCTCAGACACGTTGATTGCGTTTAACCGTTAGAGGAGTAACCTTTACCCCTATATTTTAAATAGAGAGAGTGGGTCAAGGGATATTTTGTTATGACACACCTCAACTGTTTCTTCTTTGTGTTCTTCTTCAGTGGTTATTTCAACTGTTGTTAAATATTCTTACATTAGAAGAAGCAGTGCCACACATGTACAGTGTTCTTTTTGAAAGTTTTTGTGCCTATTTAATAAAATTCACCTCAAATTTTTTTGAGTGTTACGAAACTTCAGCTTTAATATGGAACTTGACAAGATTGCATTCACCAATCGAAAATAAAGAGTTGATCCAAAGAGTGATTCATTTGTTCATGAGTGTTGAAGAACCAAATGAGTACTTGGGATTTTTGGTGGCCGAGTTTGCGACCGAGGAGTTCTTTTGGGAAAATTATGATGGTTTCAGTGCTGTGGAAAAAAATGTAATTTTAGGTAGGTGTAGTTAACTTAAAATACTGTTTGTTTCAACGAAAACTTAGAGGTTTTTTCGGGTATTTCTTAAGGGTAATTGGGAAGCACCCTCAGATACGTTGATTGCGTTTACCTCTTTGAGGAGTAACCTTTACCCCTATACTTTGAATAGAGGGAGTTGGTCAAGGGATATTTTGTTATGACACACCTCAACTGATTCTTTTTTGAGTTCTTCTTCAGTGGCTATTTCAACTGTTGTTAAATATTCTTACATTAGAAAAAGCAGTGCCACAAATGCAAAGTGTACTTTTTGAAAGTTTTTGTGCTTATTTCATCAAATTCACCTCAAATTCTTTTGAGTGTTACGAAACTTCAGCCTTAATATGGAACTTGACAAGATTGCATGCACCAATCGAAAATAAAGATTTGATCCAAAGAGTGATTCATTTGTTTATGAGTGTTGAAGAACCGAATGAGTACTTGGGATTCTTGGTGGCCAAGTTTGCGACCGAGGAGTTCTTTTGGGAAAATTATGATGGTTTCAGTGCTGTGGAAAAAAATTTAATTTTAGGTAGGTGTAGTTAACTTAAAATACTGAGTGTTTCAACGAAAACTTAGAGGTTTTTTCGGAAATTTCTTAAGGGTAATTGGGAAGCACCCTCAGACACGTTGATTGCGTTTACCTCTTTGAGGAGTAACCTTTACCCCTATATTTTGAATAGAGAGAGTTGGTCAAGGGATATTTTGTTATGACACACCTCAACTGATTCTTTTTTGAGTTCTTCTTCAGTGGCTATTTCAACTGTTGTTAAATATTCTTACATTAGAAGAAGCAGTGCCACAAATGCACAGTGTTCTTTTTGAAAGTTTTTGTGCCTATTTCATAAAATTCACCTCAAATTCTTTTGAGTGTTACGAAACTTCAGCCTTAATTTGGAACTTAACAAGACTGCATTCACCAAGAGTTGATCCAAAGAGTGATTCATTTGTTCATGAGGGTGGAAGAATCAAATGAGTACTTGGGATTTTCGGTGACCAAGTTTGCGACTGAGAGTTCTTTTGGGCAAACTATGGTGGTTTCAGTACTGTGGAAAAAAATATTATTTTAGGTAGGTATGTTTAACTTAAAATACAGTCCTCTTTGTTTCAAACTTGTAGACAATGATTGAGTAGAAATAAAATATCAGTAGTAAGTATCTCGAACCGTTTTTAAGTTTAAACTAAACTGTCCAGTCTAGAGGCTACGACTTACACTACTTAGTGTGCAGTCAGGTGTGACGGCCCGCCCCCTTTTTTTAAACCTAAGATGCTTGTTTTCCTTAAGGGGTGGTTTCCATATGTTTGGTATGTCCGTGCTTGGTTGACTGAAAACTTCTTTATTCTGCATTATAAATGCAGCTTCGATAACCTTTAGTTTTCGCTAATGTGACTCCTTATGCAAAACTTTAGCTTCAGACCATTGGATCCTGTGACCATTTGACCATACATGCTCCGCTAAATCAGATTTTTCAATATCCCGTAATAAGTTTTTTTTTTGGATGTTCATTTACTCTAACCTGAGAAGGGCGTTTCGTTTTACCTACATATGATTTACAACACTCACACGGGATTTGGTAGATACATTCCTTATTATTTAAGGAATTTTCTGGTTTTATTTTAGTTACAAAACTATTCGTCTTGTTTTCTGAAATCCCTGGAACATATGGAATGTTAATATAATAACACCCAACGGATTATTATTTTGGGAATTTGCTACATTTGGTTTGTTTTTAATTTTAGAGATTGTTGAGTTTATTGATTTCTCAGAAGAACCATTCCGTTGAAAGTTCTTTTTAATGTATTAGATTTCTGTGGTTAATTCTTCATTATTACTACAAATATTTACGGCTCTTAAATATAAACTTCTTATAACTCCTTGTTTTGTAACAACAGAATAATTAGACTTAAAATTCCCGTGTGTGTGTAGGTTTCCTATATACAGTGGCTTGAATGTTTCTGTCTAATCGTTTGACAAGAACATCAACAAAAGGTAATGTCGAATCTTTTTCAATTTCCATGGTGCATTTGATTGTTGGTCGAATACCCTTTAGATGATGTAGAGAATTCTGTAGTTCTTCATTAAAAAACCTCGACAAAGTACTGGTCGGTGAGTCCCTGGAGCTGGTAATTGGTCGCAGTGGTATTCCTTCTTATGGATCTTTGGTAGTCCATAAAAATCTGGTGTCTTACTGTGGTGTGGAGTTAGGCGGGATCTATAGGCATCCTGGATATTTACAACATACTTCTTCAACGTCCTGTAGATGCGTCCTTCTAAGGTTGTGTTTTGATAGTTGCTTGTTGCTTTTCTCCAGAACTTCTAAATAAAATTACATTTTTAAAATACAGTGTTCCAACAGAAACATAACAGGGTATTTCTTGACGGATTTTGAAAAAACCCTTGAACGCGTCAATTTTGTTTGTAAGGGGACAATTTTTTGCTATCTTGAAATTTCCGTTGCAGGTCAGGTAACTGATATAGGAGCGCAGCACTCATCATCAGTTACCTTAAACAACAAGTGAAATTAAAGAAAGAAAAATAAGAAAAAAGTTTTCTGCTTCGGAACGGGATCTCTTGCTCTTTAGGCAAACATTCCTAGCATTGAACTACCGAAGCCATACATAAATTTTCGGAAAACTTCCATCTATGCAGGCTGCGGTGTCTCAATACAAGAACGAGAAATTCTCAGGGTATTAACTCGACCAAGTCATCCAAGTGATCTCTTTAATTCTTCTTTCCCACTGTCAAAGGTATGAGAAAACTTTTTTCTTATTTTTCTTTCTTTAATTTCACTTGTTGTTTATAGTTTTAGGTCCTTGCATTATTTGCAATTTGGTATTTGATAATCAGTTACCTTCTTACTTCAAGGGGTATACTTTACCCTGGATGGAACCACTGGAGAAAATTCCAGATATTCAGGAACTCTTTTGACTCTGAATTCACCCAAAATACCCAAAAATATCTGTGCTACAGATCTCAATTTTTTTTGGGGTTGTGTAATTTCATTTATATTTTTTTTAGGAATTCTCAGAACGTTATGGTATAAAAAACACATAGAATTTCCAAAATCGTGCTTTGATCAACTCATAAAAACCTTCAAGAATACCTCGAATGTCATAATGACATTGGTGCACTGTCAAGATCCAGATGCCGTTTACGAAGTTGCAGTTTCCGTTGAGCTTTTGTCCAATGCTTCTTCCACTAAAGATGTTCTCTCCATGTTTGAGGAGAGAAAACTAAGAAAGTAAGTTTTTTGTTTGGAATACATAGATTTAGATTATACCGACTGGTCTACGAAAACAAAACTCTTTGTTTGTCTCTTTCTATAACGTTCGTTGAAAAAAACTATTTATTATATTATACATTTTTATCAGATTTCCAACAAAATCTAAAGCTCACTCTCCTTTATTAGGAATCTTCTTGTTTGTGCATCGGCTCTTCTCTTAGTTGCACACAAGTGCGCGAAAATGACGGATCTTCCCGACAACAGGTTTACCCCAGTCGAGAAGTTGGGTCAGCTTACAAATCCTAATGAAGAGTTGAAAAAGAATCCCGTGTTTGAATTTAAAGCTAACCTGGTTAGACTGTCAAATGACTAGTCAGTAGTCATGACCAACTTGATTAAAAGAGGGACCGGCAAAAATATTTTCCGGTCTCTTAGTTCTTTACCAGTCCCTGTTGAGACTGGAGTTTTATGCCTATAAAGCGACACTTTTCGTACTAAACATTGTAGGGAAAGTGCTTGTTTTCCGGTCGGTTTAAAAAAATATATTTTTCGGTTTCTTCGTTCTTTGCTGGTACCTGTTGAGACCGAAAAGTTGCCCAAAAGGACCTGCCTTTAAAGTGTCACTTTTGGTACAAAAATGTACGGAAAGTGCTTGCTTTCCTGTTTAAAAGAAGTAGTGAGTAGGAAAATTACTATTTTATGATCTGCTGATTCCCAACAAAATCTAAAGCTCACTTTTCTGTAATAGGAATCTTCTTGTTTGTGCATCGGCTCTTCTCCTAGTTGCACACAAGTGCGGAAAAATGACGGATCTTTCCGACAACAGGTTTACTCCAGTTGGGAAGTTGGGTCAGCTTACAAATCCTAATGAAGAATTGAAAAAGAATCCCGTGTTTGGATTTAAAGCTGACTTGGTTAGACTGTCAAATGACTAGTCATGACCAACTTCATTAAAAGAGGGACCGGTAAAAATATTTTCCGGTCTCTTAGTTCTTTACCAGTCCCTGTTGAGACTGGAGTTTTATGCCTATAAAGCGACACTTTTCGTACTAAACATTGTAGGGAAAGTGCTTGTTTTCCGGTCGGTTTAAAAAAATATATTTTTCGGTTTCTTCGTTCTTTGCTGGTACCTGTTGAGACCGAAAAGTTGCCCAAAAGGACCTGCCTTTAAAGTGACACTTTTGGTACAAAAATATACGGAAAGTGCTTTTTTTCCTGTTTAAAAGAAGTAGTCAGTAGGAAAATTACTATTTTATGATCTGCTGATTCCCAACAAAATCTAAAGCTCACTCTTCTTTATTAGGAATTTTCTTGTTTGTGCATCGGCACTTCTCCTAGTTGCACACAAGTACGGAAAAATGACGGATCTTCCCGACAACAGGTTTACTCCAGTCGGGAAGTTGGATCAGCTTACAAATCCTAATGAAGAGTTGAAAAAGAATCCCGTGTTTGGATTTAAAGCTAACCTGGTTAGACTGTCAAATGACTAGTCAAGACCAACTTGATTAAAAGTGGGACCGGTAAAAATATTTTCCGGTCTCTTAGTTCTTTGCCAGTCCCTGTTGAGACCGGAAAGATTTATGCCTATAAAGGGACACTTTTCGTACTAAAGTTTGTAGGGAAAGTGCTTGTTTTCCGGTCGGTTTAAAAAAATATATTTTTCGGTCTCTTCGTTCTTTACTGGTACCTGTTGAGAACACCGATAAGTTGTCTAAAAGGACCTGCCTTTAAAGTGACACTTTTGGTACAAAAATGTACAGAAATTGCTTGCTTTCCTGTTTAAAAGAAGTAGTGAGTAGGAAAATTACTATTTTATGATCTGCTGATTCCCAACAAAATCTAAAGCTCACTCTCCTTTAATAGGAATCTTCTTGTTTGTGCATCAGCACTTCTCCTAGTTGCACGCAAGTGCGGGAAAATGACGGATCTTCCCGACAACAGGTTTACTCCAGTCGGGAAGTTGGGTCAGCTTACAAATCCTTTATTTAAAGCTGACTAGGTTAAACTGTCAAATGACTAGTCATGACCAACTTCATTAAAAGAGGGACCGGTAAAAATATTTTCCGGTCTCTTAGTTCTTTACCAGTCCCTGTTGAGTCCGGAAAGTGTTATGCCTATAAATGGACACTTTTCGTACTAAACATTGTAGGGAAAGTGCTTGTTTTCCGGTCGGTTTAAAAAAAATATATTTTTCGGTCTCTTCGTTCTTTACTGGTACCTGTTGAGTCCGAAAAGTTGTCCAAAAGGACCTGCCTTTAAAGTGACACCTTTGTTACAAAAATGTACGGAAAGTGCTTGCTTTTCTGTTTAAAAGAAGTAGTGAGTAGGAAAATTACTATTTTATGATCTGCTGATTCCCAACAAAATCTAAAGCTCACTCTCCTTTATTAGGAATCTTCTTGTTTGTGCATCGGCTCTTCTCCTAGTTGCACACAAGTGCGGGAAAATGACGGATCTTCCCGACAACAGGTTTACTCCAGTCGGGAAGTTGGGTCAGCTTACAAATCCTAATGAAGAATTGAAAAAGAATCCCGTGTTTGGATTTAAAGCTGACCTGGTTAGACTGTCAAATGACTAGTCATGACCAACTTGATTAAAAGAGGGACCGGCAAAAATATTTTCCGGTCTCTTAGTTCTTTACCAGTCCCTGTTGAGTCCGGAAAGTTTTATGCCTATAAAGGGACACTTTTCGTACTAAACATTGTAGGGAAAGTGCTTGTTTTCCGGTCGGTGTAAAAAAATATATTTTTCGGTCTCTTCGTTCTTTACTGGTACCTGTCGAGACCGAGAAGTTGTCCAAAAGGACCTGCCTTAAAGTGACACTTTTGGTACAAAAATGTGCTTGCTTTCCTGTTTAAAAGAAGTAGTGAGTAGGAAAATGACTATTTTATGACCTGCTGATTCCCAACAAAATATAAAGCTCACTCTCTTTTATTAGGAATCTTCTTGTTTGTGCATCGGCACTTCTCCTAGTTGCACACAAGTGCGGGAAAATGACGGATCTTCCCGACAACAGGTTTACTCCAGTCGGGAAGTTGGGTCAGCTTATAAATCCTAATGAAGAATTGAAAAAGAATCCCGTGTTTGGATTTAAAGCTAACCTGGTTAGACTGTCAAATGACTAGCCATGACCAACTTGATTAAAAGTGGGACCGGTAAAAATATTTTCCGGTCTCTTAGTTCTTTATCAGTCCCTGTTGAAACCGGAGTTTTATGCCTATAAAGGGACACTTTTCGTACTAAACATTGTAGGGAAAGTGCTTGTTTTCCGGTCGGTTTAAAAAAATATATTTTTCGGTCTCTTTGTTCTTTACTGGTACCTGTTGAGTCCGAAAAGTTGTCCAAAAGGACCTGCCTTTAAAGTGACACTTTTGGTACAAAAATGTACGGAAAGTGCTTGCTTTCCTGTTTAAAAGAAGTAGTGAGTAGGAAAATTACTATTTTATGATCTGCTGATTCCCAACAAAATCTAAAGCTCACTTTTTTGTAATAGGAATCTTCTTGTTTGTGCATCGGCTCTTCTCCTAGTTGCACACAAGTGCGGAGAAATGACGGATCTTCCCGACAACAGGTTTACTCCTGTCGGGAAGTTGGGTCAGCTTACAAATCCTAATGAAGAGTTGAAAAAGAATCCTATGTTTGGATTTAAAGCTAACCTGGTTAGACTGTCAAATGACTAGTCATGACAAACTTGATTAAAAGAGGGACCGGTAAAAATATTTTCCGGTCTCTTAGTTCTTTACCAGTCCCTGTTGAGACCGGAAAGTGTTGCCTATAAAGCGACACTTTTCGTACTAAACATTGTAGGGAAAGTGCTTGTTTTCCGGTCGGTTTAAAAAAATGTATTTTTCGGTCTCTTCGTTCTTTACTGGTACCTGTTGAGACCAAAAAGTTGTCCAAAAGGACCTGCCTTAAAGTGACACTTTTGGTACAAAAATGTGCTTGCTTTCCTCTTTAAAAGAAGTAGTGAGTAGGAAAATTACTATTTTATGATCTGCTGATTCCCAACAAAATCTAAAGCTCATTCTCCTTTAATAGGAATCTTCTTGTTTGTGCATCGGCTCTTCTCCTAGTTACACACAAGTGCGGGAAAATGACGGATCTTCCCGACAACAGGTTTACTCCAGTCGGGAAGTTGGGACAGCTTACAAATCCTAATGAAGAATTGAAAAAGAATCCCGTGTTTGGATTTAAAGCTGACTGGGTTAGACTGTCAAATGACTAGTCATGACCAACTTCATTAAAAGAGGGACCGGTAAAAATATTTTCCGGTCTCTTAGTTCTTTACCAGTCCCTATTGAGTCCGGAAAGTTTTATGCCTATGAAAGGACACTTCGTACTAAACATTGTAGGGAAAGTGCTTGTTTTCCGGCCTGTTTAAAAAATATATTTTTCGGTGTCGTCGTTCTTTACTGGTACCTGTTGAGACCGAAAAGTTGTCCAAAAGGACCTGCCTTAAAGTGACACTTTTGGTACCAAAATGTGCTTGCTTTCCTGTTTAAAACAAGTAGTGAGTAGGAAAATTACTATTTTATGATCTGCTGATTCCCAACAAAATCTAAAGCTCCCTCTCCTTTATTAGGAATCTTCTTGTTTGTGCATCGGCACTTGTCCTAGTTGCACACAAGTGCGGGAAAATGACGGATCTTCCCGACAACAGGTTTACTCCAGTCGGGAAGTTGGGTCAGCTTACAAATCCTAATAAAGAATTGAAAAAGAATCCCGTGTTTGGATTTAAAGCTGACTGGGTTAGACTGTCAAATGACTAGTCAAGACCAACTTCATTAAAAGAGGGACCGGTAAAAATATTTTCCGGTCTCTTAGTTCTTTACCAGTCCCTGTTGAGACCGGAAAGTTTTATGCCTCTTCGTTCTTTACTGGTTGTACCTGTTGAGACCACCGATAAGTTGTCTAAAAGGACTTGCCTTTAAAGTGACACTTTTGGTACAAAAATGTACGGAAAGTGCTTGCTTTCCTGTTTAAGAGAAGTAGTGGGTAGGAAAATTACTATTTTATGTACTGCTGATTCCCAACAAAATCTAAAGCTCACTTTTCTTTATTAGGAATTTTGTTTGTGCATCGGCACTTCTCCTAGGTGCACACAAATGCGGAAAAATGACGGATCTTCCCGACAACAGGTTTACTCAAGTCGGGAAGTTGGGTCAGCTTACAAA
Source organism: Aspidapion aeneum (assembly GCA_963576565.1). NCBI lineage: Eukaryota > Metazoa > Arthropoda > Insecta > Coleoptera > Brentidae > Aspidapion > Aspidapion aeneum. The sequence goes on along the minus strand of OY755038.1, from coordinate 14,103,927 downwards.
TCCTAATGAAGAATTGAAAAAGAATCCCGTGTTTGGATTTAAAGCTGACCTGGTTAGACTGTCAAATGACTAGTCATGACCAACTTGATTAAAAGAGGGACCGGCAAAAATATTTTCCGGTCTCTTAGTTCTTTACCAGTCCCTGTTGAGTCCGGAAAGTTTTATGCCTATAAAGGGACACTTTTCGTACTAAACATTGTAGGGAAAGTGCTTGTTTTCCGGTCGGTGTAAAAAAATATATTTTTCGGTCTCTTCGTTCTTTACTGGTACCTGTCGAGACCGAGAAGTTGTCCAAAAGGACCTGCCTTAAAGTGACACTTTTGGTACAAAAATGTGCTTGCTTTCCTGTTTAAAAGAAGTAGTGAGTAGGAAAATGACTATTTTATGACCTGCTGATTCCCAACAAAATATAAAGCTCACTCTCTTTTATTAGGAATCTTCTTGTTTGTGCATCGGCACTTCTCCTAGTTGCACACAAGTGCGGGAAAATGACGGATCTTCCCGACAACAGGTTTACTCCAGTCGGGAAGTTGGGTCAGCTTACAAATCCTAATGAAAAGTTGAAAAAGAATCCCGTGTTTGGATTTAAAGCTAACCTGGTTAGACTGTCAAATGACTAGTCATGACCAACTTGATTAAAAGTGGGACCGGTAAAAAATATTTTCCGGTCTTTTAGTTCTTTACCAGTCCCTGTTGAGACCGGAAAGTGTTGCCTATAAAGGGACACTTTTTGTACTAAACATTGTAGGGAAAGTGCTTGTTTTCCGGCCTGTTTAAAAAAATATATTTTTCGGTGTCGTCGTTCTTTACTGGTACCTGTTGAGACCGAAAAGTTGCCCAAAAGGACCTGCCTTTAAAGTGACACTTTTGGTACAAAAATGTACGGAAAGTGCTTGCTTTCCTGTTTAAAAGAAGTAGTGAGTAGGAAAATTACTATTTTATGATCTGCTGATTCGCAACAAAATCTAAAGCTCATTCTCCTTTAATAGGAATCTTCTTGTTTGTGCATCGGCTCTTCTCCTAGTTGCACACAAGTGCGGGAAAATGACAGATCTTCCCGACAACAGGTTTACTCCAGTCGGGAAGTTAGGTCAGCTTACAAATCCTAATGAAGAATTGAAAAAGAATCCCGTGTTTGGATTTAAAGCTGACCTGGTTAGACTTGTTGGTAATTTGTGTTATCAATCGAAAGCCATGCAAGATTTGGTAAGTACTAACAGCTCCGTGCTTTTTGCTTATAAAATACAGTGTGTTCCATTTAAAATGTACCACCCCAGGGGGGTCCCAGACTTAAAAAAAAGGTGGGACGATTTTTTAAACATTATTAAAATAAAGAACAAATTTTTTTGCTCAGGTGTGTAATACACCAGAATGTGCCTCGTGTATTTGGAATTCTCTGGAAAACGGAGGGTTGGCCGAGAAGTTTTAAGAATTGTTTAAAATTGTTTGCAAGATGGCATAAAAAAGCAATTTTTAGTTTTGGCTCGATATTTAAAAAACCTTTGCCGATATTCTGAATTTTGATAATGCATCTTAATGGGCTCGGAATAGCGCTACTTTTTTCATCTATCTATTTTTTCTATCTATCTATTTAGCTTTCTTCAATCCATCTTTGGACATAGGCCTCCCCCAATATCTTCCACTCTTCTCTGTCTGTCGCCGTGTTCATCCATCTAGTTCCCGCGTGTTTCTTTAAATCGTCCGCTTCTTTCATTTAATAAATAATAATAATAATAAATACGTTTATGGCTAATCGGGCAAAAAGGAGTTTTTTGTTTCCCTTATATTTTTCCGTGGGTAGCTTTAAAGGGGGTCCAAGATCTAATGGACACCTAATAAGTGTTGACAGTTAACCGTTTCGTCCTTATGGGACTCCTCAGAACACTGCTGGTCAAGTGACAAATCTTGCGAAGTTAATCAGACGGTTTTGTCTCTAATTAAATGTAATTAGTGAGCGAACTATAGCAAGAGGCGCCATCTACCGAGATACGAGAGAAACAAAAAACCAAAAGCAGGGAAAAACACTGCTATACAATATCGATCAATGAAAAGATCGAATGCAAATAAAAGAAAACAACTATAGTCCGTGACCTACGACAGCTCTTGAGACACAGTTTTTGACGCAAAGCTAAATTCAAAACAATTATTTCTTCTCATTTCATAGTTTCTAACTTTTTGCCTCAGAATTATTCTACCTTTGTGAATATTTTTTATTTCCAAGCAATAAAGTTGGCGTATATCCAACATATTTGTTTCCTCAAAAAGCATATCTGTGGGGTAGGTTCCTCTTTTGCCGTAAATCAGTTTTAAGAACCATTTTTGAGTGCAATTTAGCGTTTTTAAGTAACATTCAGCCACTCCACCCCATCCTAAAATCCCATACGAAAGATGGGGCTGTACTAGGGAGAGGTACAGCATCCTGAGATGATCTTGTTCTAAAAATTCTTTTTAATAACGAAATGAAATTTAGGCAACAATACACGGATTTTATTTAATACATTTTTTATTTGTAACTCCCATTTCAATTGGCTATCTATGATAACTCCTAGGTATTTTATTGATTGTGCCTCTGGAATTTTTTCGAAATTATGAATCTCTAAAGGTCCAAGATTTGGCAAATGGTTCTTATATACAGCAAAAGGTACATATTTCGTTTTTTCATAATTTAGAGTAAGTTTATTTGGAACCAAGATTTAATGTTTTTGAAATCCTCTTCAGCTAGAGTTTTTAACTCATCATTGGGGTCTTCCTCTACTTTTTTTATTTTCCCAAGGTCTCCAGTTTACAATACATTTGTTCCATCGATCGTCTTTCTGTCTGATATTATGACCGAGAAATTTCCATTTTAATTTTGCTACTTCTCCTCTGACATCCCTTACTTTTGTTTTATTTCTTATCCATTCATTCCTTTTTTCTATCTGTCTATTTGTCTTTCTATGATCTTTGGGCTTTTGTTACCTTATTCATATTTGATTTTGTAAGTGTCCAGGTCTGGGATTCATAGGTAAGTACAGAAAGGATACATTGGTTATATACTTTCGTTTTGGGGTACTGATGATATTTTTTATTTCTTAATATGTAGCTTAATTTACCGAATGCTGCCCAGGCCAATCTTACTCGTCTCTCGATTTTAGCTGTTTGGTTTTCTTTTTTCAGTTTAATAATCTGTCCCAGGTATATATATATATATATATATATATATATATATATATATATATATATATATATATATATATATTCCTCTACTTGTTCTATTTTATTTTGGTTTATTCTGTGTGTTATCATTTTAGTTTTAGTGTAGTTCATACTTAAGCCTATATTTTTAGCTGCTGTATCCAGTTCTTCCAGCATTTTTATCAGTTATTCTTTCTTATCTCATTCTTTTTTCACACCAACCAAAATTTTTTTCGAAATGTAATGAAATTAAAAATATTTACACGAGTTTTCAAAATATCGGGCACTAATTTAAAATCCCCACTAGTTTCTACTTTACGTGTGATTTTTCCCCATCTATATGGCAAAAATTTGTTTAACTAGGCTCGACAAGCTGACGTCATTCCTGTGTTATTGGACTGTTGTAATATGGATGCCAAAAATCCATGTATCCTTTTTTATTAGATGTAAAAGTGTGTGTTTATTTATAATAACACTATGAAAAAACCTTTTTATTATTAATTTTGCGAAAAAACTATATTTTTTAATTTCTAGTCGGTTAGAAGGGGTTTTAAAAATTATGAATTTTGCAAGAAAACAACGTAGCTTTATTTTTGTCAAAAAAGTATTTTCAAACAACATTTCGCGACCCATTTTTTAAAATTACACTTTTTTTTAAAAGACGATTAAAATGGTTGTACAGCATTAAAGTACCTCAATTTATGATATTTTTAGTAGTTTTCTTTATTAGAGAAACTATAAAGTATGGGAAAAATCTAAACCCAGAGATTGCTCTCTTTATTATGTACTGGGTTTCCGATTTAATCCCAGTGAAAATAGGACACCCCGTTTACATTGTAGCAAGAAAAAGAACTAATTTTTCAGGAAAATTTAACATGATAAAAAATTTTTTGACATGACAGAATGAAATGCCGTTCTGTTAAAATTTACAGGCGTAAAAACGAAAAATAAAGTATCGACCATTTTATTTAATTTAGGTAAAATTGATGACCAAGATATTTCCTTAATAATTCTTCACCAGTTATAATACAATGGGTTACATTAGCAATAAGAAACCTATGTGAAGATAACTTAGAAAATCAGAAGATCATCGCCAGTTTACAGCGCGAGGGAGTTGTTAGATCAGAATTATTAGAAGAAATGGGACTTGAAATCAAAGAGGAAAGTGATAGAGTTTTAAGGGTAGTAAATAGTGTTAAAAAAGATAATAGTAATGTTGTAGAAGATAAAGAAAATAGTGCTAAAGTTCAAATGGCAGTTGAGGAAGATGAAGAATTAGTTAGTGAAAATGAATTAAAAGTTGTTAAAGATACAAATGACACAAATTCTGGGAAAGGTGAATTATAAGCTGTGAAAGTTATGTATATCAGAATGTGTAAAAGATGAAACAAGTGCGTATGAAACGAAACAGAGATATACAAGAGAAATGGAAGCTGTGAACGAGTAAACAAATCCAATTAAAGAAAAAATATGAATTGTAAAATATTAAATAAAACTTTTGTAATATCAAATCAAAGTATCCAAACGAAACAATAAATTATTTGACAAGATTTAAACATTTAATTTTGGTATTTCTTATTTAAAAAGTCAGTCTTATTAGTTTAGTTTACTATAGCTTAAATGACAAATAAAATGAAAAAAATTAATAAAGAAGGAGAGTAATAGATTGTGAGAAAAGATAATAGTAATGTTGTAAAAGATAAAGAAGTAAAAGAAGATTTTGTTAAGATAAAATGACAACTCTGTAAAATGAAGCATTAGTTAGTGAAAATGAATTAAGTTGTTGAAGATATAAATGACATAAATTCTAGGAAAGGTGCATTATAAGCCGTAGAAGATATATGTATAAAAGTTGTAATAAATGAAATAGATGTGGTAAAAAATACAATGGAAGCTGTGAAGGAGTAAACAGATGCAATTAAAGGTATTAAAATACGAATTTTAAAATATTAATTAAAATCCCAAGTGACATTATTACCACTCAAGGTTTTATTAATTTGGTTCCTGGGTTATTTAGAGGGTGCTGTTATGGGTTTTAGGATCAATTTAGCTACATAAAGGTAATTTATATTGCCAATTACCTAAAGGGGTGTTATACAACCAAAAAGTGATTTATAAAGGGAGTATAATAAAACTGATATTCCTTCTGTTCCTTTTAGATACTTTTAGTTTTATTGATTTCTGATTTATAAAGATGGTCTTATAAAACCATTTTACCTAAAGTTTTAAAAAAGAAATAACTATAAACTTTGGTCATTTAGTTTTTTTTCATTACTTTAGGTCATCACAAAAGTGTTTTATAATAGAGCTAAAAGGTTATCTTATATCTTTTTGTTTTTATAGTTACCAGTAGTTTAAAAGTAAATATGATTAAATAGGCGGCCATATAGAACCTAGTTTCCTTAAGGTTTTTAAGAGTGGTAAATATAAACTTTAGACTTTTGGTTTTTGCCATTACTTTTAGGCATTTGAAAAAGATTTTATAGGAAGGCTTAAAGGTAAACTTAATTCTTTTGTATTTATAGTCACCCATAGCTGTATATTAAATAATATTTAAATAGGCGGCCATATAAAATAAAAATATTGTTTCCTTAAGGGTTCTAACAGAAGTAAGTAAATACTTTCGTGTTTTATTTTTTTTTTTGGTATTTCTTGTAAAAATAATAGATATACCTAGGTACAGATTGGTACCTACCTATTGCAAGATTGATTATTTAAAGTCCAATAACTAATAATTGTTGAGTTTCCGTCCTCCTGGGTAGGACACCCAGGCCTATAAGGCCTGTTTAGACGGCCAATATAAGAGGTTGCCCTCCAACCTGCAGGCTCTCGATTGTGTCGAAATTGCACGATAAAAAATCTCCATAGCTTTTATAGGAAAACTTCTTTACTCTAAAGGTATTATATGGTATTCAACAGAATCGCCAGGATACCAAATTACCAAATCTAGTTTTATAATAGGATAGAGGACGTTTCTGAGTTGCTTTTAGAACCTGGCATAATAGCTTTAGGCTCTAAAAGGTTCTATACTGGTGGAACCGCTAGAGGGCGAAGCCGGAGTTTATTTCTTATGGTTTTATAGTGAGTTTAATACATAGGTTGCCACCACCAATTGGGGAGTCCCATTTAGGAGGTCTAAGGGGTATATAAGGGTAATGGGAACGTGCTAGCGACCAAACATTGAAACTAATGGTTTTAGGGAAAGGCGCTGGCAACCTTTTAGCTTCTGCTATAAATAAAGAAATGTTACTTGGGATTTCAAAAGATCAAATTAAAGTTGCAAATAAATACAATCAATTCAATCAAACCTTATAATCTAGTTTATTATAGCTTAAAATTGAGTCGTACATATATTAAAATAGCAATAAATTGAAAACATAAAAAAATTTTCTAAGAGATTAAGGAACATTTACCAATCATAAAAATAAGATCCGAAATGGGAAATGGGAAATGCACAAAAATTCCGTTCGTTGTTCTGTTCGCCGCAAAAAAAGCACAGTCGCGTGCTTTTCACAGTTAGTGAATTTTACGCGATTGAAGTGAAATCTCATCTCCTGCCTCGTACCTACTGAATGTGTCCCAGTCGGAGCGTATGAGAAGCTTGCGCAATAAAGGTCTTTTCGCACGTGACAGTTCGGAGATTATTTAAAGCTAGCTATTCGTCAATGCATCTGAATGGGAATAATCACATCGATTTAGGCCATATCTTCAAGGTTAAATGATCATCGCTGCAGGGCTCTGAGCACCTTCATACTTTATGAAAATGTTCATATATTTTTTCAGACTTCATAAAACTTCATATTAAAAAAAAAACCTTCATATTTTTCATATTTTTCCCAATGAAGATGAACTGAAGGTCTAAAAGAGAGTTATTAAAATAAGGTACGGATAAGACCAAGTAGCAATAAGGCCAGGCCTTATTTAGTTTAGCATTGTAAGATTTTTTTTTTAGTCGGTTTAGAACGTTTTTCTACGTTGTCCGACGCCTATTCTCCACCTCCTTCGATCCTAACAATCATCTTCTGTCAGATTTTTTTGACTCATTGATCTTTGGATTGACTGTTGCCATTCTAGTTTAGGACGCCCTCTTTTTCTGCGCCCTATTAGTTGCCATTCTAGGACCTGCTTTGGTAATCTTTCGTCGTTTATCCGGTGTACATGGCCGTACCATATCAGTTGTCTTTTAGTGATGTCATCCGTTATGCTCCCTTCAATTCTCATTCTTTCTTTTATGATCTCATTTCTTATGTGATCTGTTTTTTTCTAGTTCTTTACAGTCTGTTCCTGTCTTATCAAATGTGACACCCAAGTATACATACTCATTGCATGGAGATATTACTTGTCCATTGTCTAGTTCTAACTCACTGGATTCGTTTCCAATAAATAAGTACTGTGTCTTGTCCACGTTCACTGTTAATCCCCACTTTTGGTATTCTTCCATTAACTTTCTCATCATATACTCCATGTCCTCTTTATCATTAGCTACAATTACTTGGTCGTCAGCAAACTGTAGTGTGTATATGGTAAATCGGTTGTTAAGTTGTATTCCCATGCCGTGCACTTTCCGTTTGCAGTTTTTTAGAGCTACTGCGATATATATTTTAAAAAGAGTTGGAGAAATACAACATCCCTGTCTTAAGCCTTCTGTTACCAGGAATTCTTTTGAAAGTCGATTTCCAATTTTAATTTTAGATTTTGACCCTTTGTATAGTTCTTTTATCGCTTTTATGTATGTATGATTGATATTAGTCTGCTCTAGCACTGTCCATAGTTTTTCTACTGGAACGGTATCATATGCTTTTTGTAGGTCCACAAAGGTAACATGAGTCTCTATATTTCTGGCGCTCCTTTTCTCAATTACTTGTTTAAGACAAAAAACATTATCACTACAAGATCGGCCTGCACGAAACCCACTTTGCTCTTCTTCTTCTTGTTCATGAAAATCCTTCTCTATTAGATCTCTAAGAATCCTACCGTACAATCTACTGAGAGTACTAGTTACTGAAATTCCTCTGTAATTGTTGCAATTCAGCTTGTTTCCTTTTTTATGTATTGAGGATATGAATGCAATTTTCCAATCATCAGGTACTGGATGTCCGTTTATGCATTGATTGATAATATATGTGAGATTTTCGATTAGTTTCTCTGATCCATATTTGAGCATTTCAGCATATATTCCTCCAGTTCCGCTAGCTTTTCCGGATTTAAGCTTTTTAATACTATTTTTTATCATTTCTTTTTCGATGATTACTTCCTCTCCGTGTACTTCTATGTCTCTCCTCGGAGAGGCTGCCAGATATTCGGGTCTCGTTTCCTGCAGCAGTCCCTTATAGTGTTCTGTCCATTGTTCTGGTTTGATGATGATGATTGTAAGATGCTTTATTTATAATATCAGCTGTTTTAAAGCCCATAATAAATAGGTTTTGTCCTAATTAAGGATAAATAAATCAGGCCGTATTTAGTTCGAGCCTTAAAACAGATGGCAAGTCATAATTGAAGCATTTTACAATGTAAAACTGCCTAAATTAGACCTGGCCTTATTGGGGCCTGGTCTTATCCGTGCCCTTTTCCAATATCAGCAATGGCTAGAGAAGGTATTTTTTGTCGACGAAAAATTTTTTTTCGAGATAATGCCGAAAATGTGTTATTTGGGTGTATTTTGACCTATCCTAGCAATATCTTCATGATGTCTGTCTGTGTGTGTATAGGTGTGTGTATGTGTGTGTATTTTTGTTCTGTCCGTAACACGATAGCTCCTAAACCGCTAAACCGATTTTCATAAAATTTTCAGGTAAAATAGTGTTCGATACTCTTACGAGCTGATTAGATTTTGGTCAAAATCCATTAATGCTAATGACAGTTTTTTGACAATTAAATTTTTTTTAAAATGCTAACTTTTTAACGGAGCATCACATTAATATGCGGTTTTCAGAATATGGTAGGCCACATTTTGGTCAATTATTTGTGTTATAACCAGAAGCTTCGTAGGAGCTGTAGTTTCCGAGATATTTACAAAAATCTGTTTTTAAGGCTGATTATCTTAGCTTCACTTGAAGTGTGCTTAGGGTAGCTAGGAAGGTATCAGATCCGTCATGGATCCATTTATTTTTTCTTAATTTCATATTTCTATTAAAAAATTTCATATTTTTCATATTGGGAATAAAAGTGTTAATTTTATATCCGATAAAAAAAAAATAATTTTAAAAATCTTTAATGATTGGTTGACAAATGTCATGGAATGGTTAAACCACGGATCACCTTTAGGTGATCCGTGGTTAAACTTTATATTTATACATAATTATCTTATTTGAAATCATATTATATTCTATAATCTTTGGTTGGAATATTATGATAAAAAGAAGATGTTCTTCCTGTTCTTCTTTAGAAAAGGTTTTTTCTTATCTTGAAGACAATGTGACTCTTTACGTAATTGTAAACATCAGTTTTTAATAAGTTGTTAAGCAGTGCACCGGTACAACTCACTAGGAATAGTTAATAATAAAAAAAAAATACAGAAAAATAAACTATGAATAAAATAAGGCTCTTTTTACAAGAATAAAGTATATTTTAGTTAAGATATTTTTAATGGTTTTTTATGAAGTTTCAAAAGAAAATAATTATGACAAACCAAAGGGGCAATCAGTTGGTGGTTAATTGAAACTAATGGTTAAAGGTGATTGGTTGCAGACTAAGTGTTCGCGTCTTTATATTTAAAATTGTGAGTGGAAAAAACTGTAGTTTTACTCAGATAAAATTACCATTTTTGGAGGACCACCCAATGATCTAAAATGGTGTTCACCCTAGTTATTTGGTAAGTCAAAAGTTTGGGGCCCGCCCCCCTAAACCTATTTTAATTGTTACTATTTTTGACATATTTCATCAATAAAGAAATAAAATAGCTTAAAGTTCGGCATCATAGGGATTCGCTCCCATCCCTCCCCCCCCTCGACTCTCGGCTCCCCCAAGACATATTTCTGGGTGCGCCACTACTTCCTAGCCCATTATCTCAGAAATGGAAGCTCTAATTCTTGAGACAAACGTGTTTTACTATATTCCCAAAATCGCATATTGATGCGATGCGAACTGTCAAGAAACTGTCATTAGAATTAATAGATTTTGACCAAATTCTAATCAGCTCTTGACAGTATTGTAAGCTATTTTACCTGAAAATTTAATAAAAATCGGTTTATCGGTTAAGGAGCTATCGTGTTACATACATACACACACGGACAGACGTCACGGCGATATTGCTAAGAAAGGTGAAAATATAACCCAAATAATACATTGCGCAGCAGGGCTAATTACAATTTAATCTTAAGGATGTCCATTCCGGTCTTAAAAATATGCCAAAAAGGTCGTTAATTACAAAATCGGGTGGCGAAACAAAGGTCGAACGACAAAAGATACAAAAACAAAAGATCGGAAACACAAAAGATCGAAATATAAAAGGTCGAAAAGGTAAAAGATCGAAACCACAAAAGATCGAAAAACAAAAGATTGAAAAGGCAAAAGTTCTAAAATACAAAAGATTGAAAGACAAAAGATCGAAAATACAAAAGATCGAAAGATCCAAAAAGCGCGTATCAAAACAGCGCGTTTCAAAATATCGCTATTAAATAGTTCGACTAAAGGGTCTCTTTCTAACATATTTTTTCGAAAAAAAACTTTCCTGGTATCTTTTCCGGGATCCTAGAGGGTGTGTAACCAAATCAAACCGAACCGGTTCGACCAATGGGTCTCTTTCTAACATATTTAAAAAAAAAACTTTTCTTACGTGTCTCCCGGGATCTTACAGGGTGTAGAACCAAACCGAACCAAATTAAACCGGTTCAGTTCAGTTCGGTTCGGTTTGATTACACACCCTTGGATCTTGGGAAAGAAATCAGGAAAGTTTTTTTTTAAATATATATGAAAAAGAGGCCTCTTAGGTCAACTATATGATTTGAGTTAAGTATGGCAAGCCATTGGTTTATTTAACGGTTAGGTAATTTTACCTTACTTGACCTTGCCTAAACTGTTTATGTGAATCTAGCTAAGCAAACTTGATACGTGCCATTTTGTATATTTCGATCTTATTAACTTTTCGATTTTTTTTTCGATCTTTTGTCTTTTGATATTTTGTCTTTCGATCTTTTGTTTTTCGATCTTTTGTTTTTCGATCTTTTGTTTTTCGATCTTTTGTATTTTCAATCTTTTGTATTTTCGATTTTTTGCCTTTTCGATCTTTTGTCTTTCGATCTTTTGCATTCGATCTTTGTTCCGTCACCCTACAGAATCGTATATCTTTAAAAAATCTTTTAATTATTGTTAGATGAAATAATTTTGCGCCAAAATAAATTTAAAAATGCCAAAAATTGTGATCAAATTTTTATACGACTGTCTTGTAAAAGGGGGTTTTGCGCACGGAGAACACGATCTAAAAATGGCATTTTGCGCACGCTGTGTGCAAAACGTTTTGCACACGTCTATGTCATTTTTGCGCACGCCTATGTCATTTCTGCATACGGGTCTCCCGTCATTGTGATTTTTGTTGTTGTCACCCATCAATATAAGTTGGCTTAGTTCCGTAGCAACCGTCACTGCTCGTATGTTTTGTTGATTAGATACGTCAAAAAATTGTTAATTTTTTAAAGTTTTGTTGTAAAAATGTCGGAAATAAAAACAAGTTAAATTAAAATTTGATTTTTCTTTCTTTATTAGCAGTCATATAAAAAATATTGTAAAAAACTTTGAAAACCTCTTTGCACACTCCCTCGACTTGTACCAAACTGTCTCGATCGTGTGCAAAGAGTCGTTTTCAAACCTTGTTGTTTAAATAACTATTAATAATCTTGTATGACGGAAAAAATGGCGGTCAATAATTTTCGCAGCTATAATTATCAGCTGTTGGCTATCATCATGAAGATTGTATTTAGTTCAAAAGTCTGTTTGAAGTATTCATTGTAAAATTCTGAAAGTTTTTTCCATCACTGTGGTACATTTATACATGCATTGCCAATTACGGAATCTGCGAACCAAAAACTAATTATAGCTTACGATTTTTGGAGTTCATTCATGTGTCAATAAAACTCGGGAACCTCTACCAAAAAAAATAAATAAATTAAAAAAAATCAGACAATGATTATAATGAGATTTATTATGCCGTCTGTCAAGCAACGGGTTTTGAATTTTTAGCCATCCATACCCAAGCGCGGATCTGGGTGAAAATCTAGGGGGGGAGGGGGTAATATTCGACGAAAAAATCATTTGTAATATAACTTTTTTGTAGGGGGGGATAATTCTTCTGTTTTCCCTTTAATTGTTAGCAAAAAGTGCATTTTTTTTCTAGGGGGGGTAATTACCACGTTACCCCCCTCAAATCCGCGCTTGTCCATACCTTAGTTAGGTATGGAAGGCTATTGGAATTGTCAAAAAAAGAAATTTTAAATTTTTACTGAAAATAAGTTATTTGAACGAAGTAGAGAAATAAAAAAGTATGTAAAATTTAATATATATGAAACAATAGTGAAAAGCACGCTGTTGTATGGAATAGAGACTTGTCGCGTAACAGAAAAATACAAAACAAAAATGGAAAATGTCGAAATGGATGCAATAAGAAGATCAATGAGAATATCTAAACCAGATCATATAAGAAATGAGATCATAAAAGAAAGAATGGGAATCGAGGGAAGCATAACAGATGACATCACTAAAAGACAACTTATATGGTACGGCCATGTACAACGGATGAACGACGAAAGATTGCCAAAGCAGGTCCTAGAATGGCAACCAATAGGGCGCAGAAAAAGAGAGCGTCCTAAACTAGAATGGCAACAGTCGATCCAAATATCCTGACAGAAGAAAAGGCATTGGACAACGTAGAAAAACGTTCTAAACCGACTTAGTAGTAGTAGTAAGACCTAACTACCCAATGTTGTGATGGCGTCTGTCTGTATGGGATACTATAACTCAAGAACCGATTTTAACCAAATTTGTACAAACATTTTAAAAACGTTTTATGGGATGTTTAAACAACGTTCAGGCGACGTTTAAAAAACGTTTCAGGGGACGCCCAAAAAACGTTTCAGAGACGTCTTTAAAAACGTTTCAGGGACGTTTTAAAAACGTGTTAAGAACGTTTCAAGGACGTTTTAAAAACGTTCCAGTGGCCCTACACAATGTCTAGGCCTCGGGCTACTTGGTACGGGCCCTTACATATCGGGCCCTTAAGTATTGGGTCCTTTCATATTGGGCGTAGTCAGAGTCTCGCTCAGGGTGGGGCAAAAAAGCAAAAAATGTACAATCAAATATTTATTACTAAATAAGCTAAAGCCAGGATGGGGCAGGTGACAACCCAGAGTGGGGCAAGTGCCCCACCCTGCCCCACCCTGACTACGCCCATGCTGGTAAGAGACATGTGAGGGAACTTAAAAGTACATTTTAAAACCATCCGGCCTAGCGCGTTTTTAAAACATCCTTTTCGGGACGTTTTAAAAACGTACTTTTCGGGACGTTTTAAAAACGTACTTTTCGCGACGTTTTAAAAACGTAATTAAACGTACTTTTCGGGACGTTTTAAAAACGTACTTTTTAGGTACGCCAAAGTTAGAGCATTAAGAGATCTAAAACGTATATCTTAAAAACTGAGGGACCTAAAAAGAACATTTTAAAAATGTCCAGACTTGCATGTTTTTAAAACGTCCTGTTTGGGACGTTTTGAAAATGTACTTTTTAGGTACGGGAATCTTGTGGACCTAAAGAGATGTAAAAAGTATGTTTTAAAAACGTTAAACGTAGACTTTTTTATACGTTTCATTTTCAACGTTTTAAAAACGTACTTTTTAGGTACGGGGACGTTGGGACCTTCTAGGAACTTTGTTATACAGTGACCTTAGTTGCAAGGGGGTAGAGAGGGGTTGAAATATATAAAAAATCATAACCCAAAAACCACCGCAGCTAGCAAAAAGCGGTTTAAAAAAAAAATCAGAAATTAAAATTGTATACCAACCTATATCTCAAAAACGACAGCAGCTATAGCAACGTAGTTTTGACATATTGATTGATTTCAGAATGGCTGTATGTGCCTGCTGGCGCTCTTTTTTTACTTCCGATACTGAGGATGACGAACAATGCTGAGAGGAACCACGGCCACGGTTTAGTAATTTTTACAGATAAAAAATAATAAATAAATGTTATCAAAATAAAAGTATGAGCAAGCATTTTCTGATGCCTGAAGCAAACTGAAAAATTCTCGACCCTTGTGTGTGTGTGAGACTAAGATTTTTCCGCCTGCCAAATCAATTATACCCGGTTTCCACCTATGCGTGCCCACCCTGATTCAAAAAACCCATCAAGCCTAGTTTTCACCAATGCGTGCTCACTCTGATTAAAAAAACGCATCAGGTGACTCGACATTTGAAACCTGTGCACAGTCATGTCTCGTCACGTGATGCGTTTTGCCCACATAGCACAAAAATCACATCAACGTTAAATTAACGTGAACAAAAATAAAAAAAATTTTTTTTTTACTTGAAAACAACCTCAGTCCATGTAATATTTATTTTGTTAAATCTACATGCTTAAAGATAACTTAAAAACAAGGAGAAATCAAGTTATAAAAATGTACTTTTTGCTGAAGTTTCTGGTGCTGTGTATATAACGTGTTTCTTACCCTCGTTATTTTCATGTACCAAATTCACACTTGAAAACTCTTCCACAACATGTTCTAAAACGCCACTAGATTAAGACTTCACAAACTTACTAACTTTCTGCGTCTTTTTTGGTCACGTTTTTTTAATAACATTTTTTTAACTTAAAAGAAAAGCGAAAGGAAGTTATAAAAGTTCACTAGTTTAAGACTACAATATGAGTATGAACTATGAATTTTCAAAGTTTGGCCATTTTGGTCTTATGGGATTCGCTACCCTAACATTTGCTAAATGACGTTTTCCAAATCTTAGCTTAGGATGTGCTTTTTTGCATCACTATGGCCCCACCATACTGCAACTCGGTGCTTTTGTTAATAAACTGTATAGTTTTTGAAATATGAATTTTCAAAGTTTGGTTATTTTGGTCTTATGGGATTTCCTACAGTAAAATTCGCTAAATGACGTTTTTTCGAATCTTAGCTCAGGGTGTGGCTTTATTGCATCACTATATCTCCACCATAGTACAATTCGATGCTTTTGTTTATAAACTGTACAGTTCTTGAAATATGAATTTTCAAAGTTTGGCCATTTTGGTCTTATGGGATTCCCTACAGTAAAATTCGCTAAATGACGTTTTTTCGAATCTTAACTCAGGGTGTGGCTTTTTTGCATTACTATGGCCCCACCATACTGCAACTCGGTGCTTTTGTTAATAAACTGTATAGTTCTTGAAATATGAATTTTCAAAGTTTGGCCATTTTGGTCTTATGGGATTCCCTACCCTAAAATTCGCTAAATGACGTTTTTTCGAATCTTAACTCAGGGTGTGGCTTTTTTGCATCACTATGGCCCCACTATACTGCAACTCGGTGCTTTTGTTAATAAACTGTATAGTTCTTGAAACATGAATTTTCAAAGTTTGGCCATTTTGGTCTTATGGGATTCCCTACCCTAAAATTCGCTAAATGACGTTTTTTCGAATCTTAACTCAGGGTGTGGCTTTTTTGCATCACTATGGCCCCACTATACTGCAACTCGGTGCTTTTGTTAATATACTGTATAGTTCTTGAAATATGAATTTTCAAAGTTTCACCATTTTGGTCTTATGGGATTCCCTACACTAAAATTCGCTAAATAACGTTTTTTCGAATCTTAACTGAGGGTGTGGCTTTTTTGCATTACTATGGCCCCACCATACTGCAACTCGGTGCTTTTGTTAACAAACTGTATAGTTCTTGAACTATGAATTTTCAAAGTTTGGCCATTTTGGTCTTATGGGATTCCCTACCCTAAAATTCGCTAAATGACGTTTTCCAAATCTTAGCTTAGGATGTGCTTTTTTCGGATCTCCATGGCCCCACCATACTGCAACTCGGTGCTTTTGTTAATAAACTGTATAGTTTTTGAAATATGAATTTTCAAAGTTTGGCTATTTTGGTCTTATGGGATTCCCTATACTAAAATTCGCTAAATGACGTTTTTTCGAATCTTAACTCAGGGTGTGGCTTTTTTGCATCACTATAGCCCTACCATACTGCAAGTAGGTGCTTTTGTTAATAAACTGTATAGTTCTTGAAATATGAATTTTCAAAGTTTGGCCATTTTGGTCTTATGGGATTCGCTACCCTAAAATTTGCTAAATGACGTTTTCCGAATCTTAACTTAGGATGTGCTTTTTTCGGATCTCCATGGCCCCACCATACTGCAACTCGGTGCTTTTGTTAATAAACTGTATAGTTCTTGAAATATGAATTTTCAAAGTTTGGCCATTTTTGTCTTATGGGATTCCCTACCCTAAAATTCGCTAAATGACATTTTTTCGAATCTTAACTCATGGTGTGGCTTTTTTGCATCACTATGGCCCCACTATACTGCAACTCGGTGCTTTAGTTAATATACTGTATAGTTCTTGAAATATGAATTTTCAAAATTTCACCATTTTGGTCTTATGGGATTCCCTACACTAAAATTCGCTAAATGACGTTTTTTCGAATCTTAACTGAGGGTGTGGCTTTTTTGCATTACTATGGCCCCACCATACTGCAACTCGGTGCTTTTGTTAACAAACTGTATAGTTACTGAACTATGAATTTTCAAAGTTTGGCCATTTTGGTCTTATGGGATTCGCTACCCTAAAATTTGCTAAATGACGTTTTCCAAATCTTAGCTTAGGATGTGCTTTTTTCGGATCTCCATGGCCCCACCATACTGCAACTCGGTGCTTTTGTTAATAAACTGTATAGTTTTTGAAATATGAATTTTCAAAGTTTTGCTATTTTGGTCTTATGGGATTCCCTACACTAAAATTCGCTAAATGACGTTTTTTCGAATCTTAACTGAGGGTGTGGCTTTTTTGCATTACTATGGCCCCACCATACTGCAACTCGGTGCTTTATTTAATAAACTGTAGAGTTCTTAAAATATGAATTTTCAAGGTTTGGCCATTTTGGTCTTATGGGATTCCCTACCCTAAAATTCGCTAAATGACATTTTTTCGAATCTTAACTTAGGATGTGCTTTTTTCGGTTCTCCATGGCCCCACCATACTGCAACTCGGTGCTTTTGTGTATAAACTGTAGAGTTTTTAAAATATGAATTTTCAAAGTTTGACCATTTTGGTCTTATGGTTCCCTACCATCACCAACGGCTGAACTAAATGTTAACATGTTATATATTTTTGAAATCAGAAAAAGACGCCCTATCGATAAAAAAAATTGAATACAGGGTGTTCCATTAAAACAAATTAACCATATCTTAAAAATTTGGCAAGGGTTTGACATATGTCATTTTTGACATCAGATTCTGGTGACTCAGGAAAAATCCTTGAACTTTGCTAATATAAGCGTTACTGTCAGATCAATATTAACGTTCTTAAATTACGTAACGCAAAAATTCAGGATTTTTGACCCCCACCCCCTCTCGTAACGCATTTTCAGGAAAAACACATTAAAATAACATTGAGTGTAACGCAAGGCCAAATCCCCCTCCCGCCCTTGAGCGTTACGAAATTTAAGGTTAGGCTCTAAGTAAAATATGGTCAATCACCTGGTACGTGACGTCAACTTTTTTCACATTTTTAAAAAATCTGTGTTTTTATAGCGAGATGTCTTGTTTAATACGGCTGTTTTCGTTAACTTCCAAAAAAAAAACTAAAATGCTTTTTCTTTACTTTTCCGCCCCATCTTTAAAAAGTAAATGAGTAATTTTTTTTTCCTACATTGCAAATTAAAATTATCTTCTATCTAGAGTAATATGAAATTACGTTTTTTGTAAAAATTTTACCAATCCAAAAAATACTGCCGTTTTTATATTTTGAACGCCGCCATTTTGGATTATAATAGACTTGTCATTTATTATGACGACCTCGAATATATGACACGAAAACTAATAGGAGAGTACAATAAGTGGGGACTAGTGGTTAATCTCAATAAGACAGAGTATATGTGTATCGGTGGAATGAAACAGGATCTAATCTTAAATGCCGGGCAGCGAATTCAGTCCTGTGATGAGTATAAATACTTAGGTCTAAAAATTACAGCTGACGAAAGAATAGACAAAGCTATAAAAGATCATAACGTACAAGGAAGAAAAGCAATAACTTTATTAAATGGAATAATTTGGAACCAAAGTATATCAAAACATTGACGAAACCCATATTGCATATTGTAATTTTTGGTGAATAAAGGAACTTGAACTTGAACTAACAAAAGCTTATGTATAACACCATTGTAAAAAGTATTATTACATACGGCTCAGAAGTATGGCCAATCAAGGATAGAACAGAAAAAATGCTTTCCGCTACGGAGATGTACTACTGGAGAAGAGCAGCAGGGAAAGAGTTACAAATTAAAGAATAAGAGAAATTATGACAGTGGGTGAACGTACGTTAGTGGATGATATAAGAACAAAACAACTGGTGTGGTACGGACATGTACAAATAATGAATGATGAAAGACTACCTAAACAAATACTACAATGAAAACCAACTGGCCGAAGAAAACGAGGACGGACAAGGAGAAGCTGGAGAGAAGGAATAGACAGTGAAATAAGAATAAGAGAATTATGGGCAAACAGAAACGAGTGGAGATTGGGTATCGGAAGACATAGAACGTTGTGAAACCAATAAATATATATATTTATTATGAAATTTTTAAAATCAGCAACCCTTATTAAATATAAGAAAGAGTTACTATCATACGAGTTTACTTTCGGGAACTCTCAGGAGAACACACATTTGCGATAGTAGGTACTCTCAAATAGATCAAAAGTTAAAAGATTCTTCGATTAAGCTTATTAGGACATGCACCTTGACGCAGCCAACGATAAAGACCGGCCATGGCGCGTTATAAGCAAGTCGGCGGTCACGTGATCTTAGGAGTCCCAGGATTCTTATTGTATTGCTTAATATATTATATGTTTTTACACAATTTAAATAAATTAACAAAAAATTTTTGTTCTTTTATAGGCAAAAATTGAAAAAAACATTTTGCTGATATATGTGTTTATTATGGATAAAAGAACTGAATCTATAAAATAAAAAATTATACGAAATTTGCACTCTAATATCTTCAGGTACATATATTAGGTACATAATATCGTTAGTAACTTCAAATCTATAAAAGTCTTTCAAAATTGGACATATCAAACCTAAGCTTTTAGATTTTTAATTTTTCTTTGACTGTTATCATCTTTGAGTTCTTATTCAAAGATTTATTAGCAGACACTAAATCATTGTGCTTTTTAATAAAATTATTTAAAAAAACTTTACATGCCCTTAAACTAATTTTTTCAAGCTTTGACAATAGTTTTTCTCCACAAAAACACTCGCTAGAGTTATCTGAAGAAAAATTTTCAATATAAAACATTTCACAATAATTTATTAAAAAGAAACAAGTGATTTTGTGAATAAGTGAGATGGTTTTCCCATTCAATGAACTGAATGTAGTGGTCGTCAATAATTTTTTGAAAAATTACCCAGCACAAGGTTAATATCTATTTCAATAAAGTGTAAGTTAACTACCACCTCATGTTCTTTTAAAAGCTGTATCATACTTTTTAAATATTTCACACTACCAGAGAGATTACTATCTATTAACAATATTTTACAAATTAGTTTTTTAATATTGCGAGGGTGCAGAAGACATATTAAGTTAGAATTCTAAATTGACGTGTATGCACTGGATAACTGGATAAACAAAGATGAAGCCAACATTAAAGTGTATCCACCATATCTTCGATTATCAGGTTACCTTTTCAAGAGACCTAATTGTTCAATAAGAAATGACAACTGAAAGGATGTCTATTACTTGATTAATCTTATCCAAGATCTTATCTTTTACCACTTCTTTCCCGTTTGCAACATATTAGGTTTCAGTTTTATAGTTGGACCGACAAGGAACAACACTAATTACACGTTCGCGGCATTGTTTATCTTATAGGTATTTTCTTTATAATTTACTCATTAGCCATTAATTATTTTAACGCAGCCCACTACAGTCTTTTTCGTGGCTGCGTTATTTTAATAACTTTGATAAAAATCACATAAAATACGTGCCCGAATTAAAAAAAAATCGATGTAAACAAACATACCAAAACTGAACACACACATGTTTTATAATGACAGCTGGCCGTGAGGCGTTTTTTTGTGGGACTCCTACGGTCACGTGATATTTCGGCGCCCGGGCCGGTCTTTCTCGTGGGCTGCGAGGACATGCACCTTGATTACAAATTCTGAAAGTTAAGAGTCACCAAATTTTTTTAAGATAAATAGGTAAATGCCACGAGCTATGCGATTATTACGTCAGCGCGCAATATTGTTAATACTGTCCGATGGCAACAGCTTCATTATTTATTTTATTCGGCGCGTAATGTTGCATGTTCAACAAATTTGCAATAAAGATAATTTAGCGCCGAAGCCTTCTGGCCGTGTGTTTTACAAAATGGGGGCTTTTTCGCCTTTTTCAGAAATAAACAAATCCTACAATAACTAGCGTTTTTTGCTATAGTTGAGTAGGGGAGAGTGTTCCACAGTGGATCAATTTTTTTTTGAATAATTTTTTTTTAAAGAAAAATCTGTTTTATGTTAAAAATATATTTACCATCAATAAGCATATTATATTGCCGCCATAATGGAAGAAGTTTGGCAATAATTGCTTAATACTAATTGTGTTTATTTAACATAATTTATTATCATGCAATTTGTTTCAGTGTAACCCACTTATGGGGTACAGTGAAACTATTGGTGGGGTACAATGAAACACATACTTTTTATGCAAATATATTGTTAAATACAAAATGAAGCCAAGTATTATCAAAATTTTACTCACTTAGGCCTAAAAAACTACTTAAAATATTTTAGCGAACATCAAAACTACTTAGATTTATCTCAAAACTGATATAGGAATTTTGTCTTGTGGTCGAACCAGATAGGATCGGTTGAGGTAAAATCATTTTAATATCTGCCAGCTGAACAACTGAAATATCCGGGTTTGTGGGAAACAAGAATTTGCCTACTATTTTCGAGCTTTTTCTCATAAATGAAACTTCAAATTCATCTTCTGCTAATACGTTCATTACTTTGCCAACAAAGTGTACCAAATTCTTGGCTGTAAACTGTACCAAAACAAAATCATCTTTAGTTGGTTGCCTGGTTAATTCTTCAGTAATGTCTGGAATTGGCTCTTCAGGGGACCATTCACTGTCACTTGATGATTCTTGCCATTCCTGTTCTTCCTCATCATCAGGATCTGTGATTTTCCTTTTCACCTTATTAACCGCTGCTTTTTTTATTTTTTTTTTGCCCAATTCTCTTTTTGCTAACTCCTCTTTTTCAGGAGTGTCCGTAGCAATAATTGTTTTTCCTTGCCTTCTCAATTTTTGATTTTTTCTTGGTTGTGCCTTTGGAAATCCACGAAAGATTTGTGGGGAAATAAAAGAAGATTTATTTGCAGTTTCGTTATGCGAGGATGGCTCATCAGTTCTCGCGTTATCTTGGTGGTCTTCTATTTCTTGCTCAAACTCTTGAGTAACTGCTGCCTCCGAGTGCACTTCTGGTCTGTCAGTAACAGCCGACATGAGAAAATCATCGTCTGTAAATATTTCTGGATCAAAAGGCAAGATTCCAGTTTTTTTGAATCCTGCGCTAATGTTTGTAGGTGTCATCGACCTCTCGTGCGCAACTTTTACAAAACCTCCGATATTATAAATATCTACAGGAATACCAGGATGATTAAGAAGCCAGCTTTGCATGGCATTGTTATAATGCGCTTTGAATGATGAAAAGACTGCTACATCTAAAGGCTGCAGTTTGTTTGAGCAGTGCGGAGGCAGAGTCAATATTGTGACCCCATTCGACTTCGCAAGATCCAAGGTTTCCATTGACAAATGGCTTTCGTGATTGTCCATGATTAAAAGGCTAGGGTTGTCACAAGAACTAAAAGAATGTTTTATAAAATGCTTCATTACTTGAGGAAACAGCTCTCTGTTCATCCATCCTGAGAGAGTAGCTAATCCCAGCGTACCGAATGGAGCATCTTGGATCATTCTGTCCTTAAAATGAACTCTTGGAAATATCATGGCCGGGGGTAAGGCATAACCACCAGCACAAATAATGCTGCAAGTTGTTACCAGAACTCCTCTTTCGCCGCTTGTACATTGCGAAACCTGCTTCATTCCTTTTTTAGCAAGAATTTTGGGAGGAGCTTGCACTGTAGTGGTTCCCGTTTCGTCCAAGTTAAATATTCTACTGCCGTCACTGAAACGAGGTTCACGCTTAAGAACTGTTTCGAGATTTTTGAAAAAAGTTGATACGTTGTGTCGATTAAATGATGTAGCTCGAGATAAACTGCAAGCCTCTGGCTTTCGGCAACTTAATTCTGGATGCCTCTTCCTAAAACCAAGGTACCATTCTTTACCTGCCATTTTTTGTTCGTTCCACTTTTTTGGTATGTCCTTATTATTTTTTATTGCTGATTCATACGCGAGTTTGCGGAATTCTAGTGAAGTCAGTCCATAGCACATTTTTGCCGACGTTAAAAGATAGTCAACTAAGGTTTGCTCTTCATCGTGTGTAAAAATTAGCCTTACATCATATTTGGGACGAAAAACGATGTCTGAGTCAGGGTTTGCTTTAACTTTGCGCACGTACCTAAAATTAAAAATAAAGTACCTATAAGAAATGAGAACGCTTAAGAGTTTTGTCAAAAAACCATCAGAATTTGCTAAAATTTTGTACATTACATTTTATAGAAACTAAAACCCGACTCGGCGTACCTACTTGTTTGTTCTTAAAAAGAGAAAACAGACAAAGAAAAAAAAGGACGCCGCACCAAGTCTTGGTTTTTCTAAATTGTACCCTCGATCTAAATTTCAGCAAATTCTGATGGTTTTTTGACCCGATAATGTTGCATAGTCACGTGGCAATTTTGGAAGCTAAGGTCTTTGATTCGAAGAAGCGAATCATCTCCCTTAACTGCATTTTAATTCTTACCTAAATAAAGTAACATAAGCAACATTGTGTAACTCTGCTGCTCGTCTTATAGGCACATTTTCTTCGACAACGAGTCGCACAGCTGCTTTCATCTGCTCTTGAGTAAAAGTGCCAATGTCTGTCTTTCGCTTACGGTTACGAGCCATCTTAAACTTATATGGACAACTGAAAAAAAAATAATTAAAATATTGTTATGTTATATGGGGTACAGTGAAACAAGTTTCACTGTGCCCCACCTAGGCTTGTTTCAGTGTGGACCACTGAGCACTCTAGAACATAATAAACAATAAAATCTAACCTAAAAGATTTGGGAAAAGAACATATGTTGTAAATTATAAGCAAATATATAACTTGACCGAGAATATTTTTAGCAAACCTTAAATAATATAATTGGTGAACTTACGGGGTTTACACTATCACACTTAAAATTTACTCTGGACCACAAAAAACAGCCTTTTTTTCGTTTAAACGGAACTGCGGTTATAAACACACTAAGGTTAAGGTGACAAGTAGAGGGAACCAAGAACTTGTCTGACGCGCAGCTTACGTTGAATTGGCGCGGTATTTGAATTTTAAAATCGATTTGTTTCAGTGTGGAACATGTTTCACTGTGGAACACTCTCCCCTATGTTATAAGTGGCACCGCGTCATAGCTATGGTAAACCAAGTTTTGCGGCAAAATCTATGTAAAGAAGCCATAAAAAATTGTTTTTTCACTTTGTACCTGTAGTGTGCCGCTTTATATGTCTATAATAAAACACCGAGACCTTTTAAAGGAGATATAAAATAGGTACTTACCTAATAAATAAAGATCCTAAACATAAAAGAGAATCCAAAATTATATTAAAATGAGCGCAAATATTGATTTAGTTGCAAAAACGGTAATTTGTTTTGTAAAAAGTCGGTCCCACTTTGTTTGACATTAAAACAGTCAAAACAACAACGAATAGAAAACGTCAAATCCCAGCTAAATCAATATGTTCGTAACAACCAGACAAGAGTATATATGTTCCTTTCTAATAAAATCGTTTAGAAGAAGACATAAATAAAAAGCAAGTAAAATAGTAAGCTAATGACTAATTAGTGCAGTGCCTCGCTTTGGGAATACCAATTAAAATAATTACAGGAAGTGCGGGCCACTGTATGTACCCCTCTACTCCCTTCCCGCCCATCACGGTTTTGATGACGCGGTGCCACTTTAATGCAACATCAAGTATAAATATATCGTTTATGTACCTATACAACAGTTTAAAAAAAAATCCGATTCCGAACTCCTTCACACGGTCCCGGTACCGTAAATCTATTCTTCACTGCGTCACGGGTACCGTAGAACGTGGTAAGCCGTGGTTTACAAGAATATTTGTCACAATTTCACCTGCACTTGACTTGTGACTTTGTGACAAAAGAAACCAAGGCCAACACAAAAATAGATACATTTTGGTTGAAGGTCTAACTTATTTTTCCCGTCAATGCAATAGTTTTTAATATTTATATAAATTGTTTATTGCCTTGCGATATGGGTCATCTTTTTTCGTTGTAACAAAGACATTATTTCCACACAAAGGTTATAAATAAATAAAAATAATAAAATATATTGGTTTAAAAACGGTAGCCATATTTAAACCTCCAAACGTCAATAGGAAATGTCGACTAAACACGGTGTAACCCAAGTAACATTTCTTTATTTATAGCAGAAGCTAAAAGGTTGCCAGCGCCTTTCCTTAAAACCATTAGTTTCAATGTTTGGTCGCTAGCACGTTCCCATTACCCTTATATACCCCTTGGACCTCCTAAATGGGACTCCCCAATTGGTGGTGGCAACCTATGTATTAAACTCACTATAAAACCATAAGAAATAAACTCCAGCTTCGCCCTCTAGCGGTTCCACCAGTATAGAACCTTTTAGAGCCTAAAGCTATTATGCCAGGTTCTAAAAGCAACTCAGAAACGTCCTCTATCCTATTATAAAACTAGATTTGGTATCCTGGCGATTCTGTTGAATGCCATAATACCTTTAGAGTAAAGAAGTTTTCCTATAAAAGCTATGGCGATATTTTAGATTCACAATGGCTATATAAAATAATTTAGGTCACAAAATTGCCAAAAATGTCAGAGTCCCAAAATTATTTTATCACATAAAAATATACCGAGTTTGTCGTTTTGTTGATGATGAAATTGCCTGCCAGATTTATTTTTTTGATAAAATCGTATCTGAAAAGCTCTCAAAACAAGCACGCCAGCTCAAGAATGCTTTTTAATAGTTTTTTGATAACAAAATAACAAATATTTAAAATTAAAAAAAAATCATTTACACTATTCACCATTAAGAAAGTCCGTTTGGTTTACATAAATCAAAATTAAAGTAAAATTATTGTTAAAAAACACTGCTAAAACGACTAGATAAATATTTTCTCTTTACAATATTTTTTAAATAAATTTATATACGCCATTATGGTTTTATAGTGGTCACTTGGTTTTATTTGTTACTGTATCGCAACAAGGATTTTTGAGTGCCCTTATGAAACCAACAAAAAAGGACAATGTAAACATAGTCAACATAACCTCACTTAAATTTTCTGTATTTGTTTTTAAAGTGTTTAAAAGCGTATAATTTAACACTTTTAAATGTTTTTTATCGTGCAATTTCGACACAATCGAGAGGGCCAGTGCAATGATATTCGTTGTGCCTGCAGGTTGGAGGGCAACCTCTTATATTCGCCGTCTAAACAGGCCTTATCTAGGCCTGGGTGTCCTACCCAGGAGGACGGAAACTCAACAATTATTAATTATTGGGCTTTAAATAATCAATCTTGCAATAGGTAGGTACCAATCTGTACCTAGGTATATCTATTATTTTTACAAGAAATACCTAAAAAAAATAAAACACGAAAGTATTTACTTACTTCTGTTAGAACCCTTAAGGAAACAAGGTTTTATATGACCGCCTATTTAAATAATATTTAATATACAGCTATGGGTAACCTTTAAGTCTTCCTATAAAACCTTTTTAAAATGCCTAAAAGTAATGGCAAAAACCAAAAGTCTAAAGTTTATATTTACCACTCTTAAAAACCTTAAGGAAACTAGGTTCTATATGGCCGCCTATCTAATCATTATTACTTTTACACTACTGGTAACTATAAAAACAAAAGGATATAAGATAACCTTTTAGCTCTATTATAAAACACTTTTGTGATGACCTAAAGTAATGAAAAAAACTGAATGACCAAAGTTTATATTTATTTCTTTTTAAAAACTTTAGGTAAAATGGTTTTATAAGACCATCTTTATAAATCAGAAATCAATAAAACCAAAAGTATCTAAAAGGAACAGAAGGAATATCAGTTTTATTATACTCCCTTTATAAATCACTTTTTGGTTGTATAACACCCCTTTAGGTAATTGGCAATATAAATCACCTTTATGTAGCCAAATTGATTCTAAAACCCATAACAGCACCCTCTAAATAACCTAGGAACCAAATTAATAAAACCTTGAGTGGTAATAATGTTACTTGGGAAGTCAGTGTTAGCTGTCCGCTATATTTTACATGTTAATTTTTTAGACAAGTTAGCGACGATTAAACCGATGGTCAAATGTTTTGGTGAATGTGTAATTGAAAAGGGATTCTAATATCTTGTGCTTTGTATAGTATTTATATATTAATACGGTAATGTATCTACAGATATAGTTTTAAGTTATTTATGTATTATTTACCTTTGAAAATTTTTGTATATGAGTTTTTTTTGTCAATCATGGATTAGTTATATTGTTTTTCGAACTTTAAACCACCCCTCAGGGGTGGTACTACAATTTGAGACTATTTTTAACGGGAATCCTACGACTGCACGTACTAAATTTCCAAAAAATGACATTTCGTTACCAATTTTTTATGCGGTTTTTCTTTATTTCTAAAGTTAATTTGAATTTATATGAGATGAAACTCACTGAGAAATGCTTACTGTCATATTGCACATTAGGGTGAACCAAATCTTTGCAGTAATTTGACCTGTGAGTATTAAAAAAATACACTTAAACCTGTCGGTATCAAGTCTATAGACATTTATCATAACACATTTACGGCGTAATCGCAAAAAATTTTTTTCGCAGAAAACAATACCTTCTCTAGGCATTGCTGCGCGGGCTAGGAAGGTAAAAATGGATAAATAAAACTCAGCATTATTTTTTGTGAAGGAACCCCAGTTAGAGTCAAAGCCTTGGGGCCGTATGTTTTGCAAAATTAAGGATAAATTTATACAAGAAAGATAACTTGGCAAAAATCTAATAAAATATAGCCATTTGCATTTTGATGGTGTAAACAAGCAACTAAATCGACACACAGGTTCGCATAATTTATTTTAAGGTTATTTCGTGGAAAATCTGTGTTTCTTTCTCAGATAATAAACTATTTAAAAATCATCTTTGACACTTCAGTAAAAATTAATCAAAATTAGGACTATCCCGACCTAAAACATAGTTTACCTAACAAGCGCGAAAAGGGCCACTTTTTCGCAGGCGTCTGTATTTAGCAAAACCTTTGCACATATTTCATGATAAAACACAAAAAATATCTTAAAATTCGACATCATGAGGGTTCGCCCCCCCCTCCCCAAGAGGCCTCGCCCCCCCCCCAATACATATTCCTGGGTGCGCCACTGCATTATTACATATTGTGTCAATGGTGATCGAATTTACAAACACACTTTCCTAAAATCTGACAGCAGTAACTTAAAAAAAAATATTAAAATTTTTTAATTAATAATTTTATCATAAAGTATCAATAAACCACAAAAGGAATTCACCAAAGACTTTAATACTAACTAGA
Source organism: Aspidapion aeneum (assembly GCA_963576565.1). Classification (NCBI taxonomy): domain Eukaryota; kingdom Metazoa; phylum Arthropoda; class Insecta; order Coleoptera; family Brentidae; genus Aspidapion; species Aspidapion aeneum. Next base: position 14,075,813 of record OY755038.1, on the reverse strand, counting down.
AATTAATACCTGGTATGTATGTGTTTGTATTGGCGTTCAAACGATTTTATTTTCCTCTAGAATGCCATGTTGACGTTTTAGGAAAGAACGGAAAACTATTCTTCGTTTTCTTTTTATGTATGCCTAGAGTGTTTAAAAAATTCTTATAACATCCAATGTTATCACTTTTTTTTTGCAGTATTTTAGTTTCCGCACTGTTTTTAAGTGTCGAAAGTGAAAATAGTGTGGAAAAGTGCATTTATTAGCATTAAAATCGTACAATATCAGTGTGGAATAGTTTTCATTTGTCAGTGTAATAGGTCTGCCAATTTAGAGATTGCAGATTTATTCTTTAAAAAATTAATTCCAGTTTTCAGTGGAAACGTCGTAGTAAAAATATGTTTTTGCAGTTTTTATAAAGTTCACTTTCCATCCCGATTTTTGGGGATAAAGGTATCGCTTTTTATTTCTAGTATAAAAAATGACAAATAAACAAAAAAATCGGGAATAAAAGTAACATGATAGGGAGATAACATGTAAAAATTGTGATGAAAAGTGACTGATCAAACATAAACAGTAAAAACCAAAAAAAAGTCAGAACCTGAAAGCACCAAAAAAATAGAAAAAACTCGGAAAATAAACTAAAAAGTTGCGAAAAAGTACATCTTTTATATCCCTCATTTTAGGAATAAAATATCAGTTGTTAATCCCGGGATAAAAAATGAAAAATCTGGGATGAAAAAAAAATGGGATGATAAGTGACAGATCAGGGATAAAAAGTAAAAAGCCCGAAAAAACGTCAAAACTTAAAATTGAAAAAAAAAACTTAAAACGTCCGAAAAATAGGTAGGTAGCGCGCGCATAGACCTCGTGATAAAAGTGTCTTTTTATCCCTCAACAGATTGCCTCGGGATAAAAAGTGCCACTTTTATGCTTTGGTACAAGCGCGGATCTGGTCAAAATTTAGGGGGGGGGGTAATAATCGACGAGAATTTTTTTTTTTGCAATATAATTTTTTTTCAAGGGGGAGTCATTTTCTGTTTTCCCTTTAATTATTAGGAAAAAGTGCATATATTTTTTTCTAGAGGGGGGGGGGGTAATTACCCCGTTACCCCCCTCAAATCCGCGTTTGCTTTGGTATATATAATATCTACTATTTTAATAAAATCAAGAATGTAAGTATAGGTAAACCAGCAACTTTGTTTGATCAAGGAAGTAAAATACACAATATCAACTACCTTTAAAGGTAGATATAAAAAATTCCACCCATTTGAAACTCAAGACCGCATCTAACTTTTCACAATATTGCATTACAACATTTACTAACAAGTTTTCCTTTTCAATTTATTTTTAACTAGCTTTTATTTATTGCTAATTACTTCTCTTGTCTTCTAAGCGTAAACCGAAATGTATTTTTTGCTCGCGTAAATATGTCTGTTAAATACCGACATTTATAACCGACAATTATAAATAAAAAGCTGCCTCTTTACCCTCTACATTTTTGACATTTTAAAAGTTTGATCTGACAAAAAAATCTATTTTAAATTGGCACTACCCAAGTAACATTATTACCACTCAAGGTTTTATTAATTTGGTTCCCAGGTTATTTAGAGGGTGCTGTTATGGGTTTTAGGATCAATTTGGCTACATAAAGGTAATTTATATTGCCAATTACCTAAAGGGGTGTTATACAACCAAAAAGTGATTTATAAAGGGAGTATAATAAAACTGATATTCCTTCTGTTCCTTTTAGATACTTTTGGTTTTATTGATTTCTGATTTATAAAGATGGTCTTATAAAACCATTTTACCTAAAGTTTTTAAAAAGAAATAAATATAAACTTTGGTCGTTTAGTTTTTTTCATTACTTTAGGTCATCACAAAAGTGTTTTATAATAGAGCTAAAAGGTTATCTTTGTGTTTATAGTTGCCAGTAGTTTAAAAGTGAATATGATTAGATAGGCGGCCATATAGAACCTAGTTTCCTTAAGGTTTTTAAGAGTGGTAAATATAAATTTTAGACTTTTGGTTTTTGCCATTACTTTTAAGTTTTTTAAAAAGGTTTTATAGGAAGGCTTAAAGGTAAACTTAATTCTTTTGTATTTATAGTTACCCATAGCTGTATATTAAATATTATTTAAATAGGCGGCCATATAAAACGTGTTTCCTTAAGGGTTCTAACAGAAGGAAGTAAATACTTTCGTGTTTTATTTTTTTAGGTATTTCTTGTAAAAATAATAGATATACCTTGGTACAGATTGGTACCTACCTATTGCAAGATTGATTATTTAAAGCCCAATAATTAATAATTGGTGAGTTTCCGTCCTCCTGGGTAGGACACCCAGGCCTAGATAAGGCCTGTTTTTACGGCCAATATAAGAGGTTGCCCTCCAACTTGCAGGCACAACGAATATCATTGCACTGGCCCTCTCGATTGTGTCGAAATTGCACGATAAAAAACATTTAAAAGAGTTGAATTATACGCTTTTAAACACTTTAAAAACAGCGGCGTAGCGTGGGGGGGCGCGGGGGGTTCGTCGCCCCCCGCGCCCCCCGCACCCCGAGGGTAGTGGCGCCCCACAGGTGGCCGAAGCGCCCTCAGCTTGATTAAGTCGGGCCGGGAATGGCCAATTGAGTGGGTGCCAAAGGAAACTAATGACATGAAGACCTTTTTTTTTTGTTTGGTCGCAAGATTCGTGAGAGGCGCTCTTGTGACTTATCGGCCGCCCCCTCACACATGATGACCTTTTTTTTTTTTTTTTTTTTTTGTCGCAAGATTTGTGAGAGGCGCCTTTTTGACCTTTTTGTTTTTTTTTTGCCACAAGATTTTTCATCAGTTTTCAGAGGCGCCCTTTTTAGCTGTCGCCCCCCCCCCGCCCTTTCGGGCACGCTACGCCGCTGTTTAAAAACAAATACAAAAAAATTAAGTGAGGTTATGTTGACTATGTTTACATTGTTCTTTTTTGTTGGTTTCATAAGGGCACTCAAAAATTCTTGTTGCGATACAGTAACAAATAAAACCAAGTGATCACTATAAAACCATAATGGCGTATATAAATTTATTTAAAAAATATTGTAAAGAGAAAATATTTATCTAGTCGTTTTAGCAGTCTTTTTTAACAATAATTTTACTTTAATTTTGATTTATGTAAACCAAACAGACTTTTTTAATGGTGAATAGTGTAAATGATTTTTTTTTAATTTTAAATATTTGTTATTTTGTTATCAAAAAACTATTAAAAAGCATTCCTGAGCTGTCGCGCTTGTTTTGAGAGCTTTTCGGATACGATTTTATCAGAAAAATAAATCTGGCAGGCAATTTCATCATCAACACAACGACAAACTCGGTATATTTTTATGTGATAAAATAATTTTGGGACTCTGACATTTTTAGCAATTTTGTGACCTAAATTATTTTATATAGCCATTGTGAATCTAAAATATCGCCATAGCTTTTATAGGAAAACTTCTTTACCCTAAAGGTATTATGGTATTCAACAGATTCGCCAGGATACCAAATTACCAAATTTAGTTTTATAATACGATAGAGGACGTTTCTGAGTTGCTTTTAGAACCTGGCATAATAGCTTTGGGCTTTAAAAGGTCCTATACTGGTGGAACCGCTAGAGGGCGAAGCTGGAGTTTATTTCTTATGGTTTTATAGTGAGTTTAATACATAGGTTGCCACCACCAATTGGGGAGTCCCATTTAGGAGGTCTAAGGGGTATATAAGGGTAATGGGAACGTGCTAGCTACAAAACATTGAAACTAATGGTTTTAAGGAAAGGCGCTGGCAACCTTTTAGCTTCTGCTATAAATAAAGAAATGTTACTTGGGTAGTGTTGCCGCCGAGACTAGAGATTCTCGCCTCTCGTCTCGTCTCGCCCTCTCTCGACGAGACGAGAGAGATATTTTCTCTCGAATGAAAGCTCGAGGCGAGACGAGAGAAAGACCCTCTCTCGTCGATAGATTCTCGGTTGTCTCGTTCTCTCGAGCAAAAAAGGTTGGTTTTATAAATTTTTATCATTTACCATCTGTTGGTATTGACCTATAGAGTTAAGCTGATATTTATGTATAGTTTTTGCAAAGTCAGCTGAAATGCTCCTTATACGGGGTTCTATCGATTTCATGAAATTTTGCTTCAATCTGCCTTTCAAAAGTTATCCATATAAAATCTTCCTGGTATAATTTCAACCCTACCGACAGAGAAAAGGCGCGGCTCTTTGCGGTCCGAGCACAAAGTATTTGTTTTCTGACCGACCCAGCACAGGTGGATAGACGGCACCTGATTGGCAGATTTTTTTGAGATGCGCTTTTAATTGCTTTCAGGTGTTCTTTGCGGGACTACTTTAGTCGGCAGTATGCAGAGTTAGAAAATAAATCAGTGTCGTTTCTGTAGGTATAGGAATAGAAAGTTTTATTATCTATTTTTATTTCTTTAGTTTACGCCATAATTAAATGAAATAATTTTCATGAGTATATCTACCGCCGCCCATGTCACTTTCTTTAAAAGATATGCCGATGGTCGGCTTTAACCTTTGTGCAACTGACTTTGCAAAAACTATACAACCAAATCAGTTCGAGTTATGGAGAGTTCGACTTATAGAAATTCGAGTTAAAGAGGTTAAAATTCATATAAAAAGTGCAGGGACCACTTAAAAGATTCGAGTTATAGAGAGGTTCGAGTTATAGAGGTTCGTGTTAGAGAGGTTCGACTGTAACACTTTTTTGGGCCATGGGCGTAGTCAGGGTGCTGCCCCATCTTATGGCTTTAGCTCATTTAGTAAGACGTTTCCTCGCAATTTAATATTAAATTAAGTTTAGGTTATTTGATTGTACATTTTTTTTGCTTTTTTGCCTCACCCTGAGCGAGACCCTGACTACGCTCATGTTTTGGGCAGTTTTGCAAATTTAAAAAAAAAATTTTTTGCACTTTTAAGAAAGACTTGCACGTTTAAGAAGGATAAGTGAAACGGTTCTTAACAAAGTAATGTATCAAAAAATGACTGATAATTATGTAATCTAAGCATGTTTTTTGAGGGTTCAGGTTTATCTTTTTATTCAGGATTTAAATGTGCTCCAAGGAATTATTTTCTTTACTAATTGTCAAAAGTTTTATCAAAAAATATTAAATACTTTTCCCATAAAGGTGTAATTTCAAAACACTTACACTCATTATATACCATACGCAAAGCTTTCTCTTAAAAATTTCCTTGGAAAGTGTTGTCGCAGCTGTTTTCCACTAGATTTTGTTTAATAGGAAAGTTTGAACAAACCAATTTCTTTACTACTTACATATTTATTATTAATTTATAGACATATAATAATAATTATCACCTATATTATAAAACATCTATTAATCCACCAACAACGCAGCAAAGTGGGGCACTTGCACTTGTTATTGGTCCAATTCGGCTCAGGTAGGACCCCTATGGTATACCCAGGTGAGACAGAGATACGTCATTTCCTTCTACACACACACCATGCACAGCATCCACTGACCAGGGTATTCTGATTCATGGTATTACATGAGATGCGACTGTTTTCTCGTATCTTGATGGTCTGATATATCAGACACGGGCGCGATCTCCGAACGAGGTTTTTTTGAAGTTTCGCGGAAGTAAAATACCATCCTTCCTGAGTTAAAAAAAATATTTAAAAAAATTTGTTGTTTTATTTTTATAAAAAGTTTAATAATTTAGTTATAAATTTGTTTTTAATGTTTAGTGCGCGTTTTGAACTAATTTTTAAATCTACAGGATTTTCCAACAAAAATTTGATCACCAAACCCAAAATCAGCATTTAAGGAAGTGATTAAAAAGACACAATAAGCCATGAAAAAATTTGCCTTAACTAGGTTGATCTTAATGTTATTGGTGTTGATTATAAACTAGTAAGAAAAGATCCAGCCAAAATAATGACACCAAATAAAATTTGATTAACTATAATAATAAAATATGTTAAAATTAAAATATAAAAAGATTTTGACCTAAAATAAGAAAATATCTAGAACAAAAAATTAAAAGTATGTGAGTATATTATTGCAAAATTTAAATAGTGAAATTTTTGGCTGATACTGTCTATATGCATTCTAATAAAGACTTTATGATAACTATTAAAAGCTATAAAAAGATATTGACTTTTTATGGATTTTCGCACAAAGGTATTCCACATTAAACAGTAATTTCTTGCGTGAAAGTGAAACTTGCTTTTAAATACTTTAACTTAATTTAAGTTACCCAATAATTTTTTTTGTAAAAACTGGTTTTTAAAGATTTTCGTACATTTGTTTCTCATCAAACAAAAAGGTGATTTTTTTATATATGTGTGTTTTAACTTGTTACAGTGATGTTTTGTGATTCTGGGGGTTGGATTATGGATATTTTTCGGCATTTCGGGAAGCATGCGCACTAGGAGAACGCGTTTGGGGAACGTTGGGGTACTGCTGGCGCTGGCTCTTGTATGTTTGAGAATAAGGTAAGAGCGGATAGAGTTAACACACAATATTGCGGAACCCCTTGACTTCTTAAGAGAAAAGAAATATCATTTCTGCTTACTTCAGGAAAAAGTTAATAAAGGTATAAAAACTATTTAAAATGAACAGAAAAACAATAGACTCGTTTTTTTTCCTTTTTGTTTTATATTTTCCACATTTATTTTTGTTTTTTTAAGAAATTTGGTAAAAATATACTTACATTTTATGTTTTATTCCCTGGTAAGTTTTTCCATAGTGATATTTATTATTTTTACGCCAATTTTTTTCCAAAAACTTTTTTCAAAACTTGAGAATTTTCGGATGAAAATGGAGTCTCCTTTTAAGTCAAATATCATAAATATCATGATTTAAAAAAATTATAACGTGACCAGATCAAAGACGCATGATGCATCTTTGACGTGACATAAAATGATAAGTTTTTATTAAATTTCATGAAAAACAAAAAGATATTGTGGGAGAATAAAATGAAAAACAAAAAACCGAATATTTCCATTTTCTCAAAAACTAATGGATAGATTTTTGAAATTTTTACACGGTTGTAAGGACATTTAAAAGGCCTTCAAAACAAGGTATCAAGACCTACTTTCTCTAGTCAAAATATAGGGGTAAAGTATACCCCTTGAAGGTTGTGCTTCCTACTAAAAAAAGATAGCCAAAAAGTGTACCCCTCGCAAACAAAATCGACGTGTCTCGGCATTTTTCAAAATTTTTAGCAGTTTTCGAGAAATCTCGGGTGGAAAATTTTAAATGGGACACAGTGTATCACCGGCGTATACAAGGGGGGGGGGTACTGGGGGTAATTACCCCCCAAGATTTGTAAAACGTAAGGATTTTTCCACAAAAATTCAAAGTTTTTGCCTGCGGCTTTTTTATTATTGACGAACTCGGACCACCCTTAGTGATTTGTTTAAAATTAACTAAATGGCTTAAATTTGTAGAGTAACACAGATAATATGTGCTCTCATTTAGCAACTATTTGTTGTTTGACTAAATTACCCCTCCCAAGATCAGGGCCTGGATACGCCACTGCAGTGTATGTATCTAGCCTAGGACTGATAAGTGTCCCTGGATATTGACATATTTGGATATATTTATCCAAATATGTCAACATACAGGGACTCTAGGACTGATGAAGCATCAGTCTTTGATCTAGCCAAAAATCCTAATGGTTGTGTTAAGGAAATACCTACAATCTTTGTATTTTTTAACACTATGGGTATTGATAATTTTATTTAATTTGACGTATTCAGGCGGTGTTTAACTTGTATGTATATGTACACAATTGATATTATTAATGCTTTTATGCGAGAGTTTGTCAAATACAAACAGAAACTTTAGTGCGCTCTTTAATGTGTCAATAATTTTCTTTTCTTAATTCTTTATGAAAAAATATTTACCGAAACTATTACAAACCGTGTTTAAGTAACAGATTAAATCTTCTTTGGGCGTTTGCGCACATTGCTGTACCTACAAACTTTTCTTAAAACAACTCAGAATTCAGAATGAACTACAACACTTAAACTTTGCAATCGTAAATCTATCTAGTGCTAACAATCCTTCCAAGTTTCATCGACTCCCGTAAAGCATTACAGGGTTTGTCCATATATTTTTACATAATATATAAAACATTTATTTGAATAAATATAAAAATATGATAAACACTTACACCAGTATTTATTAAGACCTTAAGACTTAGCATTGTAGACCGGGTTCAAGTATCAAGTCTATTGACTTAATACCGACCGGTTTAAGTGTATTGTTTTTTACTCACAGGTCAAATAACTGCAAAGATTTGGTTCACCCTAATGTGCAATATGATAGTAAGCATTTCTCAGTGAGTTTCATCTCATATAAATTCAAATTAACTTTAGAAATAAAGAAAAACAACTTAAAAATTTTGTAACCAAATGTCATTTTTTGAAAATTTAGTCCGTGCAGTCGTAAGATTCCCGTTAAAAATAGTCTCAAATTGTAGTACCACCCCTGAGGGGTGGTTTAAAGTTCGAACAACAATAGAAATAATCCATGATTGACAAAAAACTTACATACAAAATTATTCAAAGCTAAATAATACATAAATAACTTAAAACTATATCTGTAGATGCATTATCGTATTAAATACGTATCAATATTTAAACACTGTAAAAAGCACAAGATATATTAGAATCCCTTTTCAATTACTCATTCCCTAAAACAATCGACCATCGGTTAATTCGTCGCTAACTTGTCTCAAAAATTAACATGTCAAATATAGCGGACAGCTGACACTGACTTACACCGTTTTTATTCGACATTTCCTAGTGACATTTCGAGGTTTAAATATGGCTACCATTGTTAAACCAAAATATTTGATTATTTTTATTTATTTGTAACCTTTGTGTGGAAATAGTGTCTTTGTAACAACAAAAAAAGATGACCCATATCGCAAGGTATTTATGAACAATTTATATAAATATTAAAAACTATTGCATTTACGGGAAAAATGAGTTAAACCTTCAACCAAAATGTAGACTTTTAAACCTAGGATTATAGGACTTAGCACTTAGCACCCTTTAGTAAATACTGGTGCAAGGCCAACACAAAAATAGAGGCCACGACCCTGAAAAAATCAGCTGTTCTCCCGGGGCTGAATTTTTCATTGGGTCTTATGGGAGGTCAGACATTTTTTTATGATATTTTCAAAATGGCACTACAGATTTCCGCAAAATTTCAGTGAAATATTCTCAGACACCATCCCGATATTCCACGAAAGGTTTGTAAGGAAGCAACATGATTAAAAGGTTAAAATCTTCAAGATTTAGCATTCCTTATTTTGAATTCAAATTACCCGCCATGTACCACATGCCACTGTTATATTTGACATGTATTTGACTTTGTCATTTGTGATTGTCACATTCACTTCTGCTTTAAACTTAATTTTTGTGTGAGCTAATGAAGCGGCTATGAAAAATTAGGGATTACTATACGTTAAAAAAAAATTGTTCTGTCAGAATAAAGTAAAAACAATCTCAAAAGCGGCTTTATTTAAAAAAAAATCAAATATTCATGAACCGTCATTCCAACTTCAATATTTTAAAGACAATCAGCTGTGTCGTAACGTGACCATCAAAAATAAATCAGCCCCGGATGTGACGTCAACAAAGTGGAGGATCGTGGCCCGTCCATTTTGATAGCCCTGATTGTAGTACCACCCCTGAGGGGTGGTTTAAAGTTCGAAAAACAATAGAAATAATCCATGATTGACAAAAAACTTACATACAAAATTATTCAAAGCTAAATAATACATAAATAACTTAAAACTATATCTGTAGATGCATTATCGTATTAAATACGTATCAATATTTAAACACTGTAAAAAGCACAAGATATATTGGAATCCCTTTTCAATTACTCATTCCCTAAAACAATCGACCATCGGTTTAATCGTCGCTAACTTGTCTCAAAAATTAACATGTCAAATATAGCGGACAGCTGACACTGACTTACACCGTTTTTATTCGACATTTCCTAGTGACATTTCGAGGTTTAAATATGGCTACCATTGTTAAACCAAAATATTTGATTATTTTTATTTATTTGTAACCTTTGTGTGGAAATAATGTCTTTGTAACAACAAAAAAAGATGACCCATATCGCAAGGTATTTATGAACAATTTATATAAATATTAAAAACTAATGCATTTACGGGAAAAATGAGTTAAACCTTCAACCAAAATGTAGACTTTTAAACCTAGGATTGTAGGACTTAGCACTTAGCACCCTTTAGTAAATACTGGTGCAAGGCCAACACAAAAATAGAGGCCACGACCCTGAAAAAATCAGCTGTTCTCCCGGGGCTGAATTTTACATTGGGTCTTATGGGAGGTCAGACATTTTTTTATGATATTTTCAAAATGGCACTACAGATTTCCGCAAAATTTCAGTGAAATATTCTCAGACACCATCCCGATATTCCACGAAAGGTTTGTAAGGAAGCAACATGATTAAAAGGTTAAAATCTTCAAGATATAGCATTCCTTATTTTGAATTCAAATTACCCGCCATGTACCACATGCCACTGTTATATTTGACATGTATTTGACTTTGTCATTTGTGATTGTCACATTCACTTCTGCTTTAAACTTAATTTTTGTGTGAGCTAATGAAGCGGCTATGAAAAATTAGGGATTACTATACGTTAAAAAAAAATTGTTCTGTCAGAATAAAGTAAAAACAATCTCAAAAGCGGCTTTATTTAAAAAAAAATCAAATATTCATGAACCGTCATTCCAACTTCAATATTTTAAAGACAATCAGCTGTGTCGTAACGTGACCATCAAAAATAAATCAGCCCCGGATGTGACGTCAACAAAGTGGAGGATCGTGGCCCGTCCATTTTGATAGCCCTGATTGTAGTACCACCCCTGAGGGGTGGTTTAAAGTTCGAAAAACAATAGAAATAATCCATGATTGACAAAAAACTTACATACAAAATTATTCAAAGCTAAATAATACATAAATAACTTAAAACTATATCTGTAGATGCATTATCGTATTAAATACGTATCAATATTTAAACACTGTAAAAAGCACAAGATATATTAGAATCCCTTTTCAATTACTCATTCCCTAAAACAATCGACCATCGGTTTAATCGTCGCTAACTTGTCTCAAAAATTAACATGTCAAATATAGCGGACAGCTGACACTGACTTACACCGTTTTTATTCGACATTTCCTAGTGACATTTCGAGGTTTAAATATGGCTACCATTGTTAAACCAAAATATTTGATTATTTTTATTTATTTGTAACCTTTGTGTGGAAATAATGTCTTTGTAACAACAAAAAAAGATGACCCATATCACAAGGTATTTATGAACAATTTATATAAATATTAAAAACTATTGCATTTACGGGAAAAATGAGTTAAACCTTCAACCAAAATGTAGACTTTTGTAATCCTAGGATTGTAGGACTTAGCACTTAGCACCCGTTAGTAAATACTGGTGTTAAGTTTTATAATTTTTTACGAAGTTTAAGAATCTTTGGGTCAGAATGTCAAAAAAAAAATTCTAAATGTCAAAATTTGACAGGTCGATGGTTTTTGTTGTGAGGAGTTGATAATAATATGCGATTTTTTTTACACGAACTAAAAAATAAGTTTATGTTAGGAAAGGTGGGGACACAAAAAAACCAAAAGACAAAAGAACTAAATTACAACAGATCAACAGGAAAAATATTTTCAAAAGGTCAAAACTTTGTTAGGTCGCACACCTAACAAAAGTAATAGTAATATTTACCGGATCTGGTTAGGTTAGTATATTAATATAAAACTTACTTATTCTGGTGAGGTTAGTATTTTATTTTTAATGTACTAACCCAACCACATACAGGAGTTTAGTCTCCTAGGTGCTTAGTACTAGATGTTATATATAATTAAATGTAATGTACGATTGTATTTAAACATTTTGAATAAATAAACTTTGAAACTTTGAAAACTTTGAAACCAGATCGGGTTAGTTTTTTATCTAATAGTTTTGGGTCAGATTAGTTACCATAGATATAGGCTATTATTTTTTTAAAAAGATATATTCGTTATGGTATTTATACAGGGTATCCCAATAAAAGCAACTTCATGGGGATTTCGGAAATGGTAAATCAGGTGCTGTATCAATATTAAAAACTAAAAATTGTGTTTTTTGGAAAATTGAAATATCGCCGCCATCTTGCAAACGAATTTATTAAAATTTTGTAGTTTTGTATAAGCAACTACGGGCAATCGAATGACGTTAACAAATTTTTTCTAGGCATTCTAGTTTTTTTGAAATCATAGCCAACTTTGTTATTTCTTATGACTGCCATATTGAATTTATACGTCAAGAAATACAGCTTTAAAAGAGCTTTTTACCATGTATAATAAGCTTATTTTTAAATGACGGAAAATTTAAATTTATTTAATAAACTGTTTTTCACTTGGTTGGCTGTGAAAGAAAGGCCGTAGTTGCGTTTGTTGTCAAAACTTTGTTATTTCTTTGATTTATCTGTTAACGTTTTAATGTTTCTAAATTACTTTAGATTTTTTTAGGTCACATTATCAATCAAATTTAACATGAAAATGTTTCCAAATTGGTAGAAAGTAGATATGTATGAATGTTATATTTTGTGTAATAAGAATGTTGGAAGAGCTCGAGATATGTACTTTCAGAGATATTCAGAAAGACGACAACCAGGTTTGTCAATCTACAGAGTACTTAGAAATAATTTAGTTGATTATGGTTCCTTTAAAAAACAAAATCGTAATCGACAACCTGATGAAAATAGTGAAGCTCTAGTTTTACAAAGTGTCATTGACAGTCCTCGCATCTCCCTTCGTGAACTGGAAAATAATGTTGAAGTACCCAAATCAACTGCACAAAGAATTCTTAAAAAATTTAAGTTTCATCCATATGCAACACATATTAGTCAAGCACTCCGAGATGGTGACTTAGATAGAAAAACCTTGTTTTGCAATTGGTTCATACCAAAATCGCAAGAAAATCCTTAATTTCCGTTTAAGGTTCTGTGGTCCGATGAAAGCAGGTTTACAAACTGCGGGGTGTTTAAAGTATTGTTCATACTCGTCTTAGTCTTTTGTTTTTAATTAGTCTTTGTCCTTTGATTAGTCTTAGCTGTCTTAAACAAAATCGGCTGTTCATACTCGTCTTTTGTTTTTGATTAGTCTTAGTCATAACCCACTGAAAAAAAATTCAATTTCAATAAAAAGGCCCCTTTTCAAAAGTCATTTTCTACACAAAACAATCTTATTTAACCTAATCTGTGCATGAAACACAGACACGAAAGAACAAAGGCGAAAAAGAAAATAAAAACAAATAAAATTTTGAGGTTATGTTGATATTTTCTGTTAAAAACATGATTAATGGCGGTAAATTCAAAATTTTGGCCGCGCGCTTGCGCTCTTCGGACGCCCAGTAAAAAAAAACAACAAATATCAGCTGATGTCTGTCACTCGTCTTAGTCGTTGTCCTAAGGATTGAAAGTTGGCAACTCTTAAGACAAAGACTAATCAAAAACAAAAGCAAAAGCATTGTATGAACACTCCCATAGGAAACAGTGGTTTTAACTTTCTTATGACAAGACATATGACTAAACCAAGACAAAAGACTAGACAAAAGACGAGTATGAACGATCCATAACAGACATAACTATGTGTACTGGGCCGATGAAAATCCGTTCTTAAATCGTGAGGTGCACCATCAAGTTAGGCGGGGTTTGAATGTATGGCTAGGAGTCATTTTTCATAATAATTTGACGGCATCTCAATATCTAGAAGTTCTACAAAATTACGTTGATCAAATTTTAGAAAATTTGCCTCTTCAAGATGTAGTAAACATGTGGTTCCAGCAAGATGGAGCACCTCCACATAATGCAAGAATCGTAACCGACTATTTCAATCAGCAACATGGAAATAACTGCATCGGAAATCGAGGTCCAGTTGCCTGACCTGCACGTTCGCCGGACCTTACGCCTCTTGACTTTTATATTTGGGGATACTTAAAGGATATAGTTTATTCTACTACTCATAATACGATAGAAGAACTTGAGGCAGCCATTGTTCAAGCCATAGAAGAAATTCCTGAACAAATGGTTAAAGATGCATGCATGCATGTCTCTAATTCATCAATACAGGATTTGCATGGATAACAACGGTGGAATTTTCGAACATTTGCTTATTTAATTCATTGTTTTGTTATCGGTTTTTAGTTTTATTTTATATTAAATAATAAATGCAAACTTTTGTTTCAGAAATAAAAGAAAATTTAAGAAATTGTATTATTTCTTAGCCAGAGAAAAATTAAAAAATAAGGTCTTTAAAGATTTGCATATAAATCAAATAAATGGAAAAGTTTTGAAAGGTAGTTACGTAGGTATGACAACAAACACAACTACGGCATTTGTTTCACAGCCAACTAAGTGAAAAACTATTTTTTTAATAAATTCACATTTTCCGTCATCCAAAGATAGGCTTATTATGCACTTGAAAAGCTCTTTTATGCTATATTTATTGAAGTATAAATCCAATATGGCGGTCATAGGAAATAAAAAACTTGGCTATGGTTCCAAAAAAACTAGAAGGCCTAGAAAAAAATTGTGAACGTCATTCAATTGGCCGTAATTGCCTATACAAAACTAACAATTTTCGGCGATATTTAAATTTTTCAAAAAACACAATTTTTAGTTTTTGCTCAATGTTTTAAAAACCCCTGTAGATATTTTTAATTTTGATACGGCATCTGATTGGGATTAGAATAGCGCAACTTTTTTCTCATTTAAACAAACTCGTATCTCTTACCGTTTTCGAAATCCCCATGTAGTTGCTTTTGTTTGAGACATCCTGTATAGGTATTCTACAAGTAAACTAACAACCCACCTAAAATAAAATTGTTTAAAAGTTTTTTTATTTTGAGTTTTTATTGGGACTAATAAAGATGGTATTAATAAATATTTTACTACGAGGGTGGATCAAATATAAACAAGCCTTTGTTTATAAACTAGTTATTTAGAAACATGACACCAAACAGAAATTTTTTCTACTTTTTTACACATCCCCCTTTTCTGTTAATTCACTTTTCCCAACGGTTTGACAGTTTCTTAATCCCGTTTTCATAAAAGGAAGCTGGGCGTGTATCTAACCAGTTGCGCACGAATGTCTCCACCTCTTCATTGGTCTGAAATTGCTCGCCTCCCAGTGAATCTTTGAGTGGGCCAAACATAGGAAAATCGCAAGGTGACAAATCTTGACTGTATGGAGGGTATTCCAGCACAGTCCAGTGCATTTCATTGACTTTGGCATGTGTTAAACTGCCGTATCAGGTCTAGCGTTGTCATGCAGAAGCAACACGTCTTGGATGGGGTTTGCTTTCCTCTTTTGGCGAGAATCAAGCTTTATCTGGTCGAGTAAGTTGCAGTAGTAAGCCGCGTTTATTGTTATTCGCTCGTGCAGAAAATCGACCAACAAAACTCCTCTTCAGTCCCAGAAAACGGTCGCTAAAACTTTTCCTGTAGAAATGATGGTACGCGGACGACGTGGTGACTCACGTTGTCGACACGCTCACGGCCGTCGTTAATTTCTTTGCACCAAGTTTTTACAGGTACCCACGAAAGCGTCTTATTTCCGAACTGTGCTCGCAATCTGCATCGAATTTCAGCAGGTTTCACGTTTTCGCGTGTAAGAAATTTAATGATTATTCTTTGCGCAACACTGCTGTGTACCTTCTTCTCGCTCATTGCGATTGCTCCTGGCCAAATGAGCATCGCGGCACTACCAGCCGCCTATATGCTGCTGAACATCCCTACTCCAACATTATAACGGCCACGTTCATCTTGAATGACTTTTCCGTTAGTAAGATTAAAAGGCTTGGTTATACTTGATCCACCCTCGTACATAGCAATTTGTCATAAACCCATCAATTTTTTTTGTAAAAAATCTCGTAATTAATAGTTTTTACTACTTTTAATGATTATTGCCGCTCATTAAATGTTTAAAAATATCCGGCATGAACATCCATAAACACTGGTATCCTATTCATGCTATTTTTTGATTCCTTCACTGACTGCTGTCACATATTTCATCATTTTTGTATCTTATCCTGCGGTTGTAAATTATTTGGTGATTAATTTTCTGTTATAACATTTTTGAACTTATTTATTTATTCAGTTTTGGCATATTTTCATATTTTCAAATAAATAAAAGATACAGTGGGGCATCAAGGAATATGTCTTAGGGGGGGAGTCTGGGGGGAGGCAAGAGTCTTGGGGGGCCCGAGACCCCATGATGCCATATTTTATGCTATTTAATTTTTTTATTTATGAAATGTGTCAAAAAATTTAAAAACATATTAGGCTTGGAGTGAGGGGGGACATGTAAGATAAATTGGTTAAAAAGTAATATTCGGCTCCGAATTTTTAATAAACGATGGGATAGTTGCGGAATTCGTGGATTGTTCATAATAAGCCAAATAAAGCAAAAAACAGCATTTTGTTTTTCACAACCGCCCAACAAGTTTTCAGCATCGTATAATTTATTATTAATTGCATTAAAATTTTGGTTAATTTTTAGGATTTTTAGATCCGGTCGATGTGGTCCTAAAGATTTTATTTGTAATCGAAGTTCATATGTCAACGTATTTAATTTTGCACAGTTAATTATGTAATCGACGGTATTTATTTCTATTTTATAAACAAACAATAACAAAAACAATCAGTGACACGCGACCGGTAAGGCTTTTTACTACTGACATAACCCAAATCAAAACAAACTCATACTTGTTCACTAAGAATGAACCGGCAACTCTAGGAAAGGCAACGGACGTTTTCGCACGATAATGATGGCCGACTTCAATTAAAACAAACATTCCTCCCGCCTCCGCTCGAGAAAATCCACCTACACCACAAAAAAACAGGTGAAATTGAAAACTTGCCCCGCGCGGCGCTGCCGGCTTGTAATTATTTACGCTAAAAAAGTTCACCCAATTAATCACTTGTTGTTAACCACAGATAATAAAAAGAAATAGAAAATCATGTAAATGTCGTAAGGGAAGATTTAACTTTTTTAAAATAAATCAGTTAAAAATACTGTTTGTTGTCTAGTTTTGGGAGGGCACTGCCCCGTTGCCCTCTCTGTAGCAGCCGCCACTGCCCTCTGTTTGCCTCAAATTTGAGTAAGAGTGCCTGTTTTACGTCATAAATCCAAGATTGCGATTTTTTCCGTGTTTTGTCACAAAATTTTTCCTTTAACTTTTGCCACAACAACTTTACAGAAAATTTGTATGGATTATTATTTGTTTGGAATAGAACGACAATTTAATTGTCGTTTCAATGAGCTTTGTATCTATATACTTATCGGTTTCACAACGTTCTACGTCTTCCGATACCCAATCTCCACTCGTTTCTGTTTGCCCATAATTCATCATCTAGGCCTCTTATTCTTATTTCACTGTCTATTCCTTCTCTCCAGCTTCTCCTCGGCCTTCCTCGTTTTCTTCGGCCAGTTGGTTTCCATTGTTATATTTGTTTAGGTAGTCTTCCATCATCCATTCTTTGTACATGTCCGTACCACACCAGTTGTTTTGTTCTTATATCATCCACTAGAGTACGTTCACCCACTGTCATAATTTCTCTTATTCTTTGACTGGTAACTCTTTCTCTTTTTGATTTCCCTGCTGCTCTTCTCCAATAGTCCATTTCCGTAGCGGAAAGCATTTTTTCTGTTCTATCTTTGATTGGTCATACTTCTGAGCCCTATGTAATAATACTTTTAACAATGGTGTTATATATAAGCTTCTTGTTATGTTTTGATATACTCTGGTCCAAAATTATTCCATTTAATAAAGTTATTGCTTTTCTTCCTTGTACGTTTCTATCTTTTATAGCTTTGTCTAGTGTTCCGTCAGCTGTAATTTTTAGACCCAAGTATTTATACTCATCACAGGACTGAATGGCAGCGACAGTATTTAAGATTAGATCCTGTTTCGTTCCACCAATACACATATACTCTGTCTTATTGATGTCTGATCAATATCAAGCTTTGTATCTGAAGAACCAAAAAATATATAACTTTTTAATAAAAAAATTCAAGAAAGTTAAGGGCTACTCTCCGTCGGTTGGTGATGGGTCACTCAATTTAAAGCCGTCAGGTTTTTGCCTCAAATTTGAGTACTGGGACCATAATGATACGTTTTTTGTTTGCATAAGAAGAGCAATTGATATAGTAAAGAAAGTAGCTTTATATCTTAAAAATTAACAAAGATATTAATTTTTTTCTAAATACAAAAAACATTTTTACCAAAAAAAAATAAAATCTTTGTTAGTTTTTAAGATATAAAGCCAATTTCTCCAACACCCGGCGACAGAAATTTAAGTGATCACTAGTCAATCGATTTGAGGTAGTCTAACACTTCCTTCCTAATTTTGTTTTTGGGTAAAAAACCACTCAAATTGGAGGCAAACACCCGGTGACTTAAAATTATGTGATCGATCTAGCGGAGTTCAAAAAAATCTTCTATTTCTTCTTTTATAGACATCTCTTACACAAATCACAAATATTACGTATTTACCTAATTGTAACAGGGGCGGTCCCCGGCTTTTAAACCGGCTTTTAAAAAGGGGGGGGGGCAATTTCGAATTTTTGAGCATATAATATAATAATAATATCTATTTTTGCTCAGGTGTGTAACACACCAGAATATGCCTCTTATACTTGGAGTTCAGCAAGCAATTATTGCCCCCTCCCCCCACTGGGACCGCCACTAATTATAGCCGTAATTATTGTTTGATTCTATCAAACAACGCTGTGTAGCCAAACTATTATTATTTTTTAAATAAAAATCAACAAAAAAATTTATAAAAAGCCTTTTAAAGCTTATCTTCTTTAAGAATTTAAACTGATTTGCTAATAATTTTAACAGATTATAGCTTGCTAGACTGCAATTTATTGCATCAGCTATTTTTTTATTGTTATTTTTTAATATTACTGTCACCTATATGTATTTATTAGACTACCTTTAATTACTTTGGTGATTATTAAGAAGTTAATATTTATATCCATCACTACGGTTTAGAACGTTTTTCTACGTCGTCCGACGCCTATTCTCCACCTGCTTCGATCCTGACAATCAGCTTCTGTCAGGTTTTTTGAGTCATTGATCTTTGGATTGACTATTGCCATTCCTGTTTAGGACGCCCTCTTTTTCTGAGCCCTATTGGTTGCCATTCTACGACCTGCTTTGGTAATCTTTCGTCGTTCATCCGTTGGACATGGCCGTACTATATCAGTTGTCTTTTAGTGGTGTCATCCGTTATGCTTCCCTCGATTCCCATTCTATCTTTGTATTTTTCTGTTACGTTCTTTATTTAATAGTACCGGGCACTATACTGACAGTTTCGCATGATAAAAACAGCTGTCTTCTTTAAAAATTAGGCTTCTGTGTATAAGAGCCGGAATTAATAGTGCCGCCATTATTAATGGAAAATAAACGACTGGATTTATAAATTTGACTTTGGTATCTGAGGGCACGGCAGTGCCTCGCCAAGTCTGCGCGCCGTAACCATCTTTTCTTGAAACATTTTAGCCGATATTTGACCTACCTAAAACTCTACTTCGGAATGATCTACGAATCTCAAACTTTGCACAGTCGTAGATCTCCATGGAGTTAACAACCCCTCCAAGTGTCATGGAATTCCTTAAAGTAGTAAAGTAGTTACGAAGTTTCAAAAAACGTCGAAATTGCCAATCACTCAGTCATGTATAGATCATCAATATTCTACTGTACTTCCAGACATGCTACAAAGCTGAAATTTGGCAGACTGATCGAAATTATGACCAAACCACTGGAAAAAATCAAAAAACCCCAAAATTTTAAAAGTAAAAGTAAAAGTAGCATTGCCCACTTCCAGATATGCTAGAGAGTTGAGCTTTGGCAGGCTGATAGGAACTATGATAAAACTATAGGAAAAAATTAAAACACCCCAAAATTCTAATTTACTTCCCTCCCCTATCAATGTAACGTTAAGTAAAAGTAACATTGCCTACTTCCAGACATGCTAGAGAGCTGAGCTTTGGAAGACCGATAGTAACTATGATAAAGTTATAGAAAAAAATTAAAACACCACAAAATTCTAATTTACTTCCTTCCCCTATAAATAAAACGTTATGTAAAAGTAACACTGCCCACTTTCAGAAACGCTAGAGAGCTGAACTTTTTAAGACTGAAAGACAATATGATAAAACTATATGAAAAAATTTAAAAACACCAACATTTTAATTTACTTCCCTCTCCTATTAATGTAAATTTATATAAAACTAACATTGCCCACTTCCAAAAACGCTAGAGAGCTGAGCATTGGAATGCAGATAGAAATTATGATAAAACCATGGGAAAAAATTTAAAAAGTCCAATATTTTCATTTACTCTCCTCCCCTATAAATGTAAAGTTATGTAAAAGTAACATTACCCACTTCCAGAACTATGATACAGCTATAGGACAAAATTTAAAAACGACAATTTTAATTTATTTGCCTTTCCTATACATGTAAAGTTATGTAAAAGTAACATTGTGCACCTTCAGAAACGCTAGAGAGCTGAGCTTTGGAAGGCTAATAGGAACTACGATAAAACCATGTAAAAAAATTAAAAACCTCAAAAATTTAAGTAAGGCATTGCAAAAGTTTTGAACAATATTCCGCATATTTTAGTACTTTAAAAATTAAGTATTATCCTTTAAAAAAGAAGTGAAATCATAACAAAAATATTTCATGTAAAAAAAAGCCAAGTACGCGAAAATGGCATTCTGTAAAAAGAATTGAGATAAAAGTAAAGCCAAGTTCTCCAATACAAATTTCAAAATGAAAGGTTCTTACTAGTTTGGAAATATTTTTCTTTACGGCTGTAAATGACTCTTAGGCACAGTGCTAAATTGAACATAAAGAAGTTTGGCTGTAATAGCAAAGTTTAAAAAAACATTTCCAAACTAGTAAGAACCTTTCATTTTGAAATTTGTATTGGAGAACTTGGCTTTACTTTTATCTCAATTCTTTTTACGGAATGCCATTTTCGCGTACTTGACTTTTTTCTACACGAAATGTTTTTGTTATGATATCAATTTTGATAATGAGCTGTCAGTTTTTAACGAAAAACTGTCAAAATAATGCCCGGCACTATTACTGCCTGGCTTTTTTACAACAAGTCCCTATTAACTTAATGATGTAAACAAATGGGTGTACGTGAGCTAATCACTTTCGATACTAAACGATCAGTAGTATTTGTTTGTATTTATGGTTTTCTGTAATGTAAAATAAAGTGGGTTTAAAAAAAATAGGCGGCAATACATTTAAAAAAATATTTTAGAAGCGTACAGGGTTGGTGTACATATTATCGACAGTGTACATATATCGACAGTTTTTCGGTTTGTTTTAAATACTAAGATCAGGGTACCTTGCACCTGAATAAAGTCTATTTTATAAAAAAAATTCATTATTTGTGCTCATGTTGGCAGCACTGCATAAAACATATCATCACTACATCTCTCAAAAATTAGCGGGAAATTGTGACAGTTGACGAAAAGTGCTTGATGTGGCCGGTTCGCTTCTTTTTGGTGTTAAGAAACAGGTAAGATTTGAACTAATATAACTAAAATAATTTTATATTTACGTATAAAAAAATTGATTCTGGTTGTTAGGATAGGGTTAAATTTTATTTAAAAAAAAAAAGAAGTCATATAATCTATTTTTTTATCTAAAAAAACGACTGTCGGTTTTATGTACAGCTTATCTTACCCCTGAACAAAATGTTGACATTACCGTCGATAATAAGGTTCTTACACAGAAATTTTTAAACTTATTTTTTTATTTACATGAGTCGGGTGTTTTTTTTAATTTTGTTAAAAAAAAAGAAAAGCTCTTTTGATGTACTGATATAATATCGACACATACTTTTTTTCATAGTTTTTGTGTTATATTAAAGAAAATTTGTGTGTCGATAAAAGGTTCATTTGTATGTGGATATATTGTGCAAATTTGTGTTGATATTACATCCTTAGGTGTGGTTACAAAAATTAACTTTTTTAAGCTTTACAATTTTAATAAAAAAATATTAAAAATATATTATATTATAGCAAAATCATTTCTGAGGTCTTTAGTTGTAACCGACAATGTGTTTATTTTTATAGCATTTACAGTATGTTAAATTAAACTAAAGTGTCGATATAACCACGGATCACCCAGGTGATCCGTGATATAACCCTCTGTTTTAAATTAAAGAACTACAAATTAAAAATAAGAGAGGTTTATATACAGTCGATTAAGTTTTTGTGTAAATCCTCTATTACAGAAATGACTTTTGTTTTGATAAGAATAAGGTACAAAATAAATTTCAATTGTTTATTAAAATTGTTTGTATAAAGTAGATATTTCCCGACTTTTTTATTTTCTTTAAAAATTAATGTAAAAAGTTCAAAACTAATTTTTATTTTTGTTATTGTTAATTAGGAAAGCAGTCTGATAATATATTACTTACTAAAACTATTTTGAAAATTAGTTTTAAGTAAATGGGTACCTAATGACATTCTTTTATTACATCTAGATACTTCAAATTTTGTCAGGCAGATTCGTAGCTACTTTGTAAAATAAGATGTTAAATTAAAAAATTTATAATAATACGATATTTTCGACTACATATTTTTTTATTTAATATAGGTACTTGTTAATTATATTAAATAAAATAAAAATATTCAGTAAAAAAAAATTGACGGTAATAAGTTCAATTTTGTGTCGATAACATGTACCCTTTATTTTAAAAGATGTCGATATGAGGGACATTTTGCCTTTTTTTTATTTTTTTTTATTACGGTTAAAAGTAAACATAAAAAAGATTATTTTAGTAAAATAGACCCTTGATTTTATTCAAGAAAAAAAAATAAGCTCGATAGTAGTTCAGAATAATTTTTTATTGCCTACGAAAGTCAATATTTCCCTTACACTGTCGATAATATGTACACTCACCCTACTAAAAAACTGTTGAAAAATTGCTTTAGTTTTCAAAAAATATCAAAAGTATAAAATTAAAGGGATATCTTACCTAACTTTTGTTTACAAAAATCAGCTGAGCAGTCAGTAACGTCAAAAAAAGAAGATGGCGGAAAAAATGCGATGGTTGCTTTCCTCTATGGACTGTGGTATGAAGTAGGAGATGAGATTTCGCTTTAAACGCGTAAAATTCACTAACTTTTGAAGAGCGCGCGACTATTCCATTATTGGTCATGACAAGTCATTTTTCACAACACGCGATCATTTAGGGAGTTTGCTATTCACCAAAGCATGTGATGTGAATGATCACATTAGTCGATTACGAGAATAGATGGCATTTTAATATCTGACAGTGTTTTAATTCGTCATTGCGATATCCCAAAGCCAGAAAATTGTCACTTAGCAACATTTGCCGATGATACTGGTTTATTGACGGTAGAAAAATCTATTAAAAAATGCATAGAAAAACTTCAGGATGTAGTCACCGAAGTTCACAGTTGGACCACAAAGTGGCGAATAAAATTAAATTAAAGCAAATCAATTCATGTTGATTTTACAACCAAAAATTAACAACATTCCCGTACCATATTCAAATCAGGCAAAATATCTAAGTATGACACTTGATGCCAAATTGCGCTGGAAAGCACATGTTAAGAAAAAAAGAAGAACTTGAGATAAGGTATAGAAACATGAACTGGCTAATTGGAAGGAACTCCAATTTAACAATGCATAATAAGTTACTGCTTTACAGACAAATACTGAAACCAGTATGGACATATGGTATTCAACTATGGAGTTGTGCTAAAGAGAGTAACATATTAGTTTTACAGAGATTTCAAAATAAAATATTAAGAAACATTGTGAATGCACCTTGGTACGTTCGAAATAGTGACCTTCACCGAGATCTAAAAATCGAAACTGTAGCAGAGACTACAAAAAAGTACGCAAAAAGGCATGAAGATAGACTCCATCGACATGTGAATGTGAAGGGAATCCAGCTTCTGTTCGAAGACTAAAAAGAGTGAAGCCGTTTGAGCTAATAAAACAAAATAATGCTCTAAACACAATACAATTGTGAGTTACAGACAAACAAAGCGGGGAGAACTGTTGAGTGAACCCTAAGTTTAAATCTGACCTATCTAGTAAATTAAACAAAAATGCTAATTAGTCTTACTGACTAGATTGTAATACAATAAACACAGTGTGTTTGACAAATAAAAAAAAATTGGCAAAACATGTAGTTACTCTATAAGAAATGAAAAATTATGTCAAAAATCTGTTTATGTTTAGCAAAGCTTAATGGCTTGATAAAACATGGTTTATGACTTGTCAAATTGAATTTTAGCTTGTTGTTCGAAATTTTATGGGTGTATTCAATTGTTTTTTGTTAAATTTAGTATGGTTAATGTAGTCAGACGTCGGAATTTGACACAGATCGGTTTAGTGACGTAGCATCTCAATTTTTTGTGAAAAAAAAGCCGCGTGATGTGTTTGTGTTTTAAAATTATAAATTTAAATAATATTGATAATTTTACTATCGATAAATATAGTGAAATATTAATTAATTTTTTTTTTATGTTTTTGTACCGATTTTTTAAATAGTTTTCTGTTTTTCTATTACATAAGGGGTCATTTCCCAAATAGAATTTTGGTTCTACTAGTTTGTGAGTTATTTTCGTTTAGGCTGAGACTTTTGTGATGTATTTTGTGGTTTGGACAAAGATACTAAAATATTTCGAAAGTTTTGACCCAGGATGCGTTTTTGTCATGTGACGGTTTTAATTGGCTTAATTTTGTATGAAATAAGGTTAGTTAAAAAAATGTATTTTCGTCCTATAGATTCCCTATAAAACGACGACTTTAAAAGGTATTTGTATTTTGCAATTTATAATAATAGGAAAATATCCTATCTAACCGAAAATTTAAAATAAAAGCGGTTTGTGGTTTGTGGTTTTTGATTTGATTTCTATTTCCCACAATTTTTTTTGTTTTCTATAAAATTCGATGAAAACACACCTTTTTATGTTTTTGACGCGTTTAATATTTACCTTCCTAGCCCGCGCAGCAATGGCTAGATAAGGTATTATTTTCGACAAAAATTTTTTTTCAGATAGCGCCGAAAATGTGTTATTTGGGTGTATTTAATTAAATAATTTGTGTTATAACCAAAAACTTCAGTTTCTGAGATATTTACAAAAAGCTATTTTCGAAGCTGATAAACATGGCTTCACTTGAAGTGTGCTAATAGGCTAGCCAGGAAGGTATCAGATTCGTCATGGATCCATTTATTTTAAAATTTGTTTTTATTTTTTTTTTTGATTTTATGGATAAATTTGCCAGGAAATGCGAATAAAATTAACCGCGGGTATAAAATTATATGATTTAAATAGTATTGCAGTAATTTCATTTTGGCATTTTTTCCCAATGATTGTCTATTAGCTCACACATATACTATACTATAGTAGTCTGAGCTATGGTGATCCTAATTTTTTCGAGAAAAAAAAAGTTGCTTCGATTTCAAAAATTTTTATATATCTTTGCGTTTCAGATGATTTTAAAACTTTTTTGTTGCGCCGTCTGTCTGTCTGTATGTCTGTCTGTCTGTCTGTCTCTCTGTCTGTCTGGCCGATTTTATTGAAATTTGGTACCAAGGCTGGGTCTTGGGTCGAGATGGTCCCATTTAAAAATGAACAAAATCCACCGAACACAAACCAAATAAAAGGGTGGGGGTAGATTTCAAAAATTAGAGTTTATGTGAAAATATGGCGTGTGTGATATCAAACGAAAGGTAATTGAGTCTGGAGTTAAACAAAATACATTTTGATTTATTTTAAAAAAAGGGTGGGGGTATATTTCAAAAATTAGAGTTGAAGTGAAAATATGGCGTGTGTGATATCAAACGAAAGGTAATTGAGTCCGGAGTTTAACAAAATACAATATAGTTTTCGTTTTTTTTAAGGGTGGGGGTAAATTTCAAAAATTTGAGTTTAAGTCAAAACATTGCTTGTGTGGTATCAAACAAAAGGTAATTTAGTCTGGAGTTGAATAAAATATATTTCAGTTTTTAGTTATATTAGCTCACACGTACACTATAACTATAGTACCTAGTGTGAGCTTAGGGGCCCATATATTGGCAGAGTATTTTTTACACAATCTAAAAACCCCATTTTAAAGAAAAACATGACTATTTTTGTCCTGAGTATTGTCAGATTTTTTGAAAGTCAAATAAAATGTAATAATAAATATTTTGGTTTAAAACAATCACAACATGTTTAGAACATAAAAGGCAAAAACGGTATGTAAAAGAAAAATGTAGAAGATAAAAATTAAAAAGGAAAAAACCAGTTTTTTCGACTTTTCTTGGAAAATCTTATATTAATAAAATTTTTATTCTTACAAATGGTGTATATTTTATTACCCTTAACTTTTGTCTTGAACTATTTTCTATAACCCTAAAAGTTTACCTTATTCCACCAAAAGGGTATTTGATAAATTTTAGAAAAGTGTTTAGAATGATACATAGATCCCTAATTTGCTACGCAAAATTATTAAAATAGTATATTATATTATGACTACATTTAAAACCAAGTTTTCTAATTTCCGATTTGAATTTGCCGCTAAAACGCTCATTTCTAGCATGGCGTTGCAATGACAGCGCAGTAAACTTGCGGACAGATACACGGCATTCCAGTGTTTATTTTTTTTTACTGTTTTTTATGTAAAAAAATGTCCTATAAGTGGCGTGTGGTGCCTCAGTGTTCGAATACTAGCATAAATACTATTTATTCATGTCTGCCTGCAGCAGTAAAAGAACGGAAAAACTGGCTAGAACTTGCTCGAAGAGACCCAAGGGCCTTATCTAATACATCTTCACTTTACATTTGTGAAGATCGCTTTGATGTGAGTATAACTAAATTGTTTCTATTAATTTTTCTCATGTTGTCTATAAACTATTTCGTAAATGACGATGAAATTTTTGAGGTTATGTTTATTACAAGGGGTGAACAACTGTAATAGGCAGAAAGGTGTACAAATTTTTAGGCGGTGCTAGGCAGTTATTAGGCAGGACTAGGGAGTACCTCTAAATGCAGGATTAGGCAGTGCACATGCAGGCTAAATGTAGGACTGAGCAGTGCATATGCAAGACTAGGCAGTGCATAGGCAGTACCTACGCAGGAGTATGCAGTACTTCAAGTATTGCTGGTCGTTATATACTTTTTTCCTACCTGTACTGCAATTTTTGATTGTTTCTTAATGCTTAAAATAATAATGATTGGGTATTTAATTGAATCTATCGTAAGTAGCATATTAAACAAAAAAGCAAAACATATAACCTAACCTCAAAATCTAAATGAGTAAAAGTAGACGAAGAATATCGTATCAACATTTTAACGTTTCTAAATTCCGCAAAACAAAAATCACTGTTGTTGGTAAAGAAGCCTGCTAAGTTGGAGCTATCGGCTTTGGAGAATCCGTTTTCCATTGAAAATGTTTTTTATAAGCAAAACACAAAATAAAATCTAATTTAGGACGATAATTCGCACTTTAAACCAAAGCAAACATTACCATCCATAAGAAAATAACACAGAAAATCGGTTCGTTCAAGGCGTTTACTGTTTTGTGACGTCACTTGCAGCTGATTGGTAGACCGCCTGTTTTGAATCACGTGGCTAATTGTTTTATTTTAATGAATTTATTTAATTATAAGAACTATGAATTTGAGAAAAAATTAAACAAAAAAGTTTGTTTTTAGCATTCCCAAGACCTAAAGAGATATCTAAAAATAAATATATATTTATTTTTTACTACTATCAAACACCCTATTCACCCTAATAACTGGTCCGTATGGTGTCCGGAGATAAGAATAGCACCAAGGTAAGCCCTAGGCGTGTAGTAAGACTAAAGGGGCCTCGACCCATGGGTAAATGGGTAGTCCGGTAACGGACGAGCTGTGACCAGTATGTTAACAAAAAAAAATTAAAACTGGTAACCTTTGGGATCACACCAGATAAAATCTATGGTAAAGGGGGTGGGTTAATCTGGTGATTCTCTGAATAGATTTGGTGAACTGGTCATTCACGAAATCACCACATGGGACAGGGTATATGGAGTGCCTATTTGGCGCTAGCAGCTAGTGCGGGCACATTATGGCTCTCTGTACCCTGTTGATTATGTCAAAAGGTTTATGACCCACCACCAGTAGTCTATGGCTAGGCTACAACCATGGCATTATGTGGTATATCATAATGACTAAGTGTCTGGTAAAATATACTTAATTTGAAGTCTACTGGGTTCTATTTACTAGATAGTAGGGACCTATTGCAATAAAGCCAGGCACAAATTGTGCCGGGCACTATATTGACAGTCTCGCATTAAACACTGACAGTTGATCTTTCAAAATTGACATACCAAAGTCGATTTTAGAAATCCAGTTGTTTATTTTCCATTAATAGTGGCTTCACTATTAACTCCGGCTCTTATAATACACAATGGCCTAATTTTGAAAGACGAGAGCTGTTCTTATTATGCGAAAGTGACAATATAGTGCCCGGCACAATTTGTGGCTGGCTTTATAGCAATAGGTCCCTAATATTTAAATTATTATTATTAAGTTTAAAAAAATTTTTTCAAGGTTTACGTTGAAATTTTTTGAATGTGTTTTAGATCCTTTTCGCTGGAATACAATAAAACCAACCACAGAAATGTCTACACAATTAACTAAATCAAACTGACATGTCAATAACCACAAAAGAAGCGTAATTCCTATAAAACTTTCTACTAAGAGTCTATAAATTAACTAAATCATCTTAACCTTGTGTTTTCAGTTCTACCGAATCGAATTCTTAAAAATAAGCTTTAAGTAGACTATCATTATAATTTCGAAACCGGTCATAAATTTTTCCAAAAAATGATCCTTTGTCTATTTTTTTATTCAAAAAGTAATAAATTTTAGTCGCGTCGGTTTTTGTTTCTTTAAGTACCTATACAGTAAGGTCACTATATAACGAAGGTCCTTCTAAGAACTTCGTTATACAGTGACCTTACTATACAGTGCCTGACAGATTTCGTCTGTCTATGGGGAAGAGCATGCTTCAACGTTTAAAACCAGTGGCGGCAGAAATTTATATTGCATGGAAAAGGAGATAAAAAACCTACCTAAACAATTTTATTTTAGCATTTTACAAACAAGTAGTTTTTAGTTTATTTGTTTATAGATAAAGTCTATTCGCCCTTGTTTTATATGCGCAAAGTGCTCGGATTAGCACCAGTTTTAAACTCATCATGGCCCCGTAGAGCAACCTCAAAAATCCCACAGAATTTTAAGCAGTCTATTAACCTACTAAGTATATGTCTATTTTTTGCCACATTTTCATTATGTTCGGTAATGTTGTGCCTATAGGCACTATTCAATTGGCACCTAATATCAGTCTTGCCTAGCATAGCAAATTATATGTGGTTATTTAAATAAGACTTACTTTGTGTCTTTAACTTTTCACTAAAGTGCTTGATATCACACATTCCCTTTGCCACCCACGCAGGATTACTTCGTGGATTGTTCATAATAAGATAAATAATAAAGAATTTGGTTTTTCACAACCGCACAACCAGTTTGCAGTATCGTATAGTTTTTTATTACTAGCACGAAAATTTTGTTTAACTTTTAGGATTATTAGGTTTGGTTTATGTGGCCCTAAAGATTTTATTTGTAATCAAAGTTCATATGTCAACGTGTTTAAATTTGCACAGTTCATTCTATAATCGACGGTATATATTTCGCGACCGGCAAGGCTTTTAACTACTGACCTACCCCAAATCAAAACAAACTCATACGTATTCACTAAGGATAGAAGCGGCAACCCGTAGGAAAGGCAACGAACGTTTTCGCACGATAAGTATGGCCGACGCCAACTCAAACAAACATTCCTTCCGCCCCCACGCGAGAACAGCCGCTCATATACCACTGAAAAACGAGTTAAATTGAAATATTGCTGCCGGCTTGTAATTATTTACGCTAAAAAGAGTTTTTGTCGGCATATCATGAAATTATTATAGAAAAATTTGCAGAACTGGAAACTCATAAAAGCTTTTAAAATCTCATGGGAAAAATAATAAATTTGCTGGTCAAACCTTCCACATATAGATACTCATACTCATAAAATATTTTGAATTCCTATAGAAAAACTTGCTTGTAAAATCATACCAAAACTGTCCATTATTTTGCGTTTTATTTATTTTTATTCTTATTAAATCTTTTAAACCCCTATAAAAAAATTGGCTTGTCAAAACTGCTTAAAACTGGATACTTATACAGGGTGTTCGGCACATGAACCGTCAAAATTTTTTGGGATATTGTTGGGGTAATTTGCTACCTTTTCAATCTTGGAACTTGGGTCCTAAGAGTCACGGCTAAAGAGATATTAATTTTTAAAAAAATTCTCAAATTATCCAAAATCCCACCTTTAAACTCTCGTAAGCTTTTTATTAATGTCTGGAAAAGCACCATTTTTTTTTATAATTCTGTAATCCTATGCTACTTCAACTAATTAATAGATTTGTTAAAATTTATATACCAAAGGGACATACGAGGTTTTTTTATTGAAGAACATTAGTGATTTTGTAAAAGAAAATCAATTTCAAAATTAAAAAAAGTATCGAAACTTGAGAACTTCATTTTCTTCTAAAAACTTTTCTAGTTGATTACCTTTCTAACGGTATGCTACACATTGATAAAAAAAACAATTCTCCTTTAAAATACGGATATTCCGTCAGAAGGGCGAGACTCGTTCGGAATTGGTAAGAAAAACAATTTGATGTTTATGATCGTTTACCTACTTAAACAAAAGTTAAACTTTTAGCAATAATGTATTGTGTTCTTTATTTATAAATTTTGTTCGAAACGATCATAAACATCAAATTGTTTTTCTTTTCAAGTCCGAACGATTATTGCCCGTCTCATGGAATATCCGTATTTTAAAGCAGAATTGTTTTTTTTAATCAATGTGTAGCATACCGTTAGAAAGGTAATCAACTAGAGAAGTTTTTAACAGAAAATGAAGTTCTCAAGTGTCGATACTTTTTTTAATTTTTAATTTTGAAATTGATTTTCTTTAACAAAATCACTAATGTTCTTTAATAAAAAACCTCGTATGTCCCTTTGGTACATAAATTTTAACAAATCTAATAATTAGTTGAAGTAGCATAAGGTTACAGAATTATAAAAAAAATGGTGCTTTTCCAGACATTAATAAAAAGCTTACGAGGGTTTAAAGGTGGGATTTTGGGCAATTTAAGAAAAAAAATTAAAAAATTCATATCTCTTTAGCAGTGAATCTAAGGACCCAAGTTCCAAGGTTGAAAAGGTAGCAAATAGCCCCAACAATATCCCAAAAAATTTTGACGGTTCATGTGCCGAACACCCTGTATAATCTTTTAAATTCCTATAGACAAAATTTGTTGCCCAAAACTGGTAAAAAATGGTCACCATTCAACTGGTTGAATACTCATTAAATCTTGTCATATCTCGGCAAAACTTATACTTGTTTTTGGTGAAACCAGCGGCGTAGCGTGCCCGAAAGGGCGGGGGGGCGACAGCTAAAAAGGGCGCCTCTGAAAACTGATGAAAAATCTTGTGACAAAAAAAACAAAAAGATCAGAAATCTTGCGACCAAAAAAAAAAAAAGGTCATGTGTGAGGGGGCGGCCGATAAGTCACAAGGGCGCCTCTCACGAATCTTGCGACCAAAAAAGGTCTTCATGTCGTTAGTTTCCTTTGGCAGCCACTCAATTGGCCGTTACCGGCCCGCTTTAATAAAGCTGAGGGCGCTTCGGCCACCTATGGGGCGCCACTACCCTCGGGGCGGGGGGGGGGGGGACGAACCCCCCGCGCCCCCCCACGCTACGCCGCTGGGTGAAACCTGATAGAATCTTTTAAAGTAAAATCCCTGTTTAATTCTTGTACAGTAAATCCTGCTGAATAAACCTACTAAAATCTGCTTAAAATGTATGCCTCATTTAAACTAATAAAACCTTGTACAGTCTCTTCGCGCTCAAAATTTTCGCCTCTTAAGATCTCTTAAATTCCTTTGAGATTTGAACAGTCAGAATTAAGATTTATAAATCCTAATCAGATTTCGTCAGTTTTCATATGGCATATATTGTTGCCTAGCCATTACGCATCAAGTCAATTAAATCTCGTAAAATCTGGTCAAGATTTTATGAGTTTTTAACAGTTTTCAAGCGGTTTTTTTGACAGGGATATGATGGTATGTCTCATATTGTGAATATGAGACAGAAAGACGATCGATGGAACAAATGTGTTGTGGGCTGTAACCTTGACTTGTATAAAGCCCTGAAAGGGCCTTAGAGACGGAAAGACAAGGCATTTTTTATTGACCCTATCCAATTTGGTCTCTAGGGGGGGTATTTCTTTTACAATAAAAACAGAGATATACATTATTGAACATGCGAATCGGACAAAGATAGGCTGATTTTGCATGCTAAAAATACCCTAGATAATATTTGGGTACATTTATCTCTTTCACACTGACGGCATAAGTGCGACAGAAAAGCGGCTGGCTACTTTTAATCCATCTGCCGTATTTTGAGTGATTCAACCTGCTAGCCGTTTTATACAGGGAAAACTGATAGACAATGTTGTCTAAGTACGGAAATGAATTTTTTTGAATTTCGTGCGGGAATATTACAAAAAGAAATCTTAAAAACGTTTAAAAACAAGTTTAGAAGTAACTATTTGAGTTCAAACATGGTGCGAAATTGTTTTTTGTGCAAAAGAAGAAAAAAAAGCGATAAAAAAACAACATTTCATGGGTAAGTCGTCTTGACGGATAGTTTTTGCTAAAACACGAGAAAGTTCAGTAGCGTCACGATAGATAGTTTTTTCTGCGACCGTGCGATTTTACCCTCACACATTTTGATTCAGAAAGTGTCACTTCCCCGCACTTATAAGATTATTTTTTATTAATAATTTGTCCTGAAATGTGTTAATAAAAATAAGAAAATCCGCCATTTTGGATCCGCCATTTTAATTTTTTTAAGTTTGAGGATAAAACTGTATTAAGTGATCTCAAACACTGCAAACTTTCAAGTTTGAGACAAATCGGTTTAAAAATAAAGAAATCCACCATTTTGGATACGCCATTCTTGAAATAAAAAACGTAAATGGTATTTTTACCAGGTTACCAGAACACTACACTTACCAAATTTCAACACTCGACTTAATAGATGTTGAAATTTTTGTATAAATAACATATTTATTTTGTTTTTTATCTGCACATTTTATCGAAAAAAAAATAGTCCGGCACTGAGTTGGC
Organism: Aspidapion aeneum; assembly: GCA_963576565.1. Lineage (NCBI taxonomy): Eukaryota > Metazoa > Arthropoda > Insecta > Coleoptera > Brentidae > Aspidapion > Aspidapion aeneum. The sequence goes on along the minus strand of OY755038.1, from coordinate 14,042,448 downwards.
CCGGCGCCCATTAGGTCCGGCGTGGCGCCCTGTTGGCGGCGCCGAGTTGGCCCGGCGCCCAGTTGTCCTATTCCGAATTGAAATTTTTAGTTCCGAAATTTCATCTGACTCGAGCATAACTTGTAGTCCACCCAAGAAGAGAAGAGTTGAAGAAGACCCTTGTTCAAAGAAAGAAAATATTTTACCTGGAAGGAAGGAAGCATTTGTAAAGTTCTAAGATGAAAGCAATAATCTTAATACATCCACCATGGGCGCACCCAGGGGGGGGGGGGGGGCGGGGCCCGGCCCCCCCCAAGCCTTAGATTTGTTAAATATTTTTTACATATTTCATGATAAAACAGAAAAAATAGCTTCAAATTTGACCTAATGAGGACTCGGCCCCCCCCCCCAAGCAGCGGCGTAGTTCGTCGCGTCCCGCGAAAACCAAGAAGACCTTTTTTTTTGTCGCAAGATTTTTGAGGGGCGTCCTTTTGAGCTGTCGGACCGCTCCAACACACGTTTACCTTTTTTTTTTTTTTTCTTTTCTTGCACGATTTTTGCGAGGCGCCCGTTTTAGCTGTCGGCCCCCGAGAGGTCTCGCCCCCCCCCCCCCCAAGACACATTCCTGGGTGCGCCACTGCATCCACTGCACTTAGCATGCTAACGAATTCTTTTTACTCTTTTTTTTACTGAAGAGAATTTTGTAAACACAGTATACACAAGTAAGTATTCATAAATTATTTATTATTCAAACAGAAAATTGTTGATCAAAAAATGCTAGTGGAATTCAAAATTTTAAACATTATCCAAGACAAGCAAATAGAATATTTTTGCGATGTTGCATGTGTCCGGACCAAACCTAAATTCTATTTTCATCCCTGTCTTGCTCATTAAATTCTTACTTGTATTTGGTCAATTGCGATAAAAGCTTGATATAATGGCAATTTAGGCCCATGCCGGGTCTACCCGTAGGGTATAGAAGTCAATGGCTGGAAACCTTGAGAAAATAAAAGAAGTAGGGGAAGACCATAAATGAGATAGGCGGACAATTTAAAGGCAACGCGGAAACTAGATGGATGAACACGGCGACACAGAAGAGTGTAAGAGTGTTTTAATGCCCCTTGAAGAAAAATAAGGTTTTTTAAGACAACTCGGACCAAACAAAAAAAATCTTTTTTAATAATAGCTTTGCCTGCAAGTAAATAATAAATCTTTAAACAATCCTAATATTTTTTAGGAATTTCTCGTTGAATCGCCGAGATGACTTCACAATTAAATGCCTGGTTTTTAGATGGTTAATAATTATTAGGTACATTGTATTTAATAGGCATTTATTCAAAGAGATTAATTGATATTGTAACTGGAAAATTTACTTTTCTATGCAGATACTGCTAGAAGCCATAGAAATTCCATCTTGATGGTTTCTTTTGAATTTCAACAGATAAAAATTTTATTATGTGATGCAATTATATTATCAAGAAATTCAATGACGTTAAGATTTATCCTCATATTCACTTTATTAGGTATAGTTTTTGCAAAGTCACTTGAATAACTGCTAATACGGGGTTCTATCGATTTCATGAAATTTTGCTTCATTCTGCGCTTCAAAAGTTATCCAAATTCATATAAAATCTTCCTGGTATAATTTCAACCCTACCGATAGAGAAGGGGCGCGACTCTTTGCGGCCTGACCACAAAGTATTTGGTTTCGGACCGACCGAGCACAGGTGGATAGACGGTACCTGATTGGCAGATTTTTTTGAGATGCGCTTTTAATTGCTTTCGGGTATGCTTTTCGGGACCCCTTTAGTCGGCAGTATGCAGAGTTAGAATAGAAAGTTTTATTATCTATTTTTATTTCTTTAGTTTAGGTCATAATTAAATGAAATAATTTTCATGAGTATATCTACCGCCGCCCATGTCACTTTCTATAAAGGATATGCCGATGGTCGGCATTTATCTTTGTTCAATTGACTTTGCAATCACTATACTGTGACAGTTTTTCTGTTATGGTCTTATCGATAGTCAGACATACAACGTCAATTAGATTCTTAAAATTCATCTTTATTCCATTATTCTGGTTTATTCTCTTCTTCTTCTTTCTTTTTTTTCAGTAGTTTCCACTGTCACATCAACAGGGAAACCTTGGATGTTAAATTCAAAAGCAAAATAACACAATTTTCCGTTAACTTGGAATCGCCGAAAATATTTTTAAATAAAAAACCCAAACTGTTTTTTATGGAGAACCTCATTGTATCTTTTGAGCGCTGCTTCAAGCTGTCGATAAAATAATAACTTAATGATGGTTTAATCGCATCGATGACGTTGCACGCCGCCTACTTATTGCCATTGCGATACAGGGAGTCGTAAAAATTGCATTTGCTACTCCATCTTCCAGGGCTGGGTTAGTCCTAAGGCCGACTAGGCAGTATAGTCCTTGCAATACCCCAAGTCCCTTTGCTATCCTTTTTTTATTTTTCTGCTGTAAAGAAGACAATAGCTTCGAAAATCATTGTTGGCCCCAGATTGCAGTTGGCAGTTGCAAGCCTGTCTGTCTATCAAAGCTTAAATTGACAATGAAAGTAAACTTTCAAAACAAAAAATTTTTGTCAAGTAGTCAAAATATTTTGTAAAGTAGATATTAAGAAGTATTCACATATTCTCAGAAAAATAGTCAAGAAAATTGGCGACAAAGATAAACTGTTCATTCGAAAATTCCACGCTTTTTTCGATCTTCAGTCCCATCCGTGATAACTATAGACAATGAATACACACGTGTATTCTTTGCTATAGAGCAGAATTTCAAGAAACACAGTAATGACAAAAAGTATAAAGACTCTTTGATGCCCTTCAAAACAACGCCTTTAAAAACTAATTCAAAAAGTTTGTAAAACTACTGTTAAAAAAGATTTATAAAACAAGAAGACTGAGAAAATGAGCTAAATTGGTGTCGTTCCTCTCGTCATAACTGAAGATGGCAGTTCACAAGATGGAGTTTTTTGGACGATGAGAATAAATTATTTTTGCGTAGTTAGTTTTTTAGTTAGATTTTTAGTTTTTCGATTGGTTTTATTTTATTTTAAGAAAATAAGTTTACAAAACCATACAAATAAAGCTTAGTATAATAATTTTCATCTTTTGATTTAAACTTAATCCTATGAGCAGTTCTACTGCAACATTTTAAACTTAGTAATTAGTAATACCCTCAATATAGCTATTTCTAGTTTAAATATTGTGTCTAAAATATATTTTTTAATTCACTCACAAAGAGTCTGTCTCAATACTGTTTTTATTAAAATTCCCAAAGCCTCTGCGGTTAAATCAGTTAGGAACTTTATATTTTTTAAAAGATCTATGTGTCCACCATAAAAAATGTGAGATTTTCATATGAACAACTTTTTTATTAAAAAGTATAATATAATACTGTTTTAATTTCAAAAAATATTAATGCTTATATACTTATTGTAACAAAGAAATGAGTATGTACTACATTAATATGAGTCGAGCTAAAGTTCATTTGTGAAAACTACAAATAATATTAATTTAACTTTTATTAAGTCATTTTGCTCAGGTAATTTAAAAACTTCAATTTACAAAAAATATAATATAAACAGGGCCTAATCCTATTTTTAAATAATATATATATATATCCTATTTTTAAATAATAATTTTTACCAAAACAAATTGCAAAGCTTAGCTCAAATCCAACTCAAAATACATTGTAGAAAATAACATTTTTGAAAAAATTAAATAATCACTAATTTATCGTTTGTTCATGGTTTGTAGTTCTATGGTCAGTGGCACTGAAAATCTTCCAATGTAGAAACTTTGGCGGCAGGGTACCCCAATTGTTATATATAATAAATTTTTCACTACATAAAATCATTTTGGGACAGAAACTTTTCTCAAAAAACTATTCCAAATCAGAATCAGAATTTAAATATAAAATAAGCGATAATGTTTCAAAGTCAGAAATTTCAAAACAATTGACAGTTTAAACACCGATCCATCACCCTTATTATAAAGGATGGTGACCGATTATATTAACCTTAAGGTAACTGATAATTAGTTTTGCAGCGTTCATTATCAGTTACCTTAGGAACCTATGGTTTAAAACTGAATTAAGAATACACGTGCGTTTTGTTACCAGAATTACGGGGTGATTAAACAAAAGGACTAGCCTTATTGCAAAGAGTATAGCTAATAGTTTTCTTCTAGTTCAGCCAAAGTCGCGTGATCAAAGTCGTTGTGGGTGCCTTCTTCGATCCATCTTTGGGCAAGGCCTCCCCCAATATCTTCCATTCATCTCTGACGGTCGCCGTGTTCATCCATCTAGTTCCTGTATGTCTCTTCAAATCGTCCGCCCATTTCATTTGGGGTCTTCCCCTACTTCTTTAATTTTCCCAAGGTCTCTTTGGGATTTTGTTACCTTATCCATGTTTGATTTTGTAAGTGTCCAGATCTGGGATCCATAGGTAAGTACAGGATGGTTATACACTTTCGTTTTGAGGTACTGAGGATATTTATATTTTTTAATATGAAGCTTAATTTACCGAATGCTGCCCAGACCAATCTTACTCGTCTTGATTTCAGCCGTTTGGTTTTCCTTTTTTAGTTCAAGAATTTGTCCCGGGTATCTGTGTTCATTATATGACTAGTTTTAGTGCAGTTCATACTCAAACCTATAGTTTTAGCTGCTGTATCCAGTTCCTTTAGCATTTTTATCAGTTCGTCTTTCTTATGTGTTATTAAGGCAATATCATCAGCATATCTTAGGTTCGGTTCGGTATTTAAGTATTGTCAGTTTTAAAAATGATCTTCTAGGGCCTGGTTACATAGTTGAGGGTATATTATGTCATTCTGGCTAACACCTCTGCTTATAATATCACCCGGTGCCACTTTAACATTGATCCTGTACTATAGTTTGCTCTCGTCACACCTATATTGATGTGATTGTCGTGTCGGTCGATATCTGAGGCTCAATTTTTTGTTACCGCCCTGGGTCCGATCAAGTCTGAAACCGGCGCTGTATATGAAATCGTAAAAATTACATTTGCTACTCCATCATCAGCATTAAATAATTTTATAGCCTGTATTTTACCATCATTAATAATCAATTTACGCATATAATCTTATTTATCAGCGGGTATGCTTTATAAGAAAAAAGTCAAAAAATGTAATGCTTAGACTCTCCTTTTCAAAATATTTTGCACTAGTTTTCAAGAGCTTCAAGTCGCTTTTGCGTTAATAAAAAAGTGCAGCGTCTTTACCTTTAATTTTAAAATGATGTCTCTTCTAGAGAGGTTTTTTTGATCGCTGATTTATTTCCTGATCTATTTTCTAGATATTTATCTACGATTTCGTTTATTTATGTTCCTTGATTTGGTGTTTTTGAAACACTGTGTTATAAGTATTTTATCTGCTAAAAAAAAGGTTGGAACATTTAGGTCTTATAACGGTAGTCAATACAAGTTAAACTACAGAATAAAAAGGAAGGAAAAATTAAAGGAAAAGGAAGCCAAGGGAGAAGAAGAACATGTTGGTTTAAGCCCTAAAAATTGGGAGAGGGCTAAAGTTAAACTTTCTGTTTTACAACAAGGCAGATATAACTCAAAATCACCCAGAGGTCCGGCCCCAAACCTGGTGCGGTCGTTTAGAGCACCAGCAAACAAGATTCTGGAATTGCTGTGTGAATTTTCAACCTCTGCGAGGAACTTTTAGAAGAGAAATACCAAAAAAAACGAAGAATAGGCGTCGGATAATTTAGAACAAACTTACTTAGTAGTGGTTGTACCTTAGTATCTTGGATGATTTGACAAGGATGCGTTTCCCCAACAACATCTTTCAAAATGTATCGAGGGACTCTAGTATTTCTATCTATCCCTCTTAAGAACGAGACAAGTAACAATCAATAAAAAAGCTCAATAATAATGATGTCTAAACTTACAGGATGTTGATTGTGAAATTCACACAAAATACCAGTATTAAAGTTGAATATAAAAATAACAGCTGTATATAATTTAAGATGTAATATGAAATTTATCTAATTAAAACACAACTTATTATTTTTGGTTGTAAAGAACAAGAAGAGTGTTACTAATAATATTCGTCTTCCTCACTTCCTGCAGAGATGGTATGCAATGTATTGACTCTCCTATACATATTATCAGCTGGTTATGTTCCTTAAGAACTAATGTCCAATATTCGTTGGTATCACCCATTTCATTCTATGGTCGCAGTTGGTCTATCTACGAATTCTCTTGTCTGTCTGCAATCGGTTTATTTCCAGAAATCCTTCTTCATCTTTTGGAGTGTTGCAGCCATTATTTTAAGGTGAACCATGCTAAAACTCTATCCTGCTCTAAAAGCGAGCATCTCTTCTGACTTCTAGTCCCTGGTCGCAGTTTTTCTCTCTACGATTTATCTTGTCGTTCTGCAACCTGTTCCTTCCTTCCAGAAGTTTGTTAATTAGATCATCTCATTCTCTGGAAGCAGTTGGTCCATCTACGAATTCTCTTGTTTGTCTACAAGCACACATTAACAAACTCTTGGGATGCAGGAACGCATCCCAAGAGTTTGTTAATGTGTGCTGATTAAATTATTACCCAATCCTGCACCTTTCTCTTGGTTTATTTCCAGATATCCTTCTTCACCTTTTGTAGTTTTGCCGCTATTATTATAAAGTGAACCCCTGCTTAAACTATAGCCTGCTCTGCAAGCGAGAAGTTCTTCTGACTTCTAGTCCCTTGCCGCAGTTTTTATGTCTACGAATTTTTTTGTCTGTCTGCAATCTGTCTTTCTCCCAGGAGTTTTCAGGGCATCTTGATCAATGATCCTTCTTCAGCTGTTCTAGTATTGCCGCCATTATTATAAGGTGAACCTCTAGTAAAACTGCTGCCTGCTTTCCAAACGAATAGCTCTTTTAGACTCTGGTCACAGTTAGAGTCCCTGTATGTGACAGATATTGGCCCAATATCTGTCACATACAGGGACTCTAGTCACAGTTGGTCTATTCTCTTGTCTGTTGCAACCTGCTTCTTCATTCCAGGGGCTTGTTCATTTGTCCTAGTCTACTTATTGGGTCCGCTTTGCACCTATCTCTTGGTTTATTTCCTGAACTCCTTCTTCACCTTTTCTTTGTTGGTCGCTAGCGCCAGGCAGAGTTGCGAACACTTTTGAAAGTAGATCTACTCCGTATGCATCTGGCTCTCTTTTAACTTCTAGTCCATGGTCGCAGTTTTTCTCTCTACGATTTCTCTTGTCGGTCTGTAACCTATTCCTTCATTCCAGAAGTTTGTTAATTAGATTATTTCATTCTATGAGACCAGTTGGTCCATCTACGAATTCTCTTGTCTGTATACAACCTGTTCCTGCATCTCAAGAGGTTGTTAATGTGTCCTGATTATCCTAATAGTATTGCCGCTATTTTTATAAAGTGAACCCCTGCTAAAACTAAAACTCGCTCTCCAAGCGAGTAGCTTTCTGACTTCTAATTCCTTGCCGCAGTTTTTCTATCTACGAATTCTCTTATAGTAGTAGCTCTTCTGACTTTTAGACTCTTGTAACAGTTAGTCTATATCTATGAATTCTCTTGTCTGTTGCAACCCGTTCCTTCATCCCAGGGGCTTGTTCATTCGTCCTAGTCGACTTATTCAGTACGGTCTGCACTTATATCTTGGTTTATTTCCTGAACTCCTTCTTCACCTTTTCTTGGTTGGTCTTTATTGACGCTAGCGCCAATGCCTCTAAGGCAAAGTTGCGAACACTTTGGAAAGTAGATCTACTACGTATGCATCTGGCTCGTTTATAAGATCATTTAATTATAATTCGGAGTCTACTAAATTTTTTACTGCCCACGAAATCAGAAATTTGTTCCCTAAGAACTCCAATTAAATGTCCAGTATTCTTTGGTATCACCTAGAGTCCCTGTATGTTGACATATTTGCATATATTATATTATATATCCAAATATGTCAAAATACAGGGACTCTAGTATCATCCACCTCATTGTGGAGTCGCAGTATTCTACGAATTCTCTTATCTGTCTACAACCTGTTCGTGCGTCCCATATATGTAATATGACGTATATGATGCATCCCAAGAGTTTGTTAATGCGTCCTGATTGGATTATTCAATCCGCTTTGCAACTGTCTCTTGGTTTATTTCCAGATATCCAACTTTTTTTTTTAGTGTTGCCGCTATTATTATAAAGTGAATCCCTGCTAAATCTATAGCCTGCTCTCCAAGCGAGTAGCTCTTCTGATTTCTAGTCCCTTGCCGCAGTTTTTCTATCCAGGAATTCTCTTGTGTGTCTGCAATCTGTTCCTTCATCCCAGGAGTTTGTTAAAGCGTGGCGTGTAGAGTCATAACATCAGCAATGAAATCGACACCTGTGGAGGCAATGGAGGTGATGCTAAACCTTCCCCCCCTACACATATGGGTAGAGAAGGAGGCCAGGGCAGCAGTGGCAAGGTTCAAGAGCCTAAACCAAGAGCAACCTGGACAAGCTAAGGGTAACTTTGCGGGCCTGGCTGAGGTATTCAGGAATAACCGAATACCTAGCATGCCAACAGACTACATGTTACCCAAATACAGCTTCGATATACCTTTTAAGGTTCTTATACCAATGAGGGAGGAATGGCGGGAGAGTCCTGCTCAACTGCTAAACGTCGACCACGTATGGTATACAGACGGATCGAAAACAAAAAATGGGGTGGGTGCGGGTGTGACGGGACCACGGACTGAAATATCTGTGGGACTCGGAAACTTAGCAACCATATTCCAAGCAGAATTACATGCAATAGAAGTATGCTGTAGAGAGATTACCCGCAGGGACCTCTCAAACAAAAGCATCAAAATCATCTCAGATAGCTTATCAGCTCTAAAAGCATTAAGCTCACACAAAATTCAATCCAGACTAGTCTGGAATTGCCTTGAAACCCTAAGACAGGCCAGCAGAACCAACAAGATCAATCTTGTCTGGGTGCCAAGCCACACGGGAGTTGAGGGAAATGAAAAAGCAGACGCACTAGCCAGGGCGGGAGCAGAATCCGCGCTGGTTGGACCGGAGCCTTACTTCGGCTTACCTAAGGCCACAGTCACAAAAGAAATAGGAGAGTGGATTGTTAGAAAGGGAACTCAAAACTGGCGGGCAACCCCGAGACAACAACACTCCAAAACCTTTCTAAGCAAGCCAGACAAAGACAGAACGAACCAACTCCTGGAATTAAACAGGAATAGCCTAGGAATAATCACAGGGCTATACACAGGCCAATGCCGACTCAACAAACACATGAACAGACTGGGAGTAAGCAACACACCAGCGTGTAGGTTCTGTGGTGTTGAGGAGGAAACGCCACTTCATCTAATCTGCCACTGCGTAGCAAGACAAAGAACTAGGGCGAAAATATTCGGACATGGACAGATAGAGCCTCAAGATCTTGAGGAAATATCACCAAACAAACTGATCTGCTTTATAAAGGAGATAGGTATTGGTGATATTTAAGTTGGGATGAGCCAAAATAGACCACTTGAGTCGCAGTGGAGGGGCGACAGTCGCACCACTCATAATCAAACCTAACCTAACCTTGTTAAAGCGTGTTGATCGGCGATTCTTCTTCACCGGTTCTAGTGTTGCCGCCATTACTATTTGATGAACTCTGCTAAAACTGCTGCCTGCTTTCCAAACGAGTAGCTCTTCTGACTTTTAGTCTTTGGTCACAGTTGGTCAATATTTACGTATTCTCTTGTCTGTTGCAACCTGTTCCTTCATCACCGGGGCTTGTTCATTCGTCTTAGTCGACTTACTGAGTCCGCTCTGCACCTGTATCTTGGTTTATTTTCTGAACTCCTTCTTCACCTTTTCTTTGTTGGTCGTCATTGACGCTAGCGCCATGTAGATCTGCTACATATGCCTCTGGCTCATTCATAAGGTAATTTAATTATAATTCGGACTCTACTAAATTTTCTACTCCAAACAAAATCAGAAATTTGTCCATCAATCCACCAAATTTAGAAGAATATCTTATAAGTTGGGTACTGCTCTATTAGTAACCTACATAAGTACTTATAGGTAGATATTCTTTTTAAATAAATCAGCTCTTCACCCACTCAAGAAATACTAAAAATTAATTAAAAAATGAGCCACAAAAGCTTATTATTAATTAATAAATTAATCGTTTGCATCAATCAAGAGTGGGTGCATTGATTAAAAATAAAAAATAGCATTGTGTGTAAATATCTTAAAAATAATGCGTTCCGCTAAAAATATACGATTTAATATACAGGGTGTATTGAATTTAGACGTCAATGATTTAACTACTCAAGCTTTCTCTAACGACCAGTTTCCAGTTTTGGGTTTCGCATTCCAGGTACCAATTTAAAAAAAAATCCGTTTAAAACTGTTCATAATATTTGAAAAATGTAATTTTCAGAAGCTCAAAATTAGGTTTTTTATATTATATCTCAGGCTTAGACAAAAAGTTGATTGAGACATATTAATGCTAATCAAATTTTACCAGATAAGATTTATTGAACATTTTATATTAAGTCATTGAGGTCTTGACACCATACAGCACCAAAAAACAAGACTATATTTACTAAAAATTTTCAATCAGTTAGTTATAGCCTGTTTAATTTAAATATTGATTAAGTATTTGCCTTTCTATAAGCCTAAATAATTACTTAATGTTTTAATCGTTCTGATTTTGAAAAAACTATGGACTGCGTTTATATACCTACTCAGCAAAATTAACGCATATTCTAAATTTTGTATTACTACTACTATGTCGGTATTTATCGCCTATTCTCCACCTCCTTTAAGGGGGCAAACTTCGCACGAAAATTTACCATTTGACAACACTGATATCACATTTTTTGGCCAAATCTTTGTTCTAATAGAAATACAAAACGAGAAAGCGGAACGCGTCGAAATTTTGAGGGGTAGTTTTTTAAAGCATTTTTAACAAACGTATCTTAGCAGTTTTTCGCAAAACCATTTTATTCAAAAAATAAAAAAAAAGTTATGGCTAAAACACAACAGATATTTCAAAACAATGTTTGGCATTTCAGTAGCCTAGTTGTGTTATAGAAAACTGTAGTGAAATTGTTTCGATTTTTGTATTTTTTGGAAATGTACAAAAGAAAATCAAAAATCTAACAAGATACGTTTCAAGATTTTAAAAAAATACACAGTACACAGAAGAGTTCGGTTCGGTTCGCTTTGCAGAATATGTTATGGGCCAGTATTATTAATTTCGCCTTGTTAAATTACACTTCTGCCGTGTTGTCTTAAGCACACACAATAATTTTATTTTTTTAAATTTAAATGTTTAATATTTTAATTAGTTCGTTTGTCAAATATACAAAAATAAATATTAATAATTTGCAATAGGTACATCCTGCGGCCCAACCGGCCCTAAATTGTACCGGCCCACCGGGCATTTGTCCAGTTGCCCGCCTGTCCCATCCAACCCTGCTTGCGAGTTTTAATTTTGAAATTAATGTCGCAATATGTTCTTCTTTTCGATATAAACCCAATCATACCAATTTGACGAGAACCTGGCTCTGATGCAATATTTATAAGAAAATATGCAAATAAAGTTTTTCAAAAATATTTTAATTACACGGACAATTAATTTGGGTTTTAAAATTAGTTTTATATTAACACAAATTCATTTAATTATTTATTTTAAAACAGTTTTGATCTTGCATACATAATTTAACTAGTAGATAAGATCAACAGTTAAAATATCATTGTAAGAATCAAACAGGGACTAATTTAAAATTGATAGTAATAATTCAGGTTCGTTCCTTCTTTTTTCAAACCATTTTTATAGACATTTGCGTGTAAAATAAAAATTTTATCCTGGCTGACTATTTATAGTTCGGGCCCTACGGGGTCCGATACTGCGTTTAATGATAGAAGCCAGTGGCGGTTTCTCCATAAGTGCACATGTGCACGCGCACTCCCAAATTTTACTTAAAAAAATACTAAACTTCGATAGATACGAAATTAATACCCGGTATGTATGTGTTTGTATTCGTATGCAAACCAAGCTCGAATCTAATTTTTTACTTTAATTTACTGGAACCAAATTCTATGCACCGTGGATGTTATGTAGCATGCTAATTACGAAATATAAAAAGAGAGGACGACATGTCCCAATAGAATTTTACAGTACATAGAATCTGAACCTTCCTTCGGCACCGCGCTTATACAAAAACTAGCCTCGATGCCGCCCGCACCCCCGTGATGCCTCCAGCGTTCTTGGTTCGCGTTGCATTTTAGAGCAGCTCACGCGCACTTTTAAGTAGTGCGCGCCTAGACAACTTGGTGGACGGGCGCCGCCGGTTTGTTTTAATTTCGACGATTTGGTATTTACGAGAATTGCGGAAGTTTCTAATTCTGATAGCATTAGTGTGCAATATTTAAAGACAATTAAATTTTCATCTTTGCCATTAGAAGAGAAAATAAACTAGGTGTGATACATTTATTATTTATTTATAAAAACAATTATAATAGGTAGGTAACTAATATCTAACTAAATATCTCATTTTTTAATTATTTTCTCTAAATTCTATGATATGACGACCCACTCGATGGCCCAAAAAGTTAGCGTGGCACTCAAAAAAAATTTATGCCTGCGTCGCATTTTTTTTTTTGTTGTACACCCTTAAAGCTTTTTACACGCACCGCCACTGATAGAAGCAACACACTTGGTATGGATAGACATAAGACTCGCCCGAACATTTTACGAATGGGAACTACCCTCCCAACCCTGGCAGAGGGGCGGTTCCCCCCCTTAAACGTGCTTTTTGGCGATTTTTTGCTAATAACTCGAAAACGGCCAATTTTTCTAAAAATATTCTAAATACCATTTTGCAAGCGGATAAAATTTCCTTTTTAACCATGTACCTTAGTGCTCTCAAAAGGCAGTGGTGCACGTTTAATAGGCCTACGATAAAAGGGAAAATGTTTAAAATAGGTTTTTTAATTTTTTTTGTGGCACCTATTGTATACAGTTAAATATACACATACATAACTTTTTAATGTAGCCGCCTTGAAATAAAAATAAATGTGTTTGTAGAAATCCTCAAATCAAACAAAATTTTTCAATCTTAATCAAACTATGACTTATGATACATCATTTTGAAAAGAATTCAATGACGAATTCGAAAATTAATTAAAATATAGGCCATTCCATAAGAAAAAATGCAACTTTATGTCATATCTCAAAAACTAAAAGTGACAGTTAAAATGTAATTTAGCGGGTGAATTCCTCGTAACAAAGTCTATTAAATTGCAATTTACCCTAAATCAAAATTTTCACTAATAACGAAGTTATAGACCCCCTTCCAAAATGCAGACTTTCCAAAAAGCCCCCGTAGCTCAAAGACGAGACGATATTTCAAAATGCGGTTTTCACTATAAGTGTTCTCTTGAAATTTGAGCCTCGCAATGCGTGGTCAGTTTTTCTCTGTCTCCCCTAGAAGTACCTTAAACCCCCTAAAAGTGCCCAATTTGGGACACCCTGTACATTGTTAGCTCACCGTGTAAAAAAGAAACACAAAGATCGTATGTCTTCCATGTGCGGAACACAACTTTTATACACATTACAAAGCAATTTTCTTTTCTTAGAAAGATGATTTTATTTCGCGTTCTCGGCACTACCATGCCCGTCAGTGTTAATTAATTTTTCGCAAGATATACGAGCAAATAGTGTAATAGATTTTGCAGTGGCGCACCCAGGAATATGTCTTAGGGGGGGGGCGAGGCCTCATGATGTCGAAGTTTATGTTGTTTTTTCTTTTTACTCATGAAATATGTGGAAAATATCTAACAAACTTTTAGGCTAAGGGGGGCCGGGTCCCAAGGCCCCCCTGGGTGCGCCCATGGATTTTGCTTATCTTTAACTCCTTATCAGGGTACGCTATCCTTAGCTTCCATTTTACAGACAGGCATTCAAACCCATATCGACATGACAGACAAAAATATGTAAACGAATTTGAAAAAAAATATTTTTAAATAATTTAAGAATCGTTTTCACGCTTGGATAACATAAAAACAATATTTCAATTTCTTCTATTAACACCTAAAATTTTATTACCATCTGACAAAATTAATGGCGCCACTATAAGTATACAGGTTGTTTTTTTTACAGTGAACAGCTGCTAAATCTTATTTTGCGACAATGTTTTAGTTTTTTTTTAGTTTATAGAAAAGCACTACTTTTCCTCCGCATAACGAGGTACAAATTAGTAAAATCGGTTTAATTTTTCTCAAAAAATATATTTTTGTTTCTACCGTTGTTTTACAGATTAAACGATTACATTGCCAATCCTGTCTGCATTAATTTCCTTATAAATTCGATATTACTAAACCGATTTTAGTGAAATAAAAATAATCATGGTGAAAATTGATTGATCTTTAAAGGTTATAATCGTTGAATCATACTTGACCCTTGAAATAGACACGTTTATTCTAATTTTCCGAAAATGTTTTAGTTTTTTTTTAAATTTATAGAAAAGCACTACTTTTCTCCCGCTTAACAAGGTAGGTACAAAGTAATAAAATCGGTGAAGTGGTTCTTAAAATAATTAATTTGTACCTCATTATGCGGCAGAAAAGTAGTGTTTTTCTATAAATTAAAAAAAAACCTAAAAATTTTCGGAAAATAAAAATTTTGAAAAATCAAGTATGATTCTGTCGGACATCTTAAATTCTAAGATAGCAGAACATTTTAATTCTAATCTTTAAGTAGCAATCAATTCTCACAATGATTTTTTTTATTTCACTAAAATCGGTTTAGTAATATCATATTTATAAGGAAATTAATGCAGACAGGATTGTCAATGCAATCGTTTAATCTGTAAAACAACGAAATAATTATTATTTAAACATTTAGATCTTGAGAAAGTAGGTGTTAAAAACATAAATTAGCCCTCTCAAGTTTACCTGTTTTAATTATATAAATTATTTAGGTTATAAAATAGCACGAAATATTAAATTTTATATTTTATCATCGTAATAATCGAGATTCAACATTTGATAGTTGTTCTCACTACTTAGGTTTACTGTACCATAAGCCTTATTGGTCATTGCAGGGTGTAAGGCTGATCCCTGGCAGCAAACTTGAGGAGCAGACTTTCTATATGCATTTTGTCCATTTTTTGTAATTTTGGTAAATAAAAAAAACTGCTATGCGTTTGACAAAAAATTAACCGAAAAGGTCATATACATAAAATATGGATAAAAAATCATTCAAGGATTATACCTATATACGTCTTCTGTGGCATAATATTGTTGCTCTATGTATGTGGTTTGCGATGATATCTTTGGTTAAAAATGTGAAAAAATTGACAAAATGTATACAGAAAGTCTGCTCCTCACTTGTTACTTTAATGCTTATTGTCCCGCTGCTTGTCGAGCATCTTTGAAGGGTTCATTTTAATTTTGTCCGCCATCTTGGATTTTGAGATGACGGACCAGAAAATATATTAAGTGAAAACTCTGATTAATTTTCTGCCAGTGTAGTTTGTCCCATTAAAATCAATTGTATAATTCAAAAGTTATAATAAAAAAAAAATTGTTCGTCTTTTCGACGATATCTCCTGAACTGCTGGACCGATTTTTATGATTTTGAAAAATAATGGCTTTCCATCCTCAACTGATCTGAAAGAAGTTTATTTTTACACCATAAGTTTTGTAGCTATAACTGTGTTGCAAAAATAAGCAAATGCTTCCGAAATTATACATTTTACAAATCTTTTATCTAGTATTTCCATTTTTATAGATGTTCCATTTTTATAGATGATCTGATTCTGAGTGATACAGATAAGGTTTTAAATTTAGATGAATTTGATTTGAATACAGAGAGTAAGAAAAATTAAAAGCAAGGTGTTACAAAACCAGTATGCAAAATGAACAGTCTGCGACATCAATAAAACGTCGCTAAATGGTTGTCAAAGACATAAAAAAATTCCTAGTGCACATTTATAACGACTTATTTGCCTAATTAGAAATGACACAAATGACTATTTTAAATTGGATGTCCAGAAAATTTATTAAGTTCTACTAAATAAGGGGAACAAGAACTCTTATTTTATTTTATTTGCCAAATACACTTCTTGAAGTTCCATCTCCTAGCCGAGGTTGGAGTAATCATGACCATTCAAATCTTGTTCGCTGCCGCTCTAAACAGCTGATTCGAAGTCATATCACACCAGTCGCGCAAGATTTTAAGCCAGGATGTTCTTCTTCTACCTTGGCTTCTCTTGCCTTGAATTTTTTCTGTCATTATATTTTGTAGTAGCTTATATTTAGGCCCTCTTACTACGTCGCCAAAATATTCCAACTTTTTCTTCTTCACAGTGAGACCAATTTCTTTATCTTTTTGAATTCTATGTTTTAGCTCTATATTAGTTTCTCTGTCAACCCAGGAAATTCTCAGCATTCGACGATAGCACCATCTTTCAAAAGCTTCAAGTCTGTTCATTTCATTCTTTTTTACAGTCCAAACTTCACATCCATAAAGAAGAGTTAAAAAAACGTAGCAGCGCAGCATTCTTATTCTTAGTTTTAAATTTATGTCTCTGTTGCAAAGGAATTTTTTGACAAATTGTGAAAGGCTTTCGCGGCCATCGTCCAATGGTGGGTGTGCTTTCGGGCTGTTCGGCCGTCGTCGCTGGAAATTCGTTCTCGACGTTTCGCCATCTCGAGTGGATGGCATCTTCAGGAGATGTTGACTGTTTGTCGGCTTCTCGAAGACTGGTGCACAGAACACCAAAGGGAAGAAATGCAAACTACGTGTTAAACCGTTGGTAACACGAGAATAACCTTAACACGGTCCAGAAAGAGAGAAGACTATAGCTCTCTGTCTAGATCAAACATGTCGGGACACAGCTGATTTTTGTCAAAATAAATCAGCTGATATCACAGAACACCAGCTGAGCTGATATTTGTTAAAATAAATCTGCTGGTCAGTGAAAATCAGCTGTTGATGGGAAAAACGTTTGTTTTTGTTAAAATGTATTTTTTCAGAACCATCCCATTTAAATCATGGCATACTTTTTCCATTAAATTTGCACAAAAATATCTTCAAATAGTAAAACTTTGTGGACAATAATTTTTTTACAAAATTTATGGAAAATACCAAAACTTTATAGGAAATGGTTCTGAAAAAATACATTTTAAACAAAAACAAACTTTTTGTACCATCATCAGCTGATATTCAACGAACAGTATTATATTAATATTTAAAAATTAATTAATAAACATATTATAGTACTTACCAGCTTTTTACTGCTAAAGATACATTTATATGAACTGTGATATTGTTATTTCAGTGTTGAGCAGATAGTACACTAATACACTTTCCGTGATAGACACAGTTTATTGAACTTAAACACTTTTCCGGATAGACAGTTCGCTCAATTAAAACCCTTCCCAGGACAGATCCTGCGCCGAGGGGCTGATCAATGCGCTTCGGACTAATAAAAATCAGTAAAAATCAGCTCCTGGCAGGACCTTTGGTTTGGTATTATTCGTTAGTCATTTTTGTCTTTTTTTTAATCACTTTATACCTAAATAAGACCAAGAAGGACTTACAGGACCAACAAAAATATGGATTATGTAAAGAACTGTACACAATTTTTGCTATTGATCAGCCTTTCTCCCTGCAATGAATTGCAAGACAAGCAGTGATAGAACCACCATACAGCAAGACCTTCTGCAGGGCAGAGGTGCTCCCACCAACTAAACCTTTTTAATTTCGCTGAAATCATTTTTTACTTATCACTGTGTGTGTGCGTGATCACTCCAGCCCTTCGGGCTCTCTATGGAGCATACGCCTCTCAGCAACCCTGTGCCTTGCTGCATTGTAGTTCTGCCACTGTTTATTTACATATTGAAATAAGTTTTTATAAAATACATATTATACAGGGTGTTTCATAATTCAATAACATAATTTTAGTGTTGAATTCCTTAAGTGGTTTCAAGGCAAAATTTTTATATAACCTTAAACGCCTTGTTTTAAAGTTTCTTTTATTTAGTTTTTTATAGCTCTTGTACTTTTCGAGATATTTAGTTCAAATTTGGCATATTAAGCAATAGGCACTACACTTTTAGACATGCCAAATAATAGTAAACATGTACAGAGTGACCCTTTTTCAGGGGTCATGTCGCCTTTTCCCCCAGAATTTTTTTGTTTTAAGCCACTGGTAGGGAGAAGTAGGGATTTTAAAACAAGAAATAAAATCTTTGTTTCATTTGCAAACTTTTTTGTTTTTCTGAAATTTTTTTGCATCTTTAACCATTTTAGAGAAAATCGCTGTTGCACCAAAGGCTGCTATCATAAAATAAAAAATGCTCCAGTATGGTATGGCGAGTGTATCAAAATAAACAAATTAATTAAAACCTATTTGACATGCCTTAACTTGTAGTGCCTATAAGTAAATATACGAGCCAAATTTGAGCTAAATATCACAAAAACTGTAAAAGCTATATAAAAAAAAGTAAATTTAAACACCCTGTATCTCTACTACTAAGTGTTTGTAGACGTTTGTTTATATAAACTTTTTGTCTTGAAATCACTCTAGGAAATTATCTTTAAAAATATTTTATTGAATTTCACAACACCCTATATAACCCATTTTGGCTTACATGCATTACGAATAATGTTTCAATATTGCACTAGTGCTATAATACAAATCCTATTTATTTTTTTGTTGCAGTCTGCAGTTTTTTGTAGCGGTTGACAAGAATATGCCTGCTTCCCCCATTAAAAAACAAGCACATTGAATATAATGCAAGGCTAAATCCTCTCCCCCTTGAGCATTACATATTTCAAGAATGTAGTCAAACTCATTAGGTAATATAGGCACACTATATCCCCAAATGTTAAATACAATACAATTGGGAGCTTTCATTGGAGCAATATGAACTCACTATTATATGTAATAAAAATAAGACAAAATGGGCCACTTGTATATACAGTTTGACTTATTGCATCTGATCCTCAGCACAGAAATCAAAAAATATGTTTTTACACAATACACAAGTCAAATTTTATGAATTTATATGATTTTGTGGATGTCCTGATATTGTATAGTTTTGAATTTTACACAATTGGGCTTTATGTTTTGTGTAAAAATATATTTTTTGATTTCGGTTCCGAGGGTCGGATACCATTAGTCAAACTGTAGATAAGATTACTTAACAAAGTAATGTGAACTTTCTATTTTATGCCTAATTTACCCATAACATAATGCACAATGGAAAGATTTAGTGTTTATACTTTATGTCTACAATACTAAGGAAATGGAAACAGAGATATTAAAATTAAGCAATGAGTTTGTTCATTGTACATTAAGTTTTTGGGTAAACCAGGCCTTACTAAGAAAAATGCCATGATAATATAAGTTATGTGAATAATGACCTGTTCTAGTTTAAAGATTTCTGAAGTTTTGACATATAATAGAATTTGCAGACAAAATAACAACTACCTTTTTCAGATAGAACAGTCACACCCCCCACCATATTCAAAAGTTAAAAAAATATATATTTTTTTTACATGTGTCAACAAGTGAAAAAAAAAACATTTTTTGACATTACAATTGACATGTAAAAAAAATTATTTAGTTGTTTTCTTTTTTCACAAGCTATAAAATATTGTTTGTAAATAGAATCCTCTTTTGGGGGACCAACAAAAATTTTTATGTTAGAAAGAAAACCTGTCTAAAATAAATAAATACAAATAAATAAAACAAAAAAAAACTTTGTAAAATTTTTATTTTAAAAGATTTTACAGTAAAAATTGCGAATAATAAATAATTACTACTATCACTACCATAAGAAATTATTATTATTTTTTTACTTCACCAAACCAAACTTTCCACTAAGATTGTTAAAAAATTTAGATTTATTAAAATAAAACTAAGTGAAACTTTATAAAACACCTTAAAAAAACATGACTGCTGAAGCTCCAACTGACACCTGTTCAAAAAACATAGCATTACTACCCTGATTACAAATTTAGCTTTGAGATTACATTGTCCGGTAATTATACAGAATAAAATATTACTTTACAGCTTATGCAGTGTCGCACCCAGGAATATGTCTTGGGGGGTGCGAGGCTTGATGATGTCGTATTTCATGCTATTTTTTGTGTTTATTCATGAAATATGTGGAAAATATATTAAAAAAAATCTTAGGTTTGGGGCCCCCCGCCTGGCTGCGCCCATGGCGTATTGCATTACAGATTTCTTGACATTAGCCCAAGATTTACATGGCATTATTGGCAAAACAGTACAAATTACAGGTTAGCTGTTACCACTTGGTTAGTACTATCTGAGGGGAACACAAAGCTGCCTTTGCAAAATTAAAAAACAGTGTGTTTTACTTAAAAATAAAACAAATTTTCATTCATTTCCAAACAAAGCATGCAACTTGTTTGTTCTGTCTCTCTTTAAGTAACATCATCTGAGTGAGAGAGAGGACACAAAAGTTGCATGCATGGAAAAGTTGCACAGTCCGAGCAGGGTATTAGGCAATAAAAAATGCTATTTATAAAACTCAAGGATACGGTTTCAGTTCCATATTGACACATCTCTTTCTCCCCAGAAAAGAACAGGTATGTGCCATGATCAAATTGATACAGTAAAGTTGAGTTTATAGTTGGGGCTGTAAAGCTGGTTTGTCACTATGAAAGTTTCTCTAAAATGCATGCAACCATCTCATTCCAAGTGCCATCATCAGATATAGTGACATGGGTTTGATGCAGTCAGAACAGGGCTTAAGTCAAACTTATTAAGTAGGGAGGCAGGAATTTTAAAGCTATATAGCAATACCAATAACAAACAAAGCCATATTGCCATAAAGTAAGCAGTAAGATGCAACAAAAAATGTATTATCCTACAAACATGGGTCTACACAGTGGCATATATGTCAGGGGCAGCCCTCCCCAAAAGCTAAGTTTTTTCTAATATTTTCCACATATTTCATGAATACAAACATAAAATATGGCCTCATGGGGTACCACCCCCCCCCCCTACCTATATTTTACAGATCAAAATTTTAATGACCTTTTTATACATTTCGATATTGCAGCGTATTGTTTGAGGTTAAAACAAACCCTAACTAATAAATCACAGCTGCTACCACTCCCAAACAGTTACCTATCTATCTATCACTTAGGTACAGATCAGGTTTACACTAAAAACCAACTACTATCCCCTTGGATTACCTTCTACCACCAAAAAACAAACTACTACCAACTTTTGCTACCTTCTACCAGCAATAAAGTAACTACTTCCACCTTCCCCTAGCTTCTACCAGCAAAAAACCAACTACTACCAAGTTCCCCTAGCTTCTACCACCAAAAAACCAAATACTACAATCATAATCAAAGGAGGTAGTAGTTGGTTTTTTAGTGGTAGAAGATAAGCGTTGGTAGAAGTTGGTTTTTTGGTGGCAGAGACTAGGAGAAGATGGCAGTAGTTGGTTTTTTAGGGGTAGAAGCTCAGCGAAAGTAGTAGTAGGTTGTTTTTTGGGGTTAGAAGTAGGGGAAGGTGGTAGTAGTTGGTTTTTTGGGGATAGAAGCCACAGAAGGTGGTAGTAGTTGGTTTTTTGGTGGTAGAAACTAAGCGAAGGTGGTTTTTGGCATAAAACTGTGTCGCAGCTGAGTGATAGATCACTGTAACTCTTCAGAAGAAGTAACAACTTAGACTTATTAAGTTAGAACCTATTTGTTTTTATCATAAACAAGGCGGCCTTACTTAAAATAGAAATTTCCATTGTTCATAGTGGAAAGTATGAAGTAAGCCTAAATAAATGAACTTACCCCTTACCTTACTTTAACGAACAATAAATCCACCTTAAAACTCACTGGTATGGGGTCGTTGAATTGACTGCTTTTTATATGCTGCTCCTTGTTTTTTATACTGCTGCTGCTTCTTTTTTACACTGCTACTGCTTGTTAGACTCACAAAATATGCCGATCTAGTACACAATGATTTGATTTTAGTTTTTTTATCAAAAATCAGATTGAGGGGAACCACCCGACAAAAATGACATTCACCACAGAATAAATTCAGGTGTGTCGCGTGTCTCTCTTTCTGTCTGTTCTGGTGGGCTCTCTCTCTTTCCCACAACAGCAGTCAAACCACAGAACAGGATGACACTGTCAAACGTCATTATGTTTAGTTCCAATTTAGTCCCTTGTCCAGATCGCAAGCGCTGTTCGCGCTGTTATATTCCGTATGTCATTTTCACGGGGGTGGACTGGTGGTTAGTCTGTCGCGGGCGCAGGTTATATACGCTATGGTGGGCGGGGCGTATATCAGAGCTGGTCGGTGATTGGTCACATTCCCTTGATTCAGTTTTGTTATTGTAAGCAAGCCGTTTGGTGTTTTTAAGAACCGGTACCCATGTTCTGTTAATTTTAAGAGTTTCTTCAGATCTGTTGAAGTTCTGCTGGTGTTTATGAATTTCGATTGCTTCTCTATAGAGTCTTGGATAGTATGAAGAGGAGGCGCAGAGAACTTGTGTGTCTTCGAATTTTATTCGGTGGTCTTCATTGTTTAGTGTGTGGTCTGCAACTGCGGATTTTTCCGTATGTCCGAGTCGACAGTTGGCTTTGTGTTCTTTGATTCTTGTGTTTACGGACCGTTTGGTTGTTCCGATGTAGACACTTCCACAGGTACAGGGAATGCGGTATACCCCCGAATAACTTAGTGGGTTCCTTATATCCTTCGCAGATCTAAGGTGGTTCTCGATCTTCTTAGATGGCTTGAAGATCGTTTTTATGTTACGTTTTCCCAGAATACGTCCGATCCTATCTGTCACTCTAGGAATGTAGGGCAGAAAGGCTCTTGAAGTAACTTCGCGGCTGCTCAGTCCACCGTTACTGTTATTTCTAGTGCTCGGCTTTGGTCGTATACAGTTATCTATGTCGCTTTGAGTGTATCCATTTGCTACGAGGGCGTTTTTAAGATGGTTTAGTTCTTTGTCTAGATGTTCTGGTTCGCAGATTCTTTTCGCCCTCTCTATCAATGTTCTTATTACCCCTTTTCGTTGGCCCGGGTGGTGGTTAGATGTGTTATTTAGGTAGCGGTCTGTGTGAGTAGGTTTTCTGTATATGGTATGTCCTAGTCGTCCCTCTTTCCTCGTTACTAGTACGTCAAGGAATGCTAATTCTCTGTTGTTCTCTGTTTCCATTGTAAATTGTATACTGGGGTGTATGCTGTTAATGTGGTTGAGAAATTCATTAAGGCTGTCTCTACCATAAGGCCAAACGACAAAAGTGTCATCTACATATCGAAACCAGACTTTGGGTTTATGAGGGGCATTTTTCAACGCCTTCTCTTCTAGTTTCTCCATGAAAAAGTTCGCAATCACTGGCGATAAAGGGCTACCCATTGATACTCCATCGATCTGTTCATAAATTTGTTCATTGAAGGTGAAATATGATGTTGTTAGGCAGATTTTAAACAGGTCAGTGATGTCCTTCGGAAAAATGTGTTCCACTTCCCTCATTGCCTCGGCCAAAGGTACCTTCGTGAACAAAGACACAACATCAAAGCTAACTAAGATGTCTTTCTCATCCATGACGATGTTTTTGATCTTCTCAATAAAGTGGGTGGAGTCTCTTACATACGAATCCGTTAGTCCGATGTGGGGTTGCAAGAGGGAAGCAAGATGTTTCGCAAGTTTGTATGTTGGGGAGCCTATAGTACTGACAATGGGACGAAGAGGCACATCGTTTTTGTGGATTTTTGGTAGTCCATCCAATCTCGGAGTCAGGGCTTCACTTTGGCATAGCATCTTCTTGACTGGGTCCTCCAATGAAGAAATCTTAATTAAGTGATTCACTTTTTTAATTGCGGGTTGTGTAGGATCTCTTTTTAGCTTCTTGTATGTTGAGGGTTCTAAAAGATCGACCATCTTTCTGTTGTAGTCATCCCTGTTCAATACTACAGTGGCGTTTCCTTTGTCGGCAGGCAGTATCAGAATGTTTTCGTCCTTGTTGAGATCCTTAATGGCTTTTTCTTCCATCCTTGTAATGTTGCGTTTTGGTGGTTTGGCTTTTCGCAAAATCTGTGAACACTCCGTGCGTATTTCTTCTGCCTGATCTTCGGGCAACCTTCTAATAGCAGATTCTAAGTTGGCAATTATTTCCTCCTTGGGAACCTCCCTAGGTGCAACAGCAAAGTTCCCCCCCTTAGAGAGTACTGAGACTTCATTTTGGGAAAGCGGGCGGTCCGATAGGTTGATGACAGTTTTTGTAGAATCAAGGATGGGCTGCTGGTTATCCCGTTTATTGTTGTCGTCAGTTAGTCTCTGGTATTTGGTTTTCTGCCTCTCCGTACTTCTGTGGTGTTCGTTTTCCATGGATCTGTAGGAAATAGCATCAATTTTGTCCCAGTCTAATTTGTGCATGGTGTTGGCTAGGTGATAGAAAATTGAGAGTAGTTCCTTGTCTGTGCGTGCGAGTTGCGATCTAGTTGAATGGATCCGTTCTCTCAAAAGGGCATCTTCAGTTCTTCTATAGATTCTGTAGGCTTGAGGTGTTTTCATGGTATGCTTAAATCTCAGGAATTTCGGCGTGACCTTCTCATCGCGACAGCGTAATAAGAAAGTCAGCGAAGACAGTAGTTGCGCTTTCTTCTTGCGTAGTGCGACCAAGCGTAGATGAAGAGTGGAAACTTCCTCCCCGTAGAGGCGTCGTACAAATTGTGAAAGGCTTTCGCGGCCATCGTCCAATGGTGGGTGTGCTTTCGGGCTGTTCGGCCGTCGTCGCTGGAAATTCGTTCTCGACGTTTCGCTATCTCGAGTGGATGGCATCTTCAGGAGATGTTGACTGTTTGTCGGCTTCTCGAAGACTGGTGGTTAGTCTGTCGCGGGCGCAGGTTATATACGCTATGGTGGGCGGGGCGTATATCAGAGCTGGTCGGTGATTGGTCACATTCCCTTGATTCAGTTTTGTTATTGTAAGCGAGCCGTTTGGTGTTTTTAAGAACCGGTACCCATGTTCTGTTAATTTTAAGAGTTTCTTCAGATCTGTTGAAAACCAAATACCAGAGACTAACTGACGACAACAATAAACGGGATAACCAGCAGCCCATCCTTGATTCTACAAAAACTATCATCAACCTATCGGACCGCCCGCTTTCCCAAAATGAAGTCTCAGTACTCTCTAAGGGGGGAACTTTGCTGTTGCACCTAGGGAGGTTCCCAAGGAGGAAATACGCACGGAGTGTTCACAGATTTTGCGAAAAGCCAAACCACCAAAACGCAACATTACAAGGATGGAAGAAAAAGCCATTAAGGATCTCAACAAGGACGAAAACATTCTGATACTGCCTGCCGACAAAGGAAACGCCACTGTACTATTGAACAGGGATGACTACAACAGAAAGATGGTCGATCTTTTAGAACCCTCAACATACAAGAAGCTAAAAAGAGATCCTACACAACCCGCAATAAAAAAAGTGAATCACTTAATTAAGATTTCTTCATTGGAGGACCCAGTCAAGAAGATGCTATGCCAAAGTGAAGCCCTGACTCCAAGATTGTATGGACTACCAAAAATCCACAAAAACGATGTGCCTCTTCGTCCCATTGTCAGTACTATAGGCTCCCCAACATACAAACTTGCGAAACATCTTGCTTCCCTCTTGCAACCCCACATCGGACTAACGGATTCGTATGTAAGAGACTCCACCCACTTTATTGAGAAGATCAAAAACATCGTCATGGACGAGAAAGACATCTTAGTTAGCTTTGATGTTGTGTCTTTGTTCACGAAGGTACCTTTGGCCGAGGCAATGAGGGAAGTGGAACACATTTTTCCGAAGGACATCACTGACCTGTTTAAAATCTGCCTAACAACATCATATTTCACCTTCAATGAACAAATTTATGAACAGATCGATGGAGTATCAATGGGTAGCCCTTTATCGCCAGTGATTGCGAACTTTTTCATGGAGAAACTAGAAGAGAAGGCGTTGAAAAATGCCCCTCATAAACCCAAAGTCTGGTTTCGATATGTAGATGACACTTTTGTCGTTTGGCCTTATGGTAGAGACAGCCTTAATGAATTTCTCAACCACATTAACAGCATACACCCCAGTATACAATTTACAATGGAAACAGAGAACAACAGAGAATTAGCATTCCTTGACGTACTAGTAACGAGGAAAGAGGGACGACTAGGACATACCGTATACAGAAAACCTATTCACACAGACCGCTACCTAAACAACACATCTAACCACCACCCGTGCCAACGAAAAGGGGTAATAAGAACATTGATAGAGAGGGCGAAAAGAATCCGCGAACCAGAACATCTAGACAAAGAACTAAACCATCTTAAAAACGCCCTCGTAGCAAATGGATACACTCAAAGCGACATAGATAACTGTATACGACCAAAGCCGAGCACTAGAAGTAACAGTAACGGTGGACTGAGCAGCCGCGAAGTTACTTCAAGAGCCTTTCTGCCCTACATTCCTAGAGTGACAGATAGGATCGGACGTATTCTGGGAAAACATAACATAAAAACGATCTTCAAGCCATCTAAGAAGATCGAGAACCACCTTAGATCTGCGAAGGATATAAGGAACCCACTAAGTTCTTCGGGGGTATACCGCATTCCCTGTACCTGTGGAAGTGTCTACATCGGAACAACCAAACGGTCCGTAAACACAAGAATCAAAGAACACAAAGCCAACTGTCGACTCGGACATACGGAAAAATCCGCAGTTGCAGACCACACACTAAACAATGAAGACCACCGAATAAAATTCGAAGACACACAAGTTCTCTGCGCCTCCTCTTCATACTATCCAAGACTCTATAGAGAAGCAATCGAAATTCATAAACACCAGCAGAACTTCAACAGATCTGAAGAAACTCTTAAAATTAACAGAACATGGGTACCGGTTCTTAAAAACACCAAACGGCTCGCTTACAATAACAAAACTGAATCAAGGGAATGTGACCAATCACCGACCAGCTCTGATATACGCCCCGCCCACCATAGCGTATATAACCTGCGCCCGCGACAGACTAACCACCAGTCTTCGAGAAGCCGACAAACAGTCAACATCTCCTGAAGATGCCATCCACTCGAGATGGCGAAACGTCGAGAACGAATTTCCAGCGACGACGGCCGAACATCCCGAAAGCACACCCACCATTGGAATTTTTTGATTTCTACAAAAGCATTTCTTGCAGTTTCAATTCTTGATCTAATTTCTTGAGATTGATCTACATTTTCGTTTATCCACGTACCTAGATATTTGTACTGTAAAACTCTTTCTATTTGTGTGTTATCGATTATCAGATTGCCATCGATGTTCGGATTTTTTGTTATTATCATATATTTGGTTTTCCTAAGATTCATCTTCAGACCATACTTTTGGCATGCTCTGTTTAGTCTCTCTAATAACACTTGGAGATCCTGTAGACTGTCAGCTGCAACAAAGGTGTCATGGGCATATCTTATATTGTTGAAGACTTCACCATTAATTTTTATGCCCTCTTTAGCGTCTCTCAAAGCCTCGGTAAAAACTGCTTCACTGTAAATATTAAAATAGCCTATGATTATTTTATTCCATTTTAGTCAATGAGACGAATTAGCAATTTTGTTCTAACCTAAGTAACTAGTCAATTTATGGTAAACTCAAAAGTTCTTCCCGCTTTGCTCCAACAGTTACTTACAATTTTGTCGCTTATATCATTATTTTGTTTGATGTATTTTATTTAGCTCACTAGCTCAAACGGCTTCACTCTTTTTAGTGTTGCATAGTATTGTCTAGAAGCTGAATTGCTGACACATTCACATGTCGATGGAGTCTATCTTCATGGCTTTTTGCGTACTTTTATAGTCTCTGCTACTGTTTCGATTGTTAGGTTCCCATGAAGTTTACTATTTTAAACGTACGATGATGCCTTAACAATTATTTCTTAATCCCTTATTTTTCTTTAGTGCATACAACCCCATAGTTGAACATATGTCCGTACATTTTTCTATACCTTATCTTAAATTCTTTTTATTTCTTAATGTGCTTTCTTGCGGAATTTGACATCAAGTGTTGTAACGAGATATTTTGCCTGATTGAAGTATGGTACGAGAATGTTTTTAATTGTGATTTGTATTTGATTTATATTTTTGTTGTTAAAATCATCAACAACTAAGGACCTGTCCTTAAATTACGTAACGCTCTAGGGGGGAGGGGAGGGTTTGGCGTTGCGTTACATTCAATGTTTTTTTAATGTGTTTTTTCTTGAAAATGCGTTACGAGGGGGGAAGGGGGAGTCAAAAATCCCTAATCTGATTTCATTTAATTTTATTCGCTATTTTGTTGGTTCATTTGTAAACTTGGGTGACTGCATCCTGAAGTTTTTTTATTCATTCTTCAACACCATTTTCTACCTTTAATAAACCAGCATCATCAGCAACTGTTGCTTAGTGACAATTTTCTGGCTTTGGGATATCGCAAGTAAAAAATAAATATAAATAAGGGCCTATAGTACTCTACCCTGCGGCACGCCTGCTTGAAATTCTTTTAGATTTAAGTATTTATATTCCTGTTTTACTAGTGTTAAGAATCTATGTATGCTTGCTAAATATCAGAATATTGTTTTGGCAGAAAAAGTTTTGGTTTAAAATTTGGGCCTTTATGCCACACTTCGTCAAATGCTTGTGCTAACTCTAGAAAGACTGCAGAACAAACGTTTTTCTCTTCTACTGCGTTTTCTAATGGCGAAGAGTAGGACAGAAAACTGTCTCGCCTCGACTTTGCTTGGTTTTTTCATCGTAAAATTATGAAGTTATTGGAGTAAAGCCAGGTAGTAGTAGTGCCGGGCAGTATGTCGATAGTTTTACATTGAAAGATGACAGCTGATCTTTCAATATAGGCCTCTGATTTGGGTCGGTTTAAAACCGGAATAAATACTGCTTTTTTTAATTAAAGATAAATAAACTAATAAATAGGGACTTATTAGAGGGAAATAAAGCCAAGCAGTTATGGTGCCAGCTAGTATTTTGACAGCTGTGCATTGTAAGATGACAGCTAATCTCATATTTCTTGAGTTTATAAAAGGAACGGGAAAAAATATTAATATTGATAAACAAATATTTTTAAAATCCAGTTAGTTATATGCCAATTTTAAGAGATCAACTCTCTCAGCGAATACAATGTAAAACTGTCAAAATACTGCCTGGTACTACCTGTAACTGTCTAGCTCTATTCCAATAATTTTCTAATATCTGCATAATGCTTATAATATTCATTTACTTTAATACTTGTATTGTTATTTCAAAAATTTCTCTAGGAAAATAGAAAAAGATAAAATTTCAACTTGTAGCATTAATGACATTAAGATACACATAAAACAAACGTTGCTTAGCATAATTATAGGTCTAGGACTTGTCAGGTGTGATTAGTTATGATTAATATGATTAACACCTGAAGAAAAGCAAACACATTTTGAATTTTTTCCATGAGTCGATACGCAATATGATAATGGTCATATTTTAATGCCGGTAACAATCTAGTTGTCTAGAAATGTATATCATGTGTTGCAGTGGCGTAGGTTTCAAACAATTAGTAGGTACAGTCGTTCTATTTAAAGATAATATTAGGTAGCGCGCGCTTTCCCCAATTACAAATACTTTAAGCAAAATTCGGCAACGCTGCGCCCTTTC
Organism: Aspidapion aeneum; assembly: GCA_963576565.1. Classification (NCBI taxonomy): domain Eukaryota; kingdom Metazoa; phylum Arthropoda; class Insecta; order Coleoptera; family Brentidae; genus Aspidapion; species Aspidapion aeneum. The sequence continues at coordinate 14,012,758 of OY755038.1, read as the reverse complement.
TCCCCACACAAGGCGCGCTGAAAGTGAAGGTTCGGTTCGGTTCCCAACCAACCAACCCCTCATCATTGTTGTGTAAACGACATGGACATAAGAAGCATGTATATGGTAGAGGACTACACTTCATATCATTATTTTTGGGACAACTTTTTACGACTTTTTTTTTCGTTGGCCTATGCCATTTGTTATGGTTAACAGAGTGTCACAAAGTTATCTCAAAAATTATGATATGGAGTTTACTGAACTGCAACGTACAGAGAAGAATATGTCTGATGATGGTTGAATAAACTGAAACATTTTTTATTACAAACAAAAAAGAGCAATTTAAGTAAATAAGCCAAATTCTGTAAAAATGTATAAAAAGTTACAATTTGACATTTAACATTTTAAGATGGCGGCCAAAGATCAGATAAAAAAGTTATTTTTTCGTTCTTGTTTGACTCAACTAGTGTTGCCGTGTAATATATTAATTTATACTAAATAAGGGTCGCCGACTTGAAATATTCTATAATAAATGACATATGTCAACTATTATCCAAGATGGCGGCGTTTAAAATATAAAAACAACAGTATCTTTTTGGTTTGGTAAAAATTTTTACCAAGATATGTAGTTTTTTATTAATCTTAATTTTGTCTACCAGGTAATAAAGGTCTCTTTTATTCTTGATATATTAAGCGCCATCTTTGTGTCGGCTGGGGAATCTATTTTTTTGTTCGGTAGGTTTAAAGAGGTGGTCAGTAGTTTTAATATGAGGCATTAAAAATAAATATCGCACTAAAAGTAAAGAAAATATCGAAGAAAAACGATTTTTTTTTAATATAGCCGCCATTTTGTTTTGAAGTGACAGGTGTAAGTTTTTTTTACATTTTTAAATTCAATAGGTCTCACTTAAAGTAAATTTATCAAAATTAATTTAATTTCTCTTAAAACAGAGAATTCATTTCTTTTCCGCCATCTTGGATTCTGATGCCGGAAAATCGAGGATAATCGAATAAAAATTTACCTTTTGGTGTTAGCTACTACCATGCCAAATATAAAAAAATATACTCTTTTGCAGCTTTTTCTTGAAATACCCTACAAATTTACTTTAATATTTAATAATACCTATAAATTATTTGGAATCAAAAAACGCTTGTTTCAAGTCAAGAAAAATACTTGTTTTGATTGAAGAAAATTATAATGTCTAGCTAGCCTTTGTTTTTGTGAAAATTTCAAGCACCACGCTACTGGTTTATCGAATAAAAATTGTTTGCATTTTATAAGTCACTAATGGTTTAATCAAATGCAAATCTGCATATAATCATATCGGGTGTGTAAATAAGACATAAAACGGTCAATAAATCATACTGAATAAATGCTTAATAGGTCATATTATTTAACAGTCTAAAGACAATTTATCAAAAATACTTATTTGCATATTTTACAACAATCGCACTATCTTTAATGAAACAAGAGTCATTTTTCACTGATGGACTTTATGTATGTATATCTAGAAGTAGGAATGCGCATTTCTTGGAAAATCCGCCTTTTTTTAACAATTTTTTTGCTAAAAGAAACCGGAAATAGCTAGAATACTTTTGTTATTAGCTAATGATAATAAACGAATCCCTATTCAACGTCGTAAATGACAAAAACAAAATCATAAATGAAAATGGTATAAGAGTCCAATGGCAAAAACTGAATTCTTAACCGGAGATTATACAAAAACGTCATTCATCAAAACAAGACGGGAGCAAAGTCTTTTTATCAAACCGGACAAAACCAAAAAGAATAAAATCATAAAAAGGCCAGGCCTAGCATGAGCAACTCTCTCCTTTCTCTTCATGTCTACATACATACAGTGCTTAATTGTATAAAAATACTTTTTCCATGTCCCATTGAAGGTCAGGATATTATTGACCAATAACCTAAGCCTTACTTAAAGTTGTTTAACTTTTGAGAACCAAAAAATAAATGTAAGCACATGGTGTTTTGTACAAGCGGGGATCAAGCTTAATGTTATAAAATACTCTGCCAATCTATGGGCACCTAAGCTCACACTAGGTACTATAGTTATAGTGTGAGCTAATATAATCAAAAACTGAAATATATTTTATTCAACTCCAGACTCAATTACCTTTCGTTTGATACCACACAAGCCATGTTTTGACTTAAACTCAAATTTTTTTAATCTACCCCCCACCCTTTTAAAAAAAAACTAAAATGTATTTTGTTTAACTCCAGACTCAATTACCTTTCGTTTGATATCACACACGCCATATTTTCACTTAAACTCTAATTTTTGACATCTACCCCCACCCTTTTTTTCAAAAATAAACTAAAATTCATTTTTTTTAACTCCAGACTTAATTACCTTTCGTTTGATATCACACATGCCATATTTTCACATGGACTCTAATTTTTGGAATCAACCCCCACCCTTTTATTTGGCTTGCGTGCGGTGGATTTTGTTCATTTTTAAATGGGACCATCACGGCCCAAGACCCAACTTAGGTACCAAATTTCATTAAAATCGGACAAGCGGTTTTTGAGTTATGCGGGTTGGTCGTTACAGACAGACATGCAGACAGACAGACATACAGACAGACAGACAGACAGACAGACAGACAGCAAAACAAAAAAGTTTGAAAATCATCTGAAACGCAAAGATATATAAAATTTTTGAAATCGGAGCAACTTTTTTTTCTCGAAAAAATTAGGATCACCATAGCTCACACTACTTATAGTAGTAGTGTGAGCTAAAATTTTAAAACAAGTTAACTTTTCTTCTTCTTGAAGTTCCATCTCCTAGCGGAGGTTGGAGATAATCATGACCATTCGAATCTACACAGCTGGTTCAACGTCATACCACACCAGTCGCGCAAGTTTTAAGGCCAGGATGTTCTTCTTCTACCTTGGTTTCCCTTGCCTTGAATTTTTCCTTCCATTATATTTTGTAGTAGCTTATATTTAGGGCCTCTCACTACGTGGCCAAAATATTCCAACTTTTTCTTTTTCAGAGAAAGACCAATTTCTTCATCTTTTTGAATTCTATGTTTTAGCTCTATATCAGTTACTCTATATTAACCCAGGAAATTCTCAGCATTCGACGAGAGCACCATCTTTCAAAAGCTTCAAGTCTGTTCATTTCATTCTTTTTCACAGTCCACGCTTCAAATCCATAAAGAAGAGTTGAGAAAACGTAGCAGCGCAGCATTCTTATTCTTAGTTTTAATTTAATGTCTCTGCTGCAAAGGAATTTTTTGAGTTTTACAAAAGCATTTCTTGCAATTTCAATTCTTGATCTAATTTCTTGAGATTGATCTACATTTTCGTTTATCCACGTACCTACATATTTGTACTGTGAAACTCTTTCAATTGGTGTGTTATCGATTAACAGATTACCATCAATGTTCAGATTTTTTGTTATTATCATATTTGGTTTTCCTAAGATTCATCTTCAGACCATACTTTTGGCATGCTCTGTTTAGTCTTTCTAATAACACTTGGAGATCCTATAGACTATCATCTGCAACAAAGGTGTTATCGGCATATCTTATATTGTTGAAGACCTCACCATTAATTTTTATGCCCTCTTTAGCGTCCCTCAGCCTCGGAAAAACTGCTTCACTGTAGATATTAAAAAGAAGTGGAGAAAGTATGCAGCCCTGTAGGACACCTCTTAAAATATTTATTTCCTCTGTTACTTGATCGTCAATTTGGACTTTAGCTATTTGATTTCAATAAAGATTCACTATAACATTGATGTATCTGCTTTGTTCTTTTCTTCAAGAAGTTAACTACAGGGTACGAAAAAAATTAAATTAAAGAAAATATATATTTTTTAAATATATGTATTCTTAAAATGTTAGGTTAGGTTTTTTCTTAATTTTTCGTTATAGACCAAATGATTTTGCGTACTTTTTCTTTCTTCAATTTTTAAAAAAATGTTATTAGTTTTCCAGAAAATTGCAAAATACTGATTTTTAGGTACTTGGGGCCTTATATCTAGCGAAGCTCAAGGGTAATTTCAAAAATCCAACTTGCACCTGTTTTTTTCCAAGTTTCAGGGTTTTTTCACCTAATCTGACTGGGGTATTGGTAAAATTTCTCGAATCAATTACTACCCAAAAAAAAAAGAATTTCCAGAATCATTTCTGCAAGTCAATAACCACAGAATCATCTTGCAGAAGAACTTTGATTTATTAGCCCCTGTCTTCACTGTCAATTTCAAGATGATGATACTCCATTACATCGAAAAAAAATTTATTTTATATCATCTTTGAAGTACGAGTGCCTATCAATATCACGTAGCGTTGAAGACAAGAACCTTCTCAATACTTGCTTATTGTTTTTTGAATTTTTTGAAAAAAAAAAAAAGAATTTCCAGAATTATTTCTGCAAGTCAATAATCACAGAACAATCTTGCAGAAGAACTTTAATTTATTAGCCCCTGTCTTCACTGTCAATTTCAAGATGATGATACTCCATTACATCGAAAAAAAAACCTATTTTATGTCATCTTTGCAGTACGAGTGCCTATCTATACCACGTAGCTTTGAAGACAAGAACCTTGATCTGCTTTAGCTAATTTCTTTTCAGTCTTAATAATATTTTATTCTTTTTTAATTTTTATTGCTTTTCTTGCTTATTGTTTTTTAAATTTAGGTCTCTATTGGACTCGGTCCTCAAAGACGTTTTTGTCTGCCTTTTTTGCTCTGATACCTTTAAACGTATTTCTTCTCTCAGCCCGGACTCCCCCCCCCCCCCCAAACCTAAGAGATATATTTTCTACATCTTTCATAAATAAAAGGATAAAATAGCATAAAATACGACATCATGAGGCATCAGGTCCCCCTCCCCAAAGGCGTCGCCCCCAAGATTTATTTTTGGATGCGCCACTGCAAAAAACCAGGAAGTGGCGATTTTAATACAAATTTGGTCTACGAGAACTTGTACTGCAGAATGTTTTTGAAACGAAGAGCTCGTTGTTTTGACGGACACCATCTTTAAATTCCCAAAACATAAATTTTGGACTTTAAAATTATCGGGTGATAATATTAACAATAATATAACATTAGCAAAAAAATATTCAGGGGCTGACATAACAATAATTCTGATCATAATCCAGTAATGTTCAGTGTCAGAGTAGTATTAAAAATAACGAAAAACCTGCAAAGTAGCCTATATTTATTGACAATTAAAGGATCATCTTTAGTAAAAACGTAAACAGGAGTTGTCAATAATTCTGATCATAATCCAGTGGTGTCCAGTATCAAAATATGATTAAAAATAATGAAGAAACCTATACTGGAGACTAGAGTTGATTTCGGTAGGCTAAAGTGTCCTTAGATATATCAAGAAACTCAACAAAAAGTCAATGACAATCTCTTAAGAATACCATCAAACCATCAAAGTGATAATAATAGGTGCTACTTCTAGATGTGTAGTGAGTTGGGGTCCTTTGCAGCACACTAAATTCTTCACAGCAGCGAAATAAAACTACGTTTTAGCAAAAATGCAGCTTTTTCTTACCCTTGACGCGTTTCGGTCTTTGCGACCATAATCATAAGGGCTCCATAATAAAAAAAAACAAATTGGTGAGGCCTCAAAAGCAATCAAATTCAATAAAAAACTTACTAAACAAAGTGTTGAAAAAGTCCTTCTTCCAAACGCCACATCATCTTAACTCAAACTACATCTAATTTCTTAAAACGAAAAATAAAATATTAAAAATTTTGCCTGTTTTGCCCTGAGTGATTCTAACCTTACAAAAACAAAAAAGTCAGCTGATTTTTTGAGCAGAGAAATATAAATATAAATATAAATGGTTAGTTGTTGACGGATTCTCATCTTATAAGTAAAAAAAGTTTTCGTAATTTTGTTTTTTGAGGTTCATCATAAATTAAAATTTGAAAGGCAAAACATAAAATCCATAAGAAGAACTAGTACTAAACATATAAATTAAAACACGTACTTATAAAAGGACTAGCAATAACATACAAATTAAAAGGTCATTCTCTAGAAATACCAAAACAATTTAACAACTAAATTTATTATTACTTTAAAAAAAAAGCCACAGAAAGGATGATTCATATTGCCTCAACATCCTGGAGAGGGAGGGGTTTATTCAAAAGATTTATGATTTTGGCAGCTTCAATAAAATAACTTGGAGATTTATCATTTATACTTTGAATATCTCCTGTTATTTTTAATTTGACTCTAATCTCCAGATTCTCTAGAGTGTTTAAACGTCTCCCTTTATGTTCGACATCCAGAAGTTTGAAATCTTGATCAATGTTAAAATTGTCTTTGGCTGTTCTTAAATAAGTTCAATTTATATACACCGCTTTTTTAAGATAAAGAAATTTTATCTTTAGGTTTGGAGAATAAAGATTTCAAAGAGCACGTGTTTAAAATGTATGACTTTGCAAAAAGTATGGATCACATAACAAATGCACTTGTACTTACATGAATTTGTGATCTTCAATGTCGATGACAAGATCTATCATGGGTGGCCGCATTGCTATATTTCATTCTCTACAAGGACCCCTGGGAAGAATCCCATCAATATATCCTTTGGGCATTTGTCACTGATTAAAATAATGCGGTAAGATTGGTATTCTAAATGTTGTTTGATCTTAGTATGAAACCATAAAGGTTATTTTATGCTGTACTAAAGCTATTTCTGTACGAGGGGCTATTTATGAACCAATATTTTCGTACTACAATTTGAGTCTTAACTTGTTTTGTAAACGTTTTTCTACCAATGGAACAATAAAGTTTGTTTTGATAATTGTAAAAATAGAGTTTAAATTGAATTGGATATCTTTTTCTTTAATTGTGTGTCCTCTCAGTTGCTGTTTTTTCACATTCATGTTCCAGTATGTTATTTTTAAGTTCTTTAAGTGTTACCTTTGTAGTTTGTACTGCAATGTTTGGCCTCCTTACTTGCTGTCAACGTATACAATAGTTCCCCATAAAGAATTTATTTGGGTAAGCGGTCTTTCGACACTCTTATGACATATCCACACCACCTTAACTGACCATGGCTGATCATACCCTGCACGTATAAGATTCTTGTTCGACTAAGGACCTCAGAGTTAGTTGGATATTGCTGAGCTGACACTTTGAGGATTTGTTACTTATTCATCTATGATGGAACTGGTTTTGCATTCTTATCTGCCTTTTATGCAGACACCACGTCTCACAGTTCTAAGTAATGTTGGAATCACTACGGCTTCTAACACATTCCTGAAGAGCTTTTATTGAGTTAGCAACCAAGCACACATATTATTAGGATAGTATTCGAGTGCTTTTTTTGGCTTGCTATCCATTTTACGGGTCCATACCATACTATTTGCCTTGCTTTAGTATTGAATAAGCTTTTATCTTCCTGTCTTGTTCTTCGAATAATTTCTTTATTTCTAACGTGTGCTATTCTTGACGTACTACTCAGTCTTCTTCACTGTCTCGATTATATCCCTTTGTTTCTTTATTTTTATGGGTTTCATTACTGCTCTGTTTTTATGGTTAGTTCTGGTGTGAATTAATATTTTGCTCGATCGTAGAAGAGAGTTTAGCATCTTTATTACTTTATAAGTTTACTTCCAATTACTTTGTTTTTGATATGTTTATGTATAATTTCAATTTTTTGTTGTGATGCCCCTTCTTCGAGTTTCTTTTGGTTTCATCATCATCTTTCTCACAGCTCAATATAATAACTTGAATACTATTTGCAAAAAACAAGATCGCTAAACAGTGGTGGGACTTTATTCAAAAAAATATTTTGCAAACTTGTGACCTTCTATGCTTTCTATTCAGTGGCCTTTCTTTAACTTCCAAAAAGACAACCAAAAAGCTTTGATGCTAGGGGGCGATGCTATACCATAAAAAACAAAAGAGATGTTACGAGGTATTGATTTAAAGACACCCCGCCAAGAGGAACCCAATATAGCCCGATGGGTACGCTTGAACACGTCATTATTAGCGAACAAATAAATCAAAATATGCATGCCATGATAGGTGGTGTTTAATAATTGAAACGTCATCGCCTGGGTATGGTAGTTTTTGTTTAAAGTATTGATCGTTTTGGGTCACGTGAGGTGAAGGTTATAAATAAATAAAAAGAATAGAATATTTTGGTTTCAAAATAGTAGCCATATTTAAACTTCCAAACGTCACCAGGAAATGTCGAATAAAAACGGTGTAAGTCATTGTCAGCTGTCCGCTATATTTTACATGTTAATTTTTTAGACAAGTTAGCGACGATTAAACCGATGGTCGATTGTTTTGGTGAATGTTTAATTGAAAAGGGATTCTAATATATCTTGTGCTTTTTACAGTATTTAAATATTGATACGTATTTTATACGGAAATGCATCTACAGATATAGTTTTAAGTTATTTATGTAGTATTTAGCTCTGAATATTTTTGTATATAAGTTTTTTTGTCAATCATGGATTATTTTTATTGTTGTTCGAACTTTAAACCACCCCTCAGGGGTGGTACTACAATTTAATACTATTTTTAACGGGAATCCTATGACTCCACGGACTAAATTTCCAAAAAATGACATTGTTACAAAATTTTTATGTGGTTTTTCTTTATTTCTAAAGTTAATTTGAATTTATATGAGATGAAACTCACTGAGAAATGCTTACTATCATATTGGACAGTAAGGTGAACTAAATCTTTGCAGCTATTTGACCTGTGGGTATTAAAAAAATACACTCCAACCGGTCGGTATCAAGTCTATAGACTTGATACTTAAACCCGGTCTAAAATGCTAAGTTTTAAAGTCTTAGTAAATACTGATGTAGGTTCTACATCTAGATTGTCTACGTCTACATTTTTAGGTAAATCTGGCCTAAAATCCATGTATTAACATAATATTAAACTTTTTTCCTATTAAAAAATGTTTTGGACAAACTTTAGAGGATTTAAGATAGGAATCAGCTAATTCTTCTCTTTTAAGGCTAGTCGTTAAAAGCCAAACGCAAGTCCCATTTTTTCAACTGCGCATTCGTCACTTCTCTCTCTTTTTTCTTCTCATGTAAACTGTTTCGGAGGAACGGGAGGTCCAAATCGGTGTTAACTTAACCTCTTGGATTGCAAATATATTCTAACCTAGTGTCCAAAACCTGATCTTTGACCCGAAAAAACTAGAGTTTTGGAAAATAGGTAGCTTTTCACTCAAAAACTTTTTTGAAAAAATATTTTTAAGTTTTTTGATTACAAAATAAGTAGTTTTTCAATCAAAAAGCTTTTTGAAAAAATGTTTTTGTTTTTTTATTAAAAATAGTTAAATAACTATTTTATAAAATCTTTGTTTTTGGGTCAAAAGTCAGGTGTTGGACCCTAGCTTTTGCGATTCAAGAGGACCTCCCGGAAGGCAGACAGGGAAGCTCATTAAGGAAACATTTAGATTTTTTATTTTTGGGCTTAAAACAACTAATTATTACCCGATTTAAATTTGCCGCAAAACTTCCACGATACCAAGTTGCATGAGAGGGAGAGAGAGGGAACCAGTTTACATGAGAAGAAAAGAGAGAGAAATGGCGGTAAGCAGTTGAAAAAATAGGATTTTTTAGCTTTTAACGCCTAGACTAAAAGCATACGTAATTCTTCCCCTTGGTCTTGTAATATAGCGGGACTTCTGAAAAATTTGTGTATATCTCTCTTATTTAAGCAAACCGAAACGGCACAAAAAAGATGTATTTTTACAAAAAATTAAAAATGAAACTATATTCATTTTAATGTTAACATATAAGCTGAACTATGTGTGTCGTCACTCCAAAATGATCAATATACCAAACCTTAGAGCCCGTATTCTTGATGATCCGTGAGATAAGTGCATTAGGTATCTTCTCACTTAAACTTACTGCAGCTTAAAAAATTGAAGTTGTCAATTGCAAAATGTAGTTTATTATTATAATAATAAAGACATTAATTTCAACAAAGTTTGAGGCTATTGTTTGCACTATCACGATAATGGTCTCAGCACCTACAATTTATGTTTAAATAATTGTCTAATCGTGAACAAACGGTCTAGTGATACATATTTATATAAAGCAGTGAATAATAATTGTAACAATATATAGGATTTAAAACACTTGCAATTTAAAATAAAAAAAATATGATTTATAAATCAATTTACACATAAACGCCGTATGCAGGTTAGACACAAGCACAAAGCACGAAAAACATTTTGCCGTGCGGTAATAGTTATTTAAACAACAAGGTTTAAAAACGACTCTTTGCACACGATCGAGACAGTTTGGGACAAGTCGAGGGAATGTGCAAAGAGGTTTTCAAACGAGTTTTTTACAATATTTTTTATACGACTGCTAATAAAGAAGGAAAAATCAAATTTTAATTTAACTTGTTTTTATTTCCGACATTTTTACAACAAAACTTTAAAAATTCAACAATTTTCTGACGTATCTAATCAACAAAACATACGAGCAGTGACGGTTGCTACGGAACTAAGCCAACTTATATTGATGGGTGACAACAACAAAAATCACAATGACGGGAGACCCGTATGCAGAAATGACATAGGTGTGCGCAAAAATTACATAAGCGTGTGCAAAACGTTTTGCACACAGCGTGCGCAAAAGGCCATTTTCAGATCGTGTTCTCCGTGCGCAAAGGGCCATTTTCAGATCGTGTTCTCCGTACGCAAAACCCCCTTTTACAAGACAGTCGTATAAAAAGTTACTTTACCGCACGCGCACCACTTAGAAACCTTAGCAACGCGTAAACAAAGCAGCTTCAAGATTTGTTTACATTTCAATTCCATCTAATTTGACATGTTTATTTATCAATTAAATTCAATTTTTTGAAAAAAACAAGGTACTCATAGGTAAAATATTGTATCTAACACATGCGGAAAGTGTCTTTACCGCCCTTGACGGTTTGACCAAACTCCGCTCCGCGTCGTTCGACCAACTGCCGTCGCGTGCGGTAAAGTATTACTTTCCGCTTGTTAGGTAAATAACTATATCCATAATTAACCACGTAATTCTTTATTGGGACAAATTATATTATCCCATTAATCCAATATGGACGTGTCAAAGATCGATTTTAATTTTGTTGTCAATAGGGTGTTTGACAGTAGTAAAAAATAAATATATATTTATTTTTAGATATCTCTTTAGGTCTTGGTAATGCTAAAAACAGACTTTTTTGTTTAATTTTTTCTTAAATTCATAGTTCTTTTACTTAAATAAATTCATTGAATTAAAACAATTAGCCACGTGATTGAAAACAGCGGTCTACGAATCAGCTGCGAGTGACGTCACAAAACAGTAAACACCTCGAACGAACCTATTTTCTGTGTTATTTTCTTATGGATGGTAATGTTTGCTTTGGTTTAAAATGCGAATTATCGTCCTAAATGAGATTTTTTGCTTATAAAAAATATTTTCAATGGAAAACGGATCCTCCAAAGCCGATAGCTCCAACTTGCCAATGCTGCATTCCTTTATGGTGGCAGGCTTCTTTGCCAACAACAGTGATTTTTGTTCTGCGGTATTTAAAAACGTTAAAATGTTGATGTAAGTATTCGATGAGTTAACAAGTGAAATTAAAGAAAGAAAAATAAGAAAAGTTTTCTGCTTCGGCCGGGGATCGAATCGAGTGGTAGAATGTTTGCCTAGATAGGAACAGATCCCAGGTTCGATCCCCGGTCGAAGCAGAAAACTTTTTTCTTATTTTTCTTTCTTTAATTTCACTTGTTGTTTATAGTTTTAGGTCCTTGCATTATTTGCAATTTGGTATTTGATATTCGATGAGTTGTTTTGTATATAACTGAAAGTTATTTTATGATATTCTTCGCCTACTTTTACTCATATAAATTTTGAGGTTAGGTAATATGTTTTGCTTTTTTATTTAATATGCCACTTACAATTAAATACTAAATCAAAAATTGCAGGACAGGGAGGCAAAAAGTATACAACGATCAGCAATACTTGAAGTACTGCATAGGTTATACTGCATAGTCCTGCGTAGGTCCTGCCTAGTCCCTCCTATGCACTGCCTATTCTTGCATAGGCACTGTTCAGTCCTACATTTAGCCTGCAGGTGTTTGTTGTTGCTAGTATTCGAACACTGAGGCACTACACACCACTTATAGGACATTTTTTTACATAAAAAACAGTAAAAACACAGACCAAAAACAAATAAACACTTCAATGCCGTGTATGTGTCCGCGAGTTTACTGCGCTGTGACGTCATTGCAACGCCATGCCAGAAATGAGCGTTTTAGCGGCAAATTCAAATCGGAAATTAGAAAACTTGATTTTAAATGTTGTCATGATAAAATATACTATTTTAATAATTTTGCGTAGCAAATTAGTGATCTATGTATCATTCTAAACACTTTTCTAAAATTTGTCAAATACTCTATTATATAACCTTAAGCTGATTTTTGTTTATTTTTTGTTGAATTCTTTACTAAGTTGACTGGTACTTTAGCCAGGTTAAGCGAACCTATTTCTTCGTTAACCGATGTCGAAACAATTAGCATGGCATTTTAATGGACATCCCAGTCAGTTAGCAAATTAAGACCAGCTTCAGCCTTGTCGAGCTCGTAAATCAAAAAACAATCAACAGCGATTCTCTTTAAAGAGCAATGTATTCGATTTTATGTAATGGCTGCTTTGACAGTATTATTTTTAACTTTTTCAAACCAAAAACATAATATAAAAGAAGGAAGATTTACGTTGGATTAGGGTACTTTTGGTACAATGGACTGCTTTGCTTTGATAGTGGCACAACTAAAAAAAATACGTTTTTGCGTTTTCTGTAGAAACTAACTTCTCATCGTATTGTATATATTTTTACCACAAAATTTTCCTTATTGTCTATTTTAAGCATGGATAAGTTATTGATTGATTTAATTAAAGCAACAAAAATATATAAATATTTGCCTTATTTTTAAAAAGCGTTTCCTGAAAATTATCATTTCCAGTTATGCCACTATCAAAGCAAGTTAACGACATTTGTATCGTGGTTACCGGAAGCTTACGCACATTTAAACAAAGTTAAGAGTTTTGGTTAGCTTGGTTGGTTAAGTTGGTTGATTAAGTTGGTTGTCTAGGTTGGTTGGTAAGTGAGGTTTGCTGGTTAGGGTCGTTGGTTAGATTGGTTAGTGGGGTGGTTAGTTAAGTTGGTCTCGTATATAAAAGTTAGGTTAATTCATCACCTTAACTTTGGTCAAAGCACAATCAAAATTAGCGTTTTTACATATAAAATATAAAAAATATTAGAATTTTGATTTTTTTTTTAAATTTGAAAAAATCTTGAGATTGTTGGAAATTCCTTAAAAAAAAAAAAATTAAAATTTTAAAAATGTTCGAAAGTTTTTGAGAATTTTCGGGATTCTTAGGAGTTTTCACATTTTTTAATAGTCTTGAAAACAGTGGCGGCTGGTAACGTTATAAATTGGGGGGTGGGGGGGGGCAGAAGTTTAAATTGCATGAAAAATGAGATAAAAAAACTTACCGAAACAATTTTATTTTAATATTTTCCAAACAAGCAGCTACTTGGTGTAGTTTTTAGTTTATTTGTCCATTCGCTTTTCTTTTTTATGGCCCTGTAGACCAACCTCAAAAATCCCACAGAATTTTATACAGTCTATTAACCTACTAAGTATATCCCTAATTTTTGTCACAATTTCATTATGTTCGGTAATGTTTTGCCTATAGGCACTATTCAATTGGCACCTAATATCAGGTTTGCCTAGCATAGAAAATTCTATGTGGTTATTTAAATGAATACTACTTACTTTGTGTCTTTTTAACTATTCATTTAAGTGCTTCATATCACATTCCCTTTGCACGCAGAAACATAACAAGACAAATAAAGCAAAAAAAAAGCCTTTTTTTTCTCACAAGGGCACAACCAGTTTTCAGCATCGTATAATTTTTAAGTAAATTTTCTATTATAAATTTTTATGGAACACCCCCTCGGCATTACTTACAGTAATATTTTGGTTAATTTTTAGGTCCGGTCTATGTGGCCCTAAAGATTTTATTTGTAATCGAAGTTCATATGTCAACGTATTTAAATTTGCACAGTTAATTATGTAATCGGCGGTATTTATTCCCATTTTATAAACAAACGATAACGAAAACAAACAATGACACGCGACGGCCAAGGTTTTTTACTACTGACCAACCCCAAATCAAAACAAATTAATTCGTCTTTGCTGAGGATAGAACCGGCAACACTAAAAAGGGCAAAGTACGTTTCCGCACGATGATGATGGCCGAGGTCAACTAAAACAAACAAACACACATTCCTCCCGCCCCGCGCGAGAACAGCCACCCAGACAACGCTGAAAAACGGGTGAAATTGAAACCGTGCCTCGCGCGGCGCTGCCGGTTTGTAATTATTACGTTAAAAAAGTTCACCCAATTAATCGCTCGTTGTTAACCACAGATAGTAAAAAGAACTAGACAATCATGTCGCAAGGGAAAATTTAACTTTTTTTAAATAAAAAAATACTTTTTGTTGTCTAATTTTGGGAGGGAACTGCCCCATTGCCCTCCCTGTAGCAGCCCCCACTACTTAAAAATTGAGAAACCAATTTTTCCATGTGTAGTTCACATAATATGTATAACAAATCAATATCAGTAAAAAGAAATATTACAAATGATGTAAATTTCACACGAGTTTATATTACAAATATCAAACCTACTATGGGTATGAAGAAATGATACCTACTCGCGTAAATCAAAGTGTCATTTTATATCATATCTCTTGTCGCACCGCTTTATTCTTTAGATAGTGATAGATAATTTTACATCTGTAATAGTCCGGATTGATCTGATTTATTTAAATGCAACAATGTTGTGAGCTATGTCTTTTAAAGTCGAGAAGAAATTAGTTTGAACACGGAACACAAAAACGCATCTGAAACAAGAATTAAAACTATAAAACTAATTACTTTATTTGACAAATTTTAGAAAAGTGTTTAGAATGATACATAGGTCCCTAATTTGCTATGCAAAATTATTAAAATAGTATATTTTATCATGACTATATTTAAAATCAAGTTTTCTAATTTCCGATTTGAATTTGCCGCTAAAACGCTCATTTCTAGCATGGCGTTGCAATGACGTCACAGCGCAGTAAACTCGCGGACAGATACACGGCATTCAAATGTTTATTTGTTTTTGGTCTGTGTTTTTACTGTTTTTTATGTAAAAAAAATGTCCTATAAGTGTTGTGTAGTGCCTCAGTGTTCGAATACTAGCATAACAACACTACCAGTGGCGTATATAGAAAAACGTTTCGGGGTGGGCCCGAGACCCCATGTGGCCGTATTTTATGCTATTTTATGTTTGTATTCATGAAATATGTGGAAAATATCTAAAAAAATCTTAGTTTCGGGGGGGCCCGGGCCTCCCAGGCCCCCCCCATTTATACGCCACTGAACACTACATTTGTGAAGATCACTTTGATGTGAATATAACTAAATTGTTTCTATTAATTTTTCTCACGTTGTCTATAATATATATAACTATTTCGTAAATGACGATGAAATTTTTGAGGTTATGTTTATTACATGGGGTGAACAACTATAATAGGCAGAAAGGTGTACAAATTTTTAGGCGGTGCTAGGCAGTTATTAGGCAGGACTAGGGAGTACCTCTAAATGCAGGATTAG
This sequence comes from Aspidapion aeneum, assembly GCA_963576565.1. Lineage (NCBI taxonomy): Eukaryota > Metazoa > Arthropoda > Insecta > Coleoptera > Brentidae > Aspidapion > Aspidapion aeneum. The sequence continues at coordinate 13,997,102 of OY755038.1, read as the reverse complement.
GCAGTGCACATGCAGGCTAAATGTAGGACTGAGCAGTGCCTATGTAAGACTAGGCAGTGCATAGGCAGGACTAGGCAGTACCTACGCAGGACTATGCAGTGTAACCTATGCAGTACTTTAAGTATTGCCGGTCGTTGTATACTTTTTGCCTCCCTGTTCTGCAATTTTTAATTGTTTCTTAATGCTTAAAATAAGAATGATTGGGTATTTAATTGAATCTATTGTAAGTGGCATATTAAACAAAAAACAAAACATATAACCTAACCTCAAAATCTAAATGAGTAAAAGTAGGCGAAGAATATCATAAAAGATCTTTCAGTTATATACAACACAACTTATCGAATTCTTATATCAACATTTTAACATTTTTAAATTCCGCAGAACAAAAATCACTGTTGTTGGCAAAGAAGCCCGCCACCATAAAGGAATGCAGCATTGGCAAGTTGGAGCTATCGGCTTTGGATAATCCGTTTTCCATTGAAAACATTTTTTATAAGCAAAACACAAAATAAAATCTAATTTAGGACGATAATTCGCAATTTAAACCAAAGCAAACATTACCATCCATAAGAAAATAACACAGAAATTAGGTTCGTTCGAGGCGTTTACTGTTTTGTGACGTCACTCGCAGCTGATTGGTAGACCGCCTGTTTTGAATCACGTGGCTAATTGTTTTAATTCAATGGATTTATTTAATTAAAAGAACTATGAATTTGAGAAAAAATTAAACAAAAAAGTTTGTTTTTAGCATTACCAAGACCTAAAGAAATATTTAAAAATAAATATATATTTATTTTTTACTACTCTCAAACACACTATTTGCACTTTTTTTATGAAGAGTGCACTTTTTATCCAGTATTTTAGAGACAAAAGTATCATTTTTATCCTAGGAATGAAAAATTACAAATCAGGGATAAAATTTAAATATAATAATAAGAAATGAATAACAGTAATAATAAAATAAATGGATCCTTGACGGATCTTATACCTTCCTAGCCCATTAACATACTCCACGCTATATCAGCCTTGACAACAGTTTTTTGTAAATATCTCAGAAACGAAAGCTTCTATCAAGTTTTTTGTTATAACATAAATTATTAAGAAAAATGTGTTCTACTATATTCCGAAAACCGGGTCACGGAACTTTGTTCGAAAACACATTGTTCGAAAACCATTTTTTTGAAAGCAATAGTTCGAAAACATTTTCTTCGAATGGAAATTTGTTCGAAAACAGTTTCTTCAAACGGAAATTTGTTCGAAAACATTTTGTTCGAACGAAAATTTGTTTGAAAACATTTTGTTCGAACGAAAATTTGTTCGAAAAGACATTTGTTCGAAAAAATTTTGTTCGAACGGAAATTTGTTCGAAAACGTTTTCTTCGAACGGAAATTTGTTCGAAAACATTTTGTTTATTAAAAACAGCAACTGTTTGGCTAAGGGGTCTCTTTCTAACATATTAAATACTCTGCCAATATATGGGCCCCTAAGCTCACACTAGGTACTATAGTTATAGTGTACGTGTGAGCTAATATAACTAAAAACTGAAATATATTTTATTCAACTCCAGACTAAATTACCTTTTGTTTGATACCACACAAGCTATGTTTTGACTTAAACTCAAATTTTTGAAATCTACCCCCACCCTTACAAAAAAAACAAAAACTAAAATGTATTTTGTTAAAGTCCGGACTCAATTACCTTTCGTTTGATATCACACACGCCATATTTTCACTTAAACTCTAATTTTAAAATATACCCCCACCCTTTTTTTTTAAATAAATTAAAATGTATTTTGTTTAACTGCAGACTCAATTACCTTTCGTTTAATATCACACACGCCATATTTTCACATAAACTCTAATTTTTGAAATCTACCCCCACCCTTTTATTTGGTTTGTGTTCGGTGGATTTTATTCATTTTTAAATGGGACCATCTCGACCCAAGACCCAGCCTAGGTACCAAATTTCATTAAATTCGGCCAAGCGGTTTTTGAGTTATGCGCGTTGGTCGTTACAGACAGACATACAGACACACAGACAGACAGACAGACAGACAGACAGACATACAGACAGACAGACAGACAGACAGACAGACAGACGGCGCAACAAAAAAGTTTCAAAATCATCTGAAACGCAAAGATATATAAAATTTTTGAAATCGGAGCAACTTTTTTTTTCTCGAAAAAATTAGGATCACCATAGCTCACACTACTATAGTATAGTATATGTGTGAGCTAAAAAAACTTTCCTGACTTCTTTCGCGGGATCCTAGAGGGTGTGAGACCAAACCGAACCGAACCGGCATCCTAGAGGTTGTGAAACCAAATCGAACTAAACCGATACTTGGATTCGGCTCAGTTCGGTTCGGTTCAGTTTGGTTTCACACCCGCTAGGATCCCGCAAAAAAAGTCGGGAAACTTTTTTTTTTGAAAAAATATGTTAGAAAGAGACCCCTTAGTCAAACAGTTGCTGTTTTTAATGATCAAAATGTTTTCGAATGAATTTCCGTTCGAAGAAAACGTTTTTGAACCAATTTCCGTTTGAACAAATTTTTTTCGAACAAATTTCCGTACGAACAAAATTTTTTTGAATAAATGTCCTTTCGAACAAATTTTCGTTCGAACAAAATGTTTTCGAACAAATTTTCGTTCAAACAAAATGTTTTCGAACAAATTTCCGTTCGAACAAAATGTTTTCGAACAAATTTCCGTTCGAACAAAATGTTTTCGAACAAATTTCCGTTCGAAGAAAATGTTTTCGAACTAATTTCCGTTCGAAGAAACTGTTTTCGTAGAATTTTATTAAAAATAAATCTAAAAAATTAACAAAAACACTTCTTAGAAAAGCTTTCAACAAAATTTTAATTTTAACAAGAAAACACGGTACTCGTCTGGTACGTTTAACGAAATCGACTCCACCCCGTTCATAATTCACACCCTCTTATTGGGTTTCTATTGTTACCGCTGGCTCAATTAGACTCCGGCCCGTTCACAATTCACACCCTTGTATTGGGCTTCTATTGTTAACGCTGGGCTCAAATAGGATGACTAGGCACGTTTCATATACATTCTAAAATTCAAAAAGAAACAGTGGCGTATCATTTACATTTTTAAAATTTTTTAATAAAACTGTGGAGTTCCAATTTTGAAGATATAACAAATGGTTTTTGATTGAAAAATTTTTTTACACAGTCGATGGGTATTTTTTTAGGTTTCTAGATTCGTACGCACCTACCTAATATAATATAATAAGTATAGGAGTTTCGAAAAAATATTTATTTAAAAAAAATAAGGTATGGAGTTTTCCAGCAAAAAAAGGCTTAGAAGGAGTAAAATATAAAATTAATACCTAATCAATTAAAAATTTATAGCACGCCACTGGAAAGAGAAAGGCAGTATTTTATTTAACATTTTTAATTTCGGCCTTTTGTAATTTCGATATTTTGTAATTTCAAACTTTTGAAATTTTGTCCGTAACCGGACCCCCTGCGTACACCTCTGATAAACAAGTCTTTCCCCTGCTAATTGCGCCCGCATGCGTAACTTTTTTTTCTCTTAAAATTATGACAATTCGAATGCCATAGAAGAAGAAGAAAAATAAAAAACCTCACAAAATATAAATTCAGATTTTAATTTGGTTATGCTAACGAGGTGCTTTATTTAAACATTTTTATAGCCATAAAATTATAATGGACATTTTAACGAGCAGTTATACGGCCGATTTCGAACCCATTATCAAATATTTAAGATTGATTTTTGATACGGATCTCGTAGATCCTAATTGGCCTGATATCGTTTTCAGGGCCGCATTCGATGCAAGCAAAAATTTAGGATAACACCGAAAATGTGTTATTTGGGTGTATTTTGACCTATCTTAGCAATATCGTCGTGATGTCTGTCTGTGTGTGTGTTTGTGTGTATATGTGTTTGTGTGTATATTATTTCTATCTGTAACACGATAGCTCCTAAACCGTTAAATCGATTTTTATAAAATTTTCAGGTAAAATAGTGTTCGACACTCTCTCTGACGTTTTACTTGATCAGGTAAAACGGATCAGGCAAAACCTTTCGTGTAGACAATAAAACGTACGTTTTGCCTGAAGTGAACAGGACTGAATTTGGACCCGTTGAACTGATCGGTAGAGGCTTTGTTTCCGGTAAAACGTCAGTTTTAGCGGCGTTTCTTGTGGTAGTGCGTACAATTTTAATTCCTTTTGAGTGCAACTTAGAGGTTGGTATACAAAACGCCCAACATTAGATAAGATAATTTTTTAGGAAATCAAACAGGTTATTGTCTTCCTCAACTAATTTTTAATTTGTTTTAAACAAATAGTCCCGACATGTTTCGTAAGCAGAAACTTACATCTTCAGGGGACATTACCAAACTAAATCAGCACAACATTAACGTTAAGTCATAGTAATTTAAAACAAAAAACATTTTTGACAAAAGCAGTGCTTCATGGTGTATCAAAAACTGATCTAAAAACGTACGTTAAAACTATCAAGTGTGTACGCTGGTCTTTCAACCGTCATACTTGACCCTTTTGACTGACAGGCAAGACCTAAGGTAAAATGTTATGTCTAGACCGGGCTTTACGAACTGATTAGATTTTGGTCAAAATTAATGCTAATGACAGTTTTTTGACATTTAAAAAATTAAAGAAATGCTTACTTTGTAATGGAGCGTCGTATCAATATGCGGTATATATATAGTAGACTATATTTTGCTTAATAAGTTGTGTTATAATCAAAAACTTCGTAAGAGCTTTGATTTCTGAGATATTTACAAAAAACCTTTTTTAACGCTCATATATCATGGCTTCACTTGAAGTGTGCTAAAAGACTAGCTAGGAAGGTATCAGATCCGTTATGGATTAATTTATTTACGTTAAATTTGTGCGCAAAAAATAAAACAACACTTTAAGATTAACTGGGCTTTGATGTTCCCACCAAGCACAAAATCGTAAAAAAAGGTTAAATAAATGTTGAAAAAAAAATGTTTATTTTCTAGCACAAATTTGTGTTAAAATTAAGTCAACTTTTGACATTAAAAAAACATGTTGAAAATCCTAACGAAAATTTCATGTAAAAGTATTGCCAAAAATATATTTCTTAATAACGTTAAGAAACCAATATTTCAAAAACCATAATTTTATTAACATTAAAAATAATACCATCAATATATGGATATTTTTCTAATGTTTTTCCTATATCTCATTTCTAACGTTGAATTTAAGATATATGAAGCTAATAAATGTTAAACATTAAAAAAAATTATACAATAGAGGGCGCTGCCGCATAGTTCTACTACCGGAACGGGCCATCGCCATTTTTAGTTGCTTTTTGCTGCGAGCTCATAGGGGTCGGTAGCAGATACGCTTTGTGCAATTTTGGTTAAAATATTTACCCTTTGTAGAAACAAACATGGCAAATCAAAAGCACAATTATTAATAATGATAGTGAATACATATTTGGATACGAATATACATCAGTTATGTGGAAAAGATGGTATAGTTAAAGAAAAAACAAATATGTATCCAATGATTTAAATGAATCATCACAAAATTAGGTAAGAAAAGTAAACAAAAGTAAAAAAATTGTTTTGTATGAAATATCGCATACCTACGTTACAGTTAATCAGACAGGGAATGCCACAATTCACCGCGAATGATTAGCCGCCGGACCTTAAGCCGCGTATTCATTTGAGGCAGAATTCGCAAGCCTCGCAGCGGGACCAAACGAATGCCTCGGCATGGGACCCCATCCGATCAGAGTGCGAATTTCAAACGAACATTCAGTTGAATATTGTTTGCCTTGTATTCATTTGAGCATTAATGAGAACGAGAGCGAGGCACTTTCTACAAAATTATTGTTTACATATAATTTCAAATTTTATTTTCAGAAGCTATGGATTCAAATTTCCTTTACTGAGTGTCGAGTTCACGAAAACCTCAACGGACTCTTGCTGCTCTGCTTTTCCAAAATAGAAGAATTTTATTTACATTATTTAAGTTACCTTATCTTTGCAGATATTTGAAAAAAATATATTTTAGCTCACACTACTACTATACTATAGTAGTGTGAGCTATAGTGATCCTAATTTTTTCGAGAAAAAAAAAGTTGCTCCGATTTCAAATTTTTTTATATATCTTTGCGTTTCGGATGATTTTGAAACTTTTTTGTTGCGCCGTCTGTCTGTCTGTCTGTCTGTATGTCTGTCTGTCTGTAACGACCAATGCGCATAACTCAAAAACCGCTTGTCCGATTTTAATGAAATTTGGTACCTTGGATGGATCTTGCGTCGAGATGGTCCTATTTGAAAATAAACAAAATCCACTGAGCACAAGCCAAATGAGAGGGTGGGGGTAGATTTCAAAAATTAGAGTTTATGTGAAAATATGGCGTGTGTGATATCAGACGAAAGGTAATTGAGTCTGGAGTTAAACAAAATTAATTTTAGTTTTTAAAAAAAGGGTGGGGGGTAGATAAAAAAAATGAGAGATTAAGTGAAAATATGGCGTGTGTGTTATCAAACGAAAGGTAATTGGGTCTGGAGTTAAACAAAATATATTTTAGTTTTTTTAACAAAGGGTGGGGGTAGATTTCAAAAATTAGAGTTGTTACTTAGAACATGGCTTGTGTGGTATCAAACGATAGGTAATTGAGTTTGGAGTTGAATAAAATATATTTAAGTTTTTAGTTATATTAGCTCACCCGTACTCTACATCTATAGAACTTAGTGTGAGCTTAGGTGCCCATAGATTGGCAGAGTATTTTTTTTTTCAATGTTAGAAAAACATTTCTTTTTCACTGTTAAAAATCAATATTTTTTTAACGTTTGAAAAACACTTTAAAAAAACGTTATAAAAACATAAGATTTTTTTCTTGTCAGAAAACGGGTTATAAAGCTTCTTTTTCACTATGAATATGACGTTAGAACTAACATCCAACCTAACGTTATGTTTTTAAATTAAACATTATTTTGGCATTATCAAAATGTTTTTGTGTTTAGTGGGTTCTGTGTTAGTTTATTTTATTTTAATATTCTTAAAAGTTGTAATAAGAGGATCTTTTTCAGAAATGTTCAACTTTTATCTAGTACCTACGTGTGTGCAGTAAGCGTGTAATTGTCAAAACAATGCCAATTTTTGCCTACCCTGTTTTGATTAGCACGCCACTGTTAATTTTTAATTATTTTCCAAGTTGGTCAAAATTTGAGGATTGGCTTCAGCGGGCTTTGTTGTTATTTACATATTTATTAATTTATTATTTTGGAATTTTAATATTCATATTTTTTTATTTTTAGCGCCAATTAAAAATTATGTTGTTAAAATTGTATTTATTTTGAGGTACTTAATGTTTCTGGTTATTCATGAAAAAAAAGTTTAGTTAAAAATGGGTATCTCTCTCTATATCTATCTCTCTTTTATCCAGTGGCAGCTGCTACAGGGAGGGCAACGGGGCAGTGCCCTCCCAAAACGACAAAATTTTCTAGTTCTTTTTATAATCTGTGGTTAACAACAAGCGATTAATTGGGTGAACTTTTTTAGCGTAAATAATTACAAGCCGGCAGCACCGCGCGGGACAAGATTTTAATTTCACCCGTTTTTCAGCGGTCTATGGGTGGCTGTCCACGCGCGGGGTCGGGAGAAATGTTTGTTTTAGTTCACGTCGGCCATATTCATCGTGTTAAAACGTTATTTGCCCTTTCTACATGTTGCCGGTTCTATCCTTAGTGAAGACGTATGAGTTTGTTTTCATTAGGTCAGCCTTGCCGGTCGCGTGTTATTGTTTGTTTCTGTTATCGTGTGTTTATAAAATGGAAACGAATACCGTCGAATACATATTTAACTGTGCAAATTTAAATACGTTGACATATGAACTTCAATTACAAATAAAATCTTTAGGGCCACATAGACCGGACCTAAAAATGAAACAACATTTTAGTGCAATTAATAAAAAATTATACGATGCTAAAAACTGTATGGTTGTGAAAAACGAAATGCTTTTTTTTGCTTTATTTGTCTGTCTTATTATGAACAATTCACGAAGTGATCCTGCGCGGGTGGCAAAGCGAATAAGTGATATCAAGCACTTTAGTGAAAAGCAAAAGACACAAAGTAAGTGCTACTTATTTAAATAACCACATAGAATTTTCTATGCTAGGCAAGACTGATATTAAGTGCCAATTGAATAGCACCAATAGGCAAAACATTACCGAGCATAATGAAAATGTGGCAAAAAATAGACATATTAGACATATACCTAGTAGGTTAATAGACTAATCTCTTTGCAATAAGGCTAGTCCTTTTGTTTAATCACCCCATAATTCTGGTAACAAAACGCACGTGTATTCTTAATTCAGTTTGAAACCATAGGTTCCTAAGGTAACTGATAATGGACGCTGCAAAACTAATTATCAGTTACCTTAAGGTTAATATAATCGGTCACCACCCTTTATAATAAGGGTGATGGATCGGTGTTTAAACTGTCAATTGTTTTGAAATTTCTGACTTTGAAACATTATCGCTTATTTTATATTTAAATTCTGATTCTGATTTGGAATAGTTTTTTGAGAAAAGTTTCTGTCCCTAAATGATTTTATGTAGTGAAAAATTTATGAACAATTGGGGTGCCCTGCCGCCAAAGTTTCTGCATTGGAAGATTTTCAGTGTGACTGACCATAGAAATTAGTGATTATTTAATTTTTTCAAAAATGTTATTTTCTACAATGTATTTTGAGTTGGATTTGAGCTAAGCTTTGCAATTTGTTTTGGTAAAAATTATTATTTAAAAATAGGATTACGCCCTGTTTATAATATATTTTTTGTAAATTGAAGTTTTTACATTACCTAAGCAAAATGACTTAATAAAAGTTAAATTAATATTATTTGTAGTTTCCACAAATGAACTTTAGCTCGACTCATATTAAAGTAGTACATACTCATTTCTTTGTTACAATAAGTATATAAGCATTAATATTTTTTGAAATTAAAACAGTATTATATTATACTTTTTAATAAAAAAGTTGTTCATATGAAAATCTCACATTTTTTATGGTGGACACATAGATCTTTTAAAAAATATAAAATTCCTAACTGATTTAACTGCAAAGGCTTTGGCAATTTCAACAAAAACAGTATTGAGACAGAATCTTTGTGAGTGAATTAAAAAATATATTTTAGACACATTATTTAAACTAGAAATAGCTATATTGAGGGTATTACTAATTACCAAGTTTAAAATGTTGCAGTAGAACTGCTCATAGGATTAAGTTCAAATCAAAAGATGAAAATTATTATACTAAGCTTTATTTGTATGGTTTTCTAAACTTATTTTCTTAAAATAAAATAAAACCAATCGAAAAACTAAAAATCTAACTAAAAAACTAACTAGGCAAAAATAATTTATTCTCATTGTTCAAAAAACTCCATCTCGTGAACTGCCATCTTCAGTTATGACGAGAGGAACGACACCAATTTAGCTCATTTTCTCAGTCTTCTTGTTTTATAAATATTTTTTAACAGTAGTTTTACAAACTTTTTTAATTAGTTTTTTAAAGGCGTTGTTTTGAAGGGCATCAAAGAGTCTTCATACTTTTTGTCATTACTGTGTTTCTTGAAATTCTGCTCTATAGTTATCACGGATGGGACTGAAGATCGAAAAAAGCGTGGAATTTTTCGAATGAACAGTTTATCTTTGTCGCCAATTTTCTTGACTCTTTTTCTGAGAATATGTGAATACTTCTAAATATCTACTTTACAAAATATTTTGACTACTTGACAAAAACTTTTTGTTTTGAAAGTTTACTTTCATTGTCAATTTAAGCTTTGATAGACAGACAGGCTTGCAACTGCCAACTGCAATCTGGGGCCAACAATGATTTTCGAAGCTATTTTCTATCTTCTTTATAGCAGAAAAATAAAAAAGGATAGCAAAGGGACTTGGGGTATTGCAAGGACTATATTTAAAATTCGGTGGGATTTTTGAGGTTGCTCTACGGGGCCATGTTGAGTCTGAAACTGGTGCTAATCCGGCTAAAGGGCGAATAGACTTTATCTATAAACAAATAAACTAAAAAATACACCAAGTAGCTGCTTGTTTGTAAAATGCTACAATAAAATTGCTAAGGTAAGTTATTTTCTCTCCTTTTCCATGCAATATAAATTTCTGACCCCCCAAATTATAACGTCACCAGCCAACACACACTGGTTTAATCTCTACAATAAAGCCAATTGAAAAGAGACTGACTTAAAAATATTGAACAGAAACTGACCGAAACTGACTTGACTTCAAGAGATACCTAGAAATAAAATTTCTAAACTCAAAATTTTTAAATATAAATTGAAATGTCTTAAAGTTTGCCAAAACCTATGAAAGCACCAAGTACGGATTTATTAGGTTTCTTGTCTGATCGTACATTCATGTCTTTTTGAGTTTATAAATTTTGACGTAATAATTGTAATTTTTTATCATTTTTTTTTGTGTCTCATCAGATAAATCCTCGGATAAATCTTGTGATTATTAAACGTTGTTCTGACAAATAAACAACAAATTCACTTTCTTTTGATTAAATTCAATCGACAGCCAAGAGGAATGTCACTTCTTACTCGTATATATTTTTTCGTATTGCGTAATTTTATTAATGATATACTTCACATTTAATTCCAATATTATTGGGATAAGGTTATGCAATCTTCTTTTTATTTTTATTAATTGATTTGTGGAATACCTATCTTTACAACAAGCAAAAAAAGCAGCATCTAGTGAGCACAATTTTTAGTATTATTTTCGTATTAATAAAAATAGGCCGATTCGCCACGGTAACAATATGGTATTTGACAAATTTTAGAAAAGAGTTTAGAATGATACATAGATCCCTAATTTGCTACGCAAAATTATTAAAATAGTATATTTTATCATGACTACATTTAAAATCAAGTTTTCTAATTTACGATTTGAATTTGCCGCTAAAACGCTCATTTCTAGCATGGCGTTGCAATTACGTCACAGCGCAGTAAACTCGCGGACAGATACACGGCATTCAAGTGTTTATTTGTTTTTGGTCTGTGTTTTTATTGTTTTTATGTAAAAAAATGTCCCATAAGTGGTGTGTAGTGCCTCAGTGTTCGAATACTAGCATAAAAACACCTGAAAAACTATTTATTCATGTGCCTACAGCAGCAAAAAAACGGAATAAAGTGGCTAGAACTTGCTCGAAGAGACCCAAGGGCCTTATCTAATACATCTTCACATTACATTTGTGAAGATCACTTTGATGTGAGTATAACTTGTTTCTATTAATTTTTCTCACATTGTCTATAATATATATAATTATTTCGTAAATGTGAATGAAATTTTTGAGGATATGTTTATTACAAGGGGTGAACAACTATAATAGGCAGAAAGGTGTACAAATTTTTAGGCGGTGCTAGGCAGTTTTTAGGCAGGACTAGGAAGTACCTCTAAATGCAGGATTAGGCAGTGCACATGCAGGCTAAATGTAGAACTGAGCAGTGCATATGCAAGACTAGGCAGTGCATAGGCAGGACTAGTATGTATGTAGAATGTATTTAGAAAATTTTGTTTTAAAAAAGCAATTTTTGATTGTTTCTTAATATTTAAAATAATAATGATTGGGTATTTAATTTAATCTATTATATGTTATTAAACAAAAAAGCAAAACATATAACCTAACCTCAAAATCTAAATGAGTAAAAGTAGGCGAATAATATCGTAAAAAAACTTTCAGTTATATACAAAACAACTCATCGAATACTTACATCAACATTTTAACGTTTCTAAATTCCGCAGAACAAAAATCACTGTTGTTGGCAAAGAAGCCTGCCACCATAAAAGAATTCAGCATGGGCTTTGGAGAATCCGTTTTCCATTGAAAATGTTTTTTATAAGCAAAACACAAAATAAAGCCTAATTTAGTAGGATGATAATTCGCACAGATAACACAGAAAATAGATTCGTTCGATGCGTTTACTGTTTTGTGGCGTCACTCGCAGCTGATTGGAAGACTGCCTGTTTTGAATCACGTGGCTAATTGTTTTAATTCAATGAATTTATTTAATTAAAAGAACAATGAACTTAAAAAAAAATGAAACAAAAAAGTTTGTTTTTAGCATTTCCAAGACCTAAAATATCTAAAAATAAATACATATTTATTTTTGACTACTGTCAAACACCCTATTCGCCGCCAGCTAATTCGCCGTGAGGACAACTCGCCGCGAGAATTTTTTTTTAATTTTTTGTTTAAATATACCTCATTTTCTCTTAAATCATAGCTCCCCTGTCCTCATGTTTGGAGATTAAAATCTGTAATAAGTAATTTATAAAAAAAAAATTATCTTTTCAAATACTTTTTTAAAACGTAGTTTTTCTAAAAACTAATTTATAAAAAAAAACAAAAAGAATTGTTTTTATTTTTTATTTTACTTGTTCAAAAAACAAATTTTCAAAAACTAATATACATAATATGTTTAAAAAAACCTAAAAAATTTTTATAATTTTTTTAATTATTTTTTTTTGTTTTGGTGGTTTTGGAACATACTTCGTTACCTCACTATATTATTTCACAATTGTCAAAAATTTTGGGTTATGTCTATTATTTTTTTAAAAAAACTTATGGATTGAGTGAAAATTTATCAAATTGTGGATTAAAATTATACTTTTTCTTAAACTAATTGTGCAGATTTATTGTGCAGACCATGAAGAGTATTTAATGGCATATATAAACCACTCTTACCTTTATTAACAAATTATAAAGAAAAATACAAGCATTTACCTATGGAATGGCATGAGATGGAAATAATTTTACACGAGAAGCGCAAAACACCGCAAAATGTAAATAAACAACAAATATGGCGTCTAACCACACAGCAGCTGTTTGTCAACGTGACAAAACACACCAGTGCACACTTAAACATTTGCGCCTGCGAATTTACATTTGCCATTGTTTCCAAAGCAATCTATGAATGCTTCACTTTCCATTTTTTTTCTAACGTATTCGGCTATACCATGGACAGAAAAATTCATCAGTTTTTAGCTATGCTGAATACACGCGGCGTCCTTTCTCCCCATTTGATCCTAAATATAAATTGTTAAACATATGGCTATGCTTTTAACATCTTGATATTACTATGTTAATTCCTAAAAACTATTTTGTCCAACAATTGGTTAAACACGCTTAACGGACCCATCGAACAAAATTATTTGATGTAAATGCCACCAGGAGGCCTTAAATAAAAATATGTATGGAAATTTTTTAAAGATGTTACATTGTAATAGGTTGTGGGTAAATCTTTTTAGACAGACGACTAGTCATTTATACTTTGGAATGGATATTTATTTCTTGTAAGATTAAGCATCATAAGTTTTTTTTTCGTGAAATGCGCCGTGTTTATTGTAATTGTAACTTTTGCACGCACTTCAGACTACTACTATGTCGGTTTAGAACGTTTTTCTACGTTGTCTGACGCCTATTCTCCACCTCCTTCGATCCTGACAGTCATCTTCCGTCAGGTTTTTTTGACTCATTGATCTTTGGATTGACTGTTGCCATTCCAGTTTAGGACGCCCTCTTTTTCTGCGCCCTATTGGTTGCCATTCTAGGACCTGCTTTGCTAATCTTTCGTCGCTCATCCGTTGTACATGGCCGTACCATATAAGTTGCCTTTTAGTGATGTCATCCGTTATGCTTCCCTCGATTCCCATTCTTTCTTTTATGATCTCATTTCTTATATGATCTGTTCTCGATATTCTCATTGATCTTCTTATTGCATCCATTTCGACAATTTCCATTTTTGGTTTGTATTTTTCTGTTACGCGACAAATCTCTATTCCATACAACAGCGTGCTGTTCACCATTGTTTCATATATGTTAAATTTTACATTCTTCTTTATCTTTCTGCTCCATAAAATACTGTTAAGACAACCAATAACCTTTTTTGCTTTTACTATTCTGTTTTCCAGTTCTTTACAGTCTGTTTCTGTCTTATCAAATGTGACACCCAAGTATACATACTCATTGCATGGAGATATTGTTTGTCCATTCTCTAGTTCTAATTCACTTGATTCGTTTCCAATACATAAGTACTGTGTTTTGTCCACGTTCACTGTTAACAACCCCTTTTGGTATTCTTCCGTTAACTTTCTCATCATATACTCCATGTCTTCTTTATCATTAGCTACAATTACTTGGTCGTCAGCAAACTGTGGTGTGTATATGGTAAATCGGTCGTTAAGTTGTATTCTCATGCCGTGTACTTTGCGTTTCCACTTTTTTAGAGCTACTGCGATATATATTTTAAAAAGAGTTGAAGAGATACAACATCCCTGTCTTAAGCCTTTCGTTACCAGGAATTCTTTTGAAAGTCGATGTCCAATTTTAATTTTAGATTTTGACCCTTTATATAGTTCTTTTATCGCTTTTATGTATGTATGAATAATATTAGTCTGCTCTAGCACTGTCCATAATTTTCCTACTGGAACGGTATCATATGCTTTTTGTAGGTCCACAAAGGTGACATGAGTTTTTATATTTCTGGCGCTCCTTTTCTTAATTACTTGTTTAAGACAAAAACATTATCACTATAAGATCTGCCTGCACGAAACCCACTTTGCTCTTCTTCTTCTTGTTCATGAAAATCATTCTCTATTAGATCTCTAAGAATCCTACCGTACAATCTACAAAGTACTGGTTACTGAAATTCCTCTGTAATTGTTGCAATCCAGTTTGTTTCCTTTTTTATGTATTGAGGATATGAATGCAATTTTCCAATCATCAGGTACTGGATGTCCGTTTATGCATTGATTGATAATATATGTGAGATTTTCGACTAGCTTTTCTGATCCATATTTGAGCATTTCAGCATATATTCCCCCAGGTCCGCTAGCTTTTCCGGATTTAAGCTTTTTATACTAATACACGCACTTCATTACCTGACTTTATTAATGCGACGTTCAACGATAGATGTGAAGTCACGTGATATTTAGAAGTCGAATTTTTACCTTTTGCAGACAAAATTTTTATTTGCATTCAGTGCCGGTTTATCCCAAAAGCACTTGCCTAGGGCCCGCAGCTTCAAGGGGGGCTGCAGGGCACTGGTCCATAAACTCAGTTTAACTTTAAATTTATTGTGATGGAAAAAATGCAAGACTAAAATTGAAAAAATTAAGAGTTTTTATTTTTGGGTTTTTTTTTGGAAAACTTGTATTCAAACCTAGGTATTTAATAGAACTGACTAAATTATGGTGCCAAAGTTTTATCTATGCATTTTTGCATAGGCAATCATGAAAAAAGTGACAGAGTTAGGAGGCAAATGTTCTTATGTAAATCTGAATTTATTCTAGTACATGGACAAAAATTTATTTAAAAAAAATAGTTATCAGAAAAGGTTCAAATTTGCTAGAATTAATGTATACAAAAAATCATTAAAATCGAAAGGATGGTCAGCCAAATCTAATTTTTACCTTCCTAGCCCGCGCAGCAATGGCTGAAGAAGGTATTGTATCCGACGAAAAAATTCTGTTTGTTACAAATCTCCGTTCCTATTTTTATATTATAGTGTTTGGCTATTCGTCTTATGTTTTCTGAAATCTCGTGAACATATGGAATATTAATAACACCCAACGGATTATTATTTTGAGAATTTGCTACATTTGGTTGTTGTTACATTTGTTTTTTAATGTTTTTAATTTTTGTGGCTAATTCTTTATTATTACTACAAACATTTACGACTCTTAAAAACAAACTTCTTATAACTCCTTGTTTTGTAGCAACAGAATCATTTGACCTAAAATTTAGGTACTTTCCCGTGTGTGTAGGTTTCCTATATACAGTGGTTTGAATGTTTCTCTCTAATCGTTTGACAAGGACATCCAAGAAAAGGTAATGCCGAATCTTTTTTAATTTCTACGGTGCATTGAGTGTTGGTGTAGAAAATTCTGTACATCATCATTTTCCGGCCAAATAATAAATGTGTCATCCATGTATCGTGGTCATAGTTTTGGTTTGAGTCTTGCTTTGTTGATGTCCTCGAACCACTCAATGTAGATGTTTGCTACAACTGGCGAAAGACACGAACTGATTGAAAGTCCATCATTTTGCGCGTCAAACTTATCTTTCACTTAAAAGTAAGAGTTACGGAGACAGAGTTCCAACAAATCCATCACCCCTCCACCGATAGCGTTGTTCTCTCGTGAAGTGTATTATTAGTTTATAATCTGATTTTAATGATACGGAGTGAATCATTTATTGGCACGTTGGTGTTGTTTCTACCTCGGTTTCTACCCTTTTAGCTTATTGCATACTAACTTGTTAGTTAAAGTAGACATTTTTAACTGCAATACTGCAATAACAAGTACCATTTAAAAGAGTTATCTTAATGAAAATCAGTTGTTTGTAAGTCAAAACAGTCAACAGGGACAAACCGTTTAGCATTTACACTTGCTTTTAACAGCATCATTGATATCTGCTTCCTACGCACTAATTAAGTGGTAGCCGGCTATTTTTGCTACTTTTTCGAATATATTAATTTTTAAGAACCTTGTGTAGATTTAAATGTTATCGAGAAGAAAAAATACTGTCGATTCAGACGAGTCTTTATTATAGGTATAGAAGAATTAATAGAACTCGTCGAACATGAGAGGAGTATAAACTCAGTACGAAAAAGGTGCGTAAAATCAAATAATTACATTTTGCTTTAGTGTTGAAGAAAATGGGAAGAAATTGGTACTTGCCATTCTTATTTTGATTGAGCAAGGCCAACTTTGATAGCCCCTAACACAGTAGAATTTTTGACAGTACAGCATGTCCCATTTTCGATGGGATTAAATGGGAAACTCGGTTGTTATTAAAGATATCGATTTTCTGATTGCATCTTACCGTGCTCTTTTTTGAGCCCTTAAAAATGGTGCAATCAGATTTTTGTTATGCTGCGTGGATTCGCTAATACAGGGAGTTTTTGAAAAAATTGCATTTTTAATAATCCCTTATATCTCGCTTATTTTGCACGATATTTTTATTCTGTAAAATCCTTTTTAAGGCAACTTTTTTCGAAGAAAATAATGACGATGTCAATTTTTTAACATATTGTTTAATTTTTGGGATATGGTATTTATCATAAAAAAAATAAAAATTAAATACGGACCTGGATTTTTTTATTACTATTTTGATTTTTAAGGTTTTAAAAAAATATTTAATATTTAAAAAAAAAATTAGTCCGAACCTGAAAGTTTCCAACGTAAATATTTACTAAAAATTGCAAGATACACTAGTTGAACGATTTTTAGTTTATCTGTTTTGAAACGTTAATTAAAAAATTTATAAATAAAAAAAAGACGTTAAAAAGTTACAAAATTTATATTATAGTAATTATTTGATGGTAGCACAGCAACTTATGAATTTGCTTGAACATGGAAAAACAAAAGCGTGGAATTAACATTTGCCATTTTACTTGTCATTTTTGTGAATGACTCATTCAAAATTATTCTAGAATGGTTCGAAATTGACCATATCCAGATTTTGAAAAAAAATTGATATGTTTGACTGTTTTATTCAACTCACAAAATCCCAATATCTAAACGGTAAAAATATTTTTATGCAAAATACGTTAAAAATATTTACTCAAAAATGCTAAGAATGTATTACAACATAATGGCAATCAGTTTGAAAATTTATATCATTAAGGTAAATAAAATTTTTTGTAATTCGTTATTTTTTTTGTATTTGTCGTGTCAAATAAATCTTTAAATTAACGTAAAACCATTTTAATTTGCTAAGTATCAAAACAGTTAAACTAAAAATCGTTCAACTAGCAATTTTTAATTTATATTTATGTTGGCAATTTCCAGGTTGGACTAAATTCTTTTTAAAAATATTAAATATTTTTTTAACCTTAAAACAAAATATTATTACATTTGTATTATTTTATAATAATAATAGAATTAAACCAATCAAGATAGTAATAAAAAAATCCAGATCCGTATTTAATTTTTTTATGATAAATACCATATCTCAAAAACTAAACAATATTTAAAAAAAGTGACAACGTCATAATTTTTTTTTTAAAGTTGCCATAAAAAGATTTTTACAGAATAAAAATATCTTGCAAAATAAACGAGATATAAGGAATTATTAAAAATGCAATTTATTAAAAAACTCCCTGTAGTAACGAAACTACGGGGTATAGCAAAAATCTGATTACAGCATTTTTAAGGGCTCAAAAAAACAGCACAGTAAGGTGCAATCAGAAAATCGATATCTTTAATAATAACCGAGTTTCCCATTTAATCCCATGGAAAATGGGACACGCTGTACATCGGTATTTACTGCCTATTTACCACGAAGAACCCTAGGTGTGGCGGATTGTTTCATTATTTTTTTTACTTCCATGGTCAATGATTTACAAACTTTTTTTTTGCTTTTTTATACTAGAACTTTCCATCGAATCAGTAATATTCGCCCAGTTTCGCAAAGTTCGAGCAAATTTAAAGCATTTTTAAACAATCACAAACAACCAAGTACCTAGCCAGGAATCGAACCCGGACCGCCGGCCGGCGCCGCACCGGTGTGTGAAACAAATTTGCTACGACGACAACTTTACAAAGCTTAGAGAATTTATTTTGAATATTTTTTTTTTGCTTAATTTAAAGAAATTGAAGAAGATATGAAATACAAAACCGGGTTTTGTATTCTTCTTTAACAAATGTATTTAAAGATCTGAAACCAAAAACTAAACCCTATCCGTTTTATCACCACCCCGCGGAGATTGAAGGCTTGGGTGATAGCATTTTTCTGTATACAGAAAAAAAAATATTTATCGAGTCTAGAAAACGTTTTTTCTCGAAAATATTATCTTCACTTAAAACTTCCTTTAAGTGAACTCTACTAAAGTCTTTATTGTTTCAGATTTATGTTTCGTGTCTAACGAGAGTCAGCTAAAACAAGATAAACAAAGAAATGTAACTACGTCCGAACCAATTTTCAGTGCTTATTATATAGTTTCAAACTGGAATCATAAAAATATATTGATAGGGATCACATAACCACTTTCAGGTTCACTCATGTACTCTGAAACTGACTATTCCACCTCTATCATTACTGATAAAATACCCTTAAAGGTTTTTGAAAGATACGTTACATTTTATGGGTGTTTTATGAGTTATGTAGTTTGAGGTATTGGTTAAAAATGATAGAGGTGGAATAGTCAGTTTCAGAGTGAACCTGAAAGTGAATACCTGATGCCTTTCAATATAATTTTATGATTCCAGTTTGAATCTATACATATAATAAGTACTAAAAATTGCTTTGGATGTAGCTACACTTTTTTGTTTACCTTGTTTCAGCTGTTTATGAGTCTCTTTAGACTCGAAACATGTCCTAAATAAAACCCGAAACCATAAACTTTAGTTGTAAAACTTTGTTTCGAAAGGAGAATCAAAATGTCTTCATGCAAGAAAGTTTTTTTCCTAAAATTAGTCTATATAATTTTCTTAAAACGAACTGAAAAAGGTGGTTTTTCTTTAGTGAATGCAATACTCCAAGTCAGACTATATCAAATGAAATGCAAAACTACGTTTTTGTAATAAAATTTCTCAATAAAAGAAAACATTAACTAATGAAGAATCAAGAATCAAAATTTCTTCATGTAAAAATGTTTTTCTAAAAATAAACTTGTACGATTTTCTTGGAATAAAACAAATGTATTTTATAATGAAAGATGGTTTGTCTTCTTCTTTTGAAGCGGATGTTGCTTTTTTAAGGAAGAAAATTAAAGAAAGAAAAATAAGAAAAAAGTTTTCTGTCTTCGGCCGGGACTCGAACCCGGAATCTCTTAGTCTGTACGCAAACGCTCTTTACATTAAGCCACCGTAGACCAAACATAAATTTTCGGAAAACTTTTATCTATGCATGTGTGTAGTGTCTCAATACAAGAACGAGAAATTCTCAGGGTATTAAGTCGACCAAGCCATCCAACTGATCTCGATAATTCTTCTTTCCCACTGTCGAAGTTATGAATGAAATCAGTTTTTGTTTTAAATCGTTGTAACTTGCTTTGATTTGATGTCATTTTTTTTACTGTGTAGACAGTGGTGATAGCCATTAAAATTCTTGTCTCTGCCTCTCGGCTAATTTACAGTTTTATGTTTTGGGGTGTCGAAAGCCATTGAAACAAGACAGTGCACTTAAAGTCGTTATCGAGACATTATCGCGCCGATAAAACGGCCAGTGGTCAAAAATAAAAAGGACAAATGTACTTGACACTAGACTAGAGTTATATGCCGTTCCATCGTTAGAAGGCCCTTAAACATATACGGGGTATAACACAACTAACATAATAACAAAGCATAATAGTATTAGTCAAGGCCAACCAAAAAATACACGACTTACGAATTTCAGTAAAGTATTCTAAGACAACATACCGATATTCCAACCAGTAGCGTGTCGTGGATAAAAGGGCGGGGGGGCGGCGAAGACCTTAAGGGGCGCAAATATAGGTATGGGAGTCAAATAAATTATAGTCTAAATTATACGCATTTGTAATGACGTCACCAGGTGAGAAAAAAACGTATGGCGTAGATATTTTTGCCAATCAATGTATTTTGATTGACAGTGACGGATACTCCACATAACCAATTACCAACCTATTTAAATCATAGACACTACTTTTTTTTTAAAGTTTATTGTCACCGCTGTTTATAATATACTAAACAAAGATAAACAAAAATGACGTCATTACAAATGGGTATAATTTGAACTATACAAACCTTTTTTTTTTTTAATAATAACACTATTAATTCTATTTTTTTCTCGAAGGACGCCAGGGCCGCCAAGCGCTGAGGGGCGGGGGGGGGGGGGGGGTGGCGTTCGCGAAAAAACCACACCCTGGCTTAAGATTCGGAAAAACGTCATTTAGCGAATTTTAGGGTAGGGAATCCCATAAGACCAAAATGGCCAAACTTTGAAAATTCATATTTTAAAAACTATACAGTTTATCAACAAAAGCACCGAGTTGCAGTATGGTAGGGCCATAGAGATGCGAAAAAACCACACCCTGGGTTAAGATTCGGAAAAACGTCATTTAGCGAATTTTAGGCTAGGGAATCCAATAGGACCAAAATGGCCAAATTTTGAAAATTCATATTTTAAAAACTATACAGTTTATCAACAAAAGCACCGAGTTGCAGTATGGTAGGGCCATAGAGATGCGAAAAAACCACACCCTGGGTTAAGATTAGGAAAAACGTCATTTAGCGAATTTTAGTGTAGGGAATCCCATAAGACCAAAATGGCCAAAACTTTGAAAATTCATATTTTAAAAACTATACAGTTTATCAACAAAAGCACCGAGTTGCAGTATGGTAGAGCCATAGAGATGCGAAAAAATCACACCCTGGGTTAAGATTAGGAAAAACGTCATTTAGCGAATTTTAGGGTAGGGAATCCCATAAGACCAAAATGGCCAAACTTTGAAAATTCATATTTTAAAAACTATATAGTTTATCAACAAAAGCACCGAGTTGCACTATGGTGGGGCCATGGAGATCCGAAAAAACCACACCCTGGGTTAAGATTCAGAAAAACGTTATTTAGCGAATTTTAGGGTAGCGAATCCCATAAGACCAAAATGGCCAAACTGAAAATTCATATTTTAAAAGTCATACAGTTTGTCAACAAAAGCACCGAGTTGCAGTATGGTGGGGGCAATAGAGATGCGAAAAAACCACACCCTGGGTTAAGATTCGGAAAAACGTTATTTAGCGAATTTTAGGGTAGGGAATCCCATAAGACCAAAATGGTCAAAACTTTGAAAATTCATATTTTAAAAACTATACAGTTTATCAACAAAAGCACCGAGTTGCAGTATGGTAGAGCCATAGAGATGCGAAAAAAACCACACCCTGGGTTAAGATTAGGAAAAACGTCATTTAGCGAATTTTAGGGTAGGGAATCCCATAAGACCAAAATGGCCAAACTTTGAAAATTTAAATTTTAAAAACTATACAGTTTATCAACAAAAGCACCGAGTTGCAGTATGGTGGGGCCATAGTGATGCGAAAAAAACACACCCTGGGTTAAGATTCGGAAAAACGTTATTTAGCGAATTTTAGGGTTGGAAATCCCATAAGACCAAAATGGCCAAACTTTGAAAATTCATATTGTAAAAACTAGTTTATCAAAAAAAGCACCGAGCATGGGCGTAGTCAGGGTCTCGCTTAGGGTGAAACAAAAAAGCAAAAAAATTTACAAATATTGATTTCCCCTTTAATTCTCATATTACTAAATGAGCTAAAGCCAGGATGGGGCAAGTGACAAGCCAGGGTGGGGCAAGTGCCCCACCCTGCCCCACCTTGACTACGTCCATGCGTGATTGTGCTATGTGGGCGGTTACAGCTTGCTGATTGTTTTTAAAATAGGTGTAAAATAGTGAAGTCCGCATAGCATAGCGGTTCAATAAATATTTAATTTTTTCTGGAAATAAACCCATTTTTGAGAATCCTTTTATTTGATCCTTATAAAATATATTTTTTTAAATGTACAGAAATCCTAAATTTTTTTAAGTCTCTTCATTAGCTCACACAAAAATTAAATTTAAAGCCGAAGCGAAGCGAAGGTGTTCGTTTCTGCGTGGAAAGTAATTCATCGACTCAACACATCTATTTGTTATATTCGGTAAAATTTTGAAACTTTATATACTTGTATACATGTGCTTAAAAATCTCTTGGGGGGGGGGGGAGGCGAAGCCTCATGATGTCGAATTTTAAACTGTTTTTTGTGTTTTTTTTCTGAAATATATCGAAAATATGTAAAAAAATCTAAGGCTTGGGGGGGAGACCGCCACTCCCCCCTCCCTGGGTGCGCCCATGGCTGTACTATGAAATAACAAAGAATTGTAAAGTTGTGTAGGTAAAGGTTGTAATAAACTTTCTTTGCCAAACAAAAGTACCCAAGTACTTTTCAAAATAAGAAATTTAAAGAAAAACAAGGCAAGAAGAAGAAGGAAGTTAAGATTATTTATGAGAATATATTGTTTTAATTACAGAGTACCACACACGACTAAATTGAATATGCATGTCGCGTTGTTTAATTTTCGACACTAATAGCCTCAAACGGGTAAATTTGAACAGACGCTTTCCGCCTAAGACGTGATGCCTGATAATTTACATACATATTGCGAAAATCGGAACTTTTCTTCTGTACCGAGAAGAAATTGTTGCAAATGTGTTTGAGCTGCAAGTGCAAGACAGATAAAAAACCTAAATATGGATCATATATATCATAAGCCTTAGATTTTTTTACATATTATCTACATATTTCATGATAAAACACAAAAAATAGCTTAAAATTTGACATCATGAGGCTTCTCCCCCCCCCAAGAGGCCTTGGGCCCCCTCAAGACACATTTCTGGGTGCGCCACTGGAAAAAGTATTTATTATTACATTTTTACAAAAAAAAAGAAAAGTATGTATATTAAATTAAAAATATTAATATAAATAATAATATTTCATTTAGAAAAATATTCCTTTTCAATTCACAATCTTCAAACTGATTGTTTTTGCACACAGCAACCGCACAGATTCTTCCAGGCATAGTGAACTAAAAAAATTACATGGAAATTATTTATTAAAAAAATATTTTAGGTAATAATTAGAGAATAATTAATAATAATAATAATAACAATTAAATATTAACAGTGGCGTATATAGAAAAAAGTTTCGGGGTGGGCCCGAGGCCGTTTTGGGGGGGGGGCCGAGACCCCATGAGGGCGTATTTTAGGCTATTTTATGTTTGTCTTCATGAAATATGTCGAAAATGTCTAAAAAATCTTAGCTTCGGGGGGAGGGGGGGCGGGCCCCCCAGCCCCCCCCCTATATACGCCAGTGAATATTAATTAGATGTTATTAAACAAGAAGCCCATTTGCTTAGAAAATCGTGGCAATTTTTTTACCCTGTAAACAAACGTTCTTCTCTGTCCTGAATCGAATTTTTACACACTGTTAACAAACCAAACGTGAAAATGTTTATTTATAGGTCTTTTCTTAGTAGCACTGCACTGAAACAATTGAAAAAACACAAACTATTCAGCGAAATATCAACAAAACTCTCTTGAAAATACGAATAACATCATATGGATTAATAAATTATTAAAAATATATCGTGGGTAGTTACATAATTTGTATTATTTATGCAACATTTAACGTTTATAATAACGACATTTTGTGATAAGGTTAAAAAAAAATTAAACTTCTAATTTTTAAAAAATTTTTAAAATATTTAAATTTTTAGAATTTAAAAATTATTAAATTTTAAAATTTTACTTAAAACGTATACAGGCTGGTTTTTAGTTGCTTGTTTAAAAGAGCGCGTACCATAATGATGTGTAGAAATAAAATTTCGGACTTCCATTGTCTTTATTTATTTTAAAACACGACGTTTCGGTTAGTAAGTATCTCTAACCGTTATCAGTTTACACTTGATAACGGTTAGGGATACTTACTAACCGAAACGTCGTGTTTTAAAATAAATAAAGACCATGGAAGTCCGAAATTTTATTTCTACCTAATCATTGTCTACCAGTTTCAAATAATGATGTGTTTTCAAAATAGCGCGTATCAAAACAGCGCGTATCAAAATTGTGCGTGTTCAAAATAAAGCGTATCAAAATAACGCGGTTCAAAATAGCACATATTCAAAATCGCGCGTGTTCAAAACAGCACGTATCAAAATAGCGCGCATTAAAATAGCGCGTCCAATTATAGGGTGTGTTTAAATTAGCTTAGCGACCAAGGGGTCTCTTTCTAACCTATTTTTTCAAAAAACAATCTTTCCTGACTTCTTTCCCGGGATCCTAAAGCGTGAAAAACCAAACCGAACCGGACCGAACTGAACCGAACCATACCGAACATTTTTTCGAACCTTTGTCAAGGGAGCACAAACGCGTCCTAACCTGTGACTCAGCGGCGTAGCGTGGGGGGGCGCGGGGGGTTCGTCGCCCCCCCCCCCCCGCCCCGAGGGTAGTGGCGCCCCATAGGTGGCCGAAGCGCCCTCAGCTTTATTAAGTCGGGCCGGTAATGGCCAATTGAGTGGGTGCCAAAGGAAACTGACGACTTGAGGACCTTTTTGTTTTTTTTTTTGGTCGCAAGATTTGTGAGAGGCGCCTTTGTGACGTGTCGGCCGCCCCCTCAACACATGATGACTTTTTTTTTTTTGGTCGCAAGATTTGTGAGAGAGGCGCCTTTTTGACCTTTTTGTTTGTTTTTGCCACAAGATTTTTCATTAGTTTTCAGAAGCGCCCTTTTTAGCTGTCGCCCCCCCCCCCGCCCTTTCGGGCACGCTACGCCGCTGCTGTGACTTGGGGAAATTTTTTTTTGGTTGAAAAAGGTCAGGGAGTAGATGGACCGGTTAGGACAAATGTTTCGGTTCGGTTCAGTTCTAGGATCCCGGGAGAGCAGTCAGAGAAGTTTTCGTTTGTATTTAAAAAAGTATATGAGTTGTGTTAAGTTTGGCAAGGCATCGGTTTATTTAACGGTTAGGTAATTATACCTTACTTTGACCTAGAGACCCTGTATGTATGACATATTTTAAAGAAAAAGAGACGCAACAAACTCTTCGAAGGCAAATTTATTAGAGAATATCGGTCCTCTATAACTCTAGCGATGTTTAGAGAGAGATGCACCTTCGGTCCTTGTTAATTAATACGCGTCGGTAAAGTCCTTGTCATACGCAGTTACACTTTTGTCACTTTGACATAAAATAAACATATTTCCCATTGACTTCTATACCCTACGGGTAGACCCGGCACGGGCCTAAATTGCCATTATATCAAGCTTTTATCGCAATTGACCAAATACAAGTAAGAATTTAATGAGCAAGACAGGGATGAAAATAGAATTTCGGTTTGGTAAGTCCGGACACATGCAACATCGCAAAAATATTCTATTTGCTTGTCTTGGATAAAAAAGGGCAGTGGCGGCGCAAAATAAAAATTGTGAATTCTACTAGCATTTTTTTATCAACAATTTTCTGTTTGAATAATAAATAATTCATGAATACTTGTGTATACTGTGTTTACAAAATTCTCTTCAGTAAAAAAAAGAGTAAAAAGAATTTGTTAGCATGCTAAGTGCAGTGGATGTATTAAAATTATTGTTTTCATCTTTACAAATGTTGTACTTTCCAGGTAAAATATTTTCTTTCTTTGAACAAGGGTCTTCTTCAACTCTTCTCTTCTTGGGTGGACTACAAGTTATGCTCGAGTCAGATGAAATTTCGGAACTAAAAATTTCAATTCCGAATGGGACAACTGGGCGCCAGGCCAACTCGGCGCCGCCAACAGGGCGCCACGCCGGGCCTAATGGGCGCCGGGCCAACTCAGCGCCGGACTATTTTTTTTTTCGATAAAATGTGCAGATAAAAAACAAAATAAATATGTTATTTAGACAAAAATTTCAACATCTATTAAGTTGAGTGTTGAAATTTGGTAGGTGTGGTAACCTGGTAAAAATACCATTTACGTTTTTTATTTCAAGAATGGCGGATCGAAAATGGTGGATTTCTTTATTTTTAAACCGATTTGTCTCAAACTTGAAAGTTTGCAGTGTTTGAGATAACTTAATACAGTTTTATCCTCTAACTAAAAAAAATTAAAATGGCGGATCCACATATAGAACTTGGTAGTGTTTCAACTCGTTGAATATGATTTTTGACTCAAACTCAAAATGGCGGATTTCTTTATTTTTAAACCGATTTGTCTCAAACGTGAAGGTTTGCAGTGCTTGAAAGCACTTAATTTTAAATGACGGATGGAAAATGGCGGATTTTTTTATTTATGCACCGATATGTATCAAATCAATGGTGGACTTTGCTGATTATCATTTTTGACTTAAACTCATAAAAAAATCAAAATGGGGATTCCAACATGACAGACTTTTTTATTTACTAACCGATTTGTCTTAAGCTTAAAGTATTACATTTCTTTCTTTAAACTTGAGTCATATTTTGTATTAAGCTATAAAAGGCTGCTATTTGCAAGTGTGAGTCACAAATTGTATTAAGTGACCTTAAGCACTGCAAACTTTCAAGTTTGAGATATTTGAGACAAATCCGTTGAAAAATAAAGAAATCCACCACTTTGGATCCGCCATTTTAATTTTTTTAAGTTTGAGTATAAAAGTGTATTAAGTGATCTCAAGCACTGCAAACTTTCAAGTTTGAGACAAATCCGTTTAAAAATAAAGAAATCCGCCATTTTGGATTTGCCATTCTTGTAATCAAAAACGTAAATTTTATGTTATCAGGTTACCAGAACTCTAGAACTACCAAAACTTCAACACTCGACTTAATGGATTTAACTCTAACAAAACCAAATTTCAAGAATATTACGTAAAGGATTTTTTAAAGATGTTTTTGCATAAATAATAATATATCTATTTTATTTTTCTTCTGCACATTTTATCAAGAAAAAATATTTTAGTCCGGCGCCCAGTTGGCCCGGCGTCCAGTTGGCTCGCCGTTCAGTTGGCTTGCCGCCCAGTTGGCCCGCCTCCCAGTTGGTGGCGCCGAGTTGGCGGCGCCCAGTTGTCCTAGACTGCAACACATTTCAGGACAAATTATTATTAAAAAATAATCTTAGAAGTGCGCGGAAGTGACAATTTCTGAATCAAAATGTGTGAGGGTTAAATCGCACGCTCGCAGAAAAAACTATCTATCGTGACGCTACTGAACTTTCTCGCCGTCAAGACGACTTACCCATAAAATGTTGTTTTTTTATCGATTTTTTTTCTTCTTTTGCACAAAAAACAATTTCGGACCATGTTTGAACTCAAATAGTTACTTCTAAACTTGTTTTTAAACGTTTTTAAGATTTTTTTTTGTAATATTCCCGCACAAAATTCAAAAAAAATCATTTCCGTACTTAGACAACATTGTCTATCAGTTTTCCCTGTATAAACCGACTAGCAGGTTGAATCACTCAAAATACGGCAGGTGCATTAAAAGTAGCCAGCTGCTTTTCTGTCGCACTTATGCCGTCAGTGTGAAAGAGATAAAAGTACCCATATATTTTCTAGGGTATTATTAGCATGCAAAATCAGCCGATCTTTGTCCGTTTCACAGGTTCAATAATGTCTATCTCTGTTTTTACTGTAAAAGAAATACTCTGGAAACCAAATTGGATAGGGTCAATAAAGAATGCCTTGTCTTTCCGTCTCTAACGCCCTTTCAGGGCGTTATACAACTCAATGATATTTCCTAACACGAAATATATTAAAAATGTCATGTTGGTATAAAATTAAAGGTAAAACTGACAAAAAGAAACGCACAGATAAAAACAACTCAAAGACATGTCATTTTTCGGATTTTTTTTTGTTTCTGTCAGTATGCATATGATAAATAAAGAGGTTGGAAATGTCACAAAACTGTAACTGCCTATGGCAAGGACTACTCATATATAAAAATAAACTATTTTTTACAAAACCTATACAGGGGGTGCGGACAAACCTGTTTGTTTATATGTTGCACTCACCGCTGACAATTTAAATTATTTTAGTGAAACGCCAATGAACTTGGCAAGAAAATAACACAACCAAAAAATGTTAATTTCAGTGACTTTGATGGGTTTGTCGCAGTGTTGCCAGACTTTTTTGACGATTTTCCTTTAACTAAGTGACAAAAACCCTTCATATCCTTTAAAACTGTAACGGGTGAGTGGTCGACCCCACACTAAAAAAAAGTTATATCGTGAAAATTTTTTTTATAATAAAAATGGAAGAAAATACCATACAAATAACAGATTTATAATTTAAATCATAATGTATAAAATCCAAAATTGAACATAAAGTATTTAAATTTACCTATGTAAATTAAGTTTGGTAAAATTATTGAAATACAGTGTACTCCGGTTCTAACGCACCCTCAAGGGACCAGAAAATGTGTACTTTATAAGCGGACGTACGTTACAAAAAAAAAACACAATTAAAAAGTTATGTTAGAACGTACATTTTTTATTTGTAATAAAATGGTTGTTTTGGACAAGTTATTTTGCCTACCAACTTTCGCTTTACTGATGCCTCTTTCAATACTTTAAATAATCTCTGTCTTTTCTTTACAGTTATAGATTTGCGCCGGCAATTCTCCATTTTAACCACAAATACACAAAATCGTACTACACTACTTTTCCACATAAGAATAAAAAAAAAACTCACGGCCTGCCCCCTGCAACTCGCGTTCCAATGAGAAAACCGCGGAATCGATTACTGAAAAACCCCAAATTTTTCGTACACTTGTACGTTACAACCGGAATATTATAACGGAACTAGTCATAATATGGTACGTTATAACCAAAGTAGAAGGTAAAAAAGGTACGTAATATCCGGTGACAAAAGAAGAGTATTTTGGCCGGACCAATGAAATATGTACGTAATAACCCAAAGTACGTTATAACCTAAGTATGTTATAACCCAGGTACGTTATAATTGGAGTACACTGTATTTGCAAAATATATAACTTTGCCTCAAAATCGTTCAAATTCGGATAATAACCTTCAACCCTTCAATAGTCAAAATTTCTGTGCAAAATCCTTCATATTAAAGAAAAACCTTCCAGTCTGGCAACACTGGTTTTTCGCAAATCTCTTGTAAAAGTATGTCATACATACAGGGTCTCTAACTTGACCTTGCCTAAGCAGATCTGATACGCGTCATTTTAAAGCCTCTGTTACCTTTAAACAAAAACACCCAGTATACGTTAGATAAGCTTGGCGCAGTAGTCATAGAGAGAATATCTAATTAGATTTATATCATTAAATAAAAGTAATTCCTGCATTTAATGATTTAAAGCTTAAATCCCACATAAAAACAACATTAGAATAAAGTTTATGACGATCGTTTAAATTTTGTGGCCACTTTAAAAGTTGTTGCAACTTATTGAGGCGGTAACGCTAAAAGCTTTGTGAATGCCACGAAGTAGTAAGTTTTATAACAAATCAAATTGATCTGAACTGATTTTATGCCATAAAAATTTGCTTTCGTGTTTATTACTCAGAACTAATTTTAAATGTTTGATTTTAAATCCCATAGTTTCAGCGGCGTCGCGTGTCTGACAAGGCGGGGGGGGGGGGGACAGCTCAAAAGGGCGCCCTCACAAAAATATTGCGACCAAAAAACAAAAAAAAAAAAGGTCATCATGTCTTTAGTTTCCTTTACCGGCCCTGCTCCTTTATAAAGCTTAGGGCGCTTCAGGCACCCATAGGGCGCCAGTACCCTTGGGGCGCGGGGGGGGGAGGCGACGAACCCCCCGCGCCTTCCCCACGCTACGCCACTGCATAGTTTCATATGATTTACAAAAAATAAATAAAAATCGACATTCGACAGTTAGCCTTTCCTTACTCTAAGGTTAGCCCTCAATCTCAGGCTACTCAGCTTTTAGCTTAGTCTGGCAGGCATTTCTAAAAGTTTTTTTTAAAATCGTACACGGACGAATATATCCCAAACTGGAACAAGATATTAGTGATAAACAATTTCAAGTCGTGACGTAAATTGTGATGTTTTTGTCTGATTCATTGACTTTAAAAAGGCTTTTAATCTTGTTAATCATCAAAAACTAATAGAAATATTAAACGATTATTAACTGAATGATAAAGATTTACATATTATTTCCAACAATTACTGGAAGCTGGAATCATTTGTTCGAGTGGAAGTAATGGAATAACAAAGAAAAAAAACCCGCCAGGGTGTTTGGCAGGGCCAGGGATGTGTATTATCTCCTCTGCTTTTTAAAATTTATTTAGAAAAGCTCTTTTAGGAAGCTCTTGAAGACATAACATATGGTATTTCCCTAAATGGTGTACTTATCAGCAACTTAAGATATACGAATATAGCTGAAGGTCTTCAACAACTAATAGGGAAAGTAGATGAGGTGTGAAAAGTATAACATGCAACTAAATACAAACAAAACAAAGGTAATGATAATAAGCAAAAAAGTTGTTCAAAACGTACAGCTTCATGATAGAGGTGCCCCAATTGAGACAGTGTCAAGCACTAACTATCTAGGAGCACCAATGAATAATAATAAATAAATAAATAAAAGTACAAATCGAGAAAGCCAAATCGTAGTTTAATCGTATGAAAACTCTTTTGTGTAATATAAAACTTCATCTAAATGTTAGAACTCGTTTCTTTAAATGTTATGTATTCTCTATATTGATGTATGGCGTGGAATCATGGACATTGATGGAAAGAGCTTGTAGAAAACATAAGGTGTTTGAAATGTGGTGCTATACAGGCATGCTAAGATTATCATGGACTGATCACGTAACCAATGAACGCATGCATAAAGAGAAAGGAATAATGAAAAATGTTAAAGAAAGAAAACTTGCATACTTTGGACATATAATGTGTAACCAAAAGTACGAAATACTGCAATTGGTTATGCAATGAAAAGTGGATGGTAAGGGAGGTCCTGGAAGATGCCGAATTTCATGGTTACATAATTTGACAAAATGGACCGGAAGTACATCTGCAGACATATTTAAAGCCGCTGTTAACAAAGTAATATGGGCCAGAATGATCGCCAAATTCTATTAAGGATAAGGCACTAAAAGAAGAAAAAGGGAGGCAGTGAATTTTTTGAAACTTATTTCCTTAGTCAACAAAAATTAAATTTTTCATTGACCAATTCTTAGCAAAATTTTCTATATGAATCCCCTGTATTCAGTTTCAGATGGCTGTAGGCAAAAAACAGATCAGAAGATATCAATATTCGGAACTTTTTTAATTAAAAAAATAATAGTCTGGCTAATCTCCAAGTATGGACTATACGTCTGGCAAGTGAAAAAGATGATACTGATGTTCCTTAAGCCCAAGTACAAATGAAAAGGATTGATCATCTGGTTTTGTTTTAAATTAGGCTAGACGGAACACATTTTTAGGCATGCCAAATAATAATTATAATTTACAGAGAAATATTTTTCTGGCATGTTCCTTTTTTCCCTTGCCTCTGAACCTGGTGCATCATCCGTAGATTCTACAAAATAAATTATTTGTTTTATCTAGAAAATGTTTGTTCTTTCGCTGTTTTTTTTGTATCTGCGATAGTAAATGAGTAAGTAATTCAGAAACGATTTGTTATACTGGATCTTAGAGAGTCTGGCGAGATCAAAGGCGAGATACATACGCATACTACAATCTACCATGTGAAATTTGAAATCTAAGAACATAGATTCAACAAATTTACTTAAAGACTGATTTTCCATGTTTTGAGACCCTGCCAGACGTACTTGCGAACTTCGTAAATCAGCCAGCCTTAATCAGCCAATTCCAAAGATAAGAAAATAATGGAAAAAGTCAGCGAAATTTTCGGATCCGCAAATTTTGAGTCAGGCTTATTTTTCTTAACTTGATCTAAACGCGACTATTTTTGTATTCCTTCCTTCCTGGTGTCAAAAATTAAAAACTAAGGAAATAATTCAACTCATTTCTTTACTTTAATCGAAAAAATTCATGAGTATTCCTGACGGAATATACTTACTAGTTCGAAAATAAGGTCCCCAAAAAATTACTGCCTTCTAGTGCCATCTCTAGATTAATAATGAAAGCACACACATCGTTGTACTAGTTTTTGTTAAAGTATACTTTGGATTTTTAACATACAAATAACTTGATATTTTTTACTGGTTTAGGGATTTCGTTTCTTAGTAAACACTCCGAAGATATACATACCATCTTTAAGTAAAGTTATATTTTATGCTGTTTTTGTGATATGACAAAATCACAATTAAGTAAAAAAATTATACTGGAGAGAGGGACAACACGTGACATTTTGAGGTTCAAAAATAAAAATATAATATTTGCGGCAAGAAGATCGATAAAATAACTCATTGGTTTGCCTCAGGTTATATCGTTCAGTAATTTTTGTACAACCAGATTATTCGTAGAAGCCAAAAAATGGCCGAGTCCATTATGAAAAAAATCGAATTGCCCATAGCAGCTGGTAATAAGTACTTTACTTATATTAGGAAACAAAATAAAAAACAAATTATTTCCTTTTTTGCATAAAATTACAAGTTAAGGAGATCAGGCTGTCAAAATAGCCTCCGCAAAGGTATAAAAATAAAAATCTAGAAAGAATTAATAAGTTATTATGAAAAAAGAGTAAAAATCGCCAACTTTCATGCTCTGTATCTCGAGAAAGTCACCATCCTATTTTTGTGAGCAAAATTAAGAAGATCAAGTAACCGGTCCCAGGTAGCAAGGTCACGTTTTTTAAACGTCAAAAACAGGTCATTTTTAATGACCATTGACGTCTCTAATCTGACGTGTAAATGACCTTTAAATGACGTTCAAAAGACACACCCAAAATGACGTAATTTTTAAACGTTTTAAAGACGTCAGCAATATGACGTATTTGGGACCAAATCAGAACATTAGACACACACACATAGACACAAACCTATTTATGACTTTTTAAACTCCTCTGAATATATGAAATATTCCCTGCAGTTGAGAACACTGAAGGAAACTTAGACACAGAAGGTGACTCTTCTGTGACTTAGACCTGGAAGTACTGGAACAGGTACAGCGGTGTTCGTCTATGAGGTACAGACCAAAATAGACCTATACCTAGACTTACACATCTCCACCTTGAAGCAAAAGAAGCTTCGAAGTTTGTCTTGGTTTAATATTTAATTTATTTTACATACGTAGCCCCACATTCCGTATAAATCCGGTCAATTACTGACTGGGGCACCATCTATGTAAGTATGAGTGTATGTCCCTTGGACAAAGTGTGCAGTGTGGGTAGTGAACAATATATGACGTTTTTCAGACGTCAAAAACCACACTACGAAAAGACGTCAAGTAACTGACGCCTTAAAGACAACATTTTTTGGTAGATAACCTGCTGGTCATCCAAATTACCACTTTTCTTCGAAAAAAAGACGTCATTTGATGACGCCTTGCTACCTGGGGTAACAGTCGGTACTATTCTAAATCTAAAGACACACATTTATTTTATTATGATGTTTCTTTACTTCAAAACTTTTCTTTGTTTCATTTCTTTTTGCGCCGTTTTACTATTTGCGCTTTTTCCTTTTCGCGATTTTTTAGTGTGCGCTTTACTACACGTGCACATTTTTCTGTATAGCGTTTTGTCCTGTGCGAATATTTCCTTTTCGCGTTTTTCCGGTACGTTTAATTACGGTGACCGTTTCACCATTACCCCCTCCCCCAAAACCGAACCAACCCCCCCCCCCCCGATATTTGTTCCAGAACCGCCGTTGTATATAGGAACTCTAACTGTAGCGAATAAAACAGCATCTTGATATGTTATAGCATAGGAAATACAGAATCTTATTAGCATGCACTCAAGCTAACAAATTACCAGTTTTCAAGCTTATCTCTGTTATTATCGCAAATGTTAAACATGATAGCGAGCGAATAGGAATTAAAGTGCCACTGCAATTGCATATCAGATAATGTTGTGAAGACCTCCCGGGTTTCTTGTCATAAATATACACATTTTAGCTTTAGAACAATTTATAAATTACGGCCTTTAAAAAAGGTTTTTTTGCAAATTATTTATCATAACAAAACCATTTCATGTAAAAAAAAGGCAAGTACGCGAAAATGGTATTCTGTAAAAAGAATTAAGATAAAAGTAAAGCCAACTTCTTTTTTTAAATAAGCTCTTACTAGTTTGGAAATGTTTTTTTTTTAGTTTGCTATTACAGCCAAACATCTTTATGTTCAATTTAGTTCTGCATTTTCAACCGTAATAGCCAAGTTTAGAAAAAAATTACCAAACTAGTAAGAACCTTTCATTTTGAAATTTGTATTGAAGAACTTGACTTTACTTTTATCTCAATTCTTTTTACGGAATACCATTTTCGCATACTTGGCTTTTTTTACATGAAATGTTTTTGCTATAATTTCACTCCTTTTAAAAAGGATTTGGATAATATTTAAGTTTTGAGGCAGTAAAATATGCGAAATATTGTTGAAAACTTTTGCAATGTCTTGTTAAAAATTTAGAGATTTTTCAATTTTTTCCTATGATTTTATCATAGTTTATTAGCGTTCCAAAGCTCAACTCTCTATCGTTTCTGGAAGTAGGCAATGTTACTTTTACAAACCTTTACATTTATAGGGGAGGGCAGCAAATTAATATTTTCGTGTTTTCAAATTTTTTTCCATAGTTTTATCATATCTATCATTCTTTCAAAGCTCAACGTTCTAGTGTTTATGGAAGTGGGCAATGTTACTTCTACATAACTTTACATTTATAGGGGAGTGAAGTTCATTAAAACTTTGGGGATTTTTAATTTTTTCTATAGTTTTATCATAGTTCCTACTAGCCTTCTAAAGCTCAACTCTCTAGCGTTCCTGGAAGTGAGCAATGTTACTTTTACATAACTTTACATTTATAGCGGAGGGAAGCAAATTAAAACTTTGGGGTTTCTAAATTTTTTCTTCTAGTTTTATAATATTTTCTAAGTCTGCCAAAACTCAGCTCTTTAGTGCTTCTGGAAATGGGCAATGTTACTTTTACAGAAGTTTACATGTATAGGGGAGGGGAGTAAATTAGAATTTTGGGGTTCCTTGATTTTTCCAATGGTTTTGTCATAATTTCTATCAGTCTGCCAAAGGATCAGGCACACGTGCGTATATGTTTGGAAAACCCGTCTAAAGAGCTTCTTGGACATCGTCACTCTTAACACCCTGTATTTCAAAAACTGGCCATTAATTAGAGTTGGGCCCATGAGAACTACTTTATGGAAGTAGGGGAGAGTGTTCCACAGTGAAACGTGTTCCACACTGAAACAAATCGATTTTAAAATTCAAATACCGCGCCAATTCAACGTAAGCTGCGCGTCAGACAAGTTCTTGGTTCCCTCTACTTGTCACCTTAACCTTAGTGTGTTTATAACCGCAGTTCCGTTTAAACGAAAAAAAGGCTGTTTTTTGTGGTCCAGAGTAAATTTTAAGTGTGATAGTGTAAACCCCGTAAGTTCACCAATTATATTATTTAAGGTTTGCTAAAAATATTCTCGGTCAAGTTATATATTTGCTTATAATTTACAACATATGTTCTTTTCCCAAATCTTTTAGGTTAGATTTTATTGTTTATTATGTTCTAGAGTGCTCAGTGGTCCACACTGAAACAAGCCTAGGTGGGGCACAGTGAAACTTGTTTCACTGTACCCCATATAACATAACAATATTTTAATTATTTTTTTTTCAGTTGTCCATATAAGTTTAAGATGGCTCGTAACCGTAAGCGAAAGACAGACATTGGCACTTTTACTCAAGAGCAGATGAAAGCAGCTGTGCGACTCGTTGTCGAAGAAAATGTGCCTATAAGACGAGCAGCAGAGTTACACAATGTTGCTTATGTTACTTTATTTAGGTAAGAATTAAAATGCAGTTAAGGGAGATGATTCGCTTCTTCGAATCAAAGACCTTAGCTTCCAAAATTGCCACGTGACTATGCAACATTATCGGGTCAAAAAACCATCAGAATTTGCTGAAATTTAGATCGAGGGTACAATTTAGAAAAACCAAGACTTGGTGCGGCGTCCTTTTTTTTCTTTGTCTGTTTTCTCTTTTTAAGAACAAACAAGTAGGTACGCCGAGTCGGGTTTTAGTTTCTATAAAATGTAATGTACAAAATTTTAGCAAATTCTGATGGTTTTTTGACAAAACTCTTAAGCGTTCTCATTTCTTATAGGTACTTTATTTTTAATTTTAGGTACGTGCGCAAAGTTAAAGCAAACCCTGACTCAGACATCGTTTTTCGTCCCAAATATGATGTAAGGCTAATTTTTACACACGATGAAGAGCAAACCTTAGTTGACTATCTTTTAACGTCGGCAAAAATGTGCTATGGACTGACTTCACTAGAATTCCGCAAACTCGCGTATGAATCAGCAATAAAAAATAATAAGGACATACCAAAAAAGTGGAACGAACAAAAAATGGCAGGTAAAGAATGGTACCTTGGTTTTAGGAAGAGGCATCCAGAATTAAGTTGCCGAAAGCCAGAGGCTTGCAGTTTATCTCGAGCTACATCATTTAATCGACACAACGTATCAACTTTTTTCAAAAATCTCGAAACAGTTCTTAAGCGTGAACCTCGTTTCAGTGACGGCAGTAGAATATTTAACTTGGACGAAACGGGAACCACTACAGTGCAAGCTCCTCCCAAAATTCTTGCTAAAAAAGGAATGAAGCAGGTTTCGCAATGTACAAGCGGCGAAAGAGGAGTTCTGGTAACAACTTGCAGCATTATTTGTGCTGGTGGTTATGCCTTACCCCCGGCCATGATATTTCCAAGAGTTCATTTTAAGGACAGAATGATCCAAGATGCTCCATTCGGTACGCTGGGATTAGCTACTCTCTCAGGATGGATGAACAGAGAGCTGTTTCCTCAAGTAATGAAGCATTTTATAAAACATTCTTTTAGTTCTTGTGACAACCCTAGCCTTTTAATCATGGACAATCACGAAAGCCATTTGTCAATGGAAACCTTGGATCTTGCGAAGTCGAATGGGGTCACAATATTGACTCTGCCTCCGCACTGCTCAAACAAACTGCAGCCTTTAGATGTAGCAGTCTTTTCATCATTCAAAGCGCATTATAACAATGCCATGCAAAGCTGGCTTCTTAATCATCCTGGTATTCCTGTAGATATTTATAATATCGGAGGTTTTGTAAAAGTTGCGCACGAGAGGTCGATGACACCTACAAACATTAGCGCAGGATTCAAAAAAACTGGAATCTTGCCTTTTGATCCAGAAATATTTACAGACGATGATTTTCTCATGTCGGCTGTTACTGACAGACCAGAAGTGCACTCGGAGGCAGCAGTTACTCAAGAGTTTGAGCAAGAAATAGAAGACCACCAAGATAACGCGAGAACTGATGAGCCATCCTCGCATAACGAAACTGCAAATAAATCTTCTTTTATTTCCCCACAAATCTTTCGTGGATTTCCAAAGGCACAACCAAGAAAAAATCAAAAATTGAGAAGGCAAGGAAAAACAATTATTGCTACGGACACTCCTGAAAAAGAGGAGTTAGCAAAAAGAGAATTGGGCAAAAAAAAAATAAAAAAAGCAGCGGTTAATAAGGTGAAAAGGAAAATCACAGATCCTGATGATGAGGAAGAACAGGAATGGCAAGAATCATCAAGTGACAGTGAATGGTCCCCTGAAGAGCCAATTCCAGACATTACTGAAGAATTAACCAGGCAACCAACTAAAGATGATTTTGTTTTGGTACAGTTTACAGCCAAGAATTTGGTACACTTTGTTGGCAAAGTAATGAACGTATTAGCAGAAGATGAATTTGAAGTTTCATTTATGAGAAAAAGCTCGAAAATAGTAGGCAAATTCTTGTTTCCCACAAACCCGGATATTTCAGTTGTTCAGCTGGCAGATATTAAAATGATTTTACCTCAACCGATCCTATCTGGTTCGACCACAAGACAAAATTCCTATATCAGTTTTGAGATAAATCTAAGTAGTTTTGATGTTCGCTAAAATATTTTAAGTAGTTTTTTAGGCCTAAGTGAGTAAAATTTTGATAATACTTGGCTTCATTTTGTATTTAACAATATATTTGCATAAAAAGTATGTGTTTCATTGTACCCCACCGATAGTTTCACTGTACCCCATAAGTGGGTTACACTGAAACAAATTGCATGATAATAAATTATGTTAAATAAACACAATTAGTATTAAGCAATTATTGCCAAACTTCTTCCATTATGGCGGCAATATAATATGCTTATTGATGGTAAATATATTTTTAACATAAAACAGATTTTTCTTTAAAAAAAAATTATTCAAAAAAAAATTGATCCACTGTGGAACACTCTCCCCTACATGAAACTTGGAGGGGTTGTTAACTCTATGAAGGTCTACGTCTACAATATATGAGATTCGTAGCTCTTTTCGAAGTAGAGTTTTAGATAGGTCAAATATGGGCTGAAATGTTTCAAGAAAAGATGGTACGGCAGCGCAGACTTGGCGAGGCACTGCCGTGTCCTCAGATAAAGACAATGGAAGTCCAAAATTTTATTTCTACTCAATCATTGTCTACGAGTTTCAAACAAAAGATTATTTTTCACTTATATAATGGCAGCAAGTTTAATTAGGTGGGTCCTCAAGTCGTGAACGGTTAGCCCAGATATTCCTAAGCTCTGACAGTAACATGTGTTCGTATTAAATGCAGTGTTGTCTTGGTCGGCGCAGCTATGTTGCCATCGCCGGGGATTCTGTAAATTCTAAGTTTTCAGGAATGACCGCCACGAATAGGGAAAATTTACACTTAAAATGAAATTTGTGAAAAATAATAAATAAATTAGTTCCCCAGTCCTTCTTTCGCATGATTTGCATGGGTCATATCTGTGTTATTCTAATGAATCCTAACCTAGGATCCAACAAGTTTCGCCTTGCGCCTGACCATGTTACACCGCATTCCTAGGGCTGGATGGGAAACTGTAAGCCAACCCGGGATAAAATTGGCGAAAGGCCCAAAAGGCTCATAAGGCACCGGGTCACAAGTTACCGTCCCATAAGGTACCGGCTCATAAGGCATCGGCCCATAAGGCATCGGCCCATACGGCTCCTACCCATTTTTTTCATTTTCCCATATTGCCCATCCACCACTGCGCTCTTTTTTGGTTGCTTGAAATGAGCTAAGAGAGGCTTCAGTTGCATAGCAGTATCAGAACCGCTCTTGTTTAGGTGAAGAACACGCAAGCCCTTTTTATGATATTGTCCTTCCGGTTTTGGGCAAAGATGTTATAAAAAATTTCAATTTTGTTTTTGTACGATTGTTACCAATCCTTTTTTGACCAAGGACGATTATGCTCACGTCTTCTTTTGATAAATGTCGTTTTTGATAATGTCCCGTTATTAATAATTTCATTTTTTAAATTGGAATGTGTACCATTTTCCTTCAGGATCTTGGACGATTTTTTTATGATAAACTGTAGGGACCCGTTGTGAATAAAATGTAAATTGTCGTGTTTTTCCAAAGGCGGCAGCCGAGCATTGTGATCTGCCATTAAAACAATAGCACTATGGGCGTGTTTACGATTACTTAAACGGCATTCATAATGAGCAATAAATTGTGAAAAATTTACATTTAATCGTACAATTTTTCCAATAGAAACAACGCTTCTATATGGGCGTTTACATGATTTTTGAATTTATTCTGATTTTATTTATCGTCGATTAAAATTGATTTATTCGACATGCGACAGAAGCTTCCTATTTGCTTGCATATTGTTTGGTTTGATGTCATTAATTAAAAGTAGGATCAAATTGTAGTAGAAAAACAATGGACAGTGTTAGAGCAGACTAATATCAATCATACATACATAAAAGCGATAAAAGAACTATACAAAGGGTCAAAATCTAAAATTAAAATTGGAAATTGACTTTCAAAAGAATTCCTGGTAACAAAGGGCTTAAGACAGGGATGGTGTATCTCTCCAACTCTTTTTAAAAT
Organism: Aspidapion aeneum; assembly: GCA_963576565.1. Taxonomy (NCBI): domain Eukaryota; kingdom Metazoa; phylum Arthropoda; class Insecta; order Coleoptera; family Brentidae; genus Aspidapion; species Aspidapion aeneum. The sequence continues at coordinate 13,956,574 of OY755038.1, read as the reverse complement.
ATATATCGTAGTAGCTCTAAAATACTGGAAACTTAAAGTGCACGGCATGGGAATACAACTTAACTACTGATTTACCTCATACACACTACAGTTTGCTGACGACCAAGTAATTGTAGCTAATGATAAAGAAGACATGGAGTATATGATGAGAAAGTTAATGGAAGAATACCAAAAGTGGGGATTAACAGTGAACGTGGACAAGACACAGTACTTATGTATTGAAAGCGAATCCAGTGATATAGAACTAGACAATGGACAAGTAATATCTCCATGCAATGAGTATGTGTACTTGGGTGTCACATTTGATAAGACAGGTATAGACTGTAAAGAACTGGAAAAAAGAATAATAAAAGCAAAAAAGGTTATTGGATGTCTTAACAGTATTTTATGGAGCAGAGAGATAAAAAAGAATGTAAAATTTAACATATATGAAACAATGGTGAAAAGCACGCTGTTGTATGGAATAGAGACTTGTCGCGTAAAAGAAAAATAAAAAACAAAAATGGAAAGTGTCGAAATGAATACAATAAGAAGCTCAATGAGAATATCTAGAACAGATCACATAAGAAATGAGATCATAAAAGAAAGAATGGGAATCGAGGGAAGCATAACGGATGACATCACTAAAAGACAACTGATGGTACGGCCATGTACAACGGATGAACGACGAAAGATTACCAAAGCAGGTCCTAGAATGGCAAGCAATAGGGCGCAGAAAAAGAGGGCGTCCTAAACTAGAATGGCAACAGTCAATCCAAAGATCAATGAGTCAAAAAAATCTGACAGAAGATGATTGTCAGGATCGAAGAAGGTGGAGAACAGGCGTCGGATAACGTAGAAAAAAGTTCTAAACCGACTAAATAAAAAAAGGATCAAATTGTGTTAACTAATGTATTTAAATACCCTTAAGCTACTTAAAAAGAATCAACGGTCGCTTACGACTAAGTCGCGGCGAATCACTTATCTTGAAAAAAATAGAACTATCTCTTTCCAAGCAGTAGTAGACGAATGCAGTGGCGGCTGGTGACGTTATAAATTGGGGGGGGGGGGCAGAAATTTATATTGCATGGAAAAGGAGATAAAAAAACTTACAAAAACAATTTTATTTTAGCATTTGACAAACAAGCAGCTACTCTAAAGTCTATTCGCCCTTCTTTGACATGCGCAAAGTGCTCGGATTAGCATCAGTTTCAGACTAATCATGGCCCTGTAGAGCAACCTCAAAAATTCCAAAGAATTTTAAACAGTCTATTAACCTACTAAGTATATGTCCAATTTTTGTCACATTTTCATTATGTTCGGTAATGTTTTGCCTATAGGCACTATTCAATTGGCACCTAATATTAGTCTTGCCTAGCATAGAAAATTCTATGTGGTTATTTAATTGAATACCACTTACTTTGTGTCTTTTTAACTTTTTACTAAAGTGCTTGATATCACACATTCCCTTTGCGCGCAAGAATAACTTCGTGGATTGTTCATAACAAGACAAATAAAGCAAAAAAAAAGCATTTCTTTTTTCACAACCGCACACCAGTTTTCAGCATCATATAATTTTGTATTAAATTTTCTATTATAAGTTTTTATGAGACACCCCTCGGCATTACTTACACTAACATTTTGGTTAATTTTTAAGTGCGGTCTATGTAGTCCTGAACATTTTATTTGTTATCGAAGTTCATATGTCAACGTAGTTAAATTTGCACAGTTAATTATGTAATTGACGGTATTTATTTCCATTTTATAAACAAACAATAACGAAAACAAACAATGACATGCGACCGGCAACGCTTTTTATTACTGACAAACCCTAAATCAAAACAAATTCATACGTCTTCACTAAGGATAGAACCGGCAACACTAGAAAGGGCAATGAACATTTTCGCACGATGAATATGGCCCACGTGAACTTAAACAAACATTCCTCCCGCCCGCGTTTTTACGTTTCCGTGCTCATTTCACGTCGGCGCGGTTTTGAAATAGACACGGATATGTTACAATATATTTGGGTTCAAATACGTGTTGATTTTAAGAGTTTTGATCTCGAAATGAGCATGGATCTGTAAGAGAACATCGCTCATTAAACTATTACAAAAGCGTATTCAACTGTCAGGTTAAAACGCTAACATAACGAAAGCTAATCAATCCAGTCTAACCGAACCGAACCAAAGCAAACTGAACCAATAATTTTTTTCATAAAAAAAACTCTCTAATCAATCCAATCTAACCGAACCAAACCAAAGCAAACTAAACCAATAATTTTTTTCATAAAAAACTCTACCCGGGATTCTATGAATCCGAACCGAATTGAACCAAACCGAACTAAAGCAGACTGAACCAACAATTAAAAAAAAACTTTCCTGACTTCTTTCCCGGGATCCTAGAGGGTGTGAATAGTGTTGTAGTTTAGTTTGGTTAGGTTAGGTTTGGTTCGGTTTAGTTAGGATCGGTTCGGTTCGGATTCGCATCCTCTAGGATCCCAGGTAGGAAATCAGGAAAGCTTTTTTTTTTAAATTATTGGTTCAGTTTGCTTTGGTTTGGTTCGGTTAGATTTGATTGATTAGCTTTCGTTAGGTTAGGTTTTTGAAACTTTCTATTTTCATGTGGTTAGAAATCAAGTGAAAATCAATTAAATCATTAAAATTTATTAATAACAGAACAACAACTGTCGTCGTAGTTGCCGGTGTAAGTCAATGAACACTGAACTTTGCAGGTATAATTAATGGAAGAGTGTTCTTCAAACTTCAAAGAATTTCAAAATCTTGAGTAATATTAGTACAAATACTTTTAAACTGCTCCAAAATTTTCATATTAACAAACATATAACCTCAAAATCAAACTAATAAACAACGTGAATCCAATTTAAGTTTCAAATGTGCACTAACAAGTAAGCCCCTGTGCTGCGTAATTCAATACAAATCCGTGCCTTGTTGGAGCCTCGGCGCCTTAAAATCAAGACGCATTTGTAACCAGATATGTTGCAACATTTCCGTGTCTATTTCAAAACAACGCTGCCGTGAAATCAGCACGGAAACGTAAACACGCCTCCCGCCCTGCGCGAGAACAGCCACCCATACACCGCTGAAAAACGGGTGAAATTAAAACCTTGCCCCGCGCGGCGCTGCCGTCCTGTAATTATTTACGCTAAAAATGTTTACCCAATTAAGCGCTTGTTGTTAACCACAGACAATAAAAAGAACTAGACAATCATGTAGTGTTCGGTCCTCAGTACATTCATTTCGTGTGGATGTTAGAATTTAGTTATTTTATTTTTACTTTTTGTTGGATAAGATATTTTTTGGCTCACTGTGTAGAATTGGGATTTGTTCAACTTAGCCTTTAGCTTTTAGAAAAATAAAATGAAAAATCAGTGTGAATTAGTATTTCAACGGGATATATCGTTTCAAATCCCTATTCAATCACACGGTGTGCAATCAAGCGAAGCACCTTTTAGTTAAATAATTTTAAGTAAATTAGATTTACGAATTTTCGCGAGTGTTTTCCCTCGTCCTCCCTTCCTTAAAACCTCTGTAATCGAAACCCCTCAACAGAACTGCTGAAGCCAGGATAAAGGCGGCCGCCCATCGACCCCACAACCCAGCAACGAACAGTGAGTAGAACAAAAACCATTTATACAGTCCATTTTAAATCTCTCCTGAGTAAATTACTCAACACCCCACCATGTAGTAGATAGATAGATAGATAGATATTTATTTCATTCCGAGCACCACAATACAGTAGAAAGGAACAAGTCAAAAAGTAGTACATTAAAAAAAACTTACTAAGTAAAAAAAATATTTAAAAAAATCACTATTTAACATGACTTAAAACAAACAATAATATGACTTATAAAATCACAAAAAACACTAAAAAAACCAAAATAATAAAATAATAAAACGAAGTAAGGGAAGGAACAACTTTTTTTAAATAAATCAATTAAAAATACTGTTTGTTTTATAGTTTTGGGAGGGCACTGCCCCGTTGCCCTTTCTGTAGCAGCCGTCACTGTATATAACCACAACGGGGATGGGACAATTCGCCGCGGCCGATTCGCCGCGGGACAATTCGCCGCCGGCCAATTCGCCCCAGGGACAATTCGCCGCGAGATTTTTTGTTTTATGATATTACCATTGGCAATTGTTTAAACAGTTTTATTTAGCTTGACTTCATATAATATATATTTTGTTTATTAGTTTGGTTATAACTTTTTTCAAACTTTTCCAACTAGGTATTTGGTGGTTAGTATACAATTCAACTTTTTTTTAATTAAAAAAATAAATAAAATGGTGGATCCAAAATGGCGGATTTTCCCATTTATGAACCGATTTGCATGAAACTTGGAACTTTAAGATCTTTCAGGTCGCTGATTATTATTTTTAACTTAAATTTATAAAAATCAAAGTGGCGGATCCAAAACGGCGGACTTTCTCATTTATGAACCGATTTGTATCAAACTCGGAATTTTGAGATCTTTCAGGTCGCTTATTATTATTTCCAACTTGAACTTTAAAAAAATCAAAATGGCGGTTCCAAAATGCCGCATTTTCTTATTTATATACCGATTTGTCCCAAACTTGAAACATCGCGGCGCTTAAGATAACTCCATATAATTTTTTACTCAAATTTAAAAACCTGAAGATGGCGGATCCAAAATGGCGGATTTCCCCATTTATGAACCAATATGCATAAAACTCGGAACTGTGGGTGTTTAAGGTCGCTGATTATGATTTCTAATTTAAATAAAAAAAGGCTCATCCAAAATGGCGGACTGTTTAATTTCTGAACCGATATGCCCCAAACTTAAAACTATGCGGTGCTTAAGTCAATCAATACATATTTTGACTCAAACTTAAAATCATCTGCATGGCGCATTAAAAAATAAAATGATGACACAATTATTCAAAATTAGGTTTAATTTCTTATTCTTTAAAAGATTTTTAAGAAAGTTTAAGTTAGAAATTATAATTAGCGACCTGAAAAGCCATCATTTTGGATCCGCCATTTTGATATTTTTAAAGTTTAAGTTAAAAATCGTAATCAGCGACCTGAAAGATCTCAAAGTTCTGCATTTGATGCATATTGGTCCATTTTGAACTCGCCATTTTCGAATTATTAAATTTGAGTCAAAAATTGTATTATGTTACCCTCAGCGCGGCGATGTTTCAAGTAATTTTGAGGCAAATCGATTTATAAATAAGAAAGTGCGCAATTGTGGAACCGCTATTTTGATTTTTTAAAGTTTAAGTTAAAAATTATAATCCGCAACCTGAAACACCCCAAAGTTCGGAATTTGGTGCATATTGGTTCATAAATGGAAAAGTCCGCCATTTTGGATCCGCCATTTTGATTTTTAAAAAACTTAAGTTTAAAATAATAATCAGCGACCTGAAAGATCTTAAAGTTTCGCGTTGAAAAAAGTTATAACCAAAGAAATAAACAAATATATTATATGAAGTCAAGCTAAATAAAAATGTTTAAACGATTGCCAATGGTAATATCATAATACAAAAAATCTCGCAGCGAATTGTCCCTGCGGCGAATCGGCCGGCGGCGAATTGTCCCGCGGCGAATCGGCTGCGGCGAATCGGCCGCGGCGAATTGTCCCCTATCTAACCACAACGAGAGGCAGTGGTTACCCTAATATTTTACTGCTTAAAATACTTAGCAAGGCAAATCAGAATTGTTTTTGGCAAGTATTTCCAGGTCTAAAAAATGAAATGCACTTATTACGGTTAAAGTTTGTTTAACAAAATTTACGATAACTAATTAACCTAAATAATGTAGAGATTCACAAAGGAAATGAAAATATCAGTAAAAATCGACAATTACATATTTCGAGGACATTGCGTAAATAGTAACAATACTAACAATGAATGAATGATTGTTTCAACAAAGGTGTAAGCTTTTGAAGCAATTGACCTGAAATACGAAAATAAATATTTTTATATGTTTGTCTTTTTTACACAGTGTGTCGTATTTTTTAAAAACTGGTATAAATTTAGAAAATCTAGACATAGAGTGACAAAAAGTAAACGGCCCTAAAAAAATGTCAAATCCTAGGAACTCAAAAAATAATAGAAAATAATCTGAAAAAACTTTAAAAGTGCATCGGTTGGTATAATACATACTATTTTTGCGAATTTAAGTATTTTTATTGTTTATCTTGTATCCGCGCGGGATTTTACCTCTTTATTTTAAAGAGGAAAGTTAAGTTAAGACTTTGTTTGAAACGTTCCTTTATTTTATTGATAATGATTGGTAATCAACAAGTGAAATTAAAGAAAGAAGAATTATAAAAAAGTTTCTCTTCAGCCTGGACTTAAACCCGGATCTCTTGCTCTATACGCAAACGTTCTTTCATTAAGCCACAGAGCAAGAAATCCGAGTTCGAGTCCCGGACGAACATAAACTTTTTTATAATTCTTCTTTTCTTTTAGGTCCTTGCATTATTTGCAATGTGGTATTTGAGAACTATTCCCAGTGTTAGGTACTTCAAAAATTTATTGATTTGATTTTAAAATTATGAAGTTGTTTTTATTTTTTCAGGGTGGTCTACGGTGTGATTAGTTTTGGCGTGGACGTGTTCTGCGCAAGAATCCCAGGTCTGACCAGTCGACAAAGAGAAATGTGCAGGTAGGTTTTTATTGGAATTAGCGAGAATTACACATTAATAATAGCGTCAACAAAACTGAGTAAAAATCGTATTAGCAAAAAAAATACCCGAAGTGTACCAAAGGATTAGTCAGAAATATATGAGTAATTTACAAAATTTATTTTCTGTACTGTAAGTCTCTTCTCTGCAGAACTACAGAAGCGAGATTTCATTTTGCCCTGGTTAAGTATGCCACTGTTTTCCAGGCAGAAGTACATTCTAATGTGTGGATATAAAAACATGGAAATGTCTATGTCAGAAAAAGACATCTACATATTCTCAGGCCGTAGAGATGTACTACGAACCTTGGCAGGACACAAGGTTGATCTCCTCTGGATTCCAGGACATGAGGACATTCTTGGAATCGAGGAGGCTGACCAACTAGCTAGAATGGATCATCAGCTGATCCGATGGGGCCGAAACCCAGGGTGGGTATCGCAGAGTGTCTTACCATGACAACCCTCAAAAGTGACTTAAACTGGCTCCCTTAGGCGCTTTAGATAGACACGGAAGGAATGAGACAAGCCCAATTCCTTATCGGGGAGGTTAGCGCCTCCAGGGTGAGGTCTTTTCTCTGACATTCGGGAGAAAAGATATGAGACTGATGACAGAGCTTTTAACAGGAAGCTGTCTCTTCAATAAACAGCTAAGCATTCTGGGAATCATTGAAGACTCGGAGTGGTGTATGGAGGATAAAGAATTTTCTCTACATATCTCAACCGAGTGCCCGGCACTTGCCGCGTTAAGAGTCGTATTTCGGAAGCTGTATGCTTAGCCTTAGCGATATTAGAAAGTTTCAGCCAAGAAAAATCTGCTCCTTTGCTAAGGCGGTGGGTTTCAAGGCTGAAACAGTCGACAGTGGGGTACAACAGGCCCAGCAAGATGACATGGGATTTTATTCGCCCATACAACTCTTTATTCATTCATTCATTCAAATTAAAACGTTGCCGAAAGATGGGTTCTATTTGGTTCTGTCTAGCTAAGCCTAAGCATGGATTTCTCTAAATCCGAAACGTCCAAAACATTTTTAAGAGTAAGTGCCCAGTGCGCAAAACCTTTAACATTAACATGGCATTAACAGATTTTTGTTACTTTGTTACATTACCAACTTAGTAACAATGTCAAATCACCACCGCGTTAAATGTCTCTGTTACGTAACATTGTGACCATCCAGCTTGAAAATGATATATGCAACCACCATGTAACTTTCTTTTGTTACATAGACATGTGTTTGTTATATATATATACATTGTTTTACCAGTTAAGAGACATTATTTTTTGTAGAGTGTCTTACCATGACGACCCTAAAAAGTGACTTAAACTGGCGCCCTTAGGCGCTTTAGATAGACACGGAAGGAATGAGACAAGCCCAATTCCTTATCGGGGAGGTAACCGCCTCCAGGGTGAGGTCTTTTCTCTGACATTCGGGAGAAAAGATATGAGACTGATGACAGAGCTTTTAACAGGAAGCTGTCTCCTCAATAAACAGCTAAGCATTCTGGGAATCATTGAAGACTCGGAGTGGTGTATGGAGGTTAAAGAATTTTCTCTACATATCTCAACCGAGTGCCCAGCACTTACCGCGTTAAGACAATCGCATTTCGGAAGCTGTGTGCTAAGCCTTAGCCATATTAGAAAGTCTCAACCGAGAAAGATCTGCTCCTTTGCTAAGGCGGCGGGTTTCCAGGGATGAAACAGTGGACAGTGAGGTTCAGTGGGCCCAGCAAGGTGACATGTACATGGGATTTCTTTCCGTATCTGTTTCCAAGGATTATAGATTATAAAATATTTCACACCTTTAAAGGAAATATAAAAATAAATTAAATGGTGCCATTTAATAAAGTTGAAATATGTTGACTATACTCAGAGAAAATATAGATGGTATTTCTTCGATGCTATACTGTATCATCTAATGCCAATAACAGAAACCATGTTTTAATTTACGTAAGTAACTCAGAATTCACATTGTGTGTTACATGTTGCTCCCAACAACATGTTTTAATAGCGTAATACAATTTACAACGAGGCAATGTAACAGTTACACTGGATGAGTTTTTACTTGTACAGTAACCAAACCAAGAAGATATTGAAAACTACCTCTGTCTGTATGGTCTGTATACATACATATTCAAAGCACTCTTTTTTCTGATATCTTCAAATGATAAATTTTGACAGAACTAATATATACCCGCAATTTAAAAAGTCCCTGACTGTACAACTTACAAGCTTTACTGGTAGAGGTAACTATTCGTTACTCGAGTACTTGTTACTCGACAAATAACGGAGTAACGAATACCGATTCGAAAATTAAATGATTACTTTCGTTACTTTGATTACTTTGATTCCTTCGATTATTTTAGTATTCAGTAATCACTCGAAAGTCGGTAGGTAATCCAAAATCAGGGAGTAACTATGATAACTTAAGTAACTAACACATTAAAATTGTATTTGTAAAAGGTAACAATAGGAAGAAAGTAGGTACGTGACAATCTGGCAAGGTTGTTTGTTTGATAACTGTAAAAAAATTTCTCGTAGATCAAAGCAAAATGCTTTGAAGTAAAACAATTTATTTAAGAAAAGTACGTGTTTTCAATGTGGACAAAAATTTTTTTGCCCGGAATGCTCGACCTCGGCTGTCGGATGTCGGTTTGCAATTTTAAATATAATGTGATTCGAAGTACTTTTTTCTCTTAGCTCACGTATACCTCTAGTACACAGAACAGTTCCTACGTAATTCGGACCTTTATTTTTTTAATTTTAGCCCGCATTTGAATATTTCCATAATAGGGACTTATTGCAATAGTGCCAGGCACAAATTGCACCGGGCACTATATTGACAGTTTCACATTATAAGAACAGCTGTCTTCTTTCAAAATTAGGCCTTTGTGGATCATAAGACCCGGAATTAATAGTGACGCCACTATTAATAGAAAATAAACGACTGGATTTCTAAATTCGACTTTGGTATGTCAATTTTGAAAGATCAACTGTCAGTTTTTAATGCGAAACTGTCAATATAGTGTCCCTAATATCAACAAATAAAATATACCTACAAGTAAATGATCTTCGAATTAACGACAGTCCAAGAATTTTGTACTAATTGTATGATTGAGTTAAATACAGTAATCAAAGTAACGCTAGTAACGAATATATAAAATAATTACTTATTGGTCGAGTAACGATTAGTAACGAGTACTTAAAAGTAAGGAAAATCAACACCTTTACTACTGGTCTACTATTTTAGTTAAAACCATGAGAAATAGTCCAAACACACTTCAATCTCTCTCTCTCTTTGCAGATCTTCACCGGACGCAATGGTTGCAATTGGTGATGGTATCAGGATGGCCACTGAAGAATGTAAATATCAGTTTAGACACCAAAGATGGAACTGTAGCGGCATTGATAATCCAAACTCGTTTGGACATGTTGTGATAGTAGGTAAGTAACAAGACCATTAATAAGGCAAAAATAAATTGGTAAAAATTTTTTTTAAGTCACAAGCTTTTATAAAATGCACTAAAAATTAAAAAATAATTTTCTAACATTCTAATATTATCATAATAATAAAAGCGATGGCCGACTGAAGAAAATTTTGACGATGTTAGCACGATAAGATATCGTATCAATTAAATATCACTATTTGCAAGAATCAATATAGCAGAAAAATGCAGAGGTACCAAACCCACCCAACCCGACCCAAGATTGCATTTCTCTGACATAGGTATGGCAATGGCATAACATTGCGGCACATCAAACATATTTTTGATGACCTGCTATGTTGAATATTCTTTAAGTGTTTAGATCATAAATTTAGATTAACTTATGCTTTGATTTGCGGTCATCGCTTTTATTATTATGATAATATTAGAATGTTAGAAAATTATTTTTTAATTTTTAATTTTTTTTTACCAATTTATTTTCTACTTTTTAATCTCAGCTATCTACTCTATTAAATGAAAATATTTGTTCAATAACAGAACAGAAGAGTTTATTCTAGATTATAATGAAATCGCTGATCGTGAGTTCTTCGGAAACTCATTTTTTTATTGGGGGAAGAAGAAGGTAGGGGTAGAGGTAGAAATATATTTTTTGTTGGGGCTGTATTGCCATCGGACCTTTATGCATATACCAAATTTTATAAAAGTCATTTGAAGTGAAGTGTTTCAAAAACGCATTTTTTATGGAAGAGGGTGGGGGGGTAGGGTGGGAGGTCATTTTTTCATTATTGTTGTATTGTCATCGGACCTCTATATGTATACCAAATTTCATCCAAATCGGATAATGGGAAATGTGTCAAAAACGCATTTTTCTATAGATGGGGGTGGGGGTAGGAGTGGTAGGATTTTTTTTTTCATTGTTGTATTGTCATCAGACCACTATATGTATACCAAATTTCATCCAAATCGGATAATGGGAAGGGTGTCAAAAACGCATTTTCTATGGAAGGGAGTGGGGGTAGGGGTGGGAGGATATTTTTTCTTATTGTTGTATTATCATCGGACAAGTGTGTCAAAAACACATTTTTCTATAGAAGGGGTGGGGGTAGGGGTGGGAGGATATTTTTTTTTTCTTAATGTTGTATTGTCTTGGGACCACTATGTGTGTACCAAATTTCATCCAAATCGAATAATGGGAAGTGTGTCAAAAGCGCTTCACAATATTTGATAGATAGTTAGTTAGATAGTTAGTTAGTTAGATAGTTAGTTAGATAGTTAGTTAGATAGTTAGTTAGATAGTTAGTTAGATAGTTAGTTAGATAGTTAGTTAGATAGTTAGTTAGATAGTTAGTTAGATAGTTAGTTAGATAGTTAGTTAGATAGTTAGTTAGATAGTTAGTTAGATAGTTAGTTAGATAGTTAGTTAGATAGTTAGTTAGATAGTTAGTTAGATAGTTAGTTAGATAGTTAGTTAGATAGTTAGTTAGATAGTTAGTTAGATAGTTAGTTAGATAGTTAGTTAGATAGTTAGTTAGATAGTTAGTTAGATAGTTAGTTAGATAGTTAGTTAGATAGTTAGTTAGATAGTTAGTTAGATAGTTAGTTAGATAGTTAGTTAGATAGTTAATTAGATGGTTAGTTAGTTAGATAGTTAGTTAGATAGTTAGATAGTTAGACAGAACATCTGAAGCTAAATAAAAGCTTGTAAAAAGAAAATTATTCACAGAACTTGGAGCATTGAAAATTGTAGAGCGGCAAAAAACAAAGTTCAAAAAAATTAATGCGTGAGCAGGGGTGTTGCAGGTTAGGTTTGTGGGGGTAAAAAGGGGCTGGGAATCGTATTATTGCGATTTCCGGCGAAAGTTGACGGAGTCGGAGAAAAAAGTGACACATTAAAGTCATAGGCCATAAAAATGTCTAAGACTTTTGTAAATGTCATTTTTTACATAACCTCAAAATGTTCGACAAAAATTAAAAAAACTGTAAATTTTTTGTTCAATATAACATCCTTTGTCACATTAACCAAGCAGTGTTCTGAGGAGTCCCATAAGGACGAAACAGTTAACTGTCAACACTTATTAGTTGTACATTAGATCTTGGACCCCGTGAGGTTAAGCTTTCAAGCTCCCATGGAAAAATATGAGAGAAACAAAAACTTCTTTTTACTCGATTAGCCACGAAACCTTGTTTAATTTTTGATAAAGATTTTGAAAATATCTTCGACGAATGATTTTAAACCGGCTTCAGATATTTTCACAAAATTTAAGTAAAATATTATCCGATCCCAATTTCTTTATCGACAAAATTGTTAATTTTCTTCTTCGCTAAACTTTTTTAGTAGTTTCTACAATACAAAAAATATATTTTTCTGTTTTTGATGTAATTTTTTTGTAAACTGCTGCCATCGATGTAAAGAAAAAAAACATATTTTTATAATTTTGTAGCATATCGTTTTTTTTTTTCGACGTTTTGTTGAGCTAAAAATGGGAAACAGGAACGGGTTGCAGACAGACCAGAGAATGCGTAGACCGTCCAAGAATTAGATGGATGCTGGGACGGACACGAAAAACCTCGGACTGCTGATAGGTACTCTAACCGGACATAACCGGTTGAGGAGGCACATGACACGTATAGAAGTCGAGAATAACCCTACCTGCCCAGCCTGTGGACAGGAAGAAGAGACATCAAGACACCTCGTTGCAGAATGCGAGCCTACGCAAGGATGAGACAACAGGCACTCGGAGCGCCAACTCTGAGCGAGGAAGAACTGCACATGCTCAAATGGGCAGACTTACTGGACTTTGTAAAGAGAACAGGAAGGCCCAATGAGTTACCCGACCATCAAAGGGAAGTGCAGAGAGTGGGTTAAGGGACAGACTTGTAGCATGGCAAAAAGGGCCTACTCTGGCCTACTTGTCAGACCTGCGGGTCAACCCCCTCACTACTACTACTACTGAGTTAAAAACGGTCCTTTGATCTTCCAGAGGAATTATTGCCACATGACCTGCTTTTGAGATAAATGTTGCGACCATCTTTTTGGATACAATTTGAGAACAGATCCTCTTTGTTGGTCTTTCTTCATCTAGGGACACCCAAACAGATGACTGACGTTTATTTTCGGGTTCATATGAGTAAATCCACGATTCATCACCACTGATAATGTTGTACAAGTTTTTAGAGTTTTCTGCCCGAAAATGGGCTCAAAATAGCGATTGGTAATAAAATTAAAGATATCTACAGGGGTTAGAATATCGAGGATGGTGCTATTTTTATTAAAAAATCCTCGACTTATTTTTAAAAACCGTTTGCGAAATACCCATGTCATGTGCAGTCGCCCATATTTGTATTGTCATTTTATATGTTCAACATTTGTAAATTACAAAGAAACAGTGCGTTGTTTGGCAACACCGCATTGTTTTAAATAAGCATCATGTCTTAATAAACGATTTTCGTTAGCAGTTTTTAGAGCCTACTTAAATCTTTTTGACAATAAAAAAGGGCGACCGTACTTTTAACTAAAAAAAATGTTAAATATTTTTTTTTCTTTTCCTGCTATTCTATCTAACTATAAGAGTCTTTTTTATAGTGTAAATTCAATTGTCTCTAAACAAATAAATCAAGTATTTAATTTTATATTGGAAAAACAATTTAAATGTACAAATCCCGTAATAAATAACCAACCGAGACACCTGGTGAAAAAGTTTATTATAAATCACCACCGGGAATTATGACAAATATCATCTTAAACGGGGTTCTTCACAAAAAAAAGTTTGGGTTTTTATACTTTTAAAATATTTTTAGCAACCCCAAATTACAACATTATCTTTCGGATTTTTATCTTTCTCTGTCGATAGGTGAAGAGGTAGGTAAGTACATAAACGCTGAAGAACTCCCAAAAAAATAATCAAAAAACTAGGGAATTCCGAAAAAAGATAGTTACTGAAATCGTATTCATATCCATCTATTTACAGCCATTTGAACCAACCTCCCCTAGAGCAGGTATAGCTAGGTGACACCTAAGGGTTAGGGGTACACCTAAGATGAAATGGTTTGTACCAGTACCGGCCTTTTTTCCGGCGTCACCTTGCTTGGTGAAGTAACATTTTAGCAACACTTCTGTTCTAACCTAACTATTTTGTTGATTTGTAAAAAAAATGGAAATTTTTATTTGTTAAATGTATGTATGTTTTTTATCGAATTGCCGGCGTTTTTGTTCATTGTGTTTTGCGCAATGGTGGGTTTATACCATAACTAGCAGAGACGATAACATTTGTGGTTGTGGTTGAAATACGCATTCATCCTATCGACGTGTAGGCAATGCATGGGCGCACCCAAGTAGTGGGGGTTGGGATCCGGCCCCCCAAACCTAAGATTTTTTAATATATGTTCCACATATTTGATAAATAAAAAATTTATACATCAACGCATAAAATACGGACTTAGAGGTCTCGCCTCAATCCCCCCCTCCAAGTTTACGAAGTATGAAAATCTAATGGTTAAAAACACCAGATTGGCAAATTTTATGGTTTGCGCCAAATTAGGTATAGATATATAGAGATTACCTTTTCAGGGCTGTTCTGATTTTAAGGAAAATCATCTGCATCCTGATTTTACCATCAAGGCAGAAAAAGTCCTGAATTATAAAGCATTCTGACAAAAAGTCCAATTAAAGTCAAATAAATAAGAATCCCACTTCCAATGACCAGATGGCCCTTTTTTTAATAACAAAATGCAACTTGATTTTTTTATACAGGACGTTCCAGATAAAAGCAACTACATGGGTTCTTATGGGGATTTCGGAAACGGTCAGAGATATAGTTTTGGGTCAATGAGAAAAAAGTTGCGCTATTCCGCACCCAATCAGCCCACATAGCACACAAATCACATTAACGTTAAATTAACGTGAACAAAAATAACAAAGTTTTTTTTTTACTTGAAAACAACCTCATACCATGTAATATTTATTTTGTTAAATCTACATGCTTAAAGATAACTTAAAAACAAGGAGAAATCAAGCAATAAAAATGTACTTTTTGCTGAAGTTTCTGGTGCTGTGAATATAACGTGTTTGTTACCCTCGTTATTTTCATGTACCAAATTCACACTTGAAAAGTCCTGCACAACATCTTTTAAAACGCCACTAGATTAAGACTTTCTGCGCCTTTTTTGGTCACGTTTTTTTGATAACATTTTTTTAACTTAAAAGAGACGAAAGGAAGTTATAAAAGTTCACGAGTTTAAAACTACAACAATTCAAGACAATTTTAAAGATGGCGCTCTAGGCAAGACAAAATATCTATCTATATATATATATATATATATATATATATATATATATATATATATATATATATATATATACATTATGTTTTTTTTAAAGCTAAACAAGATTTTTTAACAATAAACACTTTCACAGAATATTAATATGTCTTTATCAGGTTAATAAGAGATGCGTCGTGATCGTGGATCAGGGATCAGTTCCTCAACAGGTTTTTGGAGTTTAGAGGCCAAAGCACTGCCTGATAGATTTCGTCAAAGTGAAAAATCCCGACAATAGGTGACGCTGCTGCTAGTAAAATCTCAAAAATATTCGGTAGAAAAGCCATGCAAGTCGCGTTTTAAAATTCGTGTAGAAAAGGCGTAAATCTAATGTGATTTTAACGTTTATAAAAATCACTTGAAACTAACGTAAAAACATTGCTGTGTTAATTTGATAATGTCGTTATTAAAACGCAGTTTTTAGCAAGGTTATGTTTTATAACGTTAATGAATGACCTATTAAGCTTGTTTTCATATATGAAATAAACGTTCTTTTCTAGCAGCTTTTAAAATCAACGTTTTTTTTTTCTCACGCCTTTTTTACGTGTTAAACACGTGATTGTGCTATATGAGAGATATTGTATCGAATTTGAAAATATTTACAGGGGTTATCAAAATAGAGCAAAAACTAAAAATTGTGTATTTTTGAAAAATTAATTCTAAGATATCTAGAAAAAATCGTTAATGTAATTCGATTGGCCGTAGTCGCTAGTAGAAAACTACAAAATTTCATTAAAAATTTTTTGCCAAATCGCGTCGATATTTCAATTTTTTGAAAAACAAAATTTCTAGTTTTTCCATGATATTTTGAAAATCCCTGTAAAAACCCCACAATATGAAAAATAGCATCTTTAATTCCTTCTCTAATTATAATAAATGCAATCCGAGTGTGGGTGAATTTGTTTTGCCATTTGCAGCTACTATTATTTATTACTCCTTGAACCAAAGCACTCGGTAATAAATCTAGACGTTCATTAATTAAAAAGTCGTATTTTATTTTCGTCGAGTAAGTATACACTGTGATGAATCTCATTTTCATGTGTCCCTGATCTGGCCAAGTTTTGGCAAATGTCTTAACCATACTCAAGCCCAACAAAAAATGTATGCCACGACCCTGAAAAAATCAGCTGTTCTCGGGGGGGCTGACTTTTACATTGGGTCTTACGGGAGGTCAGACTTTTTTTACGATATTTTCAAAATTGCACCACAGATTTCCGCGAAATTTCAGTGAAATATTCTCAGACACCATCTCGATATTGCACCAAACTTTTGTAAGGATGCAAGATGCTTAAAAGGTTAAAAATCTTTAAGATTTAGCATCCTTTATTTTGAATTCAAATTACCCGCCATACACCACGCCAACTGTTATATTTGATATATTTGAGCTTGTCATCTGTGTTTGTCGTCGCATTTGTTTATTTGTTTGTTTTATAAAACTTGTTCGATTTTTTAATGATTTTTACAATAAAGTTTATTTAAAAACTAAAAATACCAGCGTTAATCTTTTTAAAACACAATTGCACTATAAAAAATAATTTTTTGATTTGTAAAAGCTAATGAAGCGGCTCTGAAAAATGAAGGATTACTATATAAATTTACATTGTTCTACAATAATATAGTAAAGACAATCTCAAAATCGACTTTATTAAAAAAAAATCAAATATTCATCAACCCTCATTCCAACTTCAATATTCTAAACACAATCAGCTGTGGCGTGACGTCACCATCAAAAAGAAATTCAGCCATCGCATTACATAGATGCGCACTGACCAGTAGCGTATATAGAAAAAAGTTTCGGGGGGGGGGGGGGGGTGACAGTTTCGGGGTGGGGCCCGAGACCCCATGAGGCCGTATTTTATGTTATTTACAACGATACAAATAACAAGTGTATGCAATTTTTCAACAAATGTTTTAAAAGAAGAAATTTATGGATAATAAGTTTTATTTTTTGTTTTAGACAATTAATTTGGCTAAATTATTTTAAATATGCCTTGCTTTGTCTTGCACCTGAAAAACTTCGAAATTGTTTTAGCTTTTGCCTTTCATCTTCTGCTAAAGATTCCAAAGTACTTCTTCTTATTTCGTCACATTCAACTTTGTCTTCTAAATTTTCTCTCCGTTCTTTGCAGTATGACTCAAACGCCGCTTGATATATTTTTAAAAGATCTAAAAAAGATTGCTGCGTGAAAATGCGTAATATACACCAAACTACTCGGCAAACAAGGCGCGTGTTCGCAGCTCGCGCGTGGTATCTGTGCCGCTCGCCGAGTTCGTTTCAATTGAGCGTTTATCATGTCTACGTCGCGCGAGGGTAATTACTCAATTTTAGTAATAAGCGGCTGGCTTTCGGACAACTCGACAACAAACTGCCGATGCCGTTCCAAAGGATCTTCCAACACACAAAGAGGAGCCGAAGAAAGCTGGTTCTCGGCAAATGGCTTGCAAGTGGCTCGCGCGCTACTTGAAAACACAAAAACAGGACGAATCCGTGTTTGCGTGCAGAGTGTGAGCAGCGCACACTTGGCGTGAGACCGGGGATATGGCGCTTTCGTGGAGTAGTTTGGAGTGGTGTAGTTTGGTGTATACGCACGAATGAAAAATTAACTGTAGCTTAGGCGTTCAATAATATTGCACAATATTTATTAATAAATGCGCAATATTATTGTGCGTCTAGGCCGAATACGTTATAGCATAAATACATGTTTAAAGAATCGAAAAGTGAAGCCATCATAGCTGGCTTTGGAAACAATGGCAAATTTAAATTCGCGGACGCGAATTTTTAAGTGCGCAGGCGTGTTTCTTCTCATGTAGACACACAGCTGCCGTGTGGGTGGAAGCCAACTTTGATGCATATTTACATTTTGCGGTGTTATGCGTTTGTCGTGTAAAATTATGTTTTTGTTTTGTGAAAAATGAGGAATTATTTACGAAAAACATGTGCGGTTTATAGAAAAATGTCTAGGAGATGTTAAGGAGTGCCATTCCATAGGTAACTTCTTCTGTTCTTCATAATTTGTTAATAAAGTTAAGAATGGTTTATAAATGCCATTAAACACTCTTCATGGTGTCGACAATAAATCTGCACAATTAGTTTTGGAAAAACTAAAATTTTAATCCACAATGTGATAAATTTTCACTCAATCAACTAGTTTTTAGAAAAAAATAATAGACATAACCTTAAACTTTTGACAATTGTCAAATAATCTAGTGACGTATTGGAGTATGTTCCAAAACTAACGCATGCGCAGTAAGCGAAATCCTGTCTACCCGAAAAAGGAACATTAAAAATTAACTAGGGGTCCTTCAAGTATCGCGTGTGACAATGCATGGGTATGCCTCATATTTATACCCTAACGTATTTGGGTTGCGCACTGGTTGAGCAAAATATTGAATTATTTGAGTTGAGGGGGTCAATCAATAATATTGCACGAAAAAGGTATTGTGCAATATTACACTGGTCTGCAAAAAAAATTCTTGAGCCCTGGCATTATTTCCGCTGATTTTTATATAAGACGAAGCCCTGAATCCAATGCCCCCCCCCCAAGCCTTAGATTTTTTTACATATATTCAACATACTTCATAAAAAAAACACAAAAAATAGCTTCAAATTCGACATCATGAGGCTATTAAGGCGTCGGGCCCCCCAAGACATATTCCTGGGTGCGCCACTGATAAATAAGAACCTTCACTTGGAGCTTGCTTTCCTTTTATACCCTGAGGTACAACCCTCTCGTTTCAAAAACCAGCAGTACTCCGCCAACATGCTTGCATTTCCCTTCCCTGAAAACCTCTTTTCCAACTTAGCGATGTCTTGATGAAACCGTTTCCCGTATTCATCCGAGACTGCTCCTAAAATTTCAGGAAAGAAGTCCGTATGCGAGTAAAGGAAGTGCACTTTAAGGGACATGTTACATCTCATGGCCTTGTACGCTAAGAGCAATTCCTCGACCTAAGCGACATAATCATTACTTTTATGGTTACCTAAAAAGTTCTTACACACGTTTTGGAATACAAACAAAGCTCGTTTTTCTTTTTGATTCAGGTGTTCAATAAACGTCGAATCTTGAAAGTTGTCTAATCGGGGGCCCCACAAAAACACCTTCCTTGTTCTTAGCCTCACTAAGACGAGGAAATTTAGTTTTCAAATATATGAATGCGTCGCCTGTTTTGTACAGTGCTTTTACAAACTGTTTGATCAATCCAAGTTTGATGTGCAAAGGCGGCAAGTAAATATTATCTTACAGAACTAATAAGGATCTTTGGTTACATTTTTCTGACCGGGAGTAAATCTTTCTTGAAAAGACCAGTTCCGTAAAATGTAATGTTTGTCCCGTGCTCGGCTGTCCCATTCACAAATAAAGCAACAATATTTTATTTTTTTATTATAGTTTCTGTATGAGCGTATACAAGGGGAGAGGGGGGCTTGGGGGCGAAAGCCCCCCCCCAAGAATCTAAAAATAGGTTGGGTTAAAACTATTTATTTTCCTACTTTTTAATAGGATGTTAATAAATAAAAGTGGTTTTTTTGAATACGCCAGTGGTTTCTGTATGTATATACTTTTATATACTAATATGTTGCTTTATACTTTGCTATAACATTTATTAATTTTACCGTTAAGCTGCTGGCAGCTAAAATTTTATAAAAATAATTAGAAAATGCATATAAAACCATTTATGCAAACCGCCCCCCCCCCCCTCCAAAACAAATGGTTTACCACCTTACTATAAATATTAATGTTTGAAAACACTTAACTCTCCAGTCTCTCAGAAATAATGATGTTAAGGCCAAAAAACATCCTTTTCGTCCCACCAAACTATCGAAAAGCAGTAAAAATAGGTAGGGGGGTCTCCCCCGAAAATGGGGGGTGATGGGGAAAATCGGAGTTCATATTTGGATTCAGGAGGTCATTTTACATAAGAATCGGCAAGAATCGTGTCAGGGCCGATTTTCATGCCGACCAGTGTTATTATAGGTCTAGGGGCGGTCTTATAAAACACTATAAGTTAAATCTTAGTATTGATTTTTTAACTTAATTATTATCTTAAAAATGACCTTTTTTAATTTTAATTGCCTTTATTTGCATTTGTCTTATCTGACATGAAACTTGGCAAATTGTAGAAAGCGGAATCGTCTTGTAGTCTGGATGAGTCTTGATTTTATCCCAAAAAATATTGCAAGCCCTAAGGTAGACCAAAAATGCCCCTTCCAGATCGCCGTGCTTCAAGTGTTCATCAAACCTGAAAATTTTTTGTTTGAGTCAATATAAAAGATTATCATAAATTTTAATTCTTTAAATTTTATAGTTACAATTTGTTTAAGTTTAGTGTATTATTAGGTTGGCTTCTCTTATGGTTGTATTATTAATCTAGGGTTTAGTTGCGTTATCTATGACTTACGCGCGTTCCTATACGCGAATGTTCTAGCGCCGAACACGGATAGATAGTTCGCGAAAGATCGAAGGAGATATAAAAGCGTTTGGAAATCCCGGGACGAGCCAGTTAAAGATAACGAGCTGTAAATGACAAATAATTTTACAAATTTTACGTAAAATAATAAGTGCCTACGAGACCATTTTTTTTCTGTATAGGGTACTCAAGAGTGCATGTACTATGACACTGATTCAGATCTTATAGATTATTGATTATCATTATTTAGATGAAAAATATCTCAAGCTATTGAATATGCAAGGTCTCTATACTTTTACACAGGTTAGCTACAGAACCTGAACACAAAAAAGTCCTATTTTTATTACAAGCTTTTATTTCACTTATATGTTTTACTTAAAAACAACTTCATACCATGTAATATTTATTTTGTTAAATCTACATGCTTAAAGATAACTTAAAAACAAGGAGAAATCAAGCTATAAAAATGTACTTTTTGCTGAAGTTTCTGGTGCTGTGTATATAACGTGTTTTTTACCCTCGTTATTTTCATGTACCAAATTCACACTTGAAAAGTCCTCCACAACATGTTCTAACACGCCACTAGTTTAAGCCTTCTTAAACTTAATAACTTTCTGAGTCTTTTTTGGTCACGTTTTTTTAATAACATTTTTTTAACTTAAAAGAGACGCGAAAGGAAGTTCACTAGTTTAAGACTACAACACTTCAAGACAATTTTAAAGATGGCGCTCAAGGCAAGACAAAATATCTATTTATCTATCTATATACATTATGTTTTTCTTAAAAGCTAAACAAGATTTTTTAACAGTAAACACTTTCACAGAATATTAATTTGTCTTTATCAGGTTAATAATAGATGTTTCTAAACAGGTTTTTGGAGTTTAGAGGCCAAAGCACTGCCTGATAGATTTCTTCAAAGTGAAAAATCCCGACAATAGGTGGCGCTGCTGCGAGTAAAATCTCAAAAATATTGGTAGAAAAGCTATGCAAGTCGCGTTTTAAAATTCGTGTAGGAATGGCGTGAATCTAATGTGATTTTAACGTTGATAAAAATCACTTGAAAATAACGTAAAAACATTGCTGTTTTAATTTGATAATGGCGTTATTACAACACAGTTTTTAGCAACGTTATTTTTTATAACGTTAATGAATGACCTATTAAGCTTGTTTTCGTATATGAAATAAACGTTTTTTTCTAGCAGCTTTTAAAATCAACGTTTTTTGTTCTCACGCCTTTTTTACGTGTTA
Source organism: Aspidapion aeneum (assembly GCA_963576565.1). NCBI lineage: Eukaryota > Metazoa > Arthropoda > Insecta > Coleoptera > Brentidae > Aspidapion > Aspidapion aeneum. The sequence goes on along the minus strand of OY755038.1, from coordinate 13,934,512 downwards.
AACACGTGATTGTGCTATGTGGCACGATAGCTATAAAGCCAATTTTAATAATTTTTAACTAACATGCTATTCCCTATAAAAATGTTATTACAATAATAATTGTCGTATCTTCTACAATTTAAAAAAAATATATATTTTTGGACCAAAAACAAGATTTTTTAAATAAATTATAAGTTGTAGCTCGCTTGGACAGCTACTTCCTAGTGCTAGGATACTAAGTGATACATTAAAAGAAACGGAATGAATAGTACTATAAAAATTATTTGTAATGTTTTTTACTATGATGCATCGTTTTGCTGCAAATTCACTTTTTTATAATCTCGTGAATAGTTTTAGGAACCACCCTCTTTAAGGCAGTATTTAAGGGTACCATTCGTCGAACTTTAAAAACATAAAGTCAATATCCTCTTCAGTAAAGAGTTCAAAGCCTTCCATGTAACAAATTATTATTATTTTAATACTTTTGCAAGCGAAAATATTAATAATCTTGTTATATCTCAAAAACTAATGGATTTATCAAAAAATGTGTAATGATAAAATTTATTCGACTTTCAAAAGGGAGTAGAACAAGCTTTTAAAACCTAAAAGCGAATTACTGCCTAAGGAGATACGCTTAAACACAAAAAACTATCAATTTGGCGGACATTTTTAAAGATGACGGCCCAACGACCACAAGTTCGACCACGTGACCTACCTTTTTTTATACTCCTATGAGTGCTTAACAAAGCCCCGCAGGCAAACTTAGCGTAAATATTAGGCACACGTGACAGGAGCCAGCGTCTAGACCAACCAGAAAAATGTCAAAAAATTGATAAAATTTCGAGAAAAGGATCACCTAGGATTGATATGAATATGGCTCTGAAGTCATAAAAGAGTCCATATTCAAAATATGCAATTAGTTTTTGTAACCTCTATAAACTTAGCATTACCACTTAAGAATTGGATATTCGCAATATATGCATTAATTGTCGTGAATTTGTCGTAAATTTGTCGTGAAAGTAAAAAATTTGTCGCGCCACCCGTTTTCCTGAAAAGGGTATGTAATACTAAGTTGAGTCTCAACTTAGCATTACCACCCCAGAAAAAATTAAAATTTTTAAAAACTAATCTATGGAATAATTGTCGTAAATTTGTCGTAAATTTGTCGTGAAAGAAAAAAATTTGTCGCGCCACCCGTTTTCCTGAAAAGGGTATGTAATGCTAAGTTGAGTCTCAACTTAGCTCTACCACCCCAGAAAAAATTAAAATTTTCAAAAACTAATAAATGCATTAATTGTCGTGAATTTGTCGTAAATTTGTCGTAAAAGAAAAACAATTGACGCGTCATCCGTTTTCCCGAAAACGGGCAGTGAGAAATTTTGAGATTTCCCAGCTAAATCTTAGTGATCTTTAAGCTTTTTCACAATACGACGATGTAGTATATTTAACCTTGTTGCGCAATTGTAAATTTTTGGTGAAACAATCATTATATTACGTTCCGCTTTTACTTTTCAATATAACCTTTTGTGGTGTTTGTGTAAATATTCATTGATCGCCAGGATTTTGCGTTGTTTTACAAATTATGAAAAAAAGTGAACTTTTCACGAAACATTTATATGCATTAATTGTCTTAAATTTGTCGTGAAAGAAAAAAATTTGTCGCGCCACCCGTTTTCCTGAAAAGGGTATGTAATGCTAAGTTGAGTCTCAACTTAGCACTACCACCCCAGAAAAAATTAAAATTTTCAAAAACTAATAAATGTATTAATTGTCGTGAATTTGTCGTAAATTTGTCGTGAAAGAAAAAAATATACTATATAGGCTAATAGGCTCCGGTTCAAAAGAGCGATATTTAAAACGGCGACATTCAAAACAGTGGTCTCATTTGAGCGACATTTAAAAGAGCGACAGCTACATGTTAAAACAGCGACATATCAAAAGGACGACAGATTAAAAAGCGACATATTAAAACAGCGACATTTAAAATAGCGACATTTAAGACAGCGACATATCAAAACAGCGATATTCAAAAGAGCGACATCTAATAAAAACAGCGACATTAAAAAAGCGCTGTTTTGATATGTCGCTGTTTTTATTAGATGTCGCTCTTTTGAATATCGCTGTTTTGATATGTCGCCCTTTTGAATGTCGCCGTTTTGATATGTCGCTTTTCTAAATGTCGCTGTTTTAAATGTCGCCGTTTTAAATATCCACTTTCATTTAACCTATACTTCATTCAGGCACGCTGGGTATAGTTATGATTTTAAAATATAATAATATAACTTTTTATCTTTCCTTTGGTCGATTTTTTTGCATAAATCATAAATAACAGCATAAACTATTGGAATCCTATAAAAATAATTTAAATTTGATACCTTTGTTTCATTGACAATCCAACTTTATAATAAAATTTGCAGGAAGTATTTGGATCAACGTCTACAGTTGCAGCGTAACTCAGTAGAAGGTTCATTCGTTCCTCAGGATTAATGTCTTTAGGGCACTTGCATGGCCGTGTAGATGCCGACTCTCTTTTGTTATGCTCTTCGATTTGTTTTTTGGAAATTTCAGAATTTGCAAATGATGTTTTTTTATTTGGCATTATTTAGGTTTGGTTGAATGCACAGGTTAAATATATAGGTCTATGTCATTTTGTTTTTTGTCCATGCAGGTCCATGTTATTATACAGGGTGTTCGGCATATGAACCGTCAAAATTTTTTGGGATATTGTTGAGGTCATTTGCTACCTTCTCAACCTTGGAACTTGGGTCCTTGGAGTCACGGCTAAAGAGACATGATTTTTTTTTTCTAAAATTACCCAAAATTCCACCTTTAAACCCTCGTAAGCTTTTTATTAATGTCTGGAAAAGCATCATTTTTTTTATAATTCTTTAATCTTATGCTACTTCAACTAATTAATAGATTTGTTAAAATTTATGTACCAAAGGGACATACGAGGTTTTTTATTAAAGAACATTAGTGATATTGTGAAAGAAAATCAATTTCAAAATTAAAAATTAAAAAAAAGTATCGACACTTGAGAACTTCATTTTCTTTTAAAAACTTCTCTAGTTGATTACCTTTCTAGCGGTATGCTACACATTAATAAAAAAAAACAATTCTGCTTTAAAATACGGATATTCCGTGAGACGGGCAATAATCGTTCGGAATTGATAAGCAAAAAAATTTGATGGTTATGATCGTTTTGAACAAAATTTATAAATAAAGAATACAATACATTATTGTTAAAAGTTTAACTTTTGTTTAAGTAGGTAAACGATCATAAATATCAAATTGCTTTTCTTACCAATTCCGAACGAGTCTCGCCCTTCTGACGGAATATCCGTATTTTAAAGCAGAAATGTTTTTTTTATCAATGTATAGCATACCGTTAGAAAGGTAATCAACTAAAGAAGTTTTTAAAAGAAAATGAAGTTCTCAATTGTCGATACTTTTTTTGACTTTTAATTTTGAAATTGATTTTCTTTCACAAAATCACTAATGTTCTTCAATAAAAAACCTCGTATGTCCCTTTGGTACATTAATTTTAACAAATCTATTAATTAGTTGAAGAAGCATAAGATTACAGAATTATAAAATCAAAATGGTGCTTTTCCAGACATTAATAAAAAACTTACGAGGGTTTAAAGGTGGGATTTTGGATACTTTCAAAAAAAAATTCAAAATTCATATCTCTTTAGCCGTGACTCTTAGGACCCAAGTTTTAAGGTTAAAAAGGTAGCAAATGACCCCAACAATATCCCAAAAAAAATTTGACGGTTCTTGTGCCGAACACCGTGTATATATAGTTAATTTTTTTTTACGTGTTAAAATTTCAACTCTATGTTAACTTTAGTTCTGCGATGAATTGGGAAGTTGTAACTTTGTTAAAAGATAGAGACGAGTCCTGGCTACATTCTAAATTACTGTTTTTTTTACCCAAAACTGTTTTTATACCATAAAAAATAGATTTTTTTAAAACTGTTTATTGATTTAAACCAACCCTCGTAGTTTTGGCTGTTATTAAATGTATTATCAGTCACTGTCACGACAATTTGTGCCGTACCTCTAATTCTCTACAGTCTGTTCCTGTCTTATCAAAGGTGACACCCAAGTATACATACTCATTGCATGGAGATATTGTTTGTCCATTTTCTAGTACTAACTCACTGGATTCGTTTTCAATACATAAGTACTGTGTCTTGTCCACGTTCACTGCTAAACCCCACTTTTGGTATTCTTCTGTTAACTTTCTCATCATATACTCCATGTCTTCTTTATCATTAGCCACAATTACTTGGTCGTCAGCAAACTGTAGTGTGTATATGGTAAATCGGTCGTTAAGTTGTATTCCCATGCCGTGCACTTTACGTTTCCGGTTTTTTTGAGCTACTGCGATATATAGTTTAGTGTTGGAGAGATACAACATCCCTGTCTTAAGCCTTTTGTTACCAGGAATTCTTTTGAAACTCGATTTCCAATTTTAATTTTAGATTTTGACGCTTTGTATAGTTCTTTTATCGCTTTTATGTATGTATGATTGACATTAGTTTGCTTTAACACTGTCCATAATTTTTCTACTGGAACGGTATTGTATGCTTTTTGTAGGTCCACAAAGGTAACATGAGTCTCTATATTTCTGGCGCTCCTTTTCTCAATTACTTGTTTAAGACAAAAAACATTATCACTACAAGATCTGCCTGCACGAAACCCACTTTGTTCTACTTCTTCCTGTTCATGAAAATCATTTACTACAAGATTATAACATTTTCTTAAGTAGGCATGGTCATGGTAATATTTTTAAAAAAGAAGATAAGCATGCGTCATCAATAATTCCATTAGAGCTAAAAATTCTAGGATATAAATTTATTCAAATTTGAATTACAACCAAGCTTATCTTAATGTTGGCTTGCAACCAGTTTTGTCGTCTTAAATCTTTATCCTTTGGTTCGATAAATAAATCGTTATTGGTAGCCTTTTTATCGCACCCAACACGTTATATATCGACTGGTATAGATTGGTATACTGGCCACGGTTTTTAAATCAGGACCCCTCGAGTCGAAGTTGATAAAGAAGAAATAGAAAAAAGGACAAAGAAAAAGAAAAAGAAGAAGAAAAAGAAGAAAAATAAAAGGACAAATAAAAAGAAGAAACAAAAGAAGAAGAAGAATAAAAGGACATAGAAAAAGAAGAAGAAAAAGAAGCAGAAAAAAAGAAAAGGAATAACAGAATAATTAAAATAGAAAAGAGGAAGAATAAGAAAAAAATGCGAAAAAGAAGAAGGCGAAAAAAAAACAGAAGTGAATTAAGGAGAAGGAGAAGAAAAAAAGAAAAGAATCAATGTAAATAATAATATGAAGAAGGAAACGAAAAGTACGAGGGAGAATAAAAAAAAGAAAAAAAAAGAAGAGAAAAAAGTAGAACAGAAAACAAAGAAGAAGAAAAGGAAGAACAAGAAGAAGAATAGATGTTGTTATTAAATAATAAGGTAGTCCGACATGATAATGTAAGTAGGTACATGGAAAAAAGAAGAATAATAAAAGGACAAGGAAAAAGAAGAAGAAAAAGAAGAACAAAAGGACAAAAAAAAAAGATGAAAAAAAAGGATAAAATGACAATAAAAAAGAAGGCGAAAAAGAAGCAGAAAAAAAGAAAAGGAATAACAGAATAATTAAAATAGAAAGAGGAAGAATAAGGAAAAAATTTAAAAACCACAAAGAGGAAAAAAAAAGTGAAATAAGGGGAAGGAGAAAAAGAAAAGAAACAATGTAAAGAATAATATGAAGAAGGAAACGAAGAGTTGTTATTAAATAATAATATAGACCGACATGATAAGGTAGGTAGGTATATGGGTAAAAGAATATAGATAACCAGATCCCATCATTATTTATGCAAAACGAAATGCTGGTTGTGAAGATATCGGATTTAGTTTTTATAAAAGCGTTTTAGATTACGTTGCAAGTTTAATTTATATTGTTCTTAATAAATATATTAATCTACCCTTAACTATAAAGGCAAGTAACTGGAATTTTTTATTTATATATTATGATTTTAATAAAATATCGGACTTCCATTATCTTTATTTATTTTAAACACGACGTTTCGGTTAGTAAGTATCTCTAACCGTTTTCAAGTGTAAATCAATCAATTTAGTCTATAGGCTATTACTTATACTACTTGCTGTGCAGTCAAGTGTGACGGCCCGCCCCTTATTTATTTCTAAGACGCCTGTTTTCCTTAAGGAGTAGTTTGGTTATATCCGTGCTTGGTTGACTGAAAACTTCTTTATTCTGCATTGTAAACGCAACTTCAATAAACTTTCGTTTTCGCCAATGCGACTACTTATGCAAAACTTTAGCGTCTGAACACTGAATACTGTGATCATTTGACCATGCATGATCCGCTAAACCGGATATTTCAATATCCCCTAATTGGGTACTTTTTAGATGTTCATTTACTCTAACCTGAAAAGGGCGTTTCGTTTCACCTACATATGATTTAATACAATTACACTGGATTTGGTAAATACATTCCTTATTATTTGAATGATTTTCTGGTTTTGTTTTAGTTACAAGACTCCTTATCGTATTTCCTGATGAAAATACTGTTTTTATATTATAGTGCTTAGCTATTCGTCTTATGTTTTCTAAAATCCCTTGAACATATGGAATGCTAATAACACCCAACGGATTATTATTTTGCGAATTTGCTACATTTTGTTTGTTTTTAATTTTAGAGATCGTTGAGTGTATTAATTTTTCGGAATAACCATTCTGTTGTAAGTCTTTTTTAATGTTGTTAATTTCTGTGGTTAATTTTTCAATATTACTACAAGTTTTTACGGCTCGTAAACACAAACTTCTTATAACTCCTTGTTTTGTAGCAACATAATGATTAGAGTTAAAATTTAGATACTGTAGATGTGTAGGTTTCCTATATACAGTGGTTTAAATGTTTCTGTCTAATCATTTGATAAGAACATCCAAAAAAGGTAAAGCCGATCTTTTTCAATTTCCATGTTGCATTTGATTTTTGATCGAATACCGTTCAGATGATGTAGAAAATTCTGTAGTTCGTCATCATTTTCCGGCCATATAATAAATGTGTCATCCATGTATCGCACTCCATAGATGTTTGCTACCACTGACGAAAAAGACGAACCCATTGGAAGTCCATCATTTTTAACAAAAACCTCGAGAAAGTGCTGATCGGTGAGTCCCTGGAGCTGGTAATTGGTCGCAGGGATATATCCTTCTTATGGATCTTTGGTAGTCCATAAAAATGTGGTGCCTTACTGTGGTGTGGAGTCAGGCGGGATCTAATAACGTCTGGGATATTTTTAGCATACTTCTTCAAAGTCCTGTAGATGCGTCCTTCTATAGTGGTGGTTGGATCTTTGGGCAGTTGCTTGTAGTCTTCTTTCTCCAGCACTTCTTCAGTCTTTCTCGACATCCATAATCACCGTTGCGTTTCCATTGTCGGCAGGTAGAATCTTGATTGATTTGTCAGCTGGCAGGTTCTTAGTTGCCCGCTCTTCTTGACTGGTGATATTTGCCTTTTGTTACTTCCTTCTGTCCAAGGGTGTTCTTATTTTATGGCGAAACTCATCAGCTTCGGGTTGAGGTAGACTAGCGGTCTCTATTGCCGCAACGATTTCCTGTGTCGGTGTCTCTGTCGGTGCAGTGGCGAACTTAAGTCCCTTATTGACTACCAATTCTTCGTTGGTGCTCAGACTCCTTTTGGAGATGTTCATCATAGTGCTTGGTGTTGTTGAGTTTGTTTTATCTTGAGTGCGTGTTTGTAGTTTCTTAAGTTTTTCCGAAATTTTATTTCTACTCAATTATTGTCTACGAGTTTCAAACAAAGTGTATTATGATTTTGTTTTGCTAAAAGAGGAATAGATATTTTTAAAATGTGGGCCAATAGAATATTCAGAATAACGCTATACTTATGCAAAACATCTTAGGCAACATTCAAATTTAAAAAAGTTCGCCAGAAAAATGTAATAAACACAAATCAAATTTTTGTAATTACTTATTACTAAGTCGTAAGTACTGTAACGATAAATTATAAATTTTATATTAAACATTGTAAATTGATTGCAAGAAACTGTTCACACCCATATGTAATATTTTATTGAAACCCCGCGAATTCACACGACAATAAATAAATAAAGAAATAAATAAAATGTTCATTCATTTAAGCTTTGGCAGCGTATTAAGATAAGTCTCAAATATATGAGAGTTTACTCAATCCTCGTGAATTCTCGCGCTTATAAAATACGATTTATTTCTTAATTGTATGTGACTTAAACATGCAACTTCTGTATAGATATATTTCTTTTTTGTGAAGAAGTACTCCATAACTTTCTGTAGAGGTTCCAAGGAATGAAAAAGAAAATCTCTGTCTTCCTCTACTAATTTTTAATTTTCGTCGACTAGTTTCGGCTTATTGGGCCATCATCAAGGACTGTAGAAAAATAAATCACAATCAAGAAATTATTCTTGATTGTGATTTATTTTTCTACAGTCCTTGATGATGGCCCAATAAGCCGAAACTAGTCGACGAAAATTAAAAATTAGTAGAGGAAGACAGAGATTTTCTTTTTCATTCCTTGGAACCTCTACAGAAAGTTATGGAGTACTTCTTCACACCTGATTTTATTTTTCTTAAATTGTCTTTTTATTAAGCAGTAATTCTGTGTTCTCCACTATTAACAAATCATAGAGTGCTTTGAGGCAAACTCTGGAAAAAAACTGGAGAAAAAGAAGATAGGTAAACCTATAATAACACATTATGATATAACAAGAGTAAGACATATAGGTAAAAAAGAAATAATGAATGAAAAAGAAAATCTCTGTCTTCCTCTACTAATTTTTAATTTTCGTCGACTAGTTTCGGCTTATTGGGCCATCATCAAGGACTGTAGAAAAATAAATCACAATCAAGAAATTATTCTTGATTGTGATTTATTTTTCTACAGTCCTTGATGATGGCCCAATAAGCCGAAACTAGTCGACGAAAATTAAAAATTAGTAGAGGAAGACAGAGATTTTCTTTTTCATTCATTATTTCTTTTTTACCTATATGTCTTACTCTTGTTATATCATAATGTGTTATTATAGGTTTACCTATCTTCTTTTTCTCCAGTTTTTTTCCAGAGTTTGCCTCAAAGCACTCTATGATTTGTTAATAGTGGAGAACACAGAATTACTGCTTAATAAAAAGACAATTTAAGAAAAATAAAATCAGGTGTGCCTCAGGTTAGCGTAATAGACACTTATTTAGATTTTATCTACTTGTGATATCCCAAAACCAGAAAATTGTCATTTAGAAACGTCTAACGAAAATACTGGTTTACACTCCTCCCTGTTTATCACCGTGTTCATACATCTAGTTCCCACATGCTTCCTCAAATCGTCCGCCCTTCTCATTGGGGGTCTTCCCATACTTCTTTTATTTTCCCAAGGTCTCCAGTCTACAATGTATTTGTTCCAACGATCGTCTTTCTGTGTGATATTATGACCGGCAAATATCCATTTTAATTTGGCGACTTCTCCTCTGACATACCTTACTTTTGTTTTATTTCTTATCCATTCGTTCATTTTTCTATCTGTTAGCTTTACATGTAACATTTGTCTTTCGATTGATATTTGGGCTTTTGTTACTTTGTTATGTTTGATTTTGATGTGTCCAAGTCCATAGGTAAGTACAGGAAGGATACATTGGTTATACACTTTCGTATTGAGATACTAAGAATAATTTTACTTTTTTAATATGTAGCTTAATTTACCGAATGCTGCCTAGGCCAATCTTACTCGTCTATTGATTTTAGCTGTTTGGTTTTCTTTTAGTTTAATAATTTGTCCCAGTATATAAATACGAGTATTCCTCTACTTGTTCTATTTTCTCTTGGTTTAGTCTGTTCGTGATATCTTTATCTATGTTTATTATGATTTGAGTTTTAGTGTAGTTTATACTCAGCCTATATTTTTAGCTGCTGTAGCCAGTTCTTCCAGCATTTTTATCGGTTCTTCTTTCTTATCTGTTATTAAGGCGATATCATCAGCATATCTTAGGTGGTTCAAATATTGTCCGTTTACTTTGATGCCCATTTCTTCCCAATCTAAGTTTTTAAAAACATTTTCGACGGCCTGGTTAAATAGTTTAGGATATATGGTGTCACCCTGTCTGATAGCTCTGTCTATATGGATTGGCTGCAATCCTTCATGGATTTTGATTGATGTTGTTGCTTCGCTATATATATTGACTATTAAATCTGTGTATCTGTGTTCCATTTGGCTATTAATTAAATATGCTTTTACTGCCCAGTGCTCAATGCTATCGAAAGCTTTTTCGAAGTCGGCTCGTCCTATTAGGATTTTCATGGTTAATAGGTGGTCAACTGTACTGAAACCTATTCTGAAGCGTGCCTGTCCTTTTGACTGATATGCGTCAAATTTTGTTGTTAATATTTTCGTGCAAAGATTGTAAATTACATTGAGGAATGTTAAAGATCGTTTTTTAGGTGTGCTCTATCGCCTCTCTTGTGTAGAATAATGGTTATGGATTCTTTCCAGTTGTTTGAGATTATTTATTATTTTAGTATTTTATTCAGTAGGATATAATGTAATATACCTACTACAGTTTTACCACCATACTTGAATACTTGAGCATTTCTGCCGTTACTTCGTCTTTTCCAGGTGATTTGTTATTTTTCATTTTCTTTAATGCCCTCTATTTCCGCTTTGTTTATTTCAGGTTGCAGCTCTGAGTTTATGTTCCATATTTTTGTTTGGAGTTTCTTCATTGTTTCTCGCGATGGTTTCTTTTTAGTTTGGTATAATTCTGTATAGAATAGTTGTGTGATATTCATAATATCCTCTTTAATGTTAGTTTCTATGCCGTTATATTCTTTTTTTTAAATGGGCAATGAGTTTTCCAAAATACAAATACATACAAGTAGATTCTTTGTCTAATTTAATATTATATACCTACCACTAATAAGATTTTAATAACAGCTTGAAACAAAAATCGACTTGTCTCAAGGTTGTACCCAGAAATCTGTTTAATTGAAGATACTGCAGATGAATCTTTAAATCAATGCAATTCGGACTTAATCAAATACAGAATATATTATCTACTAAAACGAAGACAGCAAGTATGATTATCTACAATTCTTCAGCAACCTGCAGCATTCCTTTAAAGTCGAAGAATAAAGAAGACCGAAGAAAGCAGAATCCGCGGTACTCATGCACGTTCAGGTCGTTAATTAGCTACCACAGATTTATAGGCGATGCCTTGATATGCCTTTTTACTGAACAATAGCAGACAGACGTCTTCACGAACTGTTTCTTCTTTAAGATACAACTCGAAATGGAACGACAGTTGTATGTATGTGACCAGAATACGGAAATTATCAGAAATTCTTTAAATTATTTTGAGTTTAGACTTCTTTTGTTAGCATTTTTCTTCGTAATTCTTTGTAAATAGGGATACATTTTTAGCAATTTTGTATCGAAAACTGCCAGGAATTTTGCTTGTAAAAGTATTTAAATGATGTATGTAGAAAAGTCGGGTTTTGCATAGATTTATGGGATTTCCCATTCCTTAAGCGAGTGTATGTTCTAAGGCGATGTATTAATCTGGGGAAATGACAAGGCCACGACAAGTTCCCGCAAATTGCTGTACCATCTTTTCTTGAAACTTTTTCAGCCCATATTTGACCTATCTAGAACTCTAATCGAAAGAAACTACAAAACTTAAATTTTTTACACTCATAGACCTTTATAGAGTTAACAAACTCTTCAAGTTTCATGGACTTCTATAAGTAGTTAAGAAATTTTAAAAATGTTGCAATTGCCACTCACTCATGTATAGTTTATCAAAATTCTACTGTACTTCCAGAAATGCTACAAAGCTGAAATTTGGCAGACTAATAGAAATTATGACCGAACCCTTGGAAAAATCACACAAAACCCCAAAATTATAATTCACTCCCCTACCCTATACATGTAAAGTTATGTAAAAGTAATATTGCCTACTTTAAGAAACGCTAGAAAGCTGAGCTTTGGCAGACTGATAGGATTTATGATAAAACTATAGGAAAAAATTTAAAAAGCTCAAAATTTTAATTTACTTCCCTCCCCTATATACGTTAATTTATGTAAAACTATTTTTGCCCACTACCATAAATGATAGAAAGCTGATTTAGCAACTAACAGAAATAGTTATTTTAAAAAAATTGTGTGTGCTTAAGACCAAACGGCAGAAGTTTAAACTTCAACAAGGCGAAATTAATAATACTGGCCATCATCATATCGCTCGCTGAGTGTTCCTCTCACAGTTAGTCAACTCAAGCCGACTTCACCCGATTGAGCGTTACATAGCCGAGCCTGACGGCTCAGTTCAATTCACTACCCACAAAAACTGCTAAACGCGCCTAAAGAAGTTTACACTTCAAAAACTTCAATTCCCCCCCCCCCATCCTTCTCTTTTTCTCGTAAAAGCATGTAGGTATTTAGCAAATCAGATTAACGCAAAACGCACTTATGTATGTAGAGTATATAGAAAGGTAGAACAAATAGATTAGGAAGAGTACCTATCCAAATCTAACAATTGCACAAAAATTACCCCCACTCCCTCTCTCATTTCCAGTATGACTCCGTTTCTCTTTATCGTTAAAAGACAGTAATACTGCAAAATACGAACAGTCAAAGAAAAAAATAAAAAATCTTAACAAAAACATTTTATGTAAAAAAACCCAAGTAAGCGAAAATAGTATTTCGTTAAAAGAATTGAGATAAAACTAATGCCAAGTTCTCCAATACAAATTTCAAAATGAAAAAAGGTTATTGCTAAGAACATGGTAACATTAGAAATTTTACTTTTTTTAGTTTTTGAAGTGTTGAAAGCTATTAAGGATTTTTTATAAAATTTTAAAATTTTAAAAAATTTGAGAAAAAAAAAAAAATTTTGACAACTATTTTTTTTCACATTTTTTAAATCTAAAATCTTTCGAAACTCTAAATAAATTTTATTCAATTTTTTTTAATGTTTTATATGTTTGAAATTCGTAGGCAATGATTTTATTTCTCAAATACCAAATTGCAAATAATGCAAGGACCTAAAACTATAAACAACAAGTGAATTTAAAGAAAGAAAAATAAGAAAAAGTTTTTCTGTCTTCGGCCGGGACTCGAACCCGGACCCTCTTGCTCTGTACGCAAACGTTCTAAGCATTAAACTACCAAAGACCACACATAAATTTTCGGAAAACTTCCATCCAAACAGGTGCGCGGTGTCTCAATACAGGAACGAGAAATTCTCAGGGTATTAACTCGACCAAGTCATCCAGCTGATCTGATTTAATTTATGTCCTAGGAGTCAGGGATAGATGGAACATCAGTCCTTGTAGAAGCGTAAATGGGCCATTACCGTCGTGTTAAAATGCTCGTTACACTAGTATTCTATTTTGGTCTTAGTTGAAGTTATTTTCTAGAGAAACTCAATATTAATCATTATAAACAAAGATATGGATGATTCTACAAAAATGGTGCTGTGGAGTGGGAATGCATATTTTTCAAACACAGACTGCAAATGAAGCATAGTTTCAGTTATAAGATTTAAAACGAAATGTTTTCTTTATGGAGCATTTGAGTTTAACGTATAAAAAAAATTGCAGGCTTATAATTTTTTTTTATTACAAAGCAAATACCTCATTCCTCTGGTGTAATCCCAAACCAAATATTAAAAACTCAAATTGAAAAAAATATCCTAATAAATAATATTTAACCAACTCTTAACTATTTATAAAAAAATTGATAAAACTTAAGATTGCAGTCATATTTTTGAAAATCCGAATTTACATCTTCTCCGGAAAATTTTACAATTTTAAACGTGCTCCATTTTTAATAACACAATATTTGTGAATACAACCGGTTAATTTCTAGAGAAAGAGACGACCCTGGATATCTACTTTACTTGTGAGGGTGACAAGTTGTGACAGATAATGTCAACTTTAGTTTGGTTTAAGTTATAGATCTTTTTATTTTCGGCAGAAAATTAGTTTTTTTCGGAGAAATCAAAAAGGAACGCTTCAATTATCATTCCTCTGGTAAGTAAATATTTGACTGATATCAATAGTATAATTTTTTTCTTAATTGTTTTAAAATTATAAGTATAGGAACTTTGTTTATATAAAACTTAAGTTAAGTAGTCAGATTTTGATTTAAATTGGAAAACCATTAAAAAACTCATTCCTCTGTTATCCCTCTGGAACTTTTATGCAATAATTCCTAAAATAAATTTAAAAAAACAACATTATTTACTGTGCTGTACTGTTATTTAAAGGCAATGACCAAAAATGATATCCATATAGCCCACTTTTGGTAGAATCATCCTTATGTCATGGGCAGTCTTTATAGTTTTTACTTGTACAACAATTATTTAACACCCGACGTCAAAGTCGTACCGGTATTTACCAAAGCAGTTCTTTAATCCGCGGCAGCAAAAAAATCCGACTAAATCCTAATATATTGAAAGCAATTACTCGTTAGCAGTTAATATAAAAGCGAGTAATACGTCTTGTTAGTAGCATAAAAGCTTTATAATAAGCTTTTAAATGGGATTAAGCGCCGAGGATTAACATATCTAATCATTTTTCATCAAATACCAGTACCTCACAGTTATGATTTTTTAAAAAATTATTATGTCGCTTTACAACGTTTTCTACGTTGTCCGACGCCTATTCTCCACCTCCTTCGATCCTGACAATCATCTTCTGTCAGATTTTTTTGACTCATTGATCTTTGGATTGACTGTTGCCATTCTAGTTTCGAACGCCCTCTTTTTCTGCGCCTTATTGGTTGCCATTCTAGGAAGTGCTTTGGTAATCTTTCGTCGTTCATCCGTTGTACATGGCCGTACCATATCAGTTGCCTTCTAGTGATGTTATCTGTTATGCTTCCCTCGATTCCCATTCTTTCTTTTATGATCCCATTTCTTATGTGATCTGTTCAAGAAATTCTCATTGATCTTCTTATTGCATCCATTCCGACACTTTCCATTTTTGTTTTGTATTTTTCCGTTACGCGACAAGTCTCTATTCTATACCACAGCGTGCTTTTTACCATTGTTTCATAAATGTTAAATTTTATATTTGTTTTTATCTCTCTGCTCCATAAAATACTGTTAAGACATCCAATAACCTTTTTTGCTTTTATTATTCTTTTTTCCAGTTCTTTACAGTCTGTTCATGTCTTATCAAATGTGACACCCAAGTATACATACTCATTGCATGGAAATATAACTTATCCATGGTCTAGTTCCAACTCACTGGATTTTTTTCCAATACAGTATAAGTACTGTGTCTTGTCCACGTTCACTGTTAATCCCCACTTTTGGTATTCTTCCATTAACTTTCTCATCATATACTTCATGTCTTCTTTATCATTAGCTACAATTATTTGGTCGTCAGCAAACTGTAGTGTGTATATGGTAAATCGGTCGTTAAGTTGTATTCCCATGCCGTGCATTTTACGTTTTCAGTTTTTTAGAGCTACTGCGATATATATTTTAGAAAGAGCTGGAGAGATACATCCCTGTCTTAAGCCTTTTGTTACCAGGAATTCTTTTGAAAGTCGATTTCCAATTATAATTTTAGATTTTGACCCTTTGTATAGTTCTTTTATCGCTTTTATGTATGTATGATTGATATTAGTCTGCTCTAACACTGTCCATAATTTTTCTACTCCTATGTAGGTCCACAAAAGTAACATAAGTCTCTATATTTCTGGCGCTTGTGTAAGATAAAAACATTATCACTACAAGATCTGCCTCCACGAAACTCACTTTGCTCTTTTTCTTCTTGTTCACGAAAATCATTATCTATTAGATCCCGCAGAATCCTACCGTACAATCTACTTAGTTGTTTGCGTTTTTATGTATTGAGGATATGAATGCAATTTTCCAATCATTAGGTACTGGATGTCCGTTTATGCATTGATTGATAATATATGTGAGATTTTCGAGTAGTTTCTCTGATCCATATTTGAGCATTTCAGCATATATTCCTCCAGGTCCGCTAGCTTTTCCGGATTTAAGCTTTTTAATACTTATCTTTATCATTTCTTTTTCGATGATTACTTCCTCTCCATGTAGTTCTATGTCTCTCCTCGGAGAGGCTGCCAGATATTCGGGTCTCGTCTCCTGCAGCAGTCCCTTGTAGTGTTCTGTCCATTGTTCTGGTTTGATTATCTGGATGTTTACTTTTTCTTTTGTGGGTTTTTACTGTAGAAATGAATTTCCATACTTCAGAACTCTGCCTACCTCCTACGTGTGTTTATATCGTGGCATTTGCGCTCGAACATTTCATTTTTTTCTGTGCGTATCAAATTGCTTAGCTGTTTTTTGGTTTCACTGTAGATTTCTTGGGCTCTTTGCTCTTTAGTACTGAGCCATTTCAAGTATGTTTTTTTCTCTTTGACCATTTCCTGTATTTTCTCCGTCCACCACATCTTCCTGTTATTTCTATTATCATGGTATCCGACAGCTTCGTTGCTTGCTTCCTTCAAGCTTTTTTTATTAATTTTTCCATTGTCATAAAACGGACAAAAAATCGTCCAATAACAGTCCAATTTTAAAAACGGAATTATTACGAGGGCTTTCTTTTATATTTTGCGTATTGAAACATAGAGGCCGACACTGATCGAATGTCGTTACTTAAACTTAACCTCAATCTTTACCTAACCTAAATTCTAAACGTCAGTGCGTTACATACAGTTTTATAGCTACAATGAATTTTTTAGGTTAACAAATCAGTCGAAAAATTTTCGGCCTATAAATTTTTTACAACTTTCGAAGGAAATTATCTTGCCGACCACCATATCCGTCGACAGTTTCTCGTTGCTATGGAGAATTCAAGCATGGACAGATTAGCCTCAGCGACAATCCAAGGCCAGGTGCACTAAAAAAGACTGTCACCCTGGAAAACATCGATACTGTGCTCATGTTCATCACGGAAGATCGATATGCTAGGCTCAATTGGTGTCAGAAAATTCTAGGCCGCTTTAAGGCAGTGGTGACGATTCATGGATTTACTCATATGAACCCTAAAGTAAACGTCAGTGGTCTGTTTGGGTGTTCCAAGATGAAGAAAAGCCAACAAAAGTAATTCGTTCCAGCGGCGTAGCGTGCCCGAAAGGGCGGGGGGGGGGACAGCTAAAAAGGGCGCCTCTGAAAACTGATTGATGAAAAATCTTGTGGCAAAAAAACAAAAAGGTCAAAAAGGCGCCTCTCACAAATCTTGCGACCAAAAAAAACAAAAAAAAAAAAAAGGTCATCATGTGTGAGGGGGCGGCCGAGAAGTCACAAGGGCGCCACTCACGAATCTTGCGACGAAAAAAAAAAGGTCTTCATGTCGTTAGTTTCCTGTGGCACCCACTCAATTGGGCATTACACGACTTAATAAAGCTGAGGGCGCTTCGGCCACCTATGGGGCGCTACTACCCTCGGGGCGGGGGGGGGGGGGGCGACGAACCCCCCGCGCCCCCCCCCCCACGCTACGCCGCTGATCCGTTCTCAAGGTGTATCCAAAAAGATGGCAGCGATATTTGTCTCAAAAGCAGGTCACGTAGCAGTAAATCCTCTTAAAGATCAAAGGACTATTACTGCCGATTGGTACATCACCATTTGTTTGCCGAAAATCATCGCTGAACTTCAAAATAATGAACCCCAAACGACCTGTACCAAGACAATGCAAGTTTGCACAAAAAACCATGAATTTTTAACCCAACAAAACTTCGAATTGTTGGACCATCCTCCATACAGTCCCGACCTAAATCCCAACGATTTTTATAATTTTCCGAAAATCTAGAATGGACTACATGGTCAAAGATTTCAGTCGCTAGAGGAAGTAGTCGAAGCCTTCAAGAATGCAAGTTTGACAGTACCAACAAACGAGGGGAATTACAGCTTACTTACAGAATACTTCGAAAAACAGGAAAGTCTTTAAAAGTTATCTACTGTTTTATTCCAGCTGTACCTGCAAAACTTAAAAGACAACCCTCGTAATAACCGGACATCATCAAAACAGGACACGAGCAAAATGGAAGTTTATCATACATGTAAAAAAAATGTTAAACGTCTTTTATCAAGCCAGATAAAATCAGCCAGGGTTATCAAAACGGACGGGCCACGATCCTACACTTTGTTGACGTCACATCCGGGGCTGATTTTTTTTTTGATGGTCACGTCACGACACAGCTGATTGTCTTTAAAATATTGAAGTTGGAATGACGGTTCATGAATATTTGATTTTCTTAAAAATAAAGCCGGTTTTGAGATTACTATATTCTTGTAGAACAATTTTTTTTAAATATATGGTAATCCTTAATATTTTAGAGCCGCATCATTAGCTCACACTAAAATTAAATTAAAAACAGAAGCAAATATGACAAACACAGATGACAAAGTCAAATACATGTCAAATATAACAGTTGGCATGCGGTGTAATGGCGGGTAATTTGAATTCAATATAAGAAATGCTAAATCTTAAAGATTTTAACCTTTTAATCATCTTACATTCTTACAAAAGTTAGGTGGAATATGAGGATGGTGTCTGAGAATATTTCACTGAAATTTCGCGGAAATCTGTAGTGCCATTTTGAAAATATCTTAAAAAAACGTCTGACCTCCCATAAGACCCCATGTAAAAGTCAGCTCCCGGAGAACAGCTGATTTTTTTAGGGTCGTCGCCTGTTTTTTTTTGTCGGCCTTGAATCTGCCAAGCTCCTAGTCTAGGTGTCATTCACCTAAAGAAGAGCGGCTTTGGTGTTGTCATGCAATCAAAGCATCCTTCACTACAACCTCAATAGTCCATTTTTGTTTCTATTTTTTTCAGAAAATGTTATGTTCTTTTTTGTGTTTAATCTTAGGGAAAATTACTGAAAAGATTCGAAAGAAAGGTTTCTATAAAAAAGTGGTTGCTAATTCACGTAACTGTGGGTTACCCGCATTTTTGCAGCTTAGGTTAATTCTTGTAAATACTCTGACAAGGCAAATATTTAATTAGAGAATGACTGAAGTACGTTTGCATTTACAAAGTATAGAGCAAACACTAAAAACTTGATTTTATTATTATTTTTTTTTAATTTATGTAGTAATATTTTACCTGATATTTGTTTATTTCAAAAAGAAAAACGATAATCTTACTATATGACACACTATATTATATATTTTTTAAAAGTACAAAATATGTTTATAGTTGCTGTTGTATAAAAGTGGCACCGCGTCATCAATTTTTTTATTGATATTGATTCCCAAAACGAGGCACTGCACTTATTAGTCATTAGCTTACTATTTTACTTGCTTTTATATCTTCTTCTAAACGATTTCATTAGAAAGGAACATATATACTCTTATCTGGTTGTTCCGAACATATTGATTTAGCCTATCTTTGACGTTTTCAATTCGTTGTTGTTTTGACTGTTTTATGGTAAACAAATTACGACCAAGCTTTTTAAAAAACAAATTACCGTTTTTGCAACTAAATCAATATTTGCGCACATTTTAATATAATTTTTGGATTCTCTTTTATGTTTCGGATCTTTATTTATTATAGTCTATGGACAAATCCCCAAGATAAGCCAAGTTTGTTAAGGGCACTCCATAGATCAGGTTTTGACTTGTTGTCATTCTGGTAAATGCGTTTTTTTAAAGATATGGCGTATTCAAAATGGCGGAAAGGCGTATCTTTAAAAAAATTGTAACTTTTTTATTTCTTATCCGATTTTCCCAGGACAAAGTTTAAAATACTTGCTTTGTAATGTATTTAAAAATGTATTAGTAAAAAATATGTACTTTTTTGTATTTGTCAAAAAAATTAAAAAAAGCAAAAAAAACTGATGATGCTCCGCGTTCTGGCAGGCCAAAAACGGCAACTTCTGAAGAAATGGTGCAAACCATTCACAAACTAATTCTAAAAGATGGCAGATTAGGACTGGAAGAGGTAGCTGAGGCCGAACCGAACCATATTTTATGTGAAGTTTTAGGGCTCTGAAACGAAATAGCGATGTACAAAATAGCGACGTACGAAATAGCGAGTAATGAAATAGCGACTATCAAAATAGCGATGTAATG
Source organism: Aspidapion aeneum (assembly GCA_963576565.1). NCBI lineage: Eukaryota > Metazoa > Arthropoda > Insecta > Coleoptera > Brentidae > Aspidapion > Aspidapion aeneum. The sequence continues at coordinate 13,914,397 of OY755038.1, read as the reverse complement.
AAAGTATCAAAATAGCGACAACCAAAATAGCGACAATCAAAATAGCGATGAATAAAAATAGCGATGTATCAAAATAGCGATGTATCAAAATAGCGATGTATCAAAATAGCGATGTATCAAAATGGCGATGTATCAAAATACCGAATCAAACCAAACCGAATCTAATCAAACCAATTCAAACCGAAACGAACCGAAATGCGCTATTATAAAAAACTTCCCTGAATCTTTTCTGGGATCCTAGAGGGTGTGAATCCGAACCGAACCGAAGCGATCTGAACCGAATTTGGTTCGGTTCGGATTCATACTTCCGGAAAAGAAGTCTGGAGAAAAAAATATGCTGGTTCGGTTCGGTTCGGTTCAGTTCAGTTCGGTTCGGTTCGGATTCACACCCTCTAGGATCCCGGGAAAGAAGTCAGGAATGTTTTTTTTTTTTTAAATTTCTTATAAAGAAATCCTTTAGTTGAGCTATATGCCAAGAAATATCGCTATTTTGAAAGTCGCTATTTTGTTACATCGCTATTTTGATAGTCGCTATTTTGTTACATCGCTATTTTGTTACATCGCTATTTTGATAGTCGCTATTTTGTTACATCGCTATTTTATTACATCGCTATTTTGTTATATCGCTATTTCGTTTTAGTAGTAGTAGTTTTAGGTATGAGAAAGCTATCCGCTCGATGGGTGCCACGTTTGCTCACCTCAGATCAAAAGCTCGTGCGTCTAACCATTTCAGAGGAGAATTTGGCACTGTTTAGACGTGATTCAGGGGACTTTTTGCGTAGATTTATTACGGTTGATAAAACATGGGTTCATCATTATACGCCTGTAACTAAGCAACAGTCCAAACAATGGACGACAAAGGACGAACCAGTTCCAAAGAAGGCAAATGCTGTAGTGTCTGCTGGTAAGGTCATTGCAACGGTCTTTTGGGACGCTAAAGGGATACTCCTCGTAGATTATCTTGAAAAAGGAAGAACAATAAATTCAGAGTACTACAGCGACTTACTGAACCAGCTAAAGCAGAATATAAGCAAAAACGCCCTGGTTTTGTTTCATCAGGACAATGCACCTTGCCACAAGTCCGCTCTTGTAATGGCTAAAATCCATCAGCTAGGCTTTGAACTGTTAAACCATCCACCTTATTCGCCAGACCTAGCCCCGTCAAACTTTTATTTGTTTCCAAATTTAAAAAAATTTCTTGCTGGAAAAAATTTTCCTCAGATTTAGAAGTCATTGCAGCTACAAACGCCTATTTTGACGAGTTGGATAAATCAGACTTCAGTGATGGCATGTATTATCTTACAAGGGGACTATGTAGAAAAATAAATTATTATTTAGTCACTCAAGGCCAACACAAAAATAGAGGCCACGACCCTGAAAAAATCAGCTGTTCTCCCGGGGCTGAATTTTACGTTGGGTCTTATGGGAGGTCAGACGTTTTTTTATGATATTTTCAAAATAGCACTACAGATTTCCGCAAAATTTCAGTGAAATATTCTCAGACACCATCCCGATATTCCACCAAAGGTTTGTAAGAAAGCAACATGATTAAAAGGTTAAAATCTTCAAGATTTAGCATTCCTTATTTTGAATTCAAATTACCCGCCATGTACCACATGCCAACTGTTATATTTGACATGTATTTGACTTTGTCATATGTGATTGTCACATTGGCTTCTGCTTTAAACTTAATTTTTGTGTGAGCTAATGAAGCGGCTATGAAAAATTAGGGCTTACTACTATACATTTAAAAAAAATTGTTCTGCCAGAATAAAGTAAAAAAATCTCAAAAACGGCTTTATTTAACAAAAAATCAAATATCCATGAACCGTCATTCCAACTTCAAAATTTTAAAGACAATCAGCTGTGTCATGATGTGACCATCAAAAAAAAAATCAGCCCCGGATGTGACGTCAACAAAGTGGAGGATCGTGGCCCGTCCATTTTGATAGCCCTGAGTCACTATAGTGTTGCGTTCATTGAGTTCTATGTTAGGACGGAAACTTTTCATCCCATCTAATAAGTCTGTATAAGTTAATGTCATTTACATTTCTATTAATTTCTTAATCGACTTCTAACACATCCTTATCAACTCGACAAAGTGTCGCCTTTTAGTCAGGAGTGGGCTGCACTAAAAATGCAAATGACCAGAGCGTAGTGATTTGTTGGGTCTATTCATCCCAAGAATGACTTGAGTCAGTATAAAACTTTTCCTGTTTTGTCCATTTTTTTTACAAGCTTTTATTTAACTTCACCTGTATGTATGTATGTGGGTATGTAGGTATGTAATCAAATCTTGCAACTCATTTTTGAAGAACTTCCAAACATCCGATTGACTTCAAATTTCGCATAGCGTCTTAGTTCGGATGACAATACAATAATGTGGTTTCATCGGGTACCTACCTCCCCCTATCGTGGGGGGTGGTAAAACTTTAGTCAAGGCCAACACAAAAATAGAGGCCACGACCCTGAAAAAATCAGCTGTTCTCCGGGGGCTGAATTTTACATTGGGTCTTATGGGAGGTCAGACGTTTTTTATGATATTTTCAAAATGGCACTACGGATTTCCGCGAAATTTCAGTGAAATATTCTCAGACACCATCCCGATATTCCACCAAAGTTTTGTAAGGAATCAACATGACTAAAAGGTTAAAATCTTCAAGATTTAGCATTCTTTATTTTGAATTCAAATTACCCGCCATGAACCACATGCCAACTGTTATATTTGACATGTATTTGACTTTGTCATCTCTGATTGTCACATTCGCTTCTGCTTTAAATTTTTGTGTGAGCTAATGAAGCGGCTATGAAAAATTAAGGATTACTATAGATTAAAAAAAAATTGTTCTAAAAGAATTTAGTAAAAACAATCTCAAAACCGGGTATATTTTTTAAAAAATCAAATATTCATGAACCGTCATTCCAACTTCAATATTTTAATGACAATCAGCTGTGTCGTAACGTGGCCATCAAAAAAAAAATCAGCCCCGGATGTGACGTCAACAAAGTGGAGGATCGTGGCCCGTCCGTTTTGATAGCCCTGCTTTAGTTTGTCCGATTTTCACCAAAATATCTGGGGGTTTTTGAGGATCAGAATTACGAATTTTTGATCAGGTTACAAAAATTCAATATGGCGGATTCAAAATGGACGATTTAATGTCAAGTTTTTCTGATTGCTTTCAACTGACTTCCACGTACCCGATTGACTTCACATTTCGCATACCGTTATAGTTCCGATGACAATCCAATAATGTGGTATCACTGACTGCCTACCTCACCCCTAACCTGGTGGACGGAGAGGGGTTAAAATTTTAGTTTATCGGATTTCCACCAATATTGGTATCATTTGGTTTTTGAGGATGAGGATTACGATTTTTTTATCAGATTACCAAAATTCAATATGGCGGATTCCAAATAGACGATTTAGTAACGAGTTTTTCTGATTACCTTCAACTGACTTTCACGTAGGTATTTAATTGATTTCAAAATTCACATACGATGGCTAGCTGAAATGCATAGACTTAGACAAATCTAAAAATTTAAAAATAAATTTAGAAAAAAAAAACTTTTTGAAAACAAGCTTTTATAAAATGGACTAAAAAGCATAAAATAATTTTTTGAGTGTTCTGATATCATAATAATAAAAGCGATGGGCGTATTTAACATTAGGCACTCGTCCACAACCGACTCTTCTTTTTCAATGTGACAAAATAAATCGACACACTGCCGGTCGGGGATGATCTGCCTAATATGAAGCAGGCGTAATAATGTCCATCCATATCAGAAAAATGTAAGGGTAGCTTGAGTAGGGTCGGGTTGGGTTGGGTTAAATTGTCTACCCTTACATTTCTCTGCTATAATTTAATGAATTTGGATTTTCACTAAACTTTGAGTTAACCAGGCTAAAACACAAACGGGTAAATTTCCTTTAATACGCCCATCGCTTTTATTATTATGATATCAGAACACTCAAAAAATTATTTTATGCTTTTTAGTCCATTTTATAAAAGCTTGTTTTCAAAAAAAAATTTTTTTCTAAATTTATTTCTTCTGGATTTTTAAGGAAAACCATAAGCGGGACTACTTTGAAGCTCGACTAGCTTTCAAAAGAACTAATATCATTATAAAAAGTGGGATGTTTCCCCACCATTTATTTTTGTCGTCGCTTTTCCTACGCAGTATTTGGACAAATAAAGTAAACATAGCGAATAACTTCTCTACACATCGCCATCTTTGGACAATTGAAGCAAATATGTGTATACGCTACGCCAATTGGAGAAGAGGTAGGTCGAATAAAGTCTCAGGTTGAATAGAAGCTGGCTCAATTACGACTTTACCGCTCTTACTGACTAATAAGCACCAAGATTTGTTTGGACATAATTTGGGGACATTATTTAAATTTGTTGGTATGTGCCCCTCGGGTATGATTTATAATATTTTTCGGTGTCAACGAGCTAACCATGCGGAAAATGATGTAGGTATCCCGTATCAAATTTTTTGTGGAGGTGGCTGTGAATATTTTATAGTGAAATATATGGTACTACTCCTTTAAAAAAAATATAAAAAAGTTAGCAAGCAGTCTACAGAAAGATTAAAAAATATGTGGACCCACGAAGGATTTAAGGGGCTGTTAACAAATTTCGTAATGATTGAAAGTGGAGGAAGGGGATTGTTGTCGCCATATGCAGCGTTTCAGAGGTGATTGAGTGTTTTGTATCACGGATCGTGTTACATAGCATCCCAAATAAATAAAATGGAAATATTCATATTTAAAAAGAATGGAGGTTTGTATAGACGGGGTCAAAGGTTTCATAACAAGAGGGTGATGCAAATTGCGAACAGCTCCTAATACACTACTTATAGTGGGTTTACACATGCATGAATTTAGTGGCGCCAGTGTTCGCGCCAGTTCTATTTGCACGCCAGTAAAGGTTTACACTATTGTGCGAAAATTAAAAAGACTGGCGCACGCCAGTTTCATTTTTAAAGTGTACACGATACGCGATATGTCGGCTGAACTCTCGGAAGCCTGCAAAAAAGTCGCTAAACTTTTATTGAAAAAAAAATAAAAGAGATTCAGGAAAATGAACAACGAAAAGGCCGGATTGCTAGTCGATCTACTTTGGGTGCTTCCGAAAAACTTTTAGGAGAACTTGCAGCAGAAGATCCTGCGAGCTATAAAAACCATCTTCAAATGACAAAGCAACATTTTGATATTCTTCTAGAGTTTCTCTTATTTAAACAACATTCTTTAAAATTCGGTCTGCTACTTTAAACCATGGTATTTTTGGGGTGTATACTTCATTTGCACCGGCTCCGGAACGTTGGCTTTTTTTAATTTTTGTCAATTCCAAAGCATATGTGTTTCTTATGGATCATATTTTTGCTTTTACTTCTGCAACTTCAAAGCCTTCAATAGTCATTATTTTACTAATTTTTTGGGAAGCATTATCTCGACTATCTTTGTTTTTATACGAACTACTGTGTACATCCCATAAACAAGGAAAACATTCATAGCCTTCAAGAAACTGTATGGTCAGTTCTGCTGACCACTTTTTTTAGCCATATTAAGCTATAGAAACAAAAATAAACAAAATTTTTAAGCTAAAACACAATGAAAATAAAAAATAATGTAAAATAATGAACTTAAAACTGGCGAGCCGACGTGCAAGCACTTGTTTACACATGAAAATTTTCCTTTTCTGCGCGCATGCGTCACCACTGGCGCCAGCAAATTCAGTCAGCTGCAGACTTTTTTGATACATGCATGCAAAAAAATAACTTGTGTGCAAGTCGGTGTTTACACTTGCAAATTTAACTAACTGGCGCGCCAGTTTTTATTGGCGCCAGCAAATCCATGCATGTGTAAACTCTCCTTTACTTAAAAAACCTTCCAAACAATTTTTATGTTTACGTCAAGGGCGTACGCAGCGAGAGGCAGGGGGGCATTTGCACCTCCATCCCCCTAAATATTAAAAATATATTAATAGTTTCCTAATTTCCAAACCAACAATCAATCAATTATTCCTAACGATATATACTGTTAAGGATATAAATCGGTTTTTCCGTGAGTTAGTTATAAATCAAATATTCCCCTCCTTGGTGGTCCTAAAAATACAAAAGTATTGCTGTATTTACAGACAACTTTTTGGGCATCCCTGAAGGCCTTCAAAAATCAGAAGGCGGCAATCCCGTAACTGGAAATGTGGTATTTTAGCTTTACAGTTCTGTAACAAGGCCGGTATTTATTATTTCCCTGTTCCTGATAGCAAAAATATTCTTCTCTTTTGGAATCTGTGGCCCATATTTTGCAATCTAAAAGTTTAGATTTCTTGCAATGTGAAAATCACTTTAAAAGAGATCTAATTAAGCATCATCGCAACTCTGCAGAAGTCATGAACACTCAGTTCTGAAGCAAATACACATGCCGAAAACCTTGGAACAGAGTTACAGGTGCCAAGGATAGTTGGGCGACAGTAAAATCGTATGAACGTTTCAGAAAATAACTCACCAGAGTACTGGAAAAATCTTTTTCTCAGCTTTTGAACTATTTAACTCCGTTTGTTATGCTGGATTCTCAGTAAATTTAAGATGCGGAAAGTAAGCGGAACTTTTTATCCATCTATGTATTTAATATTGATATACAAAAATTAGTTAAAAAAAGTAGAAGAAGAGGTTTTAATCAGATTTGCTGAGGATCCCTGACGTTTCGTTTCACTGTAGTAGGTTAGGATTTTTAAAAAATGATGTGTATATATCTTCGTTTTATCGTTTCCGATTTTTTTTTACTTCAATAAATAACCATTGTATTACTTATTGAATTTTCCGCACCCCCTAAGTTTTATGGTGCCTACGCCCATAGTTTTCATATTTATTTAGGTAGGGTATACAGGGTCAAAGAAAGGACTCTTATTCTTGGGAATAAATCTAAGTTAATTTTTGCGCCTCTATCTTAGAGTGGGATCGATGAATGTAATTCTACACCCGAGCGACCGAAATCGAGGCTTCAAATCAATCTTGACGCCTTTCTGGCCATTCACCAATTAACGGCCATTGTTGTGGAGAGTACGATTATATTCGTAGACTTCGTGACTACCAGTCCGAAAACTACTTTGTGACGCTTAAAATCTTTAGATCGGTCGCGGACACCAAGTGATTTCGAGTCAAATGTTCTTGGTGTCCATCGAATTGAGATGGCAAATTGTCTGCGGACAGATTCAATAAGTAAAAACGAAACGAAAATGAAATAACTTTAGGTTGTACAACTTATCATGATACAAGAGCTTGAGGGTCAGTAAGAACCTTTTGGTGGATAAACATAACCTCACAAAATCAGATCTTTTAACAACAAGTGAAATTAAAGAAAGAAAAATAAGAAAAAAGTTTTCCAAAATTTCTGATTGCAAAATGGGCGATTTGCCAATATAATTATCAAATACCAAGTTGCAAATAATGCAAGGACCTAAAACTACAAACAACAAGTGAAATGAAAGAAAGAAAAATAAGAAAAAAATTTTCTTTCTTTAATTTCACTTGTTGTTTGTAGTTTTAGGTCCTTGCATTATTTGCAATTTGCTATTTGATAATTATATTGGCAATTCGCCCATTTTGCGATCAGAAATTTTAACACACGAAAAGGTGATCTCATGCTTTCAGACGTTGATCTTTACGTCTAATTTGAGTTACCATACCTTTGACAGTGGATAAGAAGAATTAAGAGATTAGTTGGATGACTTGGTCGGGTTGATACCCTGAGTCTCTCGTTCTGGTATTGAGACACCGCAGCCTACATAGATGGAAGTTTTCCGAAAAATTTATGTATGGCTTCGGTGGTTCAGTGGTGGAATGTTTGCCTAGATAGCAAGAGGTCCCGGGTTCGATCCACGGCCGAAGCAGAACACTTTTTTCTTATTTTTCTTTCTTTAATTTCACTTGTTGTTAGCAGTTTTAGGTCCCTGCATTATTTGCAATTTGGTATTTGATAATAATCAGATCTTTTGTTTTGAACTTCTGAGTTTCTTATTTTGAGATAGTCGCTAACTCGCCAATTGATGGTATCCATGCTCCCCGACTCTGGGGATCGGTCGGTGAGCAATCTCTAACAAATGTCAATTAGGTTGAAATTAGTTGTTTTTTTTTTCTATCTATATGTTCGTGTTTGCACGCAGTATGAAAAACGAGATGAACTGTAGAAATTTTTAATAAACGAAAATATAAACGAACATAATTATTGATACGGAATCACGAATCACACAACCGAAAGTCGAAAAACAAAGTACTGACCAACATACAGCCAGTTTCTTCTCATCTCAGGGGCCCCTGTCAGGATCTCATCTATCTATCTATCTATCTATCTATCTATCTATCTAGCCTTCTTCGATCCATCTTTGGACATAAGCCTCCCCTAATTCTTCTCTGTCTGTCGCCGTGTTCATCCATCTAGCTTCTGCATGTTTCTTCAAATAGTCCGACCATCTCACTTGGGGTCTTCCCCTACTTCTTTTATTTTCCCAAGGTCTCCAGGTTACAATACATTTATTCCATCGATTGTCTTTGTCTGATATTATGACCGGCATTTCCAGGTGATTTGTTATTTTTCATTTTCTTTAATGCACTTTATTTCCGCTTGCCTATTTCCGGTTGTAGCTCTGAGTTTATGTTCTTTATTTTTGTTTGCAGTTTCTTCGTGGTTTCTCGTGATGGTTCCCTTTTTGTTTGATATAATTCTGTATAGAATAGTTGTGTGATATTTATAATATTCTCTTTAACGTTAGTCTCTATGTCGTTCATATCCTTTATTTTAATTATTTTATATCTACCTATAGTCGGCCTTAGATATTTCATATTTCTGTTATTTTCTATAACTCTCTCAATTTTTATTTCTTGGCTCTTTCTTTTATTTTCTTTTATCATTTTTCTTATAGTTTTATTTACTTCCGGGTATTCTATCAATGTTCTTTTTTTTCCTTCTTCTAGTCAGTATGTAATCAATTTTGTTTTTCGTTATTCCATTAGGGCTGAGCTTTTACCACCAATTAGCTGAAGGGTTGAAGATGGTATTTGATATTTGGCACAAACCGGGCACTTTTGTGCTTAGAAGATTGTAAAATTATGAAAAAGGTAACTAACACGCCATTTTCTCGAGGCGGTCATGGATGAATCTCAATTTGCGCATGTCGCAACGCACGGAAAAATGTACCCTGCTTTTATTCCAATTGTGTGGTTAAAAGGTTAAAAAGGACCGTGAAAATTTAGCGCGAGCTAACATTACTTCAGAAACTCGTCCATCTTTCGAACGAAATAATTCAATAAATTTATTTCTGATTATTTGCTTTCAAAGTATGGAGTTTATTTCACACGGGCTACGGCAAAGAATACCATTATAGTTAGTTAGGGTTTTATTGCAAAAAGAGAGATTGATAACAAATTACTTCCTATCTTGCTTAAGATTTTCCATCAAGGAGTGCTAGACGACTAACATTAAATATATTTTTGAAGAATTAGAAAAATTTAATGCGAGCCATATTGTAGTTTTTTTACACTTTTACGAGGTTATCTTTTAAGTTTTGCATATACAGCAAGAATAAAACAGTAGATAACTTAGAAAGACTTTTTTTCGAAATATTCTCCACAAAAATTAATGCACTTTTGCATGCAGTCAAACCAGTTGTCACAGCTGTAATTCCACTGGTTTGTTGGTACAGTCAAAATTGAATTCTTGGAAGCGTCGACTGCTTCCTCTGGCGACTGAAATCTTTGACCACGCCATTCTTGATTTTCAGAAAATTAGCGGTAACAGTCCTTTGATCTTCCAGAGGATTTGTTGCTACATGACCTGCTTTTGAAACAAATTTCACGACCATCTTTTTGGATAGACTTCGAGAACGGACGACTTCTGTTGGCTTTTTGGGTTTAGATGCATAGGCGCACCCAGGGGGGGGGCTTAGATTTTTTTACACATTTTCCACATTTTTCATGAAAAAACACAAAAAATAGCTTAAAATTGGACATTATGAGGCTTCGGACCCCCCCAAGACATATTCCTGGGTACGCCACTGTTAGATGAGTAAATCCATGGTTCATCACCACTGACAGTGCTCTACACGTTTTTCGAGTTTCCTGCCTCAATGCGGTCTAGAGCATAAATAAAGGATTTTTGCTGCGGTTCAGTCAGCTTTTATTAGATAGGCAACTCCGGCTGTTTGACAGATCCTTAACTATGTGGCGCCCACTACTGAGCTTAGTGACGAACTAAAAGATGATGTGGGAAATTTAAATTGCCTTTTATAATAAATTTTCTTTAATTTTAAAGTTTTTTTTGAAATTTTTAATCAGTCAATATTTTATAAAGACATACACTGTCTTTATAAGATATAAACAGATTGAAAATGATATGTAAAGTGCAATAAATAAAACATTTTTAAATGAGTTTTTATTATTATAAAAAAGCTACAAATTAACGACTAACTATTGATGAAATAATACATAGTCTAATTGATTGGTAAAATAAAATATAATGAAAAACCAAACACTATCTGGCATATTTAAATTTGCTTTTAACATTTCTGGTGAGTGATGAGTGAATAAATAATGAAAGAGTTGTTCGTAAAGAGAATCATTCTTAAATGTCTACTTTTTAACAGCTTGACGAAAATCTGAGATGATTTAAAAGTACCTCCTCGCCTTGGTTGTAAGTTGTGTAGGGTATGTTTCAAAGCAGTATATACATAGCTTGGCAGTGGTCGCACATGTCATCCAAAACCTGAAAACAATAAAAAAAATCAACTTATAACCACGTTAATCATAGGTAGGTACTACATTATGGTAAGATAAAGATTTAAAACTAAGGAATAAATTTATTCAAAGTACATTACGCTGCTGGGTAATCCCTCGTTTACCCATCAATTAAGCACAAGTTTAGTGTTAATTTTGTATGTGTCTCCCTCTTACTTAATATCAAAAGAAAGGGATGGACATAAAATTAACACTAAATTTGTGCTTAATTGATGTGCAAATAAGGCACCTACCAGGCACTGGAAACCTGTATTCAGAGTTCCGTAAAGTAAGCGATAAGAAGTTAAAAAGACACTACCAATACAAATTTTATCAAATACCAATCTAACCTCAAATGAGAAAATAAGAAAACTTACCTTAAAATGTCTCGAAAAACTATGCATTTTATACTCGTCTGAACTTTAGACACTTCACCCAGAAAAGCAACTAGAAATTCTTATTCTTTTATATTTAAAAATTGCAAAAGTTTCAAATTTAACAAAATTTAATTTTAATGCGTCACAGCAGCAAAGATTACCTACATAAGCCAAAAAGATAGATTTAAAATAAACCCGAAATAAAATGCGGTGGAAGAGGTTTTTCTACCTGAAAAAAAGGGGGACGAAAAATCCAAACCACAGATAATTCTCACAAAAATAGAATAAGGAACAAACGCGCGACCGCAGCGCCTCTTTTGAGCTTAGTGAGAACTTTAACCTAACGACCTGTCAAATTACATTGAGTTTCCTAGGCATGGTCTAGAGTATAAGTTAGAGAACATCCACCCATACCCCTCTGAAAAACGGGTGAAATCGAAACCTTGCCCCGCGCGGCGCTGCCGGCTTGTAAATATTTACGCTAAAAAAGTAAAAAGTTCACCCCATTAATCGCTTGTTGTTAACCATAGATAATAAAAAAAACTAGACAATCATTTCGTAAGGGAAGATTTAACTTTTTTAAATAAATCAATTAAAAATGTTTTGAATTAAAATATTTCATTTTAGTTTAACGCAGCGTTTAATCTTTATTTTTCTTCTTTAATTGTTTTGTTTCAGTCTACTGCATTTTGTAACAAAGCAAATTGTCTTCATATAAGTAAAATTTTTCTTCTAGAGAAAACGGTGCCTTAGAATTAATGTAATGGATTAGTTCAGTTCCAATTTATAATAAAACAATTTCTGTTTCACATTAAAATAAATAGGCAAGACAGTTTTTGTGCTATATCAAGAAAATATTCTCTTGGTGAATAGGAAAGCATACATTATTTTACTTCAAAGTAATTTGCTTTGATCTAAAACATTTTTTTTACCGTGCATGCGAAGAGTCCAATATTCGCCACGCACGCCATTATATACTCTTCTTTTGTCTCATTCTTTTTTTGTTTGGGCATTTTTAATTCATTTTTTTTTGTTTTAGTTAAATGAATATCGTTGTCGTAAAAGGTTTTAAATTACGAAGCAAGAAGAATAATAAAGAATAATAATAATTAAAGAGGCGTAAAGAGGTGTGTTAAACACTTTGTGTATCGCCTGCTTTTGATGTACTTTTTAATATGCACATATAATTAAAATTTAATAAAAATTTCTCCACCAAAAGAATACGTTTTGGAAGTTAGTATTTTGACTATAAACTTACATTAAAAAATATTGCATGTTTTTAACTGAAATAATATAAAGGGTTTACCTACTCGTGTGCGGTAAAGAAATTACTTTACCGCACACGGTGCGTTAAAGTTACTTTACCTCACGCGCACCACTTTCACACACAACCTTCGCAACGCATCAATAAGACAATTTCAATATTTTTTTACATTTTTATAAATTTATACATTCATTTTTGAAAAAAAAGGTACCTACTCATAGGTAAAATATTGGTACTAGCTGTTAGGTAGTGCTCTGTTAAAAAGTGTTTTACGCTAAAAAAAACTCAAAAAGTCAAAGATGACATCAATAATATGGGATAAAATGGTGGTGGAGAACCCTACCAGAAAGGACAGAATAAAGGTTGTGATACTACTATGTCGGTTTAGAACGTTTTTCTACGTTGTCCGACGCGTATCCTCCACCTCCTTCGATCCTGATAATCATCTTCTGTTAGATTTGCCATTCTAGTTTAGGACGCCCTCTTTTTCTGCGTCCTAGTGGTTGCCAGGACTTGCTTTGGTAATCTTTCTCCGTTTATCCGTTGTACATTGCCGTACCATATCAGTTGCCTTTTAGTGATGTCATCCGTTATGCTTCCCTCGATTCCCATTCTTTCTTTTATGATGTCATTTCTTATGTGATCTACTCTAGATATTCTCATTGATCTTTTTATTGCATCCATTTCGACACTTTCCATTTTTGTTTTGTATTTTTCTGTTACGCGACAAGTCTCTATTCCATACAAAAGCGTGCTTTTCACCATTGTTTCGCATATGTTAAATTTTACATTCTTTTTTATCTCTCTGCTCCATAAAATACTGTTAAGACATCCAACAAACTTTTTTGCTTTTACTATTCTTTTTTCCAGTTCTTTACAATCTGTTCCTGTCTTATCAAATGGGACACCCAAGTATACGTTTGTCCATTGTCTAGTTCTAACTCACTGAATTCGTTTCCAATACATAAGTACTGTTGATCCCCACTTTTGGTATTCTTCCATTAACTTTCTTATCATATACTCCATGTCTTCTTTATCATTAGCTACAATTACTTGGTCGTCAGCAAACTGTAGTGTGTATATGGTAAATCGGTCGTTAAGTTGTATTCCCATGCCGTGCACTTTACGTTTCCAGTTTTTTAGAGCTACTGCGATATATATTTTAAAAAGAGTTGGAGAGAACAACATCGCTGTCTTAAGCCTTTTGTTACCAGGAATTCTTTTGAAAGTCTATTTCCAATTTTAACTTTAGATTTTGACCTTTTGTATAGTTCTTTTATCGCTTTTATGTATGTATAATTGATATTAGTTTGCTCTAACACTGTCCATAATTTTTCTACTGGAACGGTATCATATGTTTTTGGTAGGTCCACAAAGGTAACATGAGTCTCTACATTTCTGGTGCTCCTTTTCTCAATTACTTGTTTAAGACAAAAAACATTATAACTACAAGATCTGCCTGCACAAAACCCACTTTGCTCTACTTCTTTTTATATTGTTTGACATATATTGTTTGAATATTTAATCTATTCAAAAATTGTGTCGAGTTTAGGATTTTTTCACTCTTTTTTCCAAAATCTTCTTCTTCTTGTTCATGAAAATCATTCTCTATTAAATCTCTAAGAATCTTACCGTACAATCTACTTAGAGTACTGGTCACTGACATTCCTCTGTAATTGTTGCAATCCAGCTTGTTTCCTTTTTATGTATTGAGCATATGAATGCAGTTTTCCAATCATTAGGTACTGGATGTCCGTTTATGCATTGATTGATAATATATGTGAGATTTTCGAGTAGTTTCTCTGATCCATATTTGAGCATTTCGGCATATATTCCCCCAGGTCCCCTAGCTTTTCCGGATTTAAGCTTTTTAATACTATTCTTTATCATTTCTTTTTCGATAATTACTTCCTCTCCATGTACTGGTGGTTGTGATGCCACTTTAAAAAGAAGAAGCATCACATTTTAGTTATTTTTTAAGTCACGGTACTTAACCTAAATTTACACACCCACCTGAATTTCGTCACTTTTTAGAAATGTTTTGAATTATTAAGCTAATCCTACAATGAAATTCGAAAAAAATACTTTATCTTTTCACCTATATATCTGGCAACACTGTACGCAAAATTCAGCTGTATTGATTAACAAGAAGCTGCGCGCGAAAATTATTTTAGTCGTGCCTCAACTGTTGAAGCGAAACGTCGCATTTTATTATAAGGTAAGCTACTTGCACGTACTCATTTAATCTAATATTTTAGGTGCTTTATTATATTATTACCTAATATTTGTATTTTTTAATAAACCAATGTCCGTAGATAAGTGTTAAACCAAAATTGTGTTCTTTTTTTCGACTATTTTTAATACAAAAGGGGGTGGCGGGGTTTGGGTTACAAAAAAGCATTAAGCCGGAAAAGTCGACAAGAGTGACGGAATTCCCAACAAAGCGAAAAAAACATCTGAATCAGAATCAGATTTGATCATTTTTTCTAAATCCCAAATTCCGTCACAGGCTTTTTGAACTATTTTCTCCGAAAATGTGTTTTAAATTCAAGGTGTCGGAATTCAGGCTATGGGTCTATGACGGCTTTCCGATTGTTTGAGGTGACGGAGTTCTGGTGGGCAACAATATTTAAAGTTCAGTTTTTTTCCATATCAACAATTATCTACAGACAAAAAATGTAAGATGATAAAACCTACAATAAATCAATTTTTTTTTAATTTTAAATTCCGTCATATGTTTTCCTACTGTACTCGTTTAAAATCTGTGATGAATTTGGGTGTCGGAATTCAGGTTACGACAATGACGGCTTTCAGGTTGTCATTTTTCACGTTTGCTGGATTATGCAGGAGGCTGTCCCGTTTTCATATCTAACGAAAAGTACAACCTATCCAGAAATTTTTGCTCCCCCGTTAAAAACTATTAATTGTCATTTTGAATACCACAGTTATAGGTTAAGCGAATTTTCAGTCAGACAGATAGATCGACAGATAATCCTAAAACAGTTATACTGACAAACAGACATATACTACCACAAAATTTGTTAATTAGGTCTTTTTTGGATTTCTAAACAACTCATTTGGTTCATTTTATCATATGACGGAATTTAGTTCAAAACATTTCGGAGTTCCGGCAAGCGCTATGTCGGAATTAGAAATTTCCGATCTCGAACTTTTTTTATTTACCAAAAAAATATAGTTAGATTTAAATTCTCAAAGTAGAATACAATGTTTAATCAAATGTCCAAAGTTTCAGGACAAGTAAACATAATTCAATATATGAACACATAGAACATTGTAAATCATCTCAAATGTCAGTCCATGAATACTAAGGGGCTTAAGGTGACGGAATTCCGTTCGACTACCGTACACGTTAAAAATACAATTTAAACAGTTTATATAATGATAAAGTATAAGCGTCTTTTTTTTTGTTTAATGAAACGGTTATTTACTTTTTTCAGAAGCTCGAAAAAATCCGTTAATCCCTGATTTTATTTGACAAAATATTTATCTGTATTGAGTGGGTTTATCATTTTGTGTTTTAAATCACCAAATTTTCTCATATTCGGAAGCACTTCGCAGTAAACAAATTGTTTATGATACCGCAAATAAGTGGTACCGTCAACGACATTGTTTATGGCCGCTTTTTCTTTTTATGCTTTATCCAGAGCCCTATTCTCAAGTTTACATTGTAAGCTAAAAAAATTATTTTGTGAAATAAATTATAAAATTTCTTTCCGTAAACTCTAATATCTTTAGTGGAGTAGGTAATAATGATGCTTTAGGTGAGTGCAAAGGGGGTATAACTATTAATGGTAAAGTTTTTAACGCAGCCCACGAGAAAGACCGGCCCGGGCGCGGAAATATCACGTGGCTGTAGGAGGGTCACAAAAGAACGCCTCCTGGCCAGCTGTCATTATAGAACATGTGTGTTTTCAGTTTTGGTTTGTTTATTTACATCGATTTTTTTTTTAATTCGGGCACGAATTTTATGTGAATTTTATCAAAGTTATTAAAATAACGCAGCCCACGAAAAAGACTGTCGTGATCTGTGTTAAAATAATTAAACGTGTAGTGTTGTTGGTTGTCGGTCCAACTATAAAACTGAAACCGAATATGTGTCAACTTTTAATTTGCCAGTGGATAAACAAATGCATGAAATTTGGCTGCGAAAAACTCCTAATGAATTATCTTAAAACGTCCACAAGTTTGCATCAAACATTTTCCTAACGAACAGGTTATTTGGTTTGATAAGTGTGTTGTAAATGGAGAGCTAAAAAATGTTGAAAGACAAAGACCCAAGTTAACAGAAAATGATCGGATGGTTCGGAATGGGACAACTGGGCGCCGCCAACTCGGCGCCGCTAACTGGGCGCCGCCAACTCGGCGCCGCCAACTGGGCGCCGGGCCAACTGGGCGCCGGGCCAACTCGGCGCCGCCAACTGGGCGCCGGCCAACTCGGCGCCGGACTAAAAAAATTTTTTTTTACAAAATGTGTAGATGAAAAATAAAATATATTATTTATATAAAAACATCTTTAAAAAATCCTACGCAATTTTTTACAAGCTTTTATTTAGCTTCAGATGTTCTGTCTAACTAACTAACTATCTATCAAATCTTGTGAAGCGTTTTTGACACACTTCCCATTATCCGATTTGGATGAAATTTGGTACACACGTAGTGGTCCCATGACAATACAACATTAACAAAAAAATATCCAAACAACCCCAACCCCCACCCCTTCTATAGGAAAATGTGTTTTTGACACACTTCCCGTTATCCGATTAGGATAAAATTTGGTATACACATAGTGGTCCGATGATAATACAACAATAAGAAAAAAATATCCTCCCACCCCTACCCCCACCCCTTCTATAGAAAAATGTGTTATTGACACACTTCCCGTTATCCGATTTGGATAAAATTTGGTATACACATAGTGGTCCGATAATAGTACAACAATAAGAAAAAAATATCCTCCCACCCCTACCCCCACCCCCTTCCATAGAAAAATTTGTTTTTGACACACATCCCGTTATCCGATTTGGATGAAATTTGGTATACACATATAATAAAAAAGTATCCTCCCACCTCTACCCCCACCCCCTTTCATAGAAAAATGAGTTTTTGACACACTTCCGATTATCCGATTTGGATGAAACTTGGTATTCACATAGTGGTCTGATGACAATACAACATTAACAAAAAAATATCCAAACAACCCCAACCCCCACCCCTTCTATAGAAAAATGTGTTTTTGACACACTTCCCGTTATCCGATTAGGATAAAATTTGGTATACACATAGTGGTCCGATGATAATACAACAATAAGAAAAAAATATCCTCCCACCCCTACCCCCACCCCTTCTATAGAAAAATGTGTTTTTGACACACTTGCCGTTATCCGATTTGGATAAAATTTGGTATACACATAGTGGTCCGATGATAATACAACAATAAGAAAAAATATCCTCCCACCCCTACCCCCACCCCCTTCCATAGAAAAATTTGTTTTTGACACACATCCCGTTATCCGATTTGGATGAAATTTGGTATACATATCGTGATCCGATGACAATACAATATTAAGAAAAAAATATCCTCCCACCTCTACCCCCACCCCCTTTCATAGAAAAATGAGTTTTTTACACACTTCCCATTATCCGATTTGGATGAAATTTGGTATTCACATAGTGGTCCGATGACAATACAACATTTAAAAAAATATCCTCCCGCCCCTACCCCCACCCCCTTCCATGGAAAATGCGTTTTTGACACCCTTCCCATTATCCGATTTGGATGAAATTTGGTATACATATAGTGGTCCAATGACAATACAACATTGAAAAAAAAAATCCTACCACTCCTAATGCGTTTTTGACACACTTACCATTATCCGATTTGGATGAAATTTGGTATACATATAGTGGTCCGATAACAATACAACAATAATGAAAAAATGTCCTCGCACCCCTACCCCCCACCCCCTTCTATAAAAAATGCGTTTTTGACACACTTCACTTCAAATAACTTTTATAAAATATGATATATGCATAAAGGTCCGATGGCAATACAGCCCAAACAAAAAATATATTTCTACCTCTACCCCCACCCTCTCCTTCCCCCAATAGAAAAATGAGTTTCCAAACAACTTACGATCAGCGATTTCATTATAATCCAGAATAAACTCTTCTTTATTTATTTACCTCTGCATTTTTCTGCTAGATTGATTCTTGCAAATAGTAATATTTAATTGATACGGATATCTTATCGTGCTAACATCCTCAAAATTTCCATCAGTCGGCCATCGCTTTTATTATTATGATAATATTAGAATGTTAGAAAATTATTTTTTAATTTTTAGTGCATTTTATGAAAGCTTGTGACTTAAAAGAAATTTTTTTACTAATTTATTTGAAATCTGTTTTTGTTAAGTAAAGTTAAATCCATTAAGTCGACTGTTGAATCTTGGCAGTTCTAGTGTTTGGTAACCTGGTAATACTACAATTTACGTTTTTTATTACAACAATGGCGGATCGAAAAATCAAAATGCTTCAGGTCATTTACGAAAATTTTTTACTCAAACTTAAAAAAATCAAAATGGCGGTTTTTCTTATTTACTAACCGATTTGTCCCAAACTTGAAATATTACATTGCTTGAGGTCATTTAACAAAATTTTTTACTCAAATTTAAAAAAATCAAAATGGCGGATCCAAAATGGCGGATTTTCTTATTTACTAACCGATTTGTCTCAAACTTGAAATATTACATTGCTTGAGGTCATTTAACAAAATTTTTTACTCAAACTTAAAAAAATCAAAATGGCTGATCCAAAATGGCAGATTTTTTATTTACTAACCGATTTGTCTCAAACTTGAAATATTACATTGCTTGAAGTCATTTAACAAAATTTTTTACTCAAACTTAAAAAAATCAAAATGGCGGATCAAAAATGGCAGATTTTTTATTTACTAACCGACTTGTCTCAAACTTGAAAGATTGCAGTGCCTAGGGATCGATTTATAATAAATTTAGAACTTTGTGGTGTTTAACGTCGCTGAACATGATTTTTTACTCTTTTTAAAAAAATCATCTAAATCGGATAATGAGAAGTGTGTCAAAAACTCATTTTTCTATGAAAGGGGGTGGGGGTAGAGGTGGGAGGATATTTTTTCCCAATATTGTATTGTCATCGGATCACTATATGTATACCAAACTTCATCCAAATCGGATAATGGGAAGTATATCAAAAACGCATTTTTCTATAGATGAGGGTGGGGGTAGGAGTGGTAGGATTTTTTTTTCAATGTTGTATTGTCATCGGACTACTATATGTATACCAAATTTCATCCAAATCGGATAATGGGAAGGGTGTCAAAAACGCATTTTCTATGGAAGGGGGTGGGGGTAGGGGTGGGAGGATATTTTTTTTAATGTTGTATTATCATCGGACCACTATGTGAATACCAAATTTCATCCAAATCGGATAATGGGAAGTGTGTCAAAAACTCATTTTTCTATGAAAGGAGGTGGGGGTAGAGGTGGGAGGATATTTTTTCATAATATTGTATTGTCATCGGATCACTATATGTATACCAAATTTCATCCAAATCGGATAATGGGAAGTGTGTCAAAAACGCATTTTTCTATAGATGAGGGTGGGGGTAGGAGTGGTAGGATTTTTTTTTTCAATATTATATTGTCATCGGACCACTATATGCATACCAAATTTCATCCAAATCGGATAATAGGAAGGGTGTCAAAAACGCATTTTCTATGGTAGGGGTGGGAGGATATATTTTTTTTAATGTTGTATTATCATCGGACCACTATGTGAATACCAAATTTCATCCAAATCGGATAATGGGAAGTGTGTTAAAAACTCAGTTTTCTATGAAAGGAGGTGGGGGTAGAGGTGGGAGGATATTTTTTTCATAATATTGTATTCTCATCGGATCACTATATGTATACCAAATTTCATCCAAATCGGATAATGGGAAGTGTGTCAAAAACGCATTTTTCTATAGATGAGGGTGGGGGTAGGAGTGGTAGGATTTTTTTTTCAATATTATATTGTCATCGGACCACTATATGTATACCAAATTTCATCCAAATCGGATAATAGGAAGGGTGTCAAAAACGCATTTTCTATGGAAGGGGGTGGGGGTAGGGGTGGGAGGATATTTTTTTTAAATGTTGTATTGTCATTGGACCACTATGTGAATACCAAATTTTATCCAAATCGGATAATGGGAAGTGTGTCAAAAACTCATTTTTCTATTAAAGGGGGTGGGGGTAGAGGTGGGAGGATATTTTTTTTCTTAATATTGTATTGTCATCGGATCACTATATGTATACCAAATTTCATCCAAATCGGATAGCGGGATGTGTGTCAAAAACAAATTTTTCTATGGAAGGGGGTGGGGGTAGGGGTGGGAGGATATTTTTTTCTTATTGTTGTATTATTATCGGACCACTATGTGTATACCAAATTTTATCCAAATCGGATAACGGGAAGTGTGTCAAAAACACATTTTTCTATAGAAGGGGTGGGGGTAGGGGTGGTAGGATATTTTTTTCTTAATGTTGTATTGTCATGGGACCACTACGTGTGTACCAAATTTCATCCAAATCGGATAATGGGAAGTGTGTTAAAAACGCTTCACAAGATTTGATAGATAGTTAGTTAGTAAAGGATTTTTTAAAGATGTTTTTATATAAATAAATTATTTTATTTTTCATCTACACATTTTATCAAAAACAAATTTTCAGTCCGGCGCCGAGTTGGCCGGCGCCCCGTTGGCGGCGCCGAGTTGGCCCGGCGCCCAGTTGGCGGCGCCCAGTTGGCGGCGCCGAGTTGGCGGCGCCCAGTTGTCCTAGACCGGAAAATGATGTACCTACGATATTTAAAAATGTTCCGAAATTCATAAGTAGACAACCTGTATCTATTATCTGTTCGATTAGCTGATGTCAAGAGGCAACAAATGGAAACTACAATACAATAAAGTCTTGAAATACTCCAAGCTCATAAGAAATCAAAAGTTTAATCAAATATTGAGGACATTTCAAAATTTTATTGTTCTATCTAATACTAAAATAAACAAAAATTGGATTTTAACCCAAGAACGTGACACAGTCTGCATGTGCCTGATGACATTTTTGAACAACAATCCATCAATGTTAGCATCTCTAGTTGTTGAGGGAGATCTGTCATTTTTTGTAAATGTTAACAATGTGTCCATACCAAAAAACAAACTGCCAAAAAAAGTAGGAGTTTTATTTTTGGACAGCCCCGGTACACTTAAAAGCTAATGCAGTTTTTTAAAATGAAAGTTGCAAACGGGAAAGAAGTGGTAAAAGATAAGATTGATCAAGTAATAGACATCCTTAGTGACATTTTCAATAGTGAGAGTTAAAAATGTGTTCAATTGTCATTTCTTATTGAACAATTAGGTCTCTTGAAAAGGTCATCTGAGAATCGAAGATATTATGGATACACTTTAATGTTGGCTTTATCTTTGTTTATTCAGTCATCCAGTGCATACATGTCAATTTACAAAACTAAATTAATATGTCTTCTGCACCCTCGCAATATTAAAAAACTGATTTGTAAAATATCGTTAACAGATAAGGTCATCTCTCCGGTAGTAGCAATATTTAAAAAGTAAGAAACAGCTTTTAAAAGAACATGAGTTGGTAGTTAACTTACACAATGATGAAATATATATTAAACTTTGTGACAAGGCAAACAAAAATTTAAAAACTTAAAGCTTAGGTTTGTTATGTACAATTTTAAAAGACTTGTATAGATTTGAAGTAACTAACGATAATATGTATCTAATATATGTACCTAAAGATATTAGAGTGCAAATTTTATATAATTTTTTATTTTATAGATTCAGTTCTTTTATCCATAATAAACACATACATCAGCAAAATATTTTTTTTCAATTTTTGCCTATATGAGAACAAAAAAATTTGGTCAATTTATTTAAATTGTGTAAAAACAGATAATATATTAAGCAATGCAATAAGAATCCTGGAACTCCTAAGATCACGTGACCGCCGACTTGCTTATAACGCGCCATGGCCGGTCTTTATCGTTGGCTGCGGTTTTTAACAATGCCAATGATATCCTTGTGCAATCTACAAGAAAATGGTTAATCAATCTGAAAAAATTAGATCAAGAATTGAATTGACTTGGGCGTAGCAAGGGGCGCGGGCTTGCCAAGCCCACATTTCTTACAATAAAAATTCTAAAAGAAGTAGTGTAACTTATTGTAACATATCTTCATAGTTTAATTCATGCTTTTATTGCCACTCACCGACGAGACACTAGAAGCTGGCCGAATTACCTTTAGTTGCAGTGGATATAAAAGTATAATAAATTAATAAAACCAAAAAGTTTAAGAAGAGAATCCTTCACAAAGTCGCCAGCTCTTGTAAACTTCTTCAAGATAAGCATGTTCATTCACACATTTGTTACCACATGAATTACATAGGTCGCCTCCAAAGGCATTATTCGAATTTAGTCTTCCTGCGTGGGACAAAAAAGTATTATTACGGATGTTGCCTTCTTGACGTTGCGGTGTGATGCTACTGATATTCTGTTTCTGGCTAGCCCACCTTGTCTTGTTAGTTTGTCTTGTTTCTACATGGTGTTTCACTCTTAAACTTTTATTTTAGTTCTTAGTTATTACTTTGCATTTTTAAATCAATTATTTATTAAGAGATCTTTTGTTTTATCTTCGTTGCCTTTGAAATGATTTGGATTTTGAAGCTTTCATTTAGAATTAGATAAGCCTGATTTTTCAATATGCCTTAATTAGATACTTTTTTAATGTTGCTTTACTACTTGAAGACAGCGTTTCGTTTCTCCTACATGCACTCACACGAGGTTTGATAAATACATTTCTTATTAGCCAAGGGATTTTTTGAATTTTACTGTCCTAGTAACAATAACATTTATTATCCTATTACTCGATGAAGATTAACATTGTAATGTTTGGATTTTCGTCTTATGCTATTTTTTTAAATAATAGCAATATAATATTATTATGAGCATGAAGTTAGCGAAGCACCCATCGCAGATCGAATCGTGACTAGGTGGATAATTTGCCGTTAATTAGTCGTGAATAAGTTGTGGAAAAATTAATTTTGTCGCTCTCATTTTTGACCCTTTTTTTGGGTGCTTCGCTAACTTCATATTTTGGCACCCATCGCAAATCGAACCGCTACTAGGTGGATAATTTGCCGTTAATTAGTCGTGAATTAGTTGTGGAAAAATTAATTTTGTCGCTCTTATTTTTGACAGTTTTTGAGGGTGCTTCGCTAACTTCATATTTTGGCACCCATCGCAAATCGAACCGCTACTAGGTGGATAATTTGCCGTTAATTAGTCGTGAATTAGTTGTGGAAAAATAAATTTTGTCGCTCTTATTTTTGACAGTTTTTGAGGGTGCTTCGCTAACTTCATATGAAGTTAGCGAAGCACCCTTGTAAAAATGGCTTTTATCAAAATCGAATATGGTGGATCATTTGCCGCTAATTAGTCGTGAATTAGTTGTGGAAAAATTAATTTTTTTCGCTCTTATTTTTGACCGTTTTTGAGGGTGCTTCGCTAACTTCATATAAAGTTAGCGAAGCACCTTCGTAAAAATGGCTTTAGACATGACGTATCGAAATCGAATATGGTGGATAATTTGCCGCTAATTAGTCGTTAATTAGTTGTGGAAAAATTAAGTTTGTCGCGTTTAGTTTTGAGTGTTTTTTGGGTGCCTCACTAACTTTATATGAATTAAGCGAAGCACTTAAAAAACGGTAAAAAAAAAGAGCGACTAACTAATTCACGACTAATTAGCGGCAAATTATCCACCATAATCGATTTTGATAAAAGCCATTTTTACGAGGGTGCTTCGCTAACTTCATATGAAGTTAGCGAAGCACCCAAAAAAAGGGTAAAAAATAAGAGCGACAAAATTAATTTTTCCACAACTAATTCACGACTAATTAGCGGCAAATTATCCACCATATTCGATTTTGACAAAAGCCATTTTTACGAGGGTGCTTCGCTAACTTCATATGAAGTTAGCGAAGCACCCTCAAAAACGGTAAAAAATAAGAGCGACAAAATAAATTTTTCCACAACTAATTCACGACTAATTAGCGGCAAATTATCCACCATATTCGATTTTGATAAAAGCCATTTTTACGAGGGTGCTTCGCTAACTTCATATGAAGTTAGCGAAGCACCCTCAAAAACGGTCAAAAATAAGAGCGACAAAATTAATTTTTTCACAACTAATTCACGACTAATTAACGGCAAATTATCCACCTAGTAGCGATTCGATTTGCGATGGGTGCCAAAATATAAAGTTAGCGAAGCACCCAAAAAAAGGGTCAAAAATAAGAGCGACAAAATTAATTTTTCCACAACTAATTCACGACTAATTTGCGGCAAATTATCCACCATATTCGATTTTGATAAAAGCCATTTTTACGAGGGTGCTTCGCTAGCTTCATATGATGTTAGCGAAGCACCCTCAAAAACGGTCAAAAATAAGAGCGACAAAATTATCTTTTCCATAACTTATTCACGACTAATTAACGGCAAATTATCCAACTAGTAGCGGTTCGATTTGCGATGGGTGCCAAAATGTGAAGTTAGCGAAGCACCCAAAAAAAGGGTCAAAAATGAGAGCGACGAAATTAATTTTTCCACAACTAATTCACGACTAATAAGCGGCAAATTATCCACCATATTCGATTTTGATAAAAGCCATTTTTACGAGGGTGCTTCGATAACTTCATATGAAGTTAGCGAAGCACCCTCAAAAACGGTCAAAAATAAGAGCGACAAAATTAATTTTTCCACAACTAATTCACGACTAATGAGCGGCAAATTATCCACCATATTCGATTTTGATAAAAGCCATTTTTACGAGGGTGCTTCGCTAACTTC
The DNA here is from genome assembly GCA_963576565.1 of Aspidapion aeneum. Classification (NCBI taxonomy): domain Eukaryota; kingdom Metazoa; phylum Arthropoda; class Insecta; order Coleoptera; family Brentidae; genus Aspidapion; species Aspidapion aeneum. The sequence continues at coordinate 13,889,023 of OY755038.1, read as the reverse complement.
ATATGAAGTTAGCGAAGCACCCTCAAAAACGGTAAAAAATAAGAGCGACAAAATTAATTTTTCCACAACTAATTCACGACTAATTAGCGGCAAATTATCCACCATATTCGATTTTGATAAAAGCCATTTTTACGAGGGTGCTTCGCTAACTTCATATGAAGTTAGCGAAGCACCCTCAAAAACGGTCAAAAATAAGAGCGACCAAATTAATTTTTCCACAACTAATTCACGACTAATTAACGGCAAATTATCCACCTAGTAGCGATTCGATTTGCGATGGGTGCCAAAATATGAAGTTAGCGAAGCAACCAAAAAAGGGTCAAAAATAAGAGCGAAAAAATTAATTTTTCCACAACTAATTCACGACTAATTAGCGGCAAATTATCCACCATATTCGATTTTGATAAAAGCCATTTTTACGAAAGTGCTTCGCTAGCTTCATATGATGTTAGCGAAGCACCCTCAAAAACGGTCAAAAATAAGAGCGACAAAATTAATTTTTCCACAACTTATTCACGACTAATTAACGGCAAATTATCCACCTAGTAGCGGTTCGATTTGCGATGGGTGCCAAAATATGAAGTTAGCGAAGCACCCAAAAAAAGGGTCAAAAATGAGAGCGACGAAATTAATTTTTCCACAACTAATTCACGACTAATAAGCGGCAAATTATCCACCATATTCGATTTTGATAAAAGCCATTTTTACGAGGGTGGTTCGATAACTTCATATGAAGTTAGCGAAGCACCCTCAAAAACGGTCAAAAATAAGAGCGACAAAATTAATTTTTCCACAACTAATTCACGACTAATTAACGGCAAATTATTCACCTAGTCCCGATTCGATCTGCGATGGGTGCTTCGCTAACTTCATGCTCATAATATTATTCCAAGGGTTTGTCAAGTTGGGTTGGTTTTTGGTTTTAGAGACCGTTGAGTTTAATTTAATTCATTGGGATGACCATTCTGTTGTTTATCCCTTTTAATGTTGTAGAACAGAAAATGATTAGAGATAGGTACATCCCAATCAAAATATCGTTTTATTGATGTCGATATTAGGAATAAACCATCTTTAATTGAATCTGTCGCAGCTTCGAAAATTTTGGGTCCAATTATAAATAAGTTACCTTACTTAGCTTTAAACAAGTGCAGAAGCTCACAAACTTTGGTGAATCTGTCGAATGTTCTAGAGTAGTCTGATGTTTTCGAAGGAGTTTGATTATTAAAGTAAGAAGAGTGCAAACACCCTGTATGCTAGATTAGTAAAACAAACGAGGCAGTCTCATTGCTTCTTGAATTGGATGCTGTATGAATACAAAGTGGCAATGGAATTATGGTTGGTTGGTTTGTAACAAATGGTTTTCGCGGTGTTTATTTAATTTCTAGAATATTACGTCAAAGTTAAATGTTAGCAAAGTAAAAACAACTAAAAGGATTGATTCATAATATATGTGTTTTAGAAATATGGTGAATAACCTTGCAGGAATAGTTAGGGGTTAATGAAGTTTCAATATAGTTTCAAATAGTTTTACTATGCTATCATGATTCTGGTGGGTAACTTCAAGGATCTATAAAAAATTATAGATAAACTAATCATAAGAAAAACATTTCATTTAAAAAAAGCGTAGATGGTATTCCTTAAAAAGAATAGAGATAAAAGTGAAGCCAAGTTCTCTAATACAAATTTCAAAATGAAGGGTTATATTATTACAGCAGGGCTGGATGGGGAACCGTAAACCAGCCCGGGAAAAAATACGCGACTGTACCAACAAGGCGACAAGGACACCCAAATTCCAAAAAATCGAGTAGCACCATCTCGATTTCATCATGTTCCAAATATTCTTCCAAAAATTCAAGAACTTTCATTTTTGTAAATAAATTTTTAAAGGCGACTTGACACAGGTAATTGAGGTGTTTTGACAAAACTGTTTTGGGACGCACTGGGTGTTGTTGTTGTTTTTTCATAGTTTAAAAATTATGTTGGTTGAAACAGCGGCGTTGCCTGATTGGGTCACAAGGTGGCCGCATCTTAACAAAGAAAAGGAGATTTTTGCTCGGTGCAACAAATTTAAAAATAAGGCATGCTTAAAATTAAAGCAATCCATAGTTAAGAAAGGGAATTTTAAAAGTCGGTGCGATGGGCCCTTAAAGCCGTAATAGTCAATAGTCAAACATTTCTAAAGCTCAGCTCTCTAGCGGAGTAAATTAAAATTTTGGGGTTTTTTGATTTTTTTCACGGGTTTGGTCATAATTTCTATCAGTCTGCCAAATTTCAGCTTTCTAGCATGTCTGGAAATACAGTAGAATTTTGATGATCTATAAATGAGTAAGTGAGTGAGTGGCATTTTCGACGTTTTTTATAATTTCGTAACTACTTTACTCCTATATGGAAGTCCATGAAACTTGATAGGGTTGTTAACTCTTCCTAGCTCATTCCGAGTTTTAGATAGGTCAGATATGGGCTGAAATGTTTCAAGAAAAGATGGTAGAGCAGATTCCGCTACCTTGGCGGGGCGCCGTGCTCCCAGATTCAATACAGTGAATATTAAAGAAAAACTTTAAACTGCATTTTTACCGTAATAATTCCTACTATAATCAAATTTATGAAAGCTGACCGAGGCATTCATGTATTTTGAAGTGCAATCTCTTAATATACCTTTTATTTTACAAGTACATTTTAAAATTGGATAAAAGCCTTGAAATTGCAACATCTGTCAAATTAAGAAAGTTTAGTTATTTTAAAGATATTATCAGAAATAAAAACATAGATATACTTACTAATAAAACACTACTAATAATAATAATCGAAAAAAAAACCATGGGGTATGATAGAACTGACTAAAAAATCTAAAAACGGAGGTTTTCATGACTACTACAGGCTTATTCCACGCAGCAGTCAACAAGATCAAAATGGCTAAGATGATCGCCAAAATCCCCAAGAAAAAAAGAAATCAATCAATAATTTGTTGCATGTTAAGGCTCAATATTAACCTGTCCGCAATTAACAATCAAAATTAATAATCGAAATCGCTAAAGCGAGCAATTATCGTAAATCAGCCGGTATCGAGATTAAAATAAATCAGCTGATCTCGATTAGTATAAATCAGGTTCCCGCAGTCCGGCACGTTTTAAAGTTATCGCCTTTTGAGTTAGCCATCATCGGTATTATCGACTCGCCTGTCACTTTCAGATGTCACGCACAAGCGCCAATTATTAAACTGATCGCGTGACTTCGGAAGGTTAAAATCCTGGCATCAGCTCGAGATTATCTTTCTCATCACTTTTTATCTCAGTCTTTTCTTCTCTTTATTTTCTATTCATCCGTACTTATGAACAGTGATGATATACTTGATTCGTCATATTTACCTGTTTACTCTATACGTTATTGCGGGTTAATATTATGTTTTTAGATCATTCCAAAGCGACTGACAAAGTGGATCAGTAAACTTGGCTATTAGCCTCGCGACTGACTAAGTGGATCAGTAAACTTGGCATGATATGCCTCAGATATTTAAACATCTTTGATTAACGGTGGTCGCAATTTCTTACCTCTTTTCGAATTCTTTTTTTCGTCAAACACACTATGTTTATTGTATTAAAATCTAGTCAATAAGAGAAGAATTAGACTAATTTACAGTTGTGTTGTGTTTATAGCATTATTTTGTCTTATATAATTCATTAGTTCACTAGCTTGAACGACTTTACTTCTTTTAGTATTCGTATTTTCTAAAAGCTGAATTGCTTTCACATTCACATGTCGATGGAGTCCAACTTCATGGCTTTTTGCGTACTTTTCTATAGTCTTTGCTACATTTTCGATTTTTAGGTCCCGATGAAGGTCACTATTTTAAGGTGCATTAAAATTTCTGTAAAACTAGAATGTTACTCTCTTAAGTACAACCCCATAGTTGAATACCATATGTCCATACTGGTTTTAGTATTTGTCTATAAAGCAGTATTATGAATTGTTAAATTGGACTTCCTTTTAATTAGCCAGTTCTTTTTTCTATACCTTATCTCTAGTTCTTCTTTTTTTCTTAACATTAGCTTTCCAGCGCAGTTTGGCATCAAGTGTGATACCGTGATATTTTACCTGATTTAAATATGATACAGGAATGTTGTTAATTGTTATTGGTATGTAATTTACATTTTTGTTTGTAAAATCAACATGAATTGATTTGGTCTCATTTAATTTTATTCGCCACTTTGTGGTCCATCTGTGAACTTCGGTGACTACGTCCTGAAGTTTTTCTATGCATTTTCAATAGATTTTTCTACCGTCAATAAACCAATATCATCGGTAAACGTTGTTAAGTGACAATTTTCTGGATGTGCGTTATCGCAAGTAAATCCCTGTTAAAACTATAACTCAGTTTATGAAATTCTTCAAATGCGTATAGCAATCCGAGTGTGCCTTGTGAATTCTCATCAAATTTCGTGAAAGAATGCTCTTGTGAACTCTTAAAAACTTGACAAGTCCCTTGAATGTTGCTCTTTAAATACTATCAAATCTCGTGAGAATGATGTCGTCTTTTGTTATATACTTACTTTTTCCAAAAAAAAATATGTTTGTTATATTACTTTGACGGTTGAAACTTGCTTAGTTGCTTAGTAAATAGGTACAGTATATTTAAGATGATCTTCAGATCATAAAACTCTAATTATAAATTAGCACAAGTCAAAAACGTTTCTTTCTACTGGGAAAATTTTATTTTAGCTAATAGCTTGATATGACATTACAACCATGCATATCACATTAATAGTTAGATTGTTGACTAAGGTATTTCCGCAGGAATATTTCAATCAGACAATTAACATTCATCAAGTGCACTCCACTTATACTCCCACAAGCCATGGCTCATTTCAAATGTCTTTATTACTCTTTTTGAGAACAAATAATTGCTTCGTTGTACCGTTTCGGAACATTTTTATTAGCAATGATCTTTATCTGTTTGATTGTCCGTTTGTTATTTTGCTTTTGCAATTACAATGCTACAGTGAATAGGGTGTTTGACAGTAGTAAAAAATAAATATCTGAGGGCACGGCAGTGCCTCGCCAAGTTCGCGCGCCGTAACCATCTTTTCTTGAAACATTTCAGCCGATATTTGACCTACATAAAGCTCTACTTCGGAATGAGCTACGAATCTTAAACTTTGCGCAGTCATAGATCTCTATGGAGTTAACAACCCCTCCAAGTTTCACAGAATTCCATAAAGTAGTAAAGTAGTTACGAAATTTCAAAAAACGTCGAAATTGCCACTCACTCACTCACTCATTCATGTATAGATCATCAATATTCTACTGTACTTCCAGACATGCTACAAAGCTGAAATTTGGCAGACTGATAGAAATTATGACCAAACCCCTGGAAAAAATCAAAAAACCCCAAAATTTTAATTTACTCCCCACCCCTATACATTTAAAGTTATGTAAAAGTAGCATCGCCCACTTCCAGAAATGCTAGAGAGTTCGGTTTCGCTTTGGCAGACTGATAGGAACTATGATAAAACTATAGGAAAAAATTAAAACACCCCAAAATTCGAATTTACTTCCCTCCCCTATAAATGTAAAGTTAAGTAAAAGTAACATTGCCTACTTCCAGACATGCTAGAGAGCTGAGCTTTGGAAGACCGATAGGAACTATGATAAAGTTATAAAAAAAAATTAAAACACCCCAATATTCTAATTTACTTCCTTCCCCTATAAATGTAAAAGTAACACTGCCCACTTCCGGAAACGCTAGAGAGCTGAACTTTTTAAGACTGAAAGACAATATGATTAAACTATATAAAAAAATTTAAAAACACCAACATTTTAATTTACTTCCCTCTCCTATAAATGTAAATTTATATAAAACTAACATTGCCCACTTCCAGAAGCGCTAGACAGCTGAGCATTGGAATGCTGATAGAAATTATGATAAAACCATGGGAAAAAATTCAAAAAGTCCAATATTTTCATTTACTTTCCTCCCCTATAAATGTAAAGTTATGTAAAAGTACCATTACCCACTTCCAGAAACGCTAGAGAGTTAAGCATTGGAAGACTGATAGGAACTATGACAAAACTATAGGACAAAAATTAAAAACACGACAATTTTTATTTATTTCTCTCCCCTTTACATGTAAAGTTATGTAAAAGTAACATTGTGCACTTTCAGAAACGCTAGAGAGGAACTACGATAAAACTATGGAAAAAAATTAAAATACCTCAAAAATTTAAGTAAGGCATTGCAAAAGTTTTGAACAATATTTCGCATATTTTACTACTTTAAAAATTAAGTATTATCCAATTCCTTTAAAAAAAGAAGTGAAATCATAACAAAAACATTTCATGTAAAAAAAAGTCAAGTACGCGAAGATGGCATTCCGTAAAAAGAATTGAGATAAAAGTAAAGCCAAGTTCTTAAATACAAATTTTAAAATGACAGTTTCTTACTAGTTTGGAAATATTTTTCTAAACTTGGCTATTACGGCTGTAAATGACTCTTAGGCACAGTGCTAAATTGAACATAAAGAAGTTTGGCTGTAATAGCAAAGTTTAAAAAAATATTTCCAAACTAGTAAGAACCTTTCATTTTGAAATTTGTATTTAAGAACTTAGCTTTACTTTTATCTCAATTCTTTTTACGGAATGCCATTTTCGCGTGCTTGGTTTTTTTTTACAAGAAATATTTTTGTTATGATATATTTATTTTTAGATATCTCTTTAGGTCTTGGGAATGCTAAAAACAAACTTTTTTGTTTAATTTTTTCTCAAATTCATAGTTCTTTTAATTAAATAAATTTATTGAATTCAAACAAGCCACGTGCTTCAAAACAGGCGGTCTACCAATCAGCTGCGAGTGACGTCACAAAACAGTAAACGCCTCGAACAAACCTATTTTCTGTGTTATTTTCTTTTGGATAGTAATGTTTGCTTTGGTTTAAAGTGCGAATTATCGTCCTAAATTAGATTTTATTTTGTGTTTTGCTTAAAAAAAACATTTTCAATGGAAAACGGATTCTCCTTGCTCCTTGCCAATGCTGAATTCCTTTATGGTGGCAGGCTTCTTTGCCAACAACAGTGATTTTTGTTCTGCGGAATTTAGAAACGTTAAAAGGTTGATGAAAGTATTCGATGAGTTGTTTTGTATATAACTGAAAGTTTTTTTACGATATTCTTCCCCTACTTTTGCTTATTTAGATTTTAAGGTTAGGTTATATGTTTTGCTTTTTTGTTTAATATGCCACTTACAATAGATTCAATTAAATACCCAATCATTATTATTTTAAGCATTAAGAAACAATCAAAAATTACAGGAGAGGTAGGCCAAAAGTATACAACGACAAGAAATACTTGCAGTACTGCATAGGTTACACTGCATAGTCTGGCGTAGGTACTGCCTAGTCCTGCCTATGCACTGCCTAGTCTTGCATATGCACTGCTCAGTCCTACATTTAGCCTGCATGTGCACTGCCTAGTCCTGCATTTAGAGGTACTCACTAGTTCTGCCTAATAACTGCCTAGCACCACCTAAAAATTTGTACACCTTTCTGCCTATTATAGTTGTTCACCACTTGTAATAAACATAACCTCAAAAATTTCATTGTCATTTACGAAATGTTTATATATATTATAGACAACGTGAGAAAAATTAATAGAAACAATTTAGTTAGACTCACATCAAAGTGATCTTTACAAATCTAAAGTGAAGATGTATTAGATAAGGTCCTTGGGTCTCTTCGAGCAAGTTCTAGCCACTTTTTCCGTTCTTCTACTGCTGTAGGCACATGAATAAATAGTTTTTCAGGTGTTTTTATACTAGTATTCGAACACTGAGGCACTACACACCACTTATAGGACATTTTTTTACATAAAAAAAGTAAAAACACAGACGAAAAACAAATAAACACTTAAATGCCGTGTATCTGTCCGCGAGTTTACTGCGCTGTGACGTCATTGCAACGCCATGTTAGAAATGAGCGTTTTAGCGTCAAATTTAAATCGGAAATTAGAAAACTTGATTTTAAATGTAGTCATGATAAAATATACTATTTTAATAATTTTGCGTAGCAAATTAGGGATTTATGTATCATTCTAAACTCTTTTCTAAAATTGTTCCAATCGTATAACGTATAATTCGAAAATATAGATATGAAACGTCACCAAATGATGACGTATTTATTAAACCACTCTGTTTCGAAACATATAGTACGAGAATTCGCCTCTTATTACAGATTTTTTTAATGCTAATGTCACACGTATGGTGTACCCATTTTTTTATTTTGGTTGGTTGTGAAATTTCATTCCCAGCTGTTCTAAAATCTTGGATAAAATTAATACCTACGTCAATAAAATTCTACTATAAGGCGTTTCGCCACTAGATCTCTAAAATGAACTTACTGCTTTTAAAATACCTGTACGTAACTTTGTTAATAAAAATAACTTTTTTATGGTTCTTTCCCGCAAGAAAGACATAATATCGACGGCTTATGTGAGATCAGAGGTTACCACCGGTTATTATTACGTTAAAAATGTGGATAAGTTAATAACTTTCGGCACGCATCGCATTATTATAGGCCTCGCTTACATAAAATTCATAAAAACAACAATAAACTAAGAGAATAGGATGGGCTATGTGGTTTTAACCACAAATAGACATCTTTCAGCGGTATTTATGGTCGGTCTTAAAAAGTAACAAGATTTTATTTATTTTTAAACGGTTTTATTTAGCTTCACTTCGTATATTTGTTTGTTTATTACTTTCTTTTTACACATAAAAACTATACCTTTCTATAAAAACCAATTGTGATCAGGTTTAAATCAGGATATAATATTTTAAAAAAGGCATTTTTTAAATTCAAGTACGACTTGATAAACTGTGAGGAAATTTACATTAGTATCTAAAGACACGTTGCTAATTTACTTCAACAATTTATCAAAGTCGATAGTATGTAAGCCCGAGTTGTAATCAGACCGGAATTTTTGTTAAAAACCTTCGCTAAACACAGCTAATTGCCTTGGCGAAGCTAATCAGACGTCAAATTATCACCATTTAATAAGATAAAAAGTTGACTAGCAGTATTCGCGAACAAAATTGAGCGATAAACGCTAAAAAAAGTTTAAGATGTAAACAGTTCATTTCTTAACGGAATACCCAATGTTGGCTTGGCTATTCTGGGCTAGTACGCTAGGGATTACAAATAGCATAACTTTTTAACCCAATAATAGGAACCATTAGCACTTTATAAATGCGACATTAAATGACAGATGTCACGTGATATTTAGAAGCCGAATTTAGACCTTTTGCACACACAATTTTTTATCCTTTTTCTGTTAAAATCCTGTTTTGACAATAGACAATAGACAATAGACAATAGATTTATTCAGCCAAAATATATACAAAAGTAAATTTGGATCGTCAAGTTTTCGATAATTTTACTGCTATACACAGCAACATCATACTTCGTCACACTTAAATGTTTTACAATAGAAAAATATGTTCTATATATTATTCGTTACATTTAATATGTATATTGTGTTTTTCGCCATTATTCACGGTAAAAAATTTTGTATTCACAGTAAAAAACTTTGTCTGCAATGAAAACACGTTCTTTTCTTGAATATATTGTTTTACCTTAAAACAATTTGTTTTGAATTAAAATATTTCTTTTTAGTTCAACGCAGCGTTTAATCCCGAAATGAGACTTTATTTTTCTTGTGCAATTGTTTTGATTTAGTATAACTTTGTAACAAAGCGAATTTTCTTCACATAAGTAATATTTTGCTTCCAAAGAAAACGGTGCCTTAGATTAATTCAGTTCCAATAATAAAACAATTTCTGTTTCACATTAAAATAAAAGGCAAAACATTTTTTGTGTTATCAAGAAAATATTATGGTGAATAGGAAAGCACAAATTATTTTACTTTAAAGCAATTCGCTTTGATCTAAGACAATTTTTTTTACCGTGTTGTTAGTTCTAATCATTTAAAATGAATCTAGGTAATAACTAAAAGACATTGATACAAAGAATTGTAAAAGTGACACTATACATTAAATATAAGACAAGACTGAGATTTGAACAATTACAAAATATATATTAGAAATAACTAAAATAAATGGGTAATTTATTTTAAAGCAAATTTTGTACTGCGCTAATACTACTAAATTAAAGCTAAAAACTGTTAAAAGAGCTTTTTTTGTCTGGTAAAATAAAATTTAAAATATTAAAATTTTTTTACTCAAGTAAAAAAGTTAAATTTACAGCAGTAAAATAAAATAAAACACTAACATAAAATTTGCACAAACAACCATAAAAACAAAAATGTAAACATGACTAAAAATAAAAAATGAACTATTACACCACAAATTCATTATAATTTAAAAACTCACTTACACTATAAGGTTCTATATTGCAAATTAATTTGAAGCACTCTTTTTTATAAAGTTGGTAGCTTTGGATACCTTTTAGCCTGTTGGGAAGTGTATTAAAAAACTTGATAGCAGCATACTGTGGACTCCTTTCAGTAACAGTTAATCTATGTTTTGGGTATATATACATGTTTTCTTTATTTCTGGTATCAAACTTTCTAGTGCATTCATATTTGCTAAAAAGAAGTGAGTTTTTCTTTAAGTACAGCAGGCACTCCAAGATATAGACACCTACAACAGTTAATAGGTTGTTATCCCTAAAATGACCTCTACAAGATGGGTAAGGTTGAATTCCTACCAATAATCGAGCAACCCGTTTTTGTATTATAAATACATCATTTATATGACTGCTATGTCCCCAGAGCAGTATGCAATATTTTAATTGTGAGTAAAATATGCCGTAGTAGATAGAGTTTAGAGAGTTGTGACGCCTCAAAGTTCTACACAATACTCTAATCGCATAGCATGCCCCGGAGAGTTTTTTGCATAATTCCCTTATATGTGCAAAGAAGTTTAGATCCTTATCAAGAGTCACCCCCAATACCTTGGCGTTATTTTCAAAATTTAATTTCTCACCTTCAAAGGTAATGTTTTTAGGAACATAAATGTCAATATTAGAGACAACAACTGCCTTTGTCTTTTCTGTGTTCATAATCAGCTGGTTGTGAAAACAGTAATCAGAGACTCTATCAAGTACTTCGATACATTTTTCATTGATATTTTCACCACGATAAATTGGTATTATTGCATTGGCATCATCTGCATAATTAGCCAAAAAATTGGGATCTTTAATAATATCTTGTAAGTCATTTAAATAGATAATGAAAAGCAGGGGACCAAGAATACTTCCCTGTGGAACTCCCGTTTTTATAAAGTTTACATTAGATGAAATTTTATGTTTGTTGTTGTTAATTGTAACTTGTTGTGGTCTTTCCTTTAAATATGAGTGTAATAATTCCAAAGCTTTACCCCTAACCCCGTAAGCCTCCAACTTGCGTAACAGAATTTTATGATTGATCGTATCAAAGGCTTTTGATAAATCTAGAAAAAGTCCACAGGCCGCTCCCTTAGCTTCAAGGGTGGAGATAATTGATTTGCTAAGTGCTAAAAGGGCCGACTCTGTAGACTTCTTGGGAAGAAAACCATGCTGAAAATCATTAAATAGTTTATTTGTTACGAAAAAGTTTAATAGTCTTTTATGTATTAATAACTCATAAAGCTTGGCAAAAGAAGATAATATACTTATCGGTCTGTAATTTGACATGCATTCAGAATCTCCTTTTTTATATACTGGAACAACATTCGCTATTTTTAATTTAGATGGGAATAATCCTGAAATTAGGCTTATATTAAAAATATAAACAAGCGGTTTTTTTCCTACATTCAACAACTCAAATTTATCAGTTGGAAAGAAAAAACAGGACTTTTCATGGATTTTAAAATTCGGTAACAAGTTGGTGTTTGGTTCAAGTGTTATGTAGGCAAAATTAATTAAAAAGTTCCGAAAACAACTATGGAAAAACGGGAAGAGCAATACCAGTGAAAAACTGCCAGGAAAATAAAGGATTAAGTCTGTTTACTGTGTATTCTTTTATCTTATTTTTATTAGTTGGAGAACACTGTTGCCAAACAACACATACCTAATAGTTTTTATAAAAAATATTTTTCAGTTACTGGCATAAAATTAAATCTGCGGATTACCCCGCATTGGTAGCTCTTAAAATAAAAATTATCTGGTATCAAAAATATTTTAAATTTACATAACATTTTGACATAACGTTATATGCGTGGCAACACTGTCTCTAAATAAAGGAGCTAGTAGCCTGCGTTATTGGAACACAAGTAAGGTCAAACAGTGTCCTTTAGTAAAGGATAAGGTTCAAATCAGGTAACTGCTTATGCCTCAAATGGAAGATAAAAGAAAAATGGGCCATGCAAAATGTCCCTAATGTCTTAATATTAACCCAGACGTTTAAAACTGTTTCATTGATTTCGAGAAATTGTTTGTTAAGGTTCAATACCAAGGGCTCATAAAAACAATCAAAGACAAGAACATCGTACTATGACAAAACGGACTGACATATGTCATTTTTGATTCAGGAAAAATCCTTCAACTTTACTAATTTAAACGTTACTGTCAAATCAACAAGGACATTACCGTTATTGTTATTATTGAGTCTGCGCATTAGCAGCTTCTTGCTCCTTTTTTGTTATTTACGGTAACGGCGCCCGGTATTTACGGTAGCCATCCTTTAATGTTACCGTTATTTTTTAAAGTTAGTTTTAAATTGTTTTTTTTAACGCAGTCAAATTTTTTACTAAAATTCGTTAGTTTAAAGTTGAATGAGTGAAACTTCTAAATTAACGTTTTTGTTATGCTAATCTTTAGTGTTCCAAAATCTATCTTTTTTGCCCTGAATGTTACCGTTATTATGCGTAACAATAAGGGTAACAGCTGTCAAATTAATTAAATTAAATAGCTATTAAGTAAAATATGCTCAATCACTCCGGTACGTGACATTATGTTTTTAAAATTTTTGAAAAATCTGATTTATTTAAATTATAAAATATATCCTTTTCGCAGCTTTTTTTAAAAATACCCTACTTTACCCACTAAACATAAAAACATTTTAATACTGTCAAAATAATGTTTAATTTAAAAACATAACGTTAGAGTAAATGGGCTATAGGAGTTCGGCCTATTTTCCCATGTTAAATCCCATAAGAAAACGCTAAGGTTAAAGTTACCAAATATTGGCCCATTCAAGGTCACACGTCTGTATGACGTCACAACTGTCAAAACGTATATATTAAGTTTGAGGTGATCTGTCAAATGTTAATCTGTCATGTGTCAATCTGTCATATATGAATCTGTCATGTTTCAATCTGTCAATTGCAATATGTCATTACTTCATTATAAGCTGTTTTTTGGAAATTTTTAATGGCTTCGTTTACAAAATGGGTGTCCTAAGTTTACGGTCGATATCAGTTGATATTTGTATGTAAACCAAAAAGACCTTAGTCTGGACCAATACTCCTGACTGATATTCGAAAAAGCTTAAGTAAGAGAGAGAGATAGTATATGAAAGGGTCTTACTAACTGTTATAGCTCTGGCTGAACGAATGAACGAAGTGTTGGTTAAAAAGATATGAGGCGAAAGTTGTTTGGGGTGTTGAACGCCACGTGACCAATGCATGATACAATAGTGATGTGTATTTGTATTGCATTACCTACCTATTATGTGATGTAATCCGTGGCTGTTGTTCAAGTTTGAAGGACCCAAGAAATAATGTGTACCTATTATTGTGTTGTTACCTAACAAGGTGTAAAATTGACAGGATAGCCAAGAAAAAGACCATACTAGCTTAGCCTGGTATGTTTGAATGTAAAACATGCGTTAGTTGATTATTAATAATAATAATTATTATTGTCGTTGTTTGTTAAAAAATAAAATAATTTCTAAAAATATTTGTTTGAATTTCTCCAGATTATATGTATGTGTATCTTTTATGTAAATAAAGGATAACCTTATGACCCCGTATGCAATTTTTGTAATTTTTACCTTCCTAGCCCGCGTAGCAATGGCTAGAGAATGTATTACTTTCAACGAATTTTTTTTTAAGATAACGCCAAAACTGTGTTAATACACCCAAATAACACCTGTCCTGTCTTAGCAATATCGTCATGATCTCTGTGTGTGTGTGTGTATGTGTGTGTGTGTGTGTGTGTGTGTCTATGTCTATCCGTAACACGATAGCTCCTAAACCGCTTAACCGATTTTTCATAAGATTTTTATGAAAAAGTGTTCGGTACTGTAAGTGTACGAGCTGATTAGATTTTGGGCAAAATCCATTAATGCTAAGCAAGTTTTTTGACAGTTTAAAAATGGAAAATATGCTAGCCTTTTAACGGAGCATAGCATCAATATGCAGTTTTCAGAGAATAGTAGAGCCCACTTTTTTCAATAGTTTGTGTTATAACCAAAAACTTCGTAGAAGCTTTTATTACTGAGGTATTTACAAAAAACTGTTTTTAAGGCTATATGGCGTGGACTGTGCTAATGGGCTAGGAAGGTATTAGATCCGTTATGGATCCATTAATTTAATAATGGCCACAAATTTAATACGACTGCAGTAATGATCAAAAAGATATCATCAATTTTAACAACTATTGCCAAAAACAGTTTTAAAAAAGCTTAAGCAAAGGATATTATATTAGATATATAAAAAAGCCCTCCCTTAGTAAGTGCGAAAAGTCATAATAAAATAAAATAAGAATAAGGGCATATAATGAAAGATCGCTATCAGCTGGGGGTAGCAAAGCTACTTTTTACGCTATGTGCGCATGTTTTGCATTGACAGTTTCCAAGAAAGACGCATTTCGGTGTACTGCGCAAATCTCGTTTGGTCCTTAATAGTTTTTCACTAATTTCTCAGCACCTAATGAACCGATTCGAGAAATTCTTTTTGTATTGGATTGATATGTTTAACTTGTATTAAATTTAAAGAAGCAATACATCACCCAAAAGGGCCTTAATGGTTTTTTGACTACTTTCTCAGCATCTACTAAACCGATTCAAGAAATTCTTTTTGTATTGGATTGATATGTCTAACTTGTATTAAATTTAAAGTAGAAATAAATCACCCAAAAGGGCCTTAATAGTTTTTCACTAATTTCTCAGCACCTAATGAACCGATTCGAGAAATTCTTTTTGTATTGGATTGATATGTTTAACTTGTATTAAATTTAAAGAAGCAATACATCACCCAAAAGGGCGTTAATGGTTTTTTGACTACTTTCTCAGCACCTACTAAACCGATTCAAGAAATTCTTTTTGTATTGGATTGATATGTCTAACTTGTATTAAATTTAAAGTAGAAATAAATCACCCAAAAGGGCCTTATTAGTTTTTCACTAATTTCTCAGCACCCATTGAACCGATTCGAGAAATTCTTTTTTATTGCGTTGGTGTGGCTTAACTTGTACTAGTTTTTAAGGATATCTAGATCAAGGGTCTTAATATTTTTCACTAATTTCTCAACACCTATTGAACCGATTGGAGAATTTTTTTATTGGATTGATATGTCTAACTTGTATTCATTTTTAGGAAGACAAAGGTCGATCAAAAGGCTTTTGTTTGTTTTGTAGGACAGATTTCGAAAATTGTTCTTTAAAAGGATATTAATAAATAAACACACACTAACCTACTATAAGTATTATAATGCATTACGTTTTTCATATACAATTGTAGACATTTAATAAACAAGCAGTTGTTAAGATAAAAGTAGGAATCCTCTAACTTTAGTATTAAATGTTAGTTATGATACATAAAATTGATCTTGTTTAATTCTATTCTTACCCATTTAAACTTTTGTGACTTTTCACAATAGGAATCAAACAGGTTATTGTCTTTTTCACAATATTTATAGAAATGGTAACAGGACTAGCTACTTAAATAACTTAATGTGTAGACCAAATAAGCATTTAAAAATATTCTATTTTGTTAACGGTATATTTTAGATAGTCCCCAAAATTAAGTTTTACAATTATTATTAACATTTTCTTATTTGTTTTAACCTTACCCAGCACTCTCCGAGATCACATAGGAGCCCGAAGATGCCCGAAAGTGAGCGAAGATTTACGAATAGCGAATAGAGTAGGTACAAAAACTACGACGTGTGCTGTATAAATTATCGCAATGGACTGAATAAGCATCGTAGATTATTGGTCTAACAAAATGTATAGACAAAAAAAAGACCGAAACTGGCCGAAAGTACTTAATTTATATTCATTGGAAATAACATTCCAATTTTATAAAAATCACGTTATATCTAAACTGTTGATACCCACACATACCTAACCTAAATGCTATGGCTTATATGCCCACATCACTAGTGTAGGATATAGAGCTATCAAAATTTACTAACCCCTTTAATTTAATTTCGATAAATTGTAATCTCATATGACTCGTCAAAGGAAGATAGTCTGTCTAAAGGTAATACATCAAGTAGGCCTCCTGTATAAATACATTTTATTTAAAATAATATTAAATTTAAGTTTGTACTACCACTGTGTAGCAGCTTTATAAAAAGTGTTTATTGGAATAACAAGATAACCTCTGACCCTACTACTCCTATATTTAGAAATAGCTGTTGAATTAATCAGTAAAAAAATGTACACGCGCATGCAGATAGAACAATTTATCAAATGTTTCGACAAAAATATGCACATGTTTCTTGTAGATAGCGTTATATTTTTTAAATTATTTTGTATATTTAATAAAGCGAAAAACAGAATTAAGCCATCATATACAAACAAGTGTTTCTTTATTGAACAATATTTGGCATTTGGTAAGAAACCAGTGTTTCTTTATTAAACAACTGTTGGTGAGTTCTATTTTCTATACTATATTATATATTATATATAAAAAACGTACTTCCTTGGTAACGAAGTTTGAAATCTGTCATTGGGATTTCCTTTCTCTTTAAGAATCACCAAAATCGCACTATCCTCTTACTTTTATTTTTCTTTTTAAAATCAATGCGAGGGAAAAAGAAAACAGTGCTCCTTTAGAAACCTTTACTATAATGATCACAGAACACCAAATATAGCAAGCAGATATTGCTTTATGCGTACTTAAAGTCTCATATATCGCTAACCCTTCTTTTTCCTTTTTTAAAAAGAAATAAAAAACTGTTATTAGGTTACCAAAATATAAAGGACTGAATTTTGTAAGATTTGTTTCTTATTTTTGAATGGTAAAATGCGACGTTGTAAAAAATTTTAAGTTGCTTTAAGTTCTTTTGATATTATTTTTAAAGTAAAATAACTTTTGGAAGACGCTAAATTAATGCAGGTGTGTCTTTTACAAAAAAAACTGAACAAAAATGTTCAGAAATTTCGTTTCTCAGGTAAATGTTTTGAAACTGCTTGACCTACCTTTCAAGTCAAAATCATAAGTACAAATAAATCAAAGATATCTTAAGAATAATTTAGTGTGACTTTTTTTAGCACATACCAGTACATTTTTTTGTCCTGTCATTCAAAAAATGAACAGGGTGTCCCAACTTTTGAGGGTTTTATTACTTCTAGGTTTAGGGGAGATGTAAGTCATCCGAGCCTAACTCATATTTTTAAACTTGAGCATCCGTATTTGAGAATGTAACGAAACGTTATTGATTATTTTTTTATTGTAACTATATGTCTATTCAGACGAAAATTAAATTTAATTGCTTGTTTTTAAGAGTTAGGTATTTACTGTTTACATCCAATAACTATTTTACCGACGACACTTGTAAATCGATAGACATTAAACATACTTGTATTGTGTGTCGTACAGCGTTGTTATAGACTTTCCATGTTCCATGTTGAGGTCAAAGCGAATTCTTTTAATGAATGAAGTTTTGCCGCTGTTCCGGGTCTTTTGGTCTCCGTCGGTTAATAAATAATACCATCTACCTACCTATCAAGTAAATCTTGAAAAAAATATTGATTAGATTAGATTCTTTATTTGCCATATTAATTATATAATTCACACTACATATATATGGTATGTCAACTAAATGCATAGTTAATATTTAAAATTATACTATTATAAAAAACACAAAATTTACAATACGAATAATAAAATTATGCTTGTTATTTTAACCTGGTTTTCGGTTACTCTGGGTAAATAATCATATAATAAATGTTAAATTAAATTCAAAATGCCAAGCTTCTAAAAGAATAAAATATCTAAAACCCAATCAATTTCCAAGGTTAAATTAAATATCAAATTACTTATTTATAATATACTGATAAAAGTGACCTAAAATGTAATGAAAACACAGATATATTAAAAAATTAATATTATATATAAAAAAAATACGTCATATTAAAAAGCTGAAACAAAAAATCACTTAATTATTGTAAAAATTCCAAGCTGCTAAAAGAATAAAATATCCAAAACTCAATCAATTTCCAAGGTTAAACCAAAAATTAAATTAGTTATTTATAATATATAGACAAAAGTGGCCTAAAATGTAATGGAAACACAGACAAATATAAAATTATAAAGCGTTAGACAAACATACCCATTATAAAAATTTAATATTATTGTATATTATTTAATTACACCTATTAAAAGTTAAAAAAATGAATAAAAACACTTAATTATTGTAAGAGTAGTTAAAATATTCTTCGAAACTATATATGGTTCAATATCACAGATAAGTTTAAAGCTGACGCATTTAAACATTTTAAAACTATTTAAATCTCTTATGTCTTTAGGAAGTTTGTTAAAGTATTTAGTAGCCGCGTAGTCTGGTCCTTTTTCTGTAGAACTTAATTTGTGGATAGGATAATTAAAGTAATCTGTTCGTTGTTTCAGCCTCATATCGTGAGAATGGTTTAGTCTAAGATAATCGAATTTTTATATATTCCTTTTTGAGTATATGACACATTCATAAATATATATTACTGTTAAAAGATTGTATTCTCTGAAAGGGCCCCGGCAGCTTTCGGCAAAGTTAAGATTAAACATTATACGAATGACTCGTTTTTGCTTTACAAATACGCTATTTGCATGACTGCTATGTCCCCAAAACAGAATTGTACCATATTTGAAATGCGAATAGAACATGCCATAATAAATAATTTTCAGATTACTGCCATTATTGTTAAGGAGTTACAATTGATCTAAATCTTAATTGCATAGGTTCTCCTACTCAACTTAATACATAAGCTTTGAGTATGCACGATGTAATTAAGATTTAGATCAATTGTAACTCCTAATAATTTGGCATGGATGACAAAATTAATTTGTTTATTATTAGATTTTAATCATTGATCAAATGCTAAATTTTGATTAGTTATTAAAATTATTTTGGTTTTGTCCTCATTTAACAATAAATTGGCTGTCCAAAGCCATTCACTTGTTCTATGTAAGATTTCTAAACAACTTTCATTAATGTTCTCTGATTGTTTTTTAAATGGTATCACTTGATTTGAATGCGAAATTTTTTCAGGATTTAAACAGTTGCTGAACAATAATTTACTTATGTTTCTCTTATAGTTTTAAACTTTGGTTTTTTGATTTTTTTTGTAATGGAAGCACAAACATAGAAACAAGTTTTTGCCTAGGGACATGAGTGACTCAAAACCTGGATACAAAATGTTTTTAGCTCACACATATACTATAGTAGTGTGAGCTATGGTGATCCTAATTTTTTCGAGAAAAAAAGTTGCTCCGATTTCAAAATATTTTATATATCTTTGCGTTTTAGATGATTTTGAAACTTTTTTGTTGTGGTGTCTGTCTGTCTGTTTGTCTGTCTGTCTGTCTGTCTGTATGTTTGTCTGTAACGACCAACGCGCATAACTTAAAAACGGCTTGCCCGATTTCAATAAAATTTGGTACCTAGCCTGGGTCTTGTCGAGATGGTCCCATTTAAAAATGAACAAAATCCACCGAACACAAGCCAAATACAAGGGTGGGGGTAGATTTTAAAAATTTGAATGAAAATATGGCATGCGTGATATCAAACGAAAGGTAATTGAGTTTGGAGTTAAACAAAATACATTTTAGTTTTTAAAAAAAAAGGGTGGGGGTAGATTTCAAAAATTAAAAATATGGCGTGTGGGATATCAAACGAAAGGTAATTGAGTCCGGAGTTAAACAAAATACATTTCAGTTGTTTTTTTTAAGGGTGGGGGTATATTTCAAAAACTTGAGTTTAGGTCAATACATGGCTTGTGTCGTATCAAACGAAAGGTAATTTAGTCTGGAGTTGAATAAAATATATTTCAGTTTTTAGTTATATTAGCTCACACGTACACTATAACTGTAGTAGCTAGTGTGAGCTTAGTAAGGTTTAGTAATTTCTTATATATGCACCCCAAAAAAACACATGTTTAACCTATTTATGTTTTATACTGTTTATTATCACAAAATTACATTTTCGTTGAAAAAAATTGTACTGAGGCTATGGATATCACGAAATAACTGATTAGATTTAGTCTGCCTCACATTAAATTCTTTAGTGATTTTTAAACAAACAAATTATACGTAAGTACTAATAAAATGTCTGGGGATATGATTTTAAACAAATGAGAATTCCTTTATAATATCACGTACTCAGGTACTTACAACTTCCAATGGTTACCATTTACACATTGTGTTCGCCTATATATATATATATATATATATATATATATATATATATATAGGCATAACCAACGCAAACCTAATGGAAACCATATTTATAGTAAAATTCTTTTTCCCAAATTTTCGGTATCCTTTTGTTTGACACCTTTATACAACATTATATAGTAACTACTGGACGTAATAACATCTAAAGTACAGCTGAAGCACATCTGTAGTACATCTGTAGTACATCTGAAGTACATCTGAAGTACAGCTGTACATCTGAAGTACATCTGAAGAACAGCTGAATTACATTTGAAGTACATCTGATATACATGTGAACTACAGCTGAATCATGTCTGAAGTAGGTCTGGATTATATATGTGTAAAGTTTTCAATTTCTTGCTTACAATATTTATATATAGCATTACTGATCTCCCCACAAACCGTCTTCTTCTTCAAATGATCTTGGCATTTTTCTAACATTTAAAAATATTGTTCTTATCAGTTAATTATCTTATCTTTATTTAACCCACCTTTTGTGTTTTACATTGCTTATAAATACTAACTTGTATTATATTTTGTAGAATGTACAAGGCCCTGGCAAACATAGTAAAGATCTAACTGTTATTTAAGTTTTATTATTCTATTTGTGTACTATTTTGCTTACAATTTGATGAATAATTTCACGCACTTTAATTAAGTTATTTGGAGCCTTATCGAAGTAAGCAGCTGTTGACTTGGTCTTCTCAAATTCATAGAACATTTCCAACATTTTAAAATCTTCCATTGTTTTGCATACTAATTCACCTTTTCTATGAGTAACATCAAGATTATGTGGTAGATAGTGTTGCGTTATCGCAATAGTAGGATCGTATATTAAATTATTATGCTCAAGCCAGAAATGCGGTGAAATTTTAATTCCATTTGAATATAACTTAGTACCCACTTGCACCTTGGTTTTTATTCCATATTTTTCAGCTAATTCGTGGAAAACTAAACTTGCAGCCAAGCATACACCACAGAAATTTGCCCGAATAAATGCCTTTTCAATAGCATATTTAATTATATTTAATTTGATGTATTCTCGCATAATATCAGGCATAACTGGTCACATCAAGAGCTTGGTGATGAATAGTTCTTATTTGTTTTAGTATTTGAAATTATACAATCTTGTGCAATTAGTTTTATAATTTTTGAAGATGTCTTTCTCATTGACATATTAATAATTTTTAAGTTGGTAACACTGGTAGCAGGGAAATTTTGTTGGTATTATTGACTGATTAAGTTGGTAACACTGGTAGCAGTGAAATTTGGTTTAATTTCTATTAAGTTGGTAGCCATGGGATATTGTTGGTCACAATGTCTGTTTGGTTTTGTATTTTGCTAATATATCTTGCCTTTCATCATTTTATTCATTATGTTTCAATTCGTTGAAGAGAAAAGGTTTAGTGGTTTTTTAAAAAGACGCGACGTAAAGTCAATAAGTAGGTAGGTAGATAGGTTATATTTTGCAAGCGCGTTGTTTTATTATTTATATCGCCTAATGTTAAATAAACTTTTTTTATTTACAGAAAATGTCTGTCTTTACTGATGTTGTAAGACATATTGCTGCCATATTGGGGCTTCTAAGACCACACTATGATGAGGCTGTAGCCAGGGAAGGATTGCGGGAATGTGCACGCGCAATAAAAAGGATGAACAAAGAATTAAAAAAATCTGGCAATTTGGGAGAGAAGCAACATATTATAGCTTGTCTACGGAACGTTAGAAGTCTCAGGAACCAGATTAAAATGACCCAAAAGCAAGGCTCAGGTCTTTTGTCAAGAAAGAAAACTGCCTGTGATCGAGTCCGCTGGGATGATTTTGAATCTGTATTTGCTTCTAGAATTCGCACGGCTGTTATTACAAACCTGAGTCATAAAGATCCTAAAGCTTTTTTTATTGACTGTAAAGCTATTTTTATAAGACGCATCCAGAACGCTCTCAAAAAAGATGAAACTGTAAAGGTCAATGCAGTTTTTTGCGGAGAATTCGAAGTGATAAAGGGTGATAGTATACATAAAGATTATAAGTACTTCACAACGTCTAACTCAGCCATCTATAGAGATACTAACTTGAATGCCTGGTTTGACTCCAAAGTTGTAGCTCCAATCATAAAAGAACTTGAAGAATTCCAAGAGCGAGATAGTGGTTGGGCATTAAAGAAGGTTATTAACTTGGGAGTAAATATAAATAAATACACGCCGCAGTTAGGCTCTTCATTTATTGATTTACCTGCTGAGATTAAAAAAAAGCAAGCATGCATTAATGTTAAAAATGATGATGACGCCTGTTTTGCTTGGGCTGTTACGTCCGCTTTATATCCTGTAGGTAGAAGAAATTCAGATTTAATAACTTCATATCCCCACTATTCATCAGTTCTTAAATTAAAAGGAATACAGTTCCCGATGACTTTTAAGCAAATGCCAAACTTTGAGCAACAAAATAATGTATCAGTAAATATCTATATTCTTCAGAAAAACAAAAATGTTTTGAAAACACTTCCCACCTATCTAACGAAAAATAAGAAAGACCGCCATGTTAATCTGTTAATGATTCAAGATCGATATGATGACGTTGAGACTCCCGTGCAATACCACTATGTCTGGATCAAGAATTTATCTCGTCTCTTCTCCACTCAACTTAGTAAAGCACACGGTCAAAAGTTTTTCTGTGACCGTTGTCTCATTTACTGTCGATCAGAAGAGAGACTTGCTAAACATATCGAAGATTGTTTGAAGATCAATCAAACTGCAATCAAGATGCCTGAACCAGGAAAAAATACATTGAAATTTACGAACTTTAAAAATAAGGAGAAAGTCCCATTCGTAGTTTACGCTGATCTGGAGAGTGTGCTTAAACCCACGAATAATCCCAATAAACCTCAGATAAACCAACATCATATACCTGCAGCTGTTGGGTATTACCTGAAATGTAGCTATGACGACTCTCTAAGTTTTTACCGTTCATACCGAGGCTTGGATTGCATGCAGTGGTTTGCTGATGAAATGAATAGTCTAGCAGAAGACTTGGCAACGGTCTTTTGGTGCCCTTTCGATATTGATATGACATGGATGCAGGAAGTTGAGCAACAAAGAGCTACACTTTGTCATATATGCGAACAAAAATTCAGTCCTGACGATAAAAAAGTTAGAGATCATAAACACCTGATCCCCAATAACAACTATCGCGGTGCTGCTCACGAATCTTGCAACATTAATTATAAAGACACTCATATTATACCCGTAGTCTTCCATAATCTAAGTGGCTACGATGCCCACTTTATAATAACAGATATTGCTACGAGAATGAAAGGGTCTATCGATTTGCTTCCGATTACGAAAGAAAAATACATAAGTTTTACAAAACATATCGATGACTTTCCCATCCAATTCCGGTTTGTTGATAGTTTTCGTTTTATGGCTTCTTCACTGGAGAACCTAGCTTCGTACTTGGAGGAATATCCAAGTCTGGAATCACAGTTCTCACATTTACCAAAAGAAAAGTTTAAGCTGTTAACAAAAAAGGGAGTGATGCCTTATGATTACCTCGACGCTTTCGATAAATTTGATGAAGTAAATTTACCGACTCAAGATGCCTTCTATAATAAGTTGGAGAACAAACCATGTCCCAGCAGACTCTACCATCAAGCAAAACTCGTCTGGAATGAATTTGGTTGTAGAACGTTAGGAGAGTATGTCGACCTTTATATGAAAACAGATATCATGCTTTTGACAGATGTCTTTGAAAGGTTTCGAGAGAGCTGCCTTAAAACTTATAAACTGGATCCTGCTCACTATTTCACCTTACCAGGATATACATGGGATGCGATGATGAAGTATACTGGTATAGAGCTAGAGCTTCTTACTGATGCTGATATGTTTCTTTTCGTGGAAAGGGGTATTAGAGGCGGTCTAAGTCAAGTCTGCAGTAAGAGAAAAGCCAGAGCTAACAACAAATACCTTCCAAGCTATGATCCTTCTAGGCCCGAATCTTTCCTGATGTACTTTGATGTAAATAACCAGGTGCGTTTAATTCGTTTTAAATAATTGCTTATAATTGGTATATGTTTCAATCATCATTAATAATTATATTTTTTCTTACAGTATGGATGGGCGATGTCGCAATACCTTCCCAGTGGTGGTTTCCAATGGTGTGATACAAACATTGATGTTACGGCAATCCCTGACGATGCTAACGAGGGCTATATATTGGAAGTTGATTTAGATTATCCTTACGAACTACATGATCAACATAAAGATATACCATTCTGTCCGCAGCACATAAATCCTAAGACTGGAAAGCTTCCAAAAAATGTTAAAGAGCTTACCAAACTAATGGCAACACTTGAAGATAAGAAGAAGTATGTGATTCATTATAGAGCTCTAAAACAGGCAATTTCATATGGGTTGCTACTAAAGAAAGTACATCGCGTAGTTAAATTTAATCAAGCTCCATGGCTGAAGAGCTATATCGATCTCAACACAGAGCTCCGTAAAAAGGCAGCGAATGAATTTGAGAAGAATTTATTCAAGTTGATGAATAATGCAGTCTTTGGTAAGTTGGTTTTGATTTTATTTTCATATAGACCTGAAGTAATATTTGTGAAGAAATACATATTTAACGACGGACTTAAGTACTTTCGTTTATTTATTATATGAAAAATACTGTATATAGATATATCTTAAACTTATCTTTTTTCGTTGTAGGTAAAACCATGGAGAATGTTCGGAAGCGTGTCAATGTTCGTTTGCTAACTGAATGGAGTGGACGTTATGGTGCTGAGTCATATATAGCCAAGCCTGAATTCAAAAATTGTACGATATTTAACGAAAAACCTGATCTAGTTGCGGTTGAGCTCAATAAACTGCAAATTTGGTTAAATAAGCCGATCTATGTTGGCCAGGCAATTTTAGATTTAGCGAAGACTACAATATACGAATTTCACTATGGATATATAAAGTTAAATTTTGAAAATTGTTCAGTACACTACACGGACACAGACAGCCTGATTTATGAATTCTTTCAAGATCCATATGAAGTTATAAAGCGAGACTGCTATAAATACTTTGATACCTCTGATTATCCTAGCGATAATACTTTTGGAATTCCGCATGTTAATAAAAAAGTTTTAGGAATGATGACGGATGAAAATAACGGTGTTCCTATGACTGAGTATGTAGGTCTTAGATCGAAATTATATGCTACCAAAGTTTTAACGTCTTCAAATGATGTACTAAAGAAAATAAAGAAATTACAGGATGAAGGGTATGATGAAGAAGAAATTAACTCAATCATATTAAACTTGGGAATAACAAAAAAAGCGAAGGGAGTCAAATCCTCAGTTGTTAAAACCAATATTAACTTTGAAGATTATATTGAATGTCTCGATAGTTTTAAGCAAAAGTCGATTTCGCAAAATCTCATTCGGTCAGAGAACCATCAGGTACACTCTATCACCCAAATTAAAATTGCCCTTTCACCATATGATGACAAGAGGTATCTCGTTCCTGGGACGGACGAAACGTTGCCGTGGGGACATTATAGCATTCCTAAGACAAGTTCAGATTTTACCTCCGAAGTCACAGATGAAAGCGATGGTGAACTACTTAACTGAAAATATTTAGAATCTTTTTAACCACTTTTATAAAGCGACATAGTTTAGATTTTTTTTATCAATATGATAATATAATAATTTAGAAGTTAATTTTGCAAGTAAACGCAAGTATTTTGACTTGGTTGTTCCTTCATTTAAATAATTGTACAAGTCGATATATATCTAGTATATTGTCGGCAACGAACATATTTTGGTAAAAACAGTATAATTTTTATCAGTTCAAGCAATTTTACAAATATTATAGAGTCGCCATTTTAGATTTTTATGAAACTTACTACTACCTACTATACATTTAAATATAAAATAATATAAGTACTCTCGGCCAGTTTCGGTCTTTTTTTGTCTATACATTTTGTTAGACCAAAAATCTACGATGCTTATTCAGTCCATTGCGATAATTTATACAGCACACGTCGTAGTTTTTGTACCTACTCTATTCGCTATTCGTAAATCTTCGCTCACTTTCGGGCATCTTCGGGCTCCTATGTGATCTCGGAGAGTGCTGGGTAAGGTTAAAACAAATAAGAAAATGTTAATAATAATTGTAAAACTTAATTTTGGGGACTATCTAAAATATACCGTTAACAAAATAGAATATTTTTAAATGCTTATTTGGTCTACACATTAAGTTATTTAAGTAGCTAGTCCTGTTACCATTTCTATAAATATTGTGAAAAAGACAATAACCTGTTTGATTCCTATTGTGAAAAGTCACAAAAGTTTAAATGGGTAAGAATAGAATTAAACAAGATCAATTTTTTGTATCATAACTAACATTTAATACTAAAGTCAGAGGATTCCTACTTTTATCTTAACAACTGCTTGTTTATTAAATGTCTACAATTGTATATGAAAAACGTAATGCATTATAATACTTATAGTAGGTTAGTGTGTGTTTATTTATTAATATCCTTTTGAATGCATATTAAAATACATTCCTCTTTTCCCATTTGTTTTTGTGAACCTAATAAAAAAACAATTTTCGAAATCTGTCCTGCAAAACAAACAAAAGCCTTTTGATCGACCTTTGTCTTCCTAAAAATGAATACAAGTTAGACATATCAATCCAATAAAAAAATTCTCCAATCGGTTCAATAGGTGTTGAGAAATTAGTGAAAAATAGTAAGACCCTTGATCTAGATCTCCTTAAAAACTAGTACAAGTTAAGCCACACCAACGCAATAAAAAAGAATTTCTCGAATCGGTTCAATGGGTGCTGAGAAATTAGTGAAAAACTAATAAGGCCCTTTTGGGTGATTTATTTCTACTTTAAATTTAATACAAGTTAAACATATCAATCCAATACAAAAAGAATTTCTTGAATCGGTTTAGTAGGTGCTGAGAAAGTAGTCAAAAAACCATTAAGGCCCTTTTGGGTGATGTATTGCTTCTTTAAATTTAATACAAGTAAAACATATCAATCCAATACAAAAAGAATTTCTCGAATCGGTTCATTAGGTGCTGAGAAATTAGTGAAAAACTATTAAGGACCAAACGAGATTTGCGCAGTACACCGAAATGCGTCTTTCTTGGAAACTGTCAATGCAAAACATGCGCACATAGCGTAAAAAGTAGCTTTGCTACCCCCAGCTGATAGCGATCTTTCATTATATGCCCTTATTCTTATTTTATTTTATTATGACTTTTCGCACTTACTAAGGGAGGGCTTTTTTATATATCTAATATAATATCCTTTGCTTAAGCTTTTTTAAAACTGTTTTTGGCAATAGTTGTTAAAATTGATGATATCTTTTTGATCATTACTGCAGTCGTATTAAATTTGTGGCCATTATTAAATTAATGGATCCATAACGGATCTAATACCTTCCTAGCCCATTAGCACAGTCCACGCCATATAGCCTTAAAAACAGTTTTTTGTAAATACCTCAGTAATAAAAGCTTCTACGAAGTTTTTGGTTATAACACAAACTATTGAAAAAAGTGGGCTCTACTATTCTCTGAAAACTGCATATTGATGCTATGCTCCGTTAAAAGGCTAGCATATTTTCCATTTTTAAACTGTCAAAAAACTTGCTTAGCATTAATGGATTTTGCCCAAAATCTAATCAGCTCGTACACTTACAGTACCGAACACTTTTTCATAAAAATCTTATGAAAAATCGGTTAAGCGGTTTAGGAGCTATCGTGTTACGGATAGACATAGACACACACACACACACACACACACATACACACACACACACAGAGATCATGACGATATTGCTAAGACAGGACAGGTGTTATTTGGGTGTATTAACACAGTTTTGGCGTTATCTTAAAAAAAAATTCGTTGAAAGTAATACATTCTCTAGCCATTGCTACGCGGGCTAGGAAGGTAAAAATTACAAAAATTGCATACGGGGTCATAAGGTTATCCTTTATTTACATAAAAGATACACATACATATAATCTGGAGAAATTCAAACAAATATTTTTAGAAATTATTTTATTTTTTAACAAACAACGACAATAATAATTATTATTATTAATAATCAACTAACGCATGTTTTACATTCAAACATACCAGGCTAAGCTAGTATGGTCTTTTTCTTGGCTATCCTGTCAATTTTACACCTTGTTAGGTAACAACACAATAATAGGTACACATTATTTCTTGGGTCCTTCAAACTTGAACAACAGCCACGGATTACATCACATAATAGGTAGGTAATGCAATACAAATACACATCACTATTGTATCATGCATTGGTCACGTGGCGTTCAACACCCCAAACAACTTTCGCCTCATATCTTTTTAACCAACACTTCGTTCATTCGTTCAGCCAGAGCTATAACAGTTAGTAAGACCCTTTCATATACTATCTCTCTCTCTTACTTAAGCTTTTTCGAATATCAGTCAGGAGTATTGGTCCAGACTAAGGTCTTTTTGGTTTACATACAAATATCAACTGATATCGACCGTAAACTTAGGACACCCATTTTGTAAACGAAGCCATTAAAAATTTCCAAAAAACAGCTTATAATGAAGTAATGACATATTGCAATTGACAGATTGAAACATGACAGATTCATATATGACAGATTGACACATGACAGATTAACATTTGACAGATCACCTCAAACTTAATATATACGTTTTGACAGTTGTGACGTCATACAGACGTGTGACCTTGAATGGGCCAATATTTGGTAACTTTAACCTTAGCGTTTTCTTATGGGATTTAACATGGGAAAATAGGCCGAACTCCTATAGCCCATTTACTCGTTAGGTTGGATGTTAGTTGTAACGTCATATTCATAGTGAAAAAGAAGCTTAATAACCCGTTTTCTGACGTTAGAAAAATAATCTAACTTATAACGTTTTTTTAAAGTGTTTTTCGAACGTTAAAAAAATATTGATTTTTAACAGTGGAAAAGAAATGTTTTTCTTCATATTGAAAGATAAATGTTTTTTTTAACAATGAAAAAATATATTTTTTTCAAATATCTCTAAAGATAAAGTAACATAAATAACGTAAATAAAATTCTTCTATTTTGGAAACGCAGGGCAGCAACAGTCTAGTAGTAGCAGCTTCCGAAAATAAAATTTTAAATTCTATGTAAACAATAATTTTGTAGTAAGTGCCTCCCTACGTGGCCAAACAATTTATGCTCAAGTGAGTACAAGGCAAACAATTTCAAGGCGTGTATTCACATTAGCATGAATGCAAACGAAGCATTCGTTTGGTCCCACTGCGAGGCTTGCGAATTCTGCCTCAAATGAATACGCGGCTTAAGGTCCGACGGCTAATCGTCCGCGGTGAATTGTCGCCTTCCCTGTCTGATTACCTATAACGTTAGGTATGCAATATTCCATACAAAATAATTTTTTTAATTTTGTTTACTTTTCTTACCTAATTTTGTGATGCTTCATTTAAATCACTGCATACAGATTTGTTGTCCATTAACTATACCATCATTTCCACACAACTGGTGTATATTCCTATTCAAATATGTATTCACTGTCATTATTAATAACTGTGCTTTTAATTCACCATGTTTGTCTCTACAAAAGGTAAATATTTTAACGAAAATTGCACAAAGCGTATCTGCTACCGACTCGTATGACCTCGCAGCGAAACGCAACTAAAAATGGCGATGGCCCGTTCTGGTAGTGGAACTATGCGGCAGCGCCCTCTATAGTATCATTTTTTTAAATGTTTAAAAAACAAAACATTTATTAGCTTCATATATCTTAAATTCAACGTTAGAAATGAGATCTAGGAAAAACATTATAAAAATAGCCATATATTGATGGTATTATTTTTAATGTTAATAAAATTATGGGTTTTTAAATATTGATTTCTTAACGTTATTAAGAAATATATTTTTGGTAATGCTTTTACATGAAATTTTCGTTAGGATTTTCTACATGTTTTTTTAATATCAAAAGTTGACTTAATTTGAACAGAAATTTGTGCTAGAAAAAAAAACATTTTTTTTTCAACATTTAAATGTTTTTTTACGATTTTGTGCTTAGTGGGTACTCAACTAATAAGTTTTATGTCAAACTCAGATTTACGTATCTCTATTGAGTGGAGATTACAACTAAACAACAGCCTAATTATTTTAAATTGATCGAAGAAGGAAGAAAATTTAACAAGATAAGACTAAACAACATGTTTGACGGCTATTTAAGTATAAAGCAAAATACTGCTGAGCTTGTTTAAGCGCTGTATGTCCTGCTGTTTTATGGATAGCTTAAACGTGCGAAAGAATGCAGGTAATGCATAAGACACCATATAAATATACCTACAGGGGGTCTCGATTAAGCTGCTATACAACCCAGATACCACAAGGACATCTTAAATATATCTTAAAGATGTTTATTCTAAGGCGCGATTCATATTATACGTACCGGCATCCGGCACCGTCTTCTTACCGTACTGTCAACGACAAGTCAAATATTCTTAGTAGAGAGTTTTTGGTCCTGCTAAAAAGGGCCGACGATTAACGCTATTTGACACTGTTGAAATTTAAACGTCACATATAGTTAACGGAGCGCCGCAAGATCACGGACCGGTAAGATAAGAATTTTGACGTACACGGTAAAAAAAATTGTCGTAGATCAAAGCAAACTGCTTTGAAGTAAAATAATTTGACCTCACGGGGGTCCAAGATCTAATGGACACATAATAAGTGTTGACAGTTAACTGTTTCGTCCTTATGGGACTCCTCAGAACACTGCTTGGTCAGTTCGACAATTCTTCCAAAGTTAATTAGATGGTTTTGTCTCTAATCATAAGTAAATAGTGAGAAAACTATCGCAAGAAGCGCCATCTACCGAGATACGAGAGAAACAAAAAACAAAAGCAGGCGAAAAACAGCTATACATATCGATCAATGAAAAGATCGAATACAAACAAAATAAAACAAACTATAGTCCGTGACCTACGAGAGCTCTTCTGTCTTTCAGGCCGTATCAACGCATATTGCATTTTTACCC
Source organism: Aspidapion aeneum (assembly GCA_963576565.1). Lineage (NCBI taxonomy): Eukaryota > Metazoa > Arthropoda > Insecta > Coleoptera > Brentidae > Aspidapion > Aspidapion aeneum. Next base: position 13,857,380 of record OY755038.1, on the reverse strand, counting down.
GTCATCAAGACACGTGAGCGTCAATCAACGGAATTTTTAAGCCAAATAATACTAACAAAACGATAAACGATTGTTTGTATTCGATCTTTTCATTGATTGATATGTATAGCAGTTTTTCGACTGTTTTTGTTTTTTGTTTCTCTCGTATCTCGGTAGATGGCGCACCTTGCGATAGTTTTCTCACTATTTACTTATGATTAGAAACAAAACCGTCTAATTAACAACGTTTTGTTAGTATTATTTGGTTTGTTGTTGATTGACGCTTACGTGTCTTGATGACGGGTAAAAATGCAATATGCGTTGATCCGGCCTGAAAGACTAAAATTCGCTAAATGACGTTTTTTCGACTCTAAGCATGGGATGTGGTTTTTTCGCATCACTATAGCCCCACCATATTGCAACTTGGTGCTTTTGTTGGTAAACTGTATAGTTCTTGAAATATGAATTTTCCTACTTGCGTGCGGAAAGTTAAACTTTCCGCACGCCGTGCGTAAAAAATACTTTTACGCACGCTTTGCATAGTAAAGTAAATTTAGACTTTTTTTTGTTTTATATTTTTATTTGTAACGGTAACAGTGAAAAAAAACTAAAAACTACTCGAAAAATTAAAAAAGTTTAACGCATAATGTGAAAATTAAACGTGCAATGTGTCGCATTTTGTAATGTTAATGCTGACGCCGCCATTTTTGTTAGGTTTTCAGATTGTATCGATGTATTAGTCGTCGTCATTGATGGAAACACTGTCGTTGCTTCTGCATTCGTGCTTCTTTGCACTGATGTGGATCGAAGTGCTATGGTGGATGGTAGTTCTGAGGTGGAGGGTAGTACTGAGGTGGATGGTTGGCGTTCTCCTGTCTCCTAATTTGTGTCACTTTTTTTCTGCAAAATTTGCGTTGCAGTTTTTTTCTTGTTTTCCTCGGATTCTTCCACATAGGATTCGGCTACTGACGCACTCTTCCACCCACCATGTCGCTTCAAATTGGTTATATTTGCTCCGGCATTGGCCAACATTGTGGCAGAAGATCGTCGGAAACAATGGTCCGTATAAGTTTCCGGATTTGGCAGCTTAAGAAACCCGGCGATGTTACCGGGGATTTTGCCAAATGTGTTTATACCAACCACTTGCTTCGAGCATTTACCGGTATGGTAGGAAACAAAGAACCGTTGGTGCGGTGTGTCAGGTGGTCGCAAAGTTTTGTATTTTTTGTAGATGTTGATATAGCTTATATCGTCTTTGTTGGGATCGCAGACCACAAAACTCCTTGAAGTATGGTTCTTAGTGTTTGAAATTGTTACCACCAGGATGTCGCCTTTCTCTTTGATGTCGGATACTTGTAAATTCGCTAACTCCGCTCTTCGGCAGGCTCCTGCAATGCCGAATATTGTGGCCACCTTGTTCATTAAATAAATCTCATCGGGAGCGTCTTTCAAAAATTTATCGGTCTCATTTTTTTGCAGTACTTGACTTTTTTGGTTTAAAACCGACATTTTTTCGTTTAATAAATGATATTGAGTTATAATATCGCCCAATATCTATATTTTTTCGTAGTCTTATACACATTTTAAGTGCTACGCACGAAACTCTTTGACAAATAAGAAAAATAGGCCAAAAATACCTCTTCTTTTAGCGATGAAGTGTTCTTTGCATTTAACCAATCTTCAAAAGCGTGGTACTCTTTTTCGTATCTCGGACGGGACTTTTCTGGAACTAATTCCTCCCTCGCCGATGCTGCGTCATTCAAAATACTGTCTGGAAGTTCAATATCGCTGTCGTCGAAATCCATTTTAAAGAAAACTTTGCAGATAAACCGAAAATAACGCTAAAATGACACTTGCTGCAATGTTTGTATTTTTAATCCCATAGTAACAACAATAACACAATCCGAAAAAATAGCTTGTCACTAATTAATGTCAAAATGACACCAAAATAATAGAGTGCCTGAATATCAATTTGGAATTATTTTACAAAATTTTTAAAAAAGGTAGCGTGCGTAAAAAAATTTTTTGCGCACGGCGTGCGTAAAAATTTTTTTTACGCACGCTACCTTTTTTGGTGATTTTATGAAAGCATATAAAAATAAAATAATTATAGTAATGAACTTGAATTTTAAAACTAAAACGAAAACATAATTTGTCAATAAAAATACAAAATACATTATGTAGGAAGAAGTTTTTTACGCAAGTAGGAAAAATATTGTACCTAACACGCGCGGAAAGTGTCTTTTCCGCCCTTAACGGCCTTTCCGAACTCCGCTTCGCGTCGTTCGTGTAACTGCCGTTCGTGCGGAAAAGGGTCACTTTCCGCACTTATTAGGTAAATAACTATTTCGAAGTTTGGCCATTTTGGTCTTATGGGATTCCCTACCCTAAAATTCGCTAAATGACGTTTTTCCGAATCTTAACTCAGGGTGTGGTTTTTCCAAACCTTTATGGCCCCACCATATTGCAATTCGGTGCTTTTGTTGGTAAACTGTATAGTTTTAAAAATATGAATTATCAAAATTTGACCATTTTGGTCTTATGGGTTTCCCTACCGTAAAGTTTGCTAAATAACGTTTTTCCAAATCTTAAATTAGGGTGTGGTTTTTCTCGTAACACTATGGCCCCACCATACTGCAACTCAGTGCCTTGTCAATACAAAGATCAATGAGTCAAAAAAATCTGACAGCAAACGATTGTCAGGATCGAAGGAGGTGGAGAATTACTGCCGTCCTTAGTAAGACCCACCTATCTGCAAAAAAAATCAAAAATGAGTTAGGACCGAAAATGGCTTCAAATAGGTTACTTTCATCTGTTTTTTTAAGAAAAATACCAACATTTTTGTTCGAGAGTATATTATTTTGAAAAACAGAAAAAATATTACTATGTACTCTTAGTAAGCATTTAAACTTTAAACTCGCTTTTCTCGAAATAAGTGAAAACGTAGATAGGTGGGTCTTACTAAGGACGGCAGAATAGGCGTCGGACAATGTAGAAAAACGTTCTAAACCGACCAAATTAAAAAAAAATAATTTCTTTTAAAACAGGGAATTACATTTTTTTTCTTAATTTTGGCAGCCGCCATCTTGGATTCTAATGCTGGAAAATAGGGGATCCTCGAATGAAAATTTAGCTTTTGGTGTAAGCTACTACCATGCCGAATATAAAAAAGAATATACCCTTGTTGCAGCTTTTTCTTAAAATATTCTACAAATTTAATCTACTGCAAAGTGACAAAGCACTTTTAACGTTAATAACTCCTTTTTTTTTTCATTTTATTCAGTCATGCCACATCATAAAAGCAATTAAAAAAAATATCTCGTGTTAATAGTGGACGTTTGTCAGCTTAAACGTTCCTTAATTAAGGTGTTAGTGGGTAATTACAGTCGTCATGTTCTTTGTTGTTAATTGTTGTAGTCTCTGCCCACGGACACGGCAGCTTATCTCCTCCCCATAATTGATCCTCAGATAAATATGCAGATTGCCTTTTAAAAGAGAGTTGAACTCTTCTTATACGTAACCGGAATTCTTAATAATTATTTTGGTTTACCAATTTTTTTTATGACCGCACAAATAAGTTTTTTTTGTTAATGTGACATTTTTTTTGTTTTTTGAAATTTTATATATAACACCATTGTAAAAAGTATTATTACATACGGCTCAGAAGTATGGCCCATCAAGGATAGAACAGAAAAATGCTTTCCGCTACGGAGATGGACTATTGGAGAAGAGCAGCAAGGAAATCAAAAAGAGAAAGAGTTACAAATCAAAGAATAAGAGAAATTATAACAGTGGGTGAACGTACTTTAGTGGATGATATAAGAACAAAACAACTGGTGTGGTACGGACATGTACAAAGAATGAATGATGAAAGACTACCCAAACAAATACTACAATGGAAACCAACTGGCCGAAGAAAACGAGGACGGCCAAGGAGAAACCGGAGAGAAGGAATAGGCAGTGAAATAAGAATAAGAGGCCTAGATGATGAATTATGGGCAAACAGAAACGAGTGGAGATTGGGTATCGGAAGACGTAGAACGTTGTGAAACCGATAAATATATATATATGACATTTTTAGCATTTTTTTAAATGAAGACTATCATTTGTTTTTTCACCAAAAAATCATATTATCTCAATGCCAAAGACTAGGTTCCAGCAGAATTTTATACGATAATTTCCTGAAGGACAAATTTATTTATAAAAAGTATCTTGGCTTTTCAACAGTAAACACTTTCACAAAATATTAATGTGTCTTTATCAGGTTAATAACTGATGCGTCGTGATCGTGAAAGATCAGGGATCAGTTCATTTACTGGTTTTTGGAGTTCAGAGGCCAAGGCACTCCCGGAGAGATTTCATCGAAGGAAAAAATTTCGCCAATAGGTGGCACTGCTTTGCGTTTTAAAATTCTTGTAGAAAATGCTCGAACCAAATCTAATTTTGACGTTGATAAAAATCTACTTAGAATTCACTTGGAAATATCGTAAAAACATTGCTGTTTTGATTTGATAATGGCGTTGTTACAACGCTGTTTTTAGCAACGTTATTTTTTATGACGTTAATGAATGATTTATTAAGCTTTTTTTCATAATAATATATGAAATAAACGTTTTTTTTTCTCACGCGTTTTTTACGTGTTAAACACGTGATTGTGATATGTGGAAACTCAAACCCGCAACGCCCCTGCCATAAATTTTTAAAACTTAAACTTTGTTTTAAGTCCCCTTACAATGTTCAATAATGAAAATGCTGTTAAGAATAGTAATTTCGTGCCCGGGGATGGGACAATTCGCCGCGACCGATTCTCCGCAGTCGATTCTCCGCAGCCGATTCGCCGCGGCCGATTCGCCGCGGCCGATTCGCCGCGGGACGATTCGCCGCCGGCCGATTCGCCGCAGGGACAATTTGCCGCGAGATTTTTTGTTTTATGATATTACCATTGGCAATTGTTTAAACAGTTTTATTTAGCTTGACTTCATATATATATATTTGTTTATTTGTTTGATCATAACTTTTCCAAACTTTTTCAAACGAATTTTCCTATTTATGAAACGATTTGCCTCAAACTTGAAACATCACGGCGCTTAGGGTAACTTAATACAATTTTTGACTTAAATTTAAAAAAATGAAAATGGCGTATTTTCCCATTTATGAACCGATTTGCATGAAACTCGGAACTTTGAGATCTTTCAGGTCGCTGATTTTTAACTAAAATTTAAAAAAATCAAAATGGCAGTTCTACAATGACGCACTTTCTTGTTTATAAACCGATTTGCCTCAAAATTGGGGGGGGGCTGATTTCTCTGGGGGGAAGTCTCATGATGGCGAATTTTATACTCTTTAATCTTTTTATTCATGCAATATGTGAAAACTATCAAAAAAAATCTTAGTTTAGGTTAGGTTTTAAAATTTAAATCAAAAATTGTATTGAGTTACCTTAGGCGCCCCGATGCTTCAAGTTTGAGGCAAATCGGTTTATAAATAAGAAAGTGCGCCATTGTGGAACCGCCATTTTGATTTTTTTAAATTAAGTTAAAAATAATAATTAGCGACCTGAAAGATCTCAAAGTTCCGAGTTTGATGCAAATCAGTTCATAAATGGGAAAATCCGCCATTTTGGATCCATCATTTTATTTATTTTTCTAAAAGAAAAAATTGTTGAATTGTATACTAACCCCAAATACCTAGTTAGCGGAAAAGTTTGAAAAAAGTTATGATCAAACAAATAAACAAATATATTATATGAAGTCAAGCTAAATAAAACTGTTTAAACAACTGCCAATGGTAACATCATAAAATAAAAAATCTCGCGGCGAATTGTCCCCGCGGCGAATCGCCGCGGCGAATCGGGTGCGGCGAATTGGCCGCGGCGAATTGGCCGCGGCGAATTGCCCCGCGGCTAATCGGCTGCGGCGAATCGGCCGCGGCGAATTGTCCCCTACCCTTCGTGCCCCTAAATGTCAAAAGTTTGTTGACATTTGACATTTACGATTAACTCTCGATTAAACAGTGGTCTTTTTTGTTTCAGGATCAAGAGAGGCAGCATTTACATATGCAATTAGTAGCGCAGGAGTAGCGTTTGCGATAACGGCGGCGTGCGCGAGGGGAAATATTTCGTCATGTGGCTGTGAAAGTAAGTTTCTTGGAATTACAACTCTTTCAGTGTATGAATTCTTGAATGGGTAAGAAGGAGTACTCCTTCAAAATCGGGTAAAAGTCAAACTGCGCATGCGATCTCACTTGATTTCGGCATCTCTATTGGTCCTGACGTGGGAACATGCTTATTCTAACGCTCACCCGTTTTAAGAATCCATACACAGGTGGAGCATTTTGAACTATTTCAAAAGCATCTTAACCCGGCGTTGGTACACCTATTTTTCCTAACATTGATGGTACACCCGGGTATGACATACCCACTTACCATTTCGCATTTGAAGTTAACAGTAGACATAAAATTTTAATATGATGGTTATGTTTTAATTTTCTGAACCTTTTTAACGTTGAAAAAAAAATAAATATAACATTAGTCATGTAGCGTTAGATACTAAAATTAATTTTTAGGTAACAAGGGCATTTTTCTAAAAATTAAAACTATATTTTTTTAAAATAGCGTACAAAATGCTTAAAGTAATTTAGTACCTAAATTTTTATTTTATTTCGAAGATAATACATAAGAAAATCGAAAAAATAAAAAAATATTTGACTGAATATTTTCAAACAGGAAAATCCAGAGGCGTACTTTTATATTTAAAAAAATAACAAAGAAATTCTTACTTAGAACTAAAAATATACTTTTTAAATAGAAACAAAATTTCGGACTTCCATTGTCTTTATTTATTTTAAACACGACGTTTCGGTTAGTAAGTATCTCTAGTCATTTTCAAGTGTAAACTAAACAATCTAGCTAGTCTATAGGCTACTACTTATACTATTTGGTGTGCAGTCAGGTGTGATGGCCCTCCCCCTTTATTTATCCTAAGACGCCTGGTTTCCATATGTTTGGTATATCCGTGCTTGGTTGACTGAAAACTTCTTTATTCTGCATTATAAACGCAGCTTCAATAAACTTTCGTTTTCCCCAATGCAATACTTTAGCTTGTGACCACTGAATCCTGTGATCATTTGACCATGCATGATCTGCTAAACCGGATTTTTCAATATCCCCTAATTGGGTACTTCTTAGATGTTCATTTACTCTAACCTGAAGAAGGCATTTCGTTTCACCTACATATGATTTACCACACTCACACGGGATTTGGTAAATGCATTCCTTATTATTTGAGGCATTTTCTGGTTTTGTTTTAGTTACAAAACTCCTTATCGTATTTCCCGATGAAAATACTGTTTTTATATTGTAGTGTTTGGCTATTCGTCTTATGTTTTCTAAAATCACTTGAACATATGGAATGTTAATAACACCCAACGGATTATTATTTTGGGAACTTGCTACAAAAAATGTTACGCGGTTGGTACACCCGGGTATCATATGCCCGACACAAGTTTAACTCTTAACACCAGGGGCAGATTGACCTTTTTTTAGTGGTCCGCGATTAGAACAAGTGTTGCCTTAGAGTAGGTGGCGGGGCAAGCTTGAAGAGTTGCGAATTCATAAGTTCTGTTGGTTTTTCTCAATCCCGGGTATGTCGCGCCGGGTTAAAGGAACAAATCCTAACTGCACAATTTTTCGTTCATTTGAGAAATAACAAAACCTAGTAAAGTTTAAAAATAGTTTATCTTGAAATTAGATTTTGAATTTGAATTGTCTTTATTTATTTTAAACACGATGCGACGTTTCAGTCATTCTCTGCCATGTGCAGTTTGTCCCATTAAAATCGATTGTATAGTTCAACAGTTCAATTTTTTTAAAATTGTCCGGTTTGTTTGGCCCACCCGGTAGGTACTACTTGGTGTGCAGTTAAGTGTTAACTGCCCGTCCGCACCGCTTAAGCTAAGACTCTTGTTTTCAAAATAATTAAAGACAATGGAAGTCCGACATTTTATCTCTACTAAATCACTGCTTACAAGTTTTAAACAAAAAAAAATGTTTCATTTTTCAAATTTCCATCCAATTCATCATTGGTACCAAATAGAGTAAAAAAGCACCCGAAATGCTACGGGAAATAGTTTTTTTAGTATACAAAAAAGTGTGGACCAGGCTCTTAGAGAAATGGTGGCTTAATCATAACTAGTAAAAGATGTATGAAAGTATTGAATATAAACCTCGACCAGAATTATCTTTTATTTAGGTAGCAACTCTCGGAACAGGGAGCCTGCACCTCAAGGTTGGAAATGGGGGGGATGCAGCATGGATGTTGGATTCGGAGTACGATTCGCTAGGAAATTCTTGGACGCAAGAGAGCTGGAAGGTGATGAAAGAAGCTTGATGAATTTGCACAATAACAAAGCTGGCAGAAAAGTAAGAAATTTTTACTTCAACTTCCTTAATCATTCTCCAAAACTTACTTTATGTTTTATCCAGGATTAATAATAATAATCAGCTAGAGACTTGTAAGAGCTATTTTTTTATACATATTTTGATACAAGGCAAACATTACGTCCTTTTCGCCAACCCCCGGCCATCTCCCCTATGCTTCCTTCGTTTGCTAAGAAATCTACCTGCCTTTTGTACAGAATATCAGGTCACCTTAGATTCAGAATTCCAGATTCAGATTCCTCTTCGAATACTTCTCTTCTTAACTCCTTGTATGCTTCAAATGATGCGAGAAGATGTGCTGAGGTCTCGTCCTCGGCTTAGCATAGCTCGTACGTCGCGTCCTCCTTCACTCTCATCTTCGCCAAATGTCCTTGTAAGACGCAGTCTCCGGTAAGAACTCGCACTATGGCTCCAATCTCTCTCGTGTTCTACGGAGTAGCCAGTTCCTACGGGACTACTTGCTGTATGCGGTCACACACTCCTTCACCTGGTAAGGCTAAATTCATCTATCCTCTTATGAGCCCCAGAAAAAGCTCTGGACCGACGCATTTCTGCCGTGAATTATTCCTGGCGAGTTCGTCCATTTTCTAGTTTTCTGGGACCCATACAAGCTCCACTTCTCTTATCCTGGCCATCTCCTGTAGTGCATTCGCCTGAAAAGAGGTAGAAGCACGGTTTAACAAATAAAGATCCGTGGTGGTAGTATGGGTCAGTAATATACACTTTGAAAAGGAGATAATACCAATATCCAGAAGAAAAAATCGGGATATTAAAAAAATGTAATAAAAATATTGTCAAATTTTTTTTCTTATTTGTTTTGCTGTTGTGAAATCTCTTTTACTGTGTTAAGTATTTTGGTGGGGATTGATCCCCTGATCTCCCCCTTCGGTACGGCCTTGCCAATATCTCATATCTTAGTTGCAAATGATCATTTTTGGTGCTAAAATACATACAAAATCTAAGAAATCGAATTACCGATTGAAAAATCGGTATTGGGTCCAATTCAAATTAAGGAGATCATAGATAAAATTGCAACATCAAGTTCATTATTAAAAAACCGTTACCATATGAAAAATTAGCATACCTGCTCTGCCCCCGTTAGCTAAAAGGGCGCAAGTGACGAAAGTGTGGTTCGGAAAAAAACGACTTCAAAGTTTTAATTGTTTAATAAGGCAGTACTACAGTTACTGCTATTTGTTTTTTTTTAAGTTTTTTTTAAATTTTATTACATAGGACATGATGGAAAATCCGTCGAGACCAAAAACCCAAATTCGAAAAAAAATTACTTGCAGCCTTTGAACTAACGGGGGCAGTGCTCTTGTATGTTGAAATTTTGTAGGTTTCTATTTTTTTTTTTTTGAGTTTTCATTTTGTGACAAAAATTAGATATTAATTATGTTAATAGGTACTTAGTGTTTAATATAGGCATATAGAATATAAAACTTTACAAAAATATCTAGAGCACTATCACTGATATTAATAAAAAACGAGATTTTATGAAAGTCTTTAAACACCTTGTCTCCCACAAATTAGGGATTAGCATATTATAATAACAAAACCTCTATAATATCAAAAACAAAAATAACACAATATGGCTTCGTTTTCTTGGCCGTAAAACTTTTGTGCCGAAGCGAGGGCCGAATAAAAAAAAATTGCCAGGGCCGGTTTGTTTGAGCCCATCCAACCCTGCTTGTGGCACACCACCTTTCACAGTTTGTTTATCAGACCTAACAGTAAATAAAACACATGTTTTCTATGATTTAATAACTTGGAGGCTAATTCCACGAACCCCTTGTCTATGGAGTTGCGAGGTAAAGTGGTAAATGTACAGTTGAAGGCCTTGGTGAGATAACAACATGCTTTACTACCTCAATTTGTGTAGTGACTTTTTAATCTTATTTCACGATTTTCTAAATTAAAATCTGTTTTGCGGATATTTTGGATGAAATTGCTTTTGTTATTAAAAGAAAAATCTTTGAGTAATAGTTTCTGAATTAAGCCCGCAGTTATCCTTAATGGCCTTAATATTTTGCCTATAATCTTTGGCCAGATAGATTTGGATCCAATACTGATGTGCTACAAGTATAAATGGGATAAGAACTTTGTCTTTTATAGAGCTACAAAACTAAAACACAAAGAGCCAATAAAATAATAAATATTTAATCAATAAGCAAATGATTTGATACACATAAAAGTATAAAAATTGAGTAAATTGAAATAAAAACTTATTAGTATAAGAGAACATCCAACATGGGATGTGTTTTAATATACTCTATCATGGCCTCTGAACGAGGTTCAGACAGCTCCTTGTGTCTTATAAGACGCATTTCCAAAGTTCTTAAGTAAAATATCATATCACCCACTTCTTGAAAGTATTCCACCTCCTCCTGTCCAGTCAAATCTTCGTGTTTCAGAGTGTACCATGCCTGTTTTTCAAAAACCTTTTCTGACATTTTCTCAAATTGACTTTGAATCATATTAGCTCGACTTACTATAAGTTGTTTAAATTCTTGCAAACAAGCATGTTTTATGTCCAATGCTTCATCATATGTAAGGTAACGTGGATTACCAAGTCTTGCGAGGTAAGGTGCCAAATAATCTGTTTCCTCTTCGACCTCTTTTTCTTTATACAATCTTTGCATCTCTTCCTGTTCTAGCATACCAATTTTATACTCCATATTTTGTTCTCTATTGTAAAGTGAAACATCAAGTTTCGAGAAAGCCATTTCGTGAGCACGTAGCATGAGAAACTCGGAAATGGAATTCTCAAACTCTCTTATGCTTTCTATAACTTGTTTTTCCTCTTGAAGTTGTTTTTCCAAAAGTAGAAACAGTTGCAATTGTCTTGGAGGTTTTGCACCAATTTCAGCTTGATAGCCGCTGGTCAGCTCTGGTCTAAATATCATCCCGTCACCCATTTCAGAAATTGGGGGTTTAAAGAAGTTTCTTGTAGATGCAGTTACATGGTTTTTTGCGTAGTGATATTTCAATCTTATTTCACGATTTTCTAAATTAAATTCTCTTATGCGAATATCTTCCGGAGCAGGTTTTTCTTCGTTTCGCGAGAATTTTTGAATAATATTTAAGATTGTTCTTCGACTTCCATCACTTTCCATGCTACCATAAATCACCTGTCTGTAATAAACCCTATCATCTCTGCCAGAGTAATGATCTATTAACAAATTGTTGCCTATTTCAACCATTTCTAGCCCATCAAATCTGGCCTTACTGTTGAAATAAATTGTTCTTTCGGCGTCAAATGCGTCATTGTTTTTAGTGTAAATGTGTTTAATTACAGAATCTTCACGACCCGAGCCAAAATGTTCTGTAACCAAGTAGGTTTTGGCATTAAAGTTACTTCTTTGAAGCTTGTCATGACGGTTTTCAAAAGTTTCTTCAATGTATTCCATATCGGTACAAGCAAAATCACTGTAACGAGTTATTCTTCGAACTAGGCCATCATCCAAGACATAAGGAGCATATTCTTCAACAAGCGTTCTTTTATAGTTGGTTGTTTGGGAACCTTCTGGATACCTAAAGCCAAATTTCCAATTTTTATTATACTATTTTTGGTTTTCTACCTGGCTTTCGTGAAAAATTAAAATTATGTCTATAAGTTACCTTCTTATCATTGCTTCATGTGGTATGTCAATTCTTTCACACCAGGAATAAGGCATATCCAGATGTTTTTCTTCGTAAGCATTCGACGAATCTTCTTCTTCATCCCCGATTTCTCGTTCTTTCTTTTTCCGTAATTTAAATGGTTCACCCACCAAAAGGTGCTCCCACTTCTCAACATCTGTTAAATCAAAAGTTATATTTTGGAGACCTTGAGAACAATCTTGAAGATTCACCTGTAAGTAGAGTTCCTTAAATTAAATTTAATTGCTTAAAAACATAAAACAAATGTAAATTTTTTCATCCTAAGATATGACAGTTTTATTCTAAACTTGCCCAATAGTTCTGATGGTTCCAAAGGCTTTCGATGCCAAGGTACAAATCCGTATTCAGAAGATGAGATAATCCAGTGCTGGGCTCAATAAATACCGCTTCAACTACTTCTCTTTCTCCTGGTAATATCAGTATCCAGGAATGAATCCTTTGACCTATATAAAAAATTATTTATTATTTTTTAAATTTAACTTTGTTTATTTTTAAATATTCCTGACCTTTTTTTGTTATAGATGTTATATAATTAAGATTTGGCTTTTTTCAAACTACCTACTGTACTTCATCTACGAATTTTCTCTGATTTATCATTGTATAATCCATAAATAATTCTCTTATTTCCAGGGCTTCCTTTAAACTTTTCGGTTTTTGGTTTTCAGTCTGTAACTATTTCGGTAATCCTATAGATCTATTTTCTTCTTTGTGCTTTTACGAGCCTTGTAACCTATGGTTTTTATTTAAGGCTTTAAAAATAATAGTGCGTCCTAATTCTTTATCTAGTATCTTTCTATGGATGTTCTGATTGAATTTCCTTATCTATTTTTTTTTATTACTAACTTAAGACTAAGAAAAGTATTGAGTCTACCTTCTAACTCATCTTCTGGGCGCTTCTCTTCTTCTTTTATTTTTTCTCTTTCAATCTCCGCGAGTTTTTCTCCTTCTGCTTTAATTTTGTCCAATTGTTTTTGCTTCATCTTCTTTTCAAAATTACTTGTCATGTCTTTAGGTGGCGGAATTTTGTATTTATTGTTTTCTACTTCCTTTTTCTCTTCTATCACCTCCTCTTTTAGCGGAGGAAAAGGAGACTCCACTCTTGTCATGATTTTAGTTGTTACATCTTTAATTGCATACCCTATAAAATAAATTAAACATCGATTTAAATAAATTTGTATAAAAGCTAAGAACATATAATACAAAATAAACTAAATTAACCATCCTTACCTGACACAACATAGGCATCATATCCCAACCCAATTAATAGAGATGCCAATGCAGTGGCCTGTTCAAAGCAGTGCCCCGATTGCCTTAGAAATACCGTATGGGGTGAATACAATCTTGTCGGAATAGCTGTTGCTTCGTCTAGCTCTTCGTATTTTAAGTGATCAGCTACGAACTTAGCACATTTCTCTAGAGTTTCAATTGCAGTGTACGGTAAAGTTGTGGGTCTTATGCTGGTGCTGACCATTTTCTGCATGCCACATTCGTTATCACATGCTAAAATAAATACCCTTACGCTATCTTTAACCAAAGAACAAGAACTTTTGCCGCCACCAGACAGATGAAAGTGTCAGTCGTTGCCGCCACCTACAATTTTTTTGGCATATGTTCCTACATAAGATTTTGTAATTTAAGCTCAAAAGTCCCACTGCAATCTTAAACTAATTTTAAATGTTTTTACCTTAGAGTAATAAAAATATAAAGAGAAGTAATCAACCGCGACCCCGTGTAAATTTTCCCTATTCGTGGCAGTCATTCCTGAAAACTTACAGAATCCCCGGCGATGGCAACATAGCTGCGTCACTGGAATCATCTCGCAAAAACCAAAGTGGGCTGAATTTTCACAATATTTTCATAAACAGCTTCTTGATTATTTTTACGTCCAATTAAGTTCTTTTTTACAAAAATAAAACTCAACACACAGTAAAAAATCACCGAAAATTCAATACACGGGTCCGACGACCAAGACAACACTACATTTAATACAAACACATGTTACTGTCAGTGTCGACCTTAGAGCTTAGGAAAATCTGGGCTAACCGTTCACGACTTGAGGACCCACCTCATTAAACTTGTTGCCACTGAAAAAAAAATCTTTTGTTTGAAACTCGTAGACAATGATTGAGTAGAAATAAAACTTCGGACTTCCATTGTCATTATCTGAGGGCACGGCATTGCCTCGCCAAGTTCGCGCTGTCGTACCATCTTTTCTTGAAACATTTCAGCCCATATTTGACCTATCTAAAACTCTACTTCGGAACTAGCTACGAATCTCAAACTTTGCACAGTCGTAGATCTTCAAAGAGTTAACAACCCCTCCAAGTTTCCTGGACGAAATTGCCACTCACTCACTGAATCACTCACTCATATAGATATATAGATCATCAAAATTCTACTGTACTTCCAGACATGCAACAAAGCTGAAATTTGGCAGACTGATTGAAATTATGACCAAACCCCTAGAAAAAATCAAAAAACCCCAAAATTCTAATTTAGTCCCCTCCCCTATACATGTTACCCACTTGTAGAAATTCTTCTTCCCTCCCCTATAAATGTAAAATTAGGTAAAAGTAACAATGCCCACTTTCAGATACGCTAGAGAGCTGAGCTTTGGAAGGCCGATATGGTTAATAGTGCTTTAACTCTCCAAACAGAAAAGCCGCATTTTAAAATAATAAAATAGAATATCCTTAATACCGATTGAAACTGTTGGAACAATGACTAATAGTTAGTCGTCCTCTACAATAGGAAAAAGGATTCCATTTTTCCCTGGGGATATATTCCAAGTAGCTCAAAGGCAAACCCGGCCCTGCTAACACGAAATCCGTAATATGATGTCGCATACTCCTGTTGCCACGTCCTGAAAAAAGTGTGGGAAAAGGGAGCGTTCATAAATTATGTTGTCTAAAAGACTTTTATCGCAGGATGATAAATTATCGCACGGTTTGAATAGCCTAACCAACTCAAAGCACTATATCTTTTCGTAAAGTAAGAAGTTGAACCTCACTTATTATTTATAAAATTTTACAAAGGCAGAGGAGGCGGCAACAGCGGAAAAGCTACATTGTTTACCAATAAATGAATGAATGACCGCCGAAAACGGGGCTACGAGTTCTCTTTATATTTTATTACTCTAAGGTTTTTACCAGTAGCGTGTCATGGATGAAAGGGCGGGGGGGGGCGAAGACCTTAAGGGGCGTAAATATAGGTATGGAATTCAAATAAATTACAAACCTTTTTTTTAAATAATAACATTATTAATTCTATTTTTTTCTCAAAGGAAGCCAGGGGCGCCAAGCGCTGTGCGGCGGGAGGGGGGTCTTTCGCCCCCACTGGCTTTCTGTACGACACGCCACTGGTTTTTACCTAAAATCAAAGGCTTTCTATTGGGATACTTTTTACAAAACTGCCTTCTAAAATTCTCTGCATACAAAAGTAAGAGTTTTTCCTTGTTGTTATTTGACAAGTAACTTTTCGGAAAATCAGTTCTGTCTTCGAAGCATACGTCAGTGATTTCAGGCCAGCACAGTTTGATGATGCCCAATTCTTGAGTGATCTGTTTGAGATAGTCTTCATCTATTGTTATGGCTTCTGGTAGGCTTCTAGTCCTACCGTCAAGCATTTCTTTGCAAGATTTCTCTTTTACTAAAAATAGAGTTTTGTACTTTAGTGGCATAAGGCCAAGGAATATAAAAAAAAGATAAAAAATAAAACACTATAAATAAATAATTAGTAGTTGCTGAATAATGAAAATTGCATTTATATCCTCAATACATAAAAAAGAAAACAAGCTGGATTGCAGCAATCACAGAGGAATTTCAGTAACTAGTACTCTAAGTAGATTGTACGGTAGGATTCTTAGAGATATAATAGAGAAGATTTTCATGAACAAGAAGAAGAAGAGCAAAGTGGGTTTCGTGCAGGCCGATCTTGTAGTGATAATGTTTTTTGTCTTAAACAAGTAATTGAGAAAAGGAGCGCCAGAAATATAGAGACTCATGTTACCTTTCTGGACCTACAAAAAGCATATGATACCGTTCCAGTAGAAAAATTATGGACAGTGTTAGAGCAAACTAATATCAATCATACATATATAAAAGCGATAAAAGAACTATACAAAGGGTCAGAATCTAAAATTAAAATTGGAAATCGACTTTCAAAAGAATTCCTGGTAACAAAAGGCTTAAGACAGGGATGGAAAAACTGGAAACGTAAAGTGCACGGCATGGGAACACAACTTAACGACCGATTTACCATATACATACTACAGTTTGCTGACGACCAAGTAATTGTGGCTAATGATAAAGAAGATATGGAATATATGATGAGAAAGTTAACAGAAGAACACCAAAAGTGGGGATTAACAGTAAACGTGGACAAGACACAGTACTTATGTATTGGAAACGAATCCAGTGAGTTGGTACTAGAAAATGGACAAACAATATCTCCATACAATGAGTATGTATACTTGGGTGTCACCTTTGATAAGACAGGATCAGACTGTAAAGAATTAGAAAAAAGAATAGTAAAAGCCAAAAAGGTTATTGGATGTCTTAACAGTATTTTATGGAGCAGAGAGATAAAAAAGAATGTAAAATTTGACATATATGAAGCAATAGTGAAAAGCACGCTGTTGTATGGAATAGAGACTTGTCGCGTAACAGAAAAATACAAAACAAAAATGGAAAGTGTCGAAATGGATGCAATAAGAAAATCAATGAGAATATCTAGAATAGATCACATAAGAAATGAGATCATAAAAGAAAGAATGGAAATCGTGGGAAGCATAACGGATGACATCACTAAAAGGCAACTGATATGGTACGGCCATGTACAACGGATGAACGACGAAAGATTACCAAAACAGGTCATGGAATGGCAACCAATAGGGCGCAGAGAAAGAGGGCGTCCTAAACTAGAATGGCAACAGTCAATCCAAAGATCAATGAGTCAAAAAATCTGAGAGAAGAAGACTGTCAGGATCGAAGAAGGTGGAGAATAGGCGTCGGACAACGTAGAAAAACGTTCTAAACCGACATAGTAGTAGTATAATTAGTAGTTTATACCATTATTTGCTAAAACAGCGGTTTTGAAGCGCTTGTTTAGTCAGTACTATTTTCATAATATGTTTCCAACAAATTTTGTAATTTTTAAAAAATGCTCAAGTTTACCTAATTTTAGCCCGGAAGTTATTAGATTTGTCAGGCTTTCTTTAGGTATTTTATTTAATAGATAATGTTATTCTTTCTATATCACTTATTTATTAACTTTTGTACCAAATTAAAAAAGTTTTTAATTTTTTTAAGATATTTGTTATATTTAGCTTACTTTCATCCTCATCAGCATCCCCTTGGCCTTCTTCCCCTTCGTCTTCAGGATTTCCATCTTCCTCGCCAAGCCTTTCTGCATGAAAACTTTCTTCAATAAAGATCATTTTTCCTGAATCCATTTTTTCTAAATTTGTAGTTTCTTCGTCGGCTGTTTCTTGCTCATGCTTTGAATCATTCTGAACACTTCTCCTTTCTTCTTCTGGGATAATTATGTCGTCCGACATATTTTTATCAAAGCAAAAAAATGTATATATTTATATTATTTTTGTTTATTTTGTGTTCGAAATTCTTTTGATGAGTGACGGTAGAAAATATACATTTCCTATCGATCAAACAAGACAAGACGCTAGCGCTACCAAGTCCACTTCCAATCCCTGGCTTCGCATGGGTAGATCTACCAATATTATTTACCTCATGTATTAGAATCGATGTACAGGGTGATTTTCACTTGAATGATTCTAACCACATGAAAATAGAAAGTTTCAAAAACCTAACCTAACGAAACCTAATCAGATCTAACCGAACCGAACCAAAGCAAACTAAACCAATATTTTTTTTCAAAAAAAAAACTTTCCTGACTTCCTACCTGGGATGCTAGAGGATGTGAATCCGAACCGGACCGTACCGAACCGAACCTATCCAAACCTAACCCTACCCAACTAATCCTAATTAGCAGTACGTGTTGTAGTTTAGTTTGGTTAGGTTAGGTTTGGTTCAGTTTAGTTAGGTTCGGTTTGGTTCGGTTCGGATTCACATCCTCTAGGATCCCGGGCAGGAAGTCAGGAAAGTTTTTTTTTTGAAAAAAATTATTGGTTCAGTTTCCTTCGGTTCGGTTAGATTTGATTAGGTTTTGTTAGGTTAGGTTTTTGAAACTTTCTATTTTCATGTGGTTAGAATCATTCAAGTGAAAATCACCCTGTATGCATCTATTCTAAGACATGAGGTAAATAATATTGGTAGATCTGCGCTTGCGAAGCCAGGGATTGAAAGTGGACTTGGTAGCGCTAGC
This sequence comes from Aspidapion aeneum, assembly GCA_963576565.1. NCBI lineage: Eukaryota > Metazoa > Arthropoda > Insecta > Coleoptera > Brentidae > Aspidapion > Aspidapion aeneum. The sequence continues at coordinate 13,838,959 of OY755038.1, read as the reverse complement.
GTCCAAACAAGCTAGGTTTGCTTTTAAGGGGGTAGCTTTGTAAAACTATAAGGGATTATAGATGAATTAGGATAAAGCATGGATAAAGCAAGGCAACAAGGTGAACCGATTAGTTTCCACGCAGAAACGAACACATTCGCTTCTGCTTTAAATTTAATTACTATATATTTAACAAAAATTGTTTTACAAAAATATAGTAAAAACAAACTCAAAATCGGCTTTATTAAAAAAAATCAAATACTCCTGAAAACTTCGAACCGAATTTCACTTAATGTTGTCCCTAAAAAAATTATAGAAGAATTTTATTCGAAGTTCGAACCGAATTTCACTTAATGTTTCCAAAAAAAATTATAGAAGAATTTTATTCCGTGTGGTTTTAGGATACTTAAACAGTCTGTAAACATTCAAAGAGTGGTCAGTTTTTCTCTATCTCCCTCCAAAGTACATGCTCCAACAACTAGCCGAAGTGGTGAAAAAATCAAATTTGGATTTACATTTAATGGGTTTTAGCTCACACTACTACTATATAAGTAGTGTGAGCTATGGTGATCCTAATTCTTTCGAGAAAAAAAAAGTTGCTCCGATTTCAAAATTTTTTATATATCTTTGCGTTTCAGATGATTTTGAAACTTTTTTGTTTTGCTGTCTGTCTGTCTGTCTGTCTGTCTGTATGTCTGTCTGTCTGTCTGTCTGTATGTCTGTCTGTAACGACCAACCCGCTTAACTCAAAAACCGCTTGTCCGATTTTAATGAAATTTGGTACCTAAGTTGGGTCTTGGGCCGTGATGGTCCCATTTATAAATAAACAAAATCCACCGAATGCAAGCCAAATAAAATGGTGAGGGTAGATTCCAAAAATTAGAGTTAATGTGAAAATATGGCGTGTGTGATATCAAACGAAAGGTAATTAAGTCTGGAGTTAAACAAAATGAATTTTAGTTTATTTTAAAAAAAGGGTGGGGGTAGATTTAAAAAAATTGAGATTAAGTCAAAACATGGCTTGTGTGGTATCAAACGAAAGGTAATTGAGTCTGGAGTTGAATAAAATATATTTCAGTTTTTGATTATATTAGCTCACACTATAACTATAGTACCTAGTGTGAGCTTAGGTGCCCATAGATTGGCAGAGTATTTTTACAACAATTCTTGATATTATTTTCTAAAACCGGACAAGTAGGGGGATCAAAACTAGCCAATTGATCCAAGATAATATTGGTACTTATACCAGTACGTTGTACTCTACAAAAGTAGGTATACCTAAGGCAAAGTTTGTTCTTGCTGGACTGATAAGAAAATTGTATGAAATTAGAACACAGACAACGATTATGTATGAATATAAGCAGCGCCGGAATAGCTCGTCACCTACGGGACGCCCGGGCAAATAAAAATGTTTAAAAAAGAAAGGTAATTTTGCAACATACCCCTAACATTAAAATGTGCTATTAAGACAGGGAGAAGCCCAAGTAGTTCAGGCCCTACATCCGAGATTCAAGCGATATGCTGCGTTTAATAATAGAAGCAACAAACTTGGTATGAAAAGACTCGCCCGAACATTTATCGATAAGGAACCACCAGTGGCGATTTCTCCATAAGTGCACATGTGCACGTGCACTCCCAAATTTTACTAAAAAAAATATTAAACTTTGATCATTCCTTAATTTAATCAATAATTACCCCAAAAGAAATTCACTAAAGACTGAAATATTATCTAGAAATTAGCACCCGGTATGTATGTGTTTGTATTCGTGTTCAAACCCACCTCGAATCTTATTCTTTAATTTAATTTACCGGAACCAAATTCTATGCACCGTGGATGTTATATCGCATGCTAATTACGAAATATAAAACGAGAGGACGACATGTCCCAATAGAATTTTACAATACATAGAATCTGAACCTTCCTGCGGCAACGCGCTTATACAAAAACTAGCCTCGATGCCGCCCGCACCCCCGTGTTGGCTCCCGCATCCACGGTTCGCGTTGCATTTTAGAGCAGCCCACGCGCACTTTTAAGTAGTGCGCGCTTGGACAACTTGGTGGTCGAGCGCGGGCGGTTTGTTTTGATTTAGATGATTTGTGTGTAATATTTAAAGACAATTAAATTTGCATCTTTGCCATTAGAAGAGAAAATAAACTAGGTGTGATTTATTTATTATTTATTTATAGAGACAATAATAATAGGTAGGTGTAACTAATATCTAACTAAATATCTAACTTTCTAATTATTTTCTCTAAATTATATATGACGACCCACTCGATGGCCCAAAAAGTTTGCGTGGCACCCAAAAATAATTTATGCCTGCGCCGCAATTTTTCTTTTTGGTATGCACCCCCCTTTTTACCACGCGCCGCCACTGGGAACCACCACCCAACCCTGGCAGGGGGGCGGTTTCCCCCCTTAAACGTGATTTTTGAGAGTTTTTTGTTGATACCTCTAAAACAGTCAACTTTTCCAAAAGTCTTCTGGAGCTATAGTACCTAAAAGATGTTGATCAAAAGGTGTGGAATATTTATTGTTCTATAATCTTTGGAAATAGATATGAAAAGAAATTCTTTAATATTTCTTTCTATAATATGATTATGACACACAAAAAATCTCTTACTTACTGTAACAAAGTTACCAAAAATAATGTTACTTGATTGTTAAAACAATGTATTTATGTAACAAAGGTATTTCTGTGTAACAAAAGGAAGTTATATATCATTACTTGCTGTAACAAAGTTACCAAAAATAATGTTACTTGATTGTTAAAACAATGTATCTATGTAACAAAAGGAAGTTATATATCATTGCTTGCTGTAACAAAGTTACCAAAAATAATGTTACTTGATTGTTAAAACAATGTATCTATGTAACAAAGGCATTTCTGTGTAACAAAAGGAAGTTATATATCATTGCTTGCTGTAACAAAGTTACCAAAAATAATGTTACTTGATTGTTAAAACAATGTATCTATGTAACAAAGGCATTTCTATGTAACAAAGGAAGTTATATATCATTGCTTGCTGTAATAAAGTTACCAAAAATAATGTTACTTGATTGTTAAAACAATGTATCTATGTAACAAAGGCATTTCTGTGTAACAAAAGAAAGTTATATATCATTGCTTGCTGTAACAGTTACCAAAAATAATGTTACTTGATTGTTAAAACAATGTATCTATGTAACAAAGGTATTTCTATGTAACAAAAGGAAGTTATATATCATTGCAAAGCTGAATAGTCACAAGGTTACGTAGTCACAAGGTTACGCAACGTTGCTGTGATGTAACATGGCTGGATATGTTACTAAATTGGTTACGTAACAAAGTAACAAAAATCTGTTAAGCAAGTTTAATGCAATAAGGTTAAGGCACACTTGAGGCTTTATTGCCTTGTAAGTATGTGCCCCGTTGGGATCTTCCGAGGAGTTAGAGAGGAATATCTTGTTTATATCGTGTTTATGTCTAATCATGGTACGACTTTCATAACATAGCTATAGCATGTCTTATAAAAGATGTTGGTTGTCTAGATATCTCAAAAATGTCCACGACAGAGTGCCTCGGCCATTATGGCGCCGTCCGACGCTGAATACAAGAACAAGATACTGTTTTTAACCTCTCTTGTTTGACGCATGTTATAGTTTGCAATGGTTGGTAAATTGTTTTAGGATATACCTTAAGCTACAAACAGTGTGTTATTTAAACATTACCATGCTTCTTGAAATGAAGAAAATTATGATTTATTATGCACAAAGCGTGGAATAAATTATGTGTAAACGCGCCTTTAGGCTGAAAATGGTCTAGCATTATCTTCAAGATATAAAAGCGATCGTGGAAAAAATACTCGAAAGGTTCAATTTCTTGATGTTTCTTAAGTCTTTATCAGCCACCATCACTAAAGAAGTTCAACAAAAAAATTGTGTGGTGTATACTAAGATGACAAAAATTTGTGTTTTTTGTTTTTAGGCTATAAAACTGAACCTGCTGGTGGAGTGCAAATGTCACGGAGTTTCAGGGAGTTGTACGATGAAAACTTGCTGGAAAACTCTGCCTACTTTTAGACAAATCGGTGATATTTTAATGAAAAAGTATTATAGAGCTAGGTAAGAGAAAATGAAACTGTATCTGAATATTACCCTACTAATCAGTGTTGTCAGATTTAAAGGTTTTTCTTTAATATGAAGGATTTTGAACAAAAATTTTGATTTTTGAAGGATTGAAGGTTTTTATCCGAATTTAAAGGATTTTGACTATTTTGAGGCAAAGTTATAGAGGAAAGGTGCCTATTATCGGATAATTTTTCTTTTGGCCTATAAAAACAAATTTCAGCTATATATCAGAAGTACGTGTTGGCAAACAATTACATAACCTATATTTTTCAATACTTTGAAATGCCAAATGTCAAACTTAAGTCTTTTCTGAGACAGATAAAAATATATTTTGAAATACAAAAATCACCATTTCAAAAATGGTGTCCTAATATCGGATAGGAGGTAGTCCCAATATTGCAAATGTACGATATTTGGAACCCATAGTAAAGTTAGAGCTTTTTTATTACACTTTTTAATCAGTTAAAACCATACAACGCTTAAAACGAAAAATAAAATTGGCAAACCCATAGTGTCCGTAACTATTTTGAGGCAAATTTATAGAGGAAAGGTGCCTATTATCGGATACTTTTTTCTTTTGACCTATAAAAAAAATTTTCAGCTATATATCAGAAGTACGTGTTGGCAAACATATACGTAACCTATATCTTTCAATATTCTGAAATGTCAAACTTAATTCTTTTCTGCGACAGATAAAAATATATTTTGAAATACAAAAATCACCATTTTAAAAATGGTGTCCTAATATCGGATAGGAGGTAGTCCCAATATCGCAAATGTGCGATATTTGGAACCCATAGTAAAGTTAGAGCTTTTTTATTAAACTTTTTAATCAGTTAAAACCATACACTAGCATAATATTTTTACAATACAAAAATAATTTGTCAACGCTTAAAACGAAAAACAAAATTGGGAAACCCATAGTGTCCGATATTAGGGCATACATTATATGTGAGGTTATCAACCTTTTCGAAAAGACAAAACTGCAAGAGTCGTTAAATACTGAGATGAATTCCATCAAAGGAGCATGCGCCAAAATTAAATACGAATACCGTGATTGGCGCGAGATCGAAGAGCTTAACGTAGAATAAAAAATTCACGAGTCGTTAAATACCGAGAGGAATTCCAAGACGTGCGCAAGCGTTGATCTGTCACTTCTGCCAACCAATCAACTGAGAGATATTTCAGTATGGTTTTATACAGCAAAACTTTAATAATTCCCAGTTCTTTTTGATGAAAATTCGTCGTTTTTGTGCTGTGAAAATGCCGGTGACGTGCAAGTTGTGTGACAAATTATTTAGTGTCCAATTTATATTTATATATTTTTTGTTTATGAAAATTTTGCTTTTGTGTAAATAGCTTTCTTATAGATCTTTTCTTGAAGAATTGACAGATGTAAACGGTTTTTATTTAAATTAATATTTTTTGAGGTATATGCAGTATTTCTTCTATATGATCTTATGCATTTCACGTTTATTTTGTTTTGCCATGTTTCTTCAAGTATTTATGATTGTGTTTCTTTCTGCATAGGAATACCTTTGTTTTTGTATGCCATGTTTACTTTGACAGTGTTTATTCAAATTAAATTGGGCACTAAATAATTTGTTACACAACTTGCACGTCACCGGCATTTTCACAGCACAAAAACGACGAATTTTCATTAAAAAGAACTGGGAATTATTAAAGTTTTGCTGTATAAAACCATACTGAAATATCTCTCAGTTGATTGGTTGGCAGAAGTGACAGATCAACGCTTGCGCACGTCTTGGAATTCATCTCGGTATTTAACGACTCGTCAAAACTGCACTACACCTAATAAATTATACATCAAATAAAACCTTACAATATGCTTAATCAAATGATATCTGACCTTCTAAGAATAGATTGCCTATAATCAGCAGCGGTAAAATTTTCGTGCACTATGATTTCACGTAAACAACTGAACAGCAAATAAAAACTTGCCGCAGAAATCTGTAATTTATGTAGAATCTGTACAGCTTGGTGTAGCACCGGTACATGCACACGCAGGTAGATAGGACCAGTAGTTTAGGAAATACTTGACTATCCGATATTAGGAACCTATGCGGTAATAGGCACCTTTCCTCTATATTTTGCAAATATTCCAATCATTTTACCAAACTTAACTTATGTAGGTAAATTTAAATACCTTTTTTTAATTTTGGTTCTTATAATTTATGGTTTAGGTTATAAATATTTTATTTGTTTTCTTCCATTTCTATTTAAAAAAAATTGTTCGTGGTGTAAAGTTTTATTTGGTTTGGTGTCGAACACCGACCCATTACTGTTTTGAAGGATATTAGGAGTTCTTGTCACTTAGTTGAAGAAAAAGTCTGGCAACACTGCTACTACTAGGGATTTTTTTTTTAATAAGAAACCACTGCATTTTCCCTAGAAAATAAAAAATCACTAACTTCTCAGTTAGTGATTTTATTTTATTTAAAAATAAATTTCTGTGAGTTCGTGTCCGCTTGTGTAGTGGTCCTGCTTCGCATATATCGCTGCAATGCTGGCAGCATATATTCGAGCGGACTGCCTCGATCACGGCGTCTCGCGAGCTTGTGTGTTTGACTCCCACTTAACGCATGATTGTGTTGTTATGTCTAAAAAAGCTATTTATCAACGCAAAACTTTGGCAAAAACTGGGCGATTGATCCTAGCATAAATGGAAAAGTTCCAGTATAAAAAAAATAAAATAAAAAAAAAATAATAAATTTCCTTAACAGGCCAGTGGCGCCCAGTGGTCAACCCGCTGCTCGACACACAAACACGGCCCTGCGAAGACACAAGAAAAACGTCCATCTAGTCCTTACCAAAGGGAAGATACCCGTCAAAAAAATGCCAAAGAAGTCTGAATTAGTATTTTTGCAAATGTCCCCCAACTACTGCGAGAGGGATCTGTCCACAGGTTCCTTGGGGACTGTTGGGAGGAGTTGCAACAGGACGTCTAGGGGTAAGTTATTTTGTTTTGTGATATTCACGTCCAGAAAATTATTGTAGGTAGAAGAAAATCACGAGCTTTTGGACTGGTAAATTTTATTGTCTGTTGTTGTTAATTTTTGCTGACGTTTTTTTTTTTTGATTTTCTTCTACCTACAGTAAGTTATTTTCATTGATTTCTAAACTAAATTCAATTCAAAACATTATTAAATACAAAAGTTTCATAATTTTTTATGAACTGAATTTGTCGGTTAAAATATATAATATAAAATATCATCATCAAGTGTTATGTGCTGATAGATGTTCTCCTAAATGTTAAAGCTTTTCATTTTTTCACTTAAACTAAGAAGTTTTTTACTAGGTGCCATTTCAAAGAGATCTATTATTACTACCCAACTGAACAATAAAAATTAATCACAGCAGTCCCGCCGAATAAAATATGTTGTAAAGACGAAAAAGTCTTTGGTCTCCGCATTAAAACGGAAAGAGTTAATTCCCCGGCTGCAGAATGCGTTATTGCCAACATACTACATAATATTTATGGCCATGACGTACAGCGCTCCGTCCCGTTGTCGGACCTTCGCGTTTTTTTGGGTTGAAGCAATGACTGATACATCCTTGCTTCGCTTGAAGCACCACAAACTCCTTTACCATAATGCTTCCTAATAAAAAAACGATGATCTTGATATTTAAAATCTTAATAAAAACACGATGATCGTTTACTTTTGTGGTATCTTTTTCTAACAAAAAAATTGTTTTAAAGATCACAGTTGATATCTGAGGGCTTGGCAGGGCCCAGTTTATGGCCCCGCCAAGTTCACGCGGAAACTGCTGTACCATCTTTTCTTGAAACATTTTAGCCCATATTTGACCTGTCTAAAACTCTATTTCGGAATGAACTACGAAACTCAAACTTTGCACAGTCGTAGATTTTTATAGAGTTATCAATCCCTCCAAGTTTCATGAACTTCCATAAAGTAGTAAAGTAGTTACGAAATTTCAAAAAACGTCGAAATTGCCACATCTACTCACTCATGTATAAATCATCAAAATTATAGTGTACTTCCAGACATGCTACCAAGCTAAAATTTGGCACACTGATGGAAATTGTGATTAAACCCTTGGAAAAAATAAAAAAACCCCCAAACTCTAATTCACTCTCCTCCCCCATACAGACTGATAGGAAATATGATAAAACTATAGGAAAAAATTTAATAACCCCAAAATTTTAATTTGCTTTTCTCCCCTATAAATGTAAAGTTATGTAAAAGTAACACTGCCCACTTCCAGAAACGCTAGAGAGCTGAGCTTTGGAATGCCGATAGGAACTATGATAAAACTATAAAAGAAAATTAAAAAACCTCAAATTTTAATTAACTACCCTCCCCTATAAATGTAAAGTTATGTACAAGTAACATTCTTCACTTCCAGAAACGCTAGAGAGGTGAGCTTTGGAAGACTGATAAAACTATATAGGAAAAATTTTTTAAACCGGAAAATTTTATACTACTTTCCTCCCCTTCCAGGAACACCAGAGAGCTGAGCTTTAGAAGACTGATAGAAACTATGATAAAATGATAGAAAAAAATCTCTTAATAAGACTGCAAAAGTTTTGAACAATATTCCGCATATTTTACTACTTTAAAACTTAAATATTATTAAAATTCTTTAAAAAAGGAGTGAAATCATAACAAAATCATTTCATGTTAAAAAGCCAAGTACGCGAAAGTGGCATTTCGTAAAAAGAATTGAGATAAAAGTAAAGCCAAGTTCTCCAATACACATTTCAAAATGATAGGTTCTTACTAGTTTAGAAATATTTTTCTAAACTTGGCTATTACGGCTGCAAATGACTCTTAGGCACTGTTTAAAATTGAACATAAAGAAGTTTGGCAGGAATAGCAAAGTTTAAAAAAATATTTCCAAACTAGTAAGAACTTTTCATTTTGAAAATTGTATTGGAGAACTTGGCTTTACTTTTATCTCAATTATTTTTACGTAATACCATTTTCGCGTAAATGTTTTTGTTATGATATCAGGGCCGTATCTGAGGGGGGTTTTGGGGGTTCAAACCCCCTCCGAAAAATAAATAGGAATGTGTTTTTTAACCTTTTTTTCGTTAAAACCCATTAAAAAATTGTAGTTCTTTTTTAAACCCGCAATTTTTTAAATTCCACTGGCCTAACCCCCCCTAAAATTTTGGTCCAGATACGGCCCTGTATGATATTCCTATCTTGACCCAATACCTTACAATACAAAACATATTTCACTACGGGTTATTACGAGACGAGGGTAGTGATGTTCCGAACGTCTCTCGGAAATATTGGGAAATATTTAGAAAAATATTATTTCATATTTTGGAACCCTATAATGGAACTTACTATAGAACAATTTTTATTTCGGATACTACTGAAGATTTTGAGAAAGTAGGCTTGGAAGACGATGTTATTAATAAGTATGATGCTGATGACAGCGATGAAGATACTCTTGCTCGACTAGTGAATGGTGTAGTGTCAAGAATGAGATTTTTGTTGTACAAATTTGACCTTATTTCTGTTTATTTGTTTAAAGAATACCTCCTGATTTGTGTTCATGTATACGCCTTCTCCGTTTTCGGTGTTTTGTTATGATTTTTATTAATAAATATTCCCTTTTTTCTTATTTTTTTAATATTTCATATATCTCCTATATTTCCATATATAAAATATATTTCTGGAAATTTTACAACATTAGACGAGGGGCTTTAGCGCCCCCAGATCTAAGGACCTAACTTCGCCGATGTCCCAAGACATGTTCCTGAGTAATGGTAATTATGAATTCTGTTTTTTGCAGGTACAGACGGCTGCGAACTAATGTGCTGCGGCAGAGGCTACAACACGCATCAGTACACCAAAACATTCCAGTGCCGGTGCAAGTTTCACTGGTGCTGCACCGTGGAGTGTGACACGTGTAGTCAAAGGGTCGAGGAGTACACTTGTAAATGACAAAAAACTTTTTTAGTATAGAATTTCTCATTTGGGAAATTTTGTAAAGGGTTATAGAAAACAGAAATTACTCTTTTTTAGTAAATAGTACTTACCGGGTGATTGATAAAAAATCCACTTCCACTTCCAATGAGCTTAATTTTTGGAATCAGGAAGAAAAATGAAAAATTTTCAAAACATTTGATATTTTGAAAATTTGGTAATTTAAATTTTTGCATCCCAATGAAAGAAAGTTTTATCACTTGATGCGTCTTCTCATGCTTTTACGCCTAAGCTACATTATTACCCTAGTAGCGTAAAATTATTGCTTCAAATACAAAGCCATTTTTAAAGAAGAGATAACCCTATTTGTGGTACGTTGCTATTTATATGTAATAAAAAAATGCAATTTTAAATATAAAAAAATAAATTTTTTATTAAATTGTGGCTTGTGGTTTTTAATGTAAAAATTAATAATTTTTAATAAAGTCTCTTTTTAAATTTGTGTGTGATTAAGGTCCGTCAAAAAATTAATTTTTTTAGAGTTATTTTAACATTGCATTTTCTATAAAATGACACATTTGAAAAAAAAAGTTAAAAGTGTTTTATTATAAGTCTCGTATATACTTATAAATACTTAATTTGAATCTCTTAAAAGCTATGTTAAAATTGTACAGAAAACTTTGTTTTTAGTTGCTAATAGAGATTTTAAGCCAAACTAAAACTTATCATTCAGATTATACCTACAGGCCTCGACTTCGAACGTTTAGCCTTTATGAAAAGAGTGTGTGTGACTCAAAATTTAATAATGGTTTTTTACTACTAAACAGGAGCAATCAAAGTAAGATTTCCACTTTTAAAAGACGAAGAAATAGTCATTATTATTTATTTCGTTATTTTAGCTTTAATCAGGAAACATTAAATCGAGAAAAAATTTATTTTTTAATAGTTTTTTTCTTACACAATAACCTTGCTCTTTTATTAAAGTCGCACTTAAATGCCGCTCAAGTATTCGATCTCCTGGCGGCGGCTCACGAAGTCAAGTTGCTAAAAGTCACCATACACTATCCAGGAAACAGAATAGGGGACAACATTTTTGGGGGTAGGGATGTACGACAGCCCTAAACCTCTTGCTCCTCTACTGGTTTCAGTCTGCAGAAAAAAATGTTTGTCACGTTTTACTACTCTTTTTAAAATTTTATTTTTGCCCCTTAAATGGAGGGACCATTCCTCTTTAAAAAAAACCATAAGTTGAAATGCGGTGTTATGGTAATTGCAATTATTTAAGTTTTTAAAATATTTGAAAAATTATTTTACAATGATAATGAAATTACAAAAATGCAATTGAATTACTAAAGTGATTGTTATTATTAAAAAAAAAGGTATTTTGCTTTTATTACTTAAAGCAATCCACGTTTCGTACTGAATTTAAGGGGTAAGTTCGGAATGTATTACGAAGGAAGAGGGCTCCTTAATTAAGCATTTTCACATTTTGTAAATTATGAAAAAGTGAAAGAAATAAACAAAAAAGTAATTGTCAACTACTTTTTTTTATTTTGCAAGTAGGAAAATTATAATTAAGTTATTTTTTTGTTGTAAGTAATTACACAGTAGTCTAGTACATTCCTGTCAAGTAATTTGTAATGTAATAGTTACTTTTCAAAGTATTGGTTTCTAACTCTGGTTGAGAATAAATCGGTACACATAAAGACCAAGAAATTTGTTATCCATTAAGTTGAATTTATGGAATATTTTGTTTGTGCGTGTAGTAACCTCCTTTAACATTTTTGCAATGTTAGAAAGCTCTACCTGTACACTTAATTCGGATTCGCAATATTGATTATTAATCATACAGTTCAAATGATATCTAAGAGATGGCGCTACAGCAATTAAAATCAAAGGATTTTAAGGATTTTATGCATCGCCGACTTTGGCCTACTCAGCCGGTAAGAGTAACGTCATTAGATCGCGAAAAAAATTGAATTGCTAACTTGACAACAGCGCTAAACTATTTATCTCTGTTAGTGCCATTTATTTAAATAGCGATCTTACTTCAGTTCACATATTTTTCAATGGCCAAACGATCGTTGACGAACCCTGTACATAAACCTATATCTTTTCGCATTCTGCGTAGGTAATATCTACTTCTTGGATTTGAACACAAAATGATATTTTTATAAATGAAAATATTTAATATTTCTTGGTATGTTGTCTGATGTGTTGTAGTTTGTTTAAGATCTCTATTGAAGCCAGGTAAAACGTAGGCATAGAAGGTAATTTATAAACTTTGTACCAAAAAAATTGAAAAAGTATGGATATTTGATTTTGTAAAAGTAAGTGTCAATACTATTTCACTTTGTATCATATGTAAACTTTTTAGCCGTACTTAAAAGCAGTATTATTTTGTTTATACAAGTATTTTTTTTTATTATTAATTTACGTACTGTAAAATTAACTAAATTTTTCAGTAATACTTAGACCGGGTGGGCCAAAAAAAACCAGGCAAAATGTTTTTGTTATAGTTTTTAAACGAATGAACGAATTTTTTTATAAACTGGGTTATTACTGCTACAAATGACTCTTAGGCACAGTGCTAAATGGAACATAAAGAAGTTTGGCTGTGATAGCAAAGTTTTAAAAAAACCAAACTAGTACAAACCTTTTATTTTGAAATTTTTATTGGATTGGCTTTACTTTTATCTCAATTCTTTTTTCGGAATACCATTTTCGCATACTTGGTATTTTTTACACGAAATATTTTTGTTATGATTTTACATATTTTTAAGCTAAATAAGCCATAAAACTTTTAATTTAAACGGTATAAAAATTGTTTATAGTTGAGGATGTATATAAGTTGCACCGCGTCATTTCTATGGTAAACCAAGTTTTACGGCAAAATCTATGTAAAGAAGCCTCAAAAAATTGTTGTTTTACTTTGTACTTGCAGTGTGCTGCTTTATATGTCTATAATAAAACACCGAGCACTTTTAAAGGAGATATAAAATAGGTACTTACCTAATAAATAACGATCCGAAACATAAAAGAGAATCCAAAATTATATTAAAATGTGCGCAAATATTGATTTAGTTGCAAAAACGGTAATTTGTTTTGTAAAAAGTCGGTCCCAATTTGTTAAAAGAGTGAAAACAACAACGAATAGAAAACGTCATAGCCCGGCTAAATCTGAGGGCACGGCAGTGCCTCGCCAAGTTCGCGCGCCGTAACCGATCTTTTCTTGAAACATTTCAGCCGATATTTGACCTACCTAAAACTCTACTTTGGAATGAGCTACGAATCTCAAACTTTGCACAGTCGTAGATCTCCGTGGAGTTAACAACCCCTCCAAGTTTCATGGAATTCCATAAAGTAGTAAAGTAGTGACGAAATTTCAGAAAACGTCGAAATTGCCACTCACTCACTCACTCATGTATAGATCATCAATATTCTACTGTACTTCCAGACATGCTACAAAGCTGAAATTTGGCAGTCTGATAGAAATTATGACCAAACCCCTGGAAAAAATTTGATTTACTCCCCTCCCCTATACATTTAAAGTTATATAAAAGTAGCATCGCCCACTTCCAGAAATGCTAGAGAATTGAGCTTTGGCAGACTGAAAGGAACTATGATAAAACTATAGGAAAAAATTAAAACACCCCAAAATTCTAATTTACTTCCCTCCCCTATAAATGTAAAGTTAAAGTAAAAGTAACATTGCCTACTTCCAGACGTGCTAGAGAGCTGAGCTTTGGAAGACCGATAGTAAATATGATAAAGTTATAGAAAAAAATTAAAACACCCCAAAATTCTAATTTACTTCCTTCCCCTATAAATGTAAAGTTATGTAAAAGTAACACTGCCCACTTCCAGAAACGCTAGGGAGCTGAACTTTTTAAGACTGAAAGACAATATGATAAAACTATATGAAAAAATTTAAAAACACCAACATTTTAATTTAGTTCCCTCTTCCTATAAATGTTAATTTATATAAAACCAACATTGCCCACTTCCAGAAACGCTAGAGAGCTGAGCATTGGAATGCTGATAGAAATTATGATAAAACCATGGGAAAAAATTTTAAAAGTCCAATATTTTTATTTACTCTCCTCCCCTATAAATGTAAAATTATGTAAAAGTAACATTACCAACTTCCAGAAACGCTAGAGAGCTGAGCATTGGAAGACTGATAGGAACTATGATAAAACTATAGGACAAAATTTAAAAACACGACAATTTTAATTTATTTCCCTCCCTTATATATGTAAAGTTATGTAAAAGTAACATTGTGCACTTTCAGAAACGCTAGAGAGCTGAGCTTTGGAAGGCTAATAGGAACTACGATAAAACCATGGAAAAAAATTAAAAAACCTCAAAAATTTAAGTAAGGCATTGCAAAAGTTTTGAACAATATTCCGCATATTTTACTACTTTAAAAATTAAGTATTATCCAATTCCTTTAAAAAAGAAGTGAAATCATAACAATAAAATATTTCATGTAAAAAAAAGCCAAGTACGCGAAAACGGCATTACGTAAAAAGAATTGGGATAAAAGTAAAGCCAAGTTCTCCAATACAAATTTAAAAATGAAAGGTTCTTACTAGTTTGGAGATATTTTTCTAAACTTGGCTATTACGGCTGTAAATGACTCTTAGGCACAGTGCTAAATTGAACATAAAGAAGTTTGGCTGTAATAGCAAAGTTTAAAAAAACATTTCCAAACTAGTAAGAACCTTTCATTTTGAAATTTGTATTGGGGAACTTGACTTTACTTTTATTTCAATTCTTTTTACGGAATGCCGTTCTCGCGTACTTGGCTTTTTTATGATCAATATTTTCGTAACAACCAGACAAGAATATGTTCCTTTCTAATAAAATCGTTTAGAAGAAGACATAAATAAAAAGCAAGTAAAATAGTAAGCTAATGACTAATTAGTGCAGTGCCTCGTTTTGGGAATCAATACCAATAAAAAATTACAGGAAGTGCGGGCCACTGTATGTACCCCTCTACTCCCTTCCCGCCCATCACGGTTTTGATGACGCGGTGCCACTTTAATACAATATCAAGTATAGGTTTGCAAAATTTAATTTTTTTTATACTGGACCCACTGTATAGAAAACCCCCAAAATGATAAATTAATGTTTAAAATTAGTAGAAATAAATAAAATGAATGAACATTTTTACCATTCGACCAATTCAAAAGTGACAAAGAAAACTTAAGTGAACAAAGAAATGTTTTTATTTTTTGAAGGGAAATGGTAGGGGAGGTTCATATGTGGGTGATGGAGGGTGATGATACGCAGCAGGTAATGATATACATCCTTCTGCGGTACACAAAAACATTTTAATAACGTCAAAATAACGTATAAGTTAAAAACATAACGTTAGGTTGGATGTTAGTTCTAACGTCATATTCATAGTGAAAAAGAAGCTTAATAACCCGTTTTCTGACGTTAGAAAAATAATCTTGTTTTTATAACGTTTTTTTAAAATGTTTTTCGAACGTTGAAAAAATATTGATTTTTAAAAGTGAAAAAGAAATGTTTTTCTAACATTGAAAAATAAATGTTTTTTTAACAATGAAAAATATATTTTTTTCAAATATCTCTAAAGATAAGGTAACATAAATAATGTAAATAAAATTCTTCTATTTTGGAAAAGCAGGGCAGCAACAGTCCGTTGAGGTTTTCATGAACTCGACACTCAGTAAAGGCAATTCAGCTCGTAGCTTCTGAAAATAAAATATAAAATTCTATGTAAACAATAATTTTGTAGTAAGTGCCTCGCTACGAGGCCAAACAATTCATGCTCAAGTGAATACAAGGCAAACAAGTTCAAGGCGCGTATTCACTTTAGCATGAATGCAAACGAAGCATTCGTTTGGTCCCGCTGCGAGGCTTGCGAAGTAGCAGTTTGCTAAACCTCGCCTATGTAACATTTATTTATCAATAAAGACGATTTATTATTATTATATAATTCTGCCTCAAATGAATACGCGGCTTAAGGTCCGGCGGCTAATCGTCCGCGGTGAATTGTCGCATTCCCTGTCTGATTACCTATAGGTATGCGATATTTCATACAAAACATTTTTTTTTCTTTTGTTTACTTTTTCTTACCTGATTTTGTGGTGCTTCATTTAGATCACTGCACGCACATTTGTATTCTTTAACTATACCATATTTCCCACACAACTGGAGTAATATTCCGATCCAAATATATATTCACTATCAATATTAATAATTGTGCTTTAAATTTGCCATGAACTCACAGCGAAATGCTAAAACTAAAAATGGCGATAGCCCGTTCTAGTAGTGGAACTATGCGGCAGCGCCCTTTATAGTATCTTTTTTTTTAATGTTTAAAAAACAAAACATTTATTAGCTTCATATATCTTAAATTCAACGTTAGAAAAGAGATCTAGGGAAAACAATATAAAAATAACCATATATTGATGGTATTATTTTTAATGTTAGTAAAATTATGGTTTTTTTTAATGCTGGTTTCATAACGTTATTAAGAAATATATTTTTGGTAATGCTTTTACATGAAATTTTCGTTAAGATTTTCTACATGTTTTTTTAATGTCAAAAGTTGACTTAATTTTAACACAAATTTGTGTTAGAAAAAAACATTTTTTTTCAACATTTATTTAACGTTTTTTACGGTTTTGTGCTTAGTGGGGAGAGGCAATTTTTATTTTTAATCACTTTTGGTAAAAAATTGGTGTCTGATTTTTAAATGAAGGTAAGACTTTTATTTATCTATGTTAATATCTCTTATTTTTGTACTTGTTTATTACCTTTTTTTCCACAATTATTTTTATTATTATTTTACCTTCCTAATAAACATTTATCAATCTGAAGGGTAGTTTGTTTGAGAATAAAAACGAGCGTATTATTATCCTTCACGTCTGGGAATCATACGCAAACGACACAACTTAATTTTATTAGTCTCATCTAAAGTCATTTTAATTTAACTAATATTTATAACACAAACACTTTAAATCTAACATTCTGTATGCACAAGACATACACCCTTTCGATAGCTTTAGGCGCTGGTTAAACTTTTAACGCATTAAGGATAAAAATGGAAAATAACGCGAGAACCATACAAAATGTCGATTGACACCTACCTTGCTATTTCTCGGCGGTGCAAATTCCATTCACTGGGCGCCCAGGCTTCTACCAGAGTTCTTGAGTTGATCGAAATCACTGTGAGGAGTTGAGGTAACGGATTGGAATGATTTTAGAATTGATTGGCACTAATTGCAATTGATTGAATTGTAGTTTTGGAAACCGAGTAAAACACGCCGGTTTCAATATGGAGGCTACGATGATCTCTCTCTCATCGTGCCGGTAATTGCGCACTTTCTATCCGCGCACTTTGCGGTGTCACGTGACAACCTGTATGGTTCAGTGCAACGGAATAATTAATATTTAGGAAAATTAACTAAAAAGTATGATTTGTCTTGCACGTACACATTCTAGGTAATTATTTCCCAAATAGTCAGAAATGTAACACACATATAGTTTCAGAATTAAAGGGAATTATGTTTAGGTGCATATCATTCGCCTTCCCACCCCTAATTATGACATAACTATCATATGAATCAAGGCTGTACCTAGGGGGAAATCAAGGGGGATCAATCACATCTAAATAAAATTACGTTAAAAGAGATTTATCAGCAAGATATATAAAATAAAAAAATTGCACAAAAATTTTTATTAAAATTTTTTAATCTCCCCTCCCGAATTTTTTTTCTGGGTACGGCCCTGATGTGAATAAGCTAAGCATAAGATAAACACTACTTAACACGAAATGTATGTAAATAGTAATGTATAATATATAATTAAGTAAAATCTGTTACCAATTTTTGATTGCACAAATTTTTTATTTCAGGGTTTTATTAAATCTTTCCTGAGAATGTGCTTCGATGACATTGTAACCCTCATAACATAGTAATCAAATTCAGCAGCCTTTTGTTGCGCAATTTTTATTATTTGTCATCTTGCCTTGCTCTAGTCCTCCCACGATCCTTAAAAAATGTCTTTGAAATCAAATACAATGAGAAGTGGGAAACATAGATAGTCCACTGTAAAGACCCTGTACGTATGAATTATTTTTTTAAATATGTCATACATATAGGGTCTCTAGTCCAGAGTCCCTAGATCGGTCTATTAAGTAATAAGTAACAGGTTGAAATTTCGGAAAAATATTAAATTAATATTAATAATAGTTATGATATTAAATTGTTAAATTTTATTTTGAATGGCTGAAAAAAATTAATTAATTAGAAACAATTACTTTTTTGTCTAAATCTAAAAATTATATTATAATATATCGCACGTTTGTCCTACGTTTCTGACGAGATCAAAAAAGTAACAGAAAAGTACTAGTACTAGTACCAAACCGGCAAAAAAACCGGGACGTTTTAAAAACGTACACCCAGGTCCCTAGAGGTCACTGGAAAGTCCCTGGGACGTTTTTCTAAGTCTTTCACAGAACGTTTTTAAAATGTTTTAAAAACG
Source organism: Aspidapion aeneum (assembly GCA_963576565.1). Classification (NCBI taxonomy): domain Eukaryota; kingdom Metazoa; phylum Arthropoda; class Insecta; order Coleoptera; family Brentidae; genus Aspidapion; species Aspidapion aeneum. Next base: position 13,820,422 of record OY755038.1, on the reverse strand, counting down.
TTTTGCGGACGTTTGTCAAATTTAACTTTTATAAGTTTAATAAACGATTCAGTGACGTTCGGAACGTCTATTTTGAGACGCTTTAAAAACGTACTATTTAAGTTCGGAAAAGTTAGGGTCCTAAAGGAGCTGAAAATAGTATTTTAAAAACGACTTGACCAGCGCACATTTTTAAAACGTCCTTTTTGGAATGTTTTAAAAACGTACTTTCTAGGTATGCAAAAGTAAGGCCCCTAAGGGACCTAAAAAATTACATTTTAAAAACGTCCAGACCTGCATGTATTTAAAACGTCCTATTTGGGACGTTTTAAAAATGTACTTTTTAGGTACAGGAATATTGTGGACCTAAAGAGAAGTAAAAATTGTCTTTAAAACGTCCAGAGTAGACGTTTTTTATACGTTTCATTTTGAACGTTTTAAAAACGTACTTTTCAAGTACAAGTCTAAAATTATAAATTTTAGTACCGATGTGGTTAGTAAACTATAAGCCATATTTTCCATTTCGAATTTTATAGCTGAGCAGTGGCAGATCCAGGATGTCCGGGGGGGATGTTGGCCAACGATAAGCAAAAAAACCAAACAATATTTTTACCGTTTTCTCTAAATGTAAACTCTAAAGTCAAGCAATACGTGAAAATAAATTGCGCCTCAGGTAAAAATTTTAATTTTTGTGAAAATTAAAAAAATTATAATTTTATAAGAAATTGCGGTTTTTCTAGCTTTTTTTTACTAGAACTAAAAAATATAAGCTTTATGCTAAGGAGGGAGGCAAACCTCCTGCCCCATCCTGGATCCGCTACTGGAGCTATTAAATTTCCTCTTCCAGAATGCTTGGGCTCTCCTCCAAATAAAACGCATTAATGTTTTTAAGCATCTAACACCAATATTTACTCAAGGGTTTACAGTGCTAAGTGCTACAATCCTAGGTTTAAAAATCTACATTTTGGTTGAAGGTTTAACTTATTTTTCCCGTGAATGCAATAGTTTTTAATATTTATGTAAATTGTTCATAAATACCTTGGGATATGGGTCATCTTTTTTCGTTGTAACAAAGACATTATTTCCACACAAAGGTTATAAATAAATGAAAATAATAAAATATTTTAGTTTAACAATGGTAGCCATATTTAAACCTCCAAATGTCCCTAGGAAATGTCGAATAAAAACGGTGTAAGTGTCAGCTGTCCGCTGGATTTTACATGTTAAATTTTTAGACAAGTTAGCGACGATTAAACCGATGGTCGATTGTTTTAGTGAATGAGTAATGAAAAAGGGATTCTAATATATCTTGTGCTTTTTGAAGTATTTAAATATTAATACGTATTTAATACGGTAATTATTTTTAGCTTTGAATATTTTTGTATCTAAGTTTTTTTTTCAATCATAGATTATTTCTATTATTTTTCAAACTTTAAACCACCCTTCAGGGGTGGTACTACAATTTGAGACTATTTTTAACGGGAATCCTACGACCACACGGACTAAGTTTCCAAAAAATGACATTTGGTTACAAAATTTTTATGTGGTTTTTTCTTTATTTCTAAAGTTAATTTGAAATTATATGAGATGAAACCGATGAAACTCACTGAGAAATGCTTACTATGATATTGCACATTAGGGTGAACCAAATCTTTGCAGTTATTTGACCTGTGAGTATTAAAAAAATACACTTAAACCGGTCGGTATCAAGTTTATAGACTTGATACTTAAACTCGGTCTACAATACTAAGTCTTAAGGTCTTAGGAAGTAAATACTGGTGCTAAGGTTCACCTAAAATATATATTTTTTTTATACTCGCGGTCATCTGCGGTGGATCTAGTCCACATTTTTAAAAAGTTAAATGTTTAGACAGTATCATATAAATAAAATAAAAAAGTACTTTTGATTACTTTTTTAAAATCTTAATTAAATATCGCACAAGAAATAATTATATTTAAATTTTAACCTTGAAAAATTTAGGCCGCAATATATGTTGAAAATGTTTATATCATTTCATTTTATGAATGTAAAATACTTACTCATATTTCGCTTCCTCATAATAGTTAGAACAATTATTTTTGAACGTTGCTTAAAGAACTCCTTGGTTTTATACTTAATAAAAATAGCTAAGAAACGCAAATTTTATACTAAATAGAGGTAAACAAACAAATTGCCTCACAAAAATTCTAATAAAAAATAAATTAAAATAAAAACTGTTAAACATTTTAATGGTAGACATTTCTTATCACATTGCCGTTTACGAAATCCTAAAAAGTACACCCACGAATATCATTTTTTGCTACAGGATGGCCCATTGTGCGGTGACGACGACGTTCGATAGCTGGTCTGTTCTGTGAACTTTATCAAATATTTTATTCTAATGTATGTAACTCAAGGAAGGCCTTATCCAAATCTCAAAAACCTATATTTTTAAAAAAAGCGGGAAAATATGTCTTTTAGGCTGCTGGTAGAACATGACATCTGTTCAAAATGTCCACATAGTTTTTTGAATTATCTAATATTCAAGATCGAGCTGTATACACCTGTTTAATTGTGAGCTTTTAACCTGCTGCGCTATTTTGGTTTTCATTCTCCCATACATTATTGACATCAGTGCCCCATAAAGCTCTCAAGCGAGCCTCCGACCGAAGTTCCACTCGCGACCGAAATTCCTGCTCCTGGCCGCGCGCCGCCGACCCGTGACGTCATCGTTCCTGCTTTGCGCGCGTCGGCGTCTAGCCATGTATTTTTAAATGCAGACCACCCGCAACAGTTTGAAAAATAGCATGGAAAAAACTTTCATATTCCAAAAATTCAGCCAAAAATTAGTAATTTAAAACCTAAACCAGCTGCCTAAAACTCTTAAACTAGTTAAACTGTCCCCGTAACTAAAAAAAAACTGATTTAGTTTACTAAAAACTAGCTAACCCAACTAAAATCTAGTTAAAACTGTCTAAAAATTAGTCAAAATGACCTAAAAAATACCCAAAACTAACGAACTAACTGGGTAAACTAACTAAAGACACCGAAAGTTTGGTAAACTAATAAAAAACATGCTAGACCAATAAAAAATAACTGACTATAATAATAGCTCCAAAACTAATAATAGCTTCAACTAAAGAAAAAATAGCTAAAATGAAAACAAATGTAATTAAAAACTACTTTAGCTTACTAAAAACTAAATAAACTTTTTAAAAACTAGCTAAAAAAACTAAAATCTTATCAAATTTCTAAAAAAATAATCAATCTGACTAAAAATTACCAAAACTATAACTGAATAACTAAAAAAAATCTAGCTAAATTAACCAACACCCACCGAAAACTAGCTAAATGGGTGAAAAACTAATACAAAATTATCTAAACTGATTGAAAAGTAATGAAAGCTCGAACTAATAAAAAACTAGTTAAATGATGCCAACTATAATCATCAAAAATAGTTTAGCCCACTGAAAACCAATTAAACTTTCTGAAAACTTCCTACACCAGCTAAAATCTAGTAAAAGTGTGTTAAAATCAATAAAAGTAACTAAAAATACCTAAACCTAACAAACTGAACTAACTAGCTAAACTGATAAAAAACTACTATACGAACAAAAAACTTGCTCAACAAACTTTAAACTAATAATAGCTTTAACTAAACTAATTACAACTAAAAAACCAGGTTAGCTAACCTTTCAAAAGACGTGCTAAACCAACTAAAATCTAGTCAAATTGTCTAAAAATCAATCAAACTGTACCCATAAACCAAAAATACCCATAACAAACAAACTAACAAAAAACTAGCTGAACCATGGGCGCACCCAGGGCAGGGGTCCGCCCCCCCCACCAAGCCTTAGATTGTTTTACCTATTTTCCACATATTTCTTGAAAAACACAAAAACTACCGTAAAATTTGACATCAGGAGGCTTCGGGCCCCCCCAAGAGGCCTCGGGCCTCCCCCAAGATATATTCCTGGGTGCGCCACTGGCTGCACTAGCTAAAAACCACCAAAAACTAGCTAAACAAATGAAAAACTGCTATACCAACAAAAAAATAGCTATACTAATTTAAAACTAATGGTAGCTCCGACTTATAAATACCTAGGTAAAATGACGCTACTTAGCCGTAACTAAAAATCTAGTTTAGTCTACTAAATAGATTTTTTTTAACTAGCTACACCAACTAAAATCTAGTCATACTCTCTAAAAATTATTAAAACTGACTTAAAATACCTTAAACTAACTTATCAACAAAAACCTAGCTTAACTACGTCAACTCAAAAACTAAAGTGCCAAAAAATTGGTTAAATTGATCCTAGCTACTAAAAACTAGCTAAGCTGAGTTGTTAAAATTAATGACAGTGTCAACTAATAAAAAGTTTGATAACCCTACGCTAATTATAACTAAAAAACAAGTTTAGCTAAACTTTCTAAAAACCAGCTAAACCAACTCAAGTCTGGTAAAGTTGTCTAAAAATCAATCAAACTGACTAAAAAATACCCAACTATAGCCAACTAACCACAACACTAGCCAAACTGAATAAAAACAACCGAAAACTATCTAAACAAATAAAAAACTAGCTATACTAACAAGCTAAACTGACTTAAAACTAATAATAGCTCCAAATAATGAAAAACTCGGTAAAATAACTACTTATCGGTAAGTAAAAAACTAGTTTAGCTTATTAATAACTAATTAAACATTTTAAAAACCAACTAAAATCTAGCTAAAAATCAATCAAACTAACTAAAAAACACCCAAAACTAGCTGGAATAACCAAAAACTAACGCGAGCTAGCGGAAACCTAATAAAAACTAGCAAAATATGCAAAGAAGCTAAACTATATATCGGCAACTAGTTTAGCTTACTAGAAACTAATTATACTTTCTAAGAACCAGCTAAACCAACTAAAGTCTAGCCAAATTGTCTAAGAATCAATCAAACTAACTTAAAAACATCCAAAACTAACTAGCTAGACGAATCAAAAACTAACGCAAGCTAGCGAAGAACTAATAAAAACTAGCTAAACATGCAAAGAACAAGCTAAACTAACCAAAAACTAGTTATGCTGATTACATAGCTAGACTAACCAAAAACTAACGCAAACTAACGAAAAACTAATGAACGCTAGCTAAAACATGCAAAATTAACCAAAAACTAGTTATGCTGATTACATACCTGGAAATGTAATTGCTGATACATTCCAGATGAAAAAGCTACGTGACGGCGTTCTTTTGCATAACGCGCCGGCTTACGCGCGCTACACCCGATTCATTGATCAGCACCCCCCGCGAGATTCGAACGAGTGATCCAGTTTGCGAACGATGGCAGCGCAAAGAGGCGGCGCCGCATTTTTCCTCCTCGGACTAGCAGCAGTAGGCTTGGGATTATGTCGGCCCCTGATGCCGTTAACGATTCGTTTGCGGTGCCGCCGTTAAGGCCGCCATTTTTAACGTTTAACGGTAACGGCTGCAACGGATGTCGACGGGCACGATAACGGCGCGGCGAGTAGGATTAAGTTTGTTGTTGAGTAGTTGTGTTGTTCTGGTTGTCGCAGTGTCTGTGCAGGAGGTAATTCAGTTCAATTCAGGAATTTTATTTTTTCGGAAAGTTAGATCTAGCAGCAAGAAAAGAATGGCAAAAAAATCGAATGACCCACGAACTTATACTTTGGTGACGTCATGTCGTCATAGCGGACCTCACAGTCGTATTGCTGATCTCTTTCTGAACCATTGCAAATGAAAGAGAGATATGATATTATTAATATTGCTTAAATATGTAACGAACGCCATTCTAAGAAAAAACCCGGATTTCTGCTCAACTCAATGTTTTCATTCAAAATTTATTTTTTGCCAAAATTCAAGTTGTAATTCTTTCTCTGTTTAATTTTTCTTCCATGGGTGGGAAATCATTCAGTAATACATTAAAAAAACCAAAGGTTTTTCGCACATTGTAAACATTTTTGCCCATAAAACCGATTCCCGACGTGCCTATCAATCATGTGGTAGTCATTTCACTGTAAGTAGAGTAGGGGACAGCGGGGCAAGAAGACGATGATAAGGATTAAAGCTTTTAGAAAATACCCAAACCCGGTTTTGACAAAAAAACTTTTCCTAAAAAAAAAAGTTCCTAGTTACTAACAAATATTATTCTTCCCTTAGATTTTTTCACAAAAGCTTCTTTTTCGGCATCAAATTTTATAGATGACCACTCGAATTATAGGTTATGAGCCACTGTACTATTATTATTTATACGTGCTCCATCTATCTTTAACCCACAAAACTTTGACTTTAAAGAGTTCTAACAGCACACTAATAAACTCGTTGGCATTTATAGATTTTGTGTTTAATTTAATTCGTTAATTTTCCCCGTTCGTCATCTTGCACCGATCTCCCCTACCTGAGTGTCGCATAGTCAGTTTAATAATTCCATATAGCAGTATACCCCAGTCATAATAGACATTTCAATTAACAATAATTCGCATAGAGCTGAAAATTGGTACAGGTCTTAAATACACTATTATAAGTGATATCTAAAAAATCCCAACCGCTCTAAAAAATCCTCCACGTCTGCTAAAAAAATTATCCAAGTTCAAAAGTCAAAAATATGTTTTTTTGTTTTTTTCTCCAAAACAGTAAGCGCTATCGCTAAAGTACCTTAAACAAATGTTGTAGACCCTTAAATTGTCTACAATAATGGTTATTATACCTTTTTCTTACGAACCACCATTCCTGAGATATAATAATATGCACCACCTGCGAGGTAGTTTACTTGGCGCGTTTTTTATAACGTGGTTTCCCCTGTAGGCCTAGTCCACGATCTATTGTGGTTAAGTTTTATCACACATTATACCTTTAATTTTAATAAAAATGGTGCTCTTGGTAATGATTATAGTTGAACGGATTATTGTTGATTTTGGGAGAATTTTAATTTGAGTCGGAATCTTCAAATAATACTTCAACAGTAATGTCTTCCTCGCTTTCTTCTTTGTCATCTTCTTGCGGAATATCTGGAAATCCATCTATGACAGATGCATCAGTTGTCTCCTCCTCAAAATCCTCATCTGTATTTAAGTCAATATTGAAGCAATACTGACCTTGACAATTAGTACATATTGGTGTACAAAACAATCCGACTCTTTTACCACCACAGTTTGCGCTACAGCCCTTTTTGCAATTGCAAAAAATTGTGTTAAGTAGTTTTTCTGGAGCAGGTGGAAGTAAAGTTTTAATCGGCTCCAAATTATTTTCTATAAATTTCCAACCCCAGTTTTCTGGGTTCAGTTGATTGCCTAGCCACAATTGAACTTGATAGTATACACGATATAAGTGTTGACAGGCAGAAGCAGATGTTGGAGGAAGACAAGAAAGTTGTACCATATTATTGTTCCGAGTATTTTTAACAAAACTTAAATATCTATAGAATCAATTTTTTTTGGAGCACCATATATTCCAAGAAGCAAGCGAATTCCACTTGTGGAGAAGAGTCAATCTTTTTGAATACGTCTGCGCAATCAATTAAATCATTACGTGTTTCAAACATTTTAAATACTGCTTTTTTGCCCTTTTTAAAAAATGCAGAAGTAGTGTCGCAGTCAGTTATTGCGTTAGAAGTGAGATTGAGATTCCCAGGTTTCAAAATAGTTATTTACCTAACAAGTGCGGAAAGTGACCCTTTTCCGCACGAACGGCAGTTACACGAACGACGCGAAGCGGAGTTCGGAAAGGCCGTTAAGGGCGGAAAAGACACTTTCCGCGCGTGTTAGGTACAATATTTTTCCTACTTGCGTAAAAAACTTCTTCCTACATAATGTATTTTGTATTTTTATTGACAAATTATGTTTTCGTTTTAGTTTTAAAATTCAAGTTCATTACTATAATTATTTTATTTGCTTATATAAAATCACCAAAAAAGGTAGCGTGCGTAAAAAAAAATTTTACGCACGCCGTGCGCAAAAATTTTTTTTACGCACGCTACCTTTTTTAAAAATTTTGTAAAATAATTCCAAATTGATATTCAGGCACTCTATTATTTTGGTGTCATTTTGACAAGCTATTTTTTCGGATTGTGTTATTGTTGTTACTATGGGATTAAAAATACAAACATTGCAGCAAGTGTCATTTCAGCGTTATTTTCGGTTTATCTACAAAGTTTTCTTTAAAATGGATTTCGACGACAGCGATATTGAACTTCCAGACAGTATTTTGAATGAGGCAGCATCGGCGAGGGAGGAATTAGTCCCAGAAAAGTCCCGTCCGAGATACGAAAAAAAATACCACGCTTTTGAAGATTGGTTAAAAGCAAGGAACACTTCATCGCTAAAAGAAGAGGTATTTTTGGACTATTTTTCTTATTTGTCAAAGAGTTTCGTGCCTAGCACGTTATGGTCAAAATTTTGAATGCTTAAAATGTGTATAAGACTACGAAAAAATATAGATATTGGGCGATATTATAACTTAATATCATTTATTAAACGAAAAAATGTCGGTTTTAAACCAAAAAAGTCTCAAGTACTGCAAAAAAATGAGACCGATAAATTTTTGAAAGACGCTCCCGATGAGATTTATTTAATGAACAAGGTGGCCACAATATTCGGCATTGCAGGAGCCTGCCGAAGAGCGGAGTTAGCGAATTTACAAGTATCCGATATCAAAGAGAAAGGCGACATCCTGGTGGTAACAATTTCAAACACTAAGAACCATACTTCAAGGAGTTTTGTGGTCTGCGATCCCAACAAAGACGATATAAGCTATATCAACATCTACAAAAAATACAAAAATTTGCGACCACCTGACACACCGCACCAACGGTTCTTTGTTTCCTACCATACCGGTAAATGCTCGAAGCAAGTGGTTGGTATAAACACATTTGGCAAGATCCCCGGTAACATCGCCGGGTTTCTTAAGCTGCCAAATCCGGAAACTTATACGGCCCATTGTTTCCGACGATCTTCTGCCACAATGCTGGCCAATGCCGGAGCAAATATAACCAATTTGAAGCGACATGGTGGGTGGAAGAGTGCGTCAGTAGCCGAATCCTATGTGGAAGAATCCGACGAAAACAAGAAAAAAATTGCAACGCAAATTTTGCAGAAAAAAAGTGACACAAATCAGGAGACAGGAGAACGCCAACCATCCACCTCAGTACTACCCTTCACCTCAGAACTACCATCCACCATAGCACTTCGATCCACATCAGTGCAAAGAAGCACGAATGCAGAAGCAACGACAGTGTTTCCATCAATGACGACGACTAATACATCGATACAATCTGAAAACCTAACAAAAGTGGCGGCGTCAGCATTAACATTACAAAATGCGACGCATTGCACGTTTAATTTTCACATTATGCGTTAAACTTTTTTAATTTTTCGAGTAGTTTTTAGTTTTTTTTCACTGTTTCCGTTACAAATAAAAATATAAAACAAAAAAAAGTCTAAATTTACTTTAATATGCAAAGCGTGCGTAAAAGTATTTTTTACGCACGGCGTGCGGAAAGTTCAAATTTCCGCACGCAAATGCGTGCGTAAAAGTGCACTTTTACGCACGCAAGTAGGAAAAGTAAATAATCTTATTAAATGGAGTTCGTGCAGTCAGTAGTATTAACAAGTCAACATCTTCACCAACAATGATTATTGTATTTGCTCTATTGGATTGTTCTATGGCTGTTTCAATTATGAGGACATCAGCGTCATTATCTGCTGGTTTCACTAAAATGTTCGCAGTGAATGAAGCAAGACTTGTGCATATTTGCAAGAAATAGTTGTTGTATTTTGGAGCTGTCATAAATTCATCAAAACCGACATCAGAAGATATTGATGTTTTTGTAGTCCGACGACGTTGTTCTGCAGCTTTGATATTTTTCTTATAATCAGTATAACCATCAAGTACTATAGTTCCGCTATGAACAAAAAAACAAAAACACACAACGCGGTGTAATAGATATCCTCCATCAATGATGTAGTTAGCATTTGTGTTGTCAATTTCAATGTTTACAGATTGAAAGCAATCGTAAATGACTGACTTCTGTGTTTTACGCATTTCAATTGTATCGAATAGGAATAACGGGTAGGGGGCTAATTCATATTCGAAGAATTTTTCACGTTCATCGTCAAATGCCTTAGTGACACTCATACGTTGAAACAATAATACAGGGTCTATAGGTACCGTCTTATCATGAACTTTTATGGTGCTAGTCATAGTTAGAAGAGGAAGTACTTTGTCAGCGCGTTTTAATTTAATATAATTAAATGTTACTTCTGCGATTTTAGTCATAGAAGCAATTCCAACCTCACGTTACAATATTTTTATTAAATTGAGCCTTCTATGATGTATACCGGCCGAGTATGTGTGCATATTAGTATTTTCGATGTTTAAAATCGCCATATCTCAGGAATGGTGGTTCGTAAGAAAAAGGTATAGGAACCATTATTGTAGAAAATTTAAGGATCTACAACATTTGTTTAAGGTACTTTTGTGATAGCGCTTACCGTTTAGGAGAAAAAGCAAAAAAAACATATTTTTGACTTTTGACCTTGAATAATTTTTTTTGCAGACGTGGGAGCGGTGGGGATTTTTCAGATATCATTTATAATAGTGTATTTAAGACCTGTACCAATTTTCAGCTCTATGCGAATTATTGTTATTTAACCCTCTTTTTTCTGTTTATTATACTTTTAATAATAAAACGTCTTGATTTGTGCATTTTTAAAACTGTCTTTTTAGGACGTTTTGAAACGTACTTTTTAGGTACCCAAATGTTGGGTCCCTGAGGGACCTTAAAAATACTGTTTAAAAACGTCCTGTTTTGCGAGTTTTTAAAACGTCCTTTTTATAGGTTTTAAACATGCACTTTTTAGGTACGGAAATATTGGGGACCTAGAAAGATTTAAAAAGTATGTTTTAAAAACGTCCAAAATTGACGTTTTTCATTGTCCCATTTTAAACCTTTTTAAAACGTACTTTATAAGTATGGGGACGTTGGGACCTAAGGGGACATAAAAAGTACGTTCCTGGGACGTCCAGTGTTATTAGGAAACACGGACCCGGGGCTACCCAGGTAGCAAGGGGTTATCAAATGACGTCTTTTTTCGTCGAAAAGTGGTCATTTGGATGACCAGCAGGTCATCTACCAAAAAATGTTGTCTTTAAGGCGTCAGTTACTTGACGTCTTTTCCTAGTGTGTAGTGTAGTGTAGTTTTTGACGTCTGAAAAACGTCATATATTGGTCACTACCCACACTGCACACTTTGTCCAAGGGACATACACTCATACTTACATAGATGGTGCCCCAGTCAGTACTTGACCGGATTTATACGGAATGAATATAAATTAAATATTAAATCAAGACAAACTTGGAGGCTTCTTTCGCTTCAAGGTGGAGATGTGTAAGTCTAGGTATAGGTCTATTTTGATCTGTACCTCACAGACGAACACCGCTGTACCTGTTCCAGTACTTCCAGGTCTAAGTCACAGAAGAGTCACCTTGTGTCTAAGTTTTCTTCAGTGTTCTCAACTGCAGAGAATATTTCATATATTCAGAAGAGTTTAAAAAAAGTCATAAATAGGTTTGTGTCTGTGTGTGTGTCTGATGTTCTGATTTGGTCCCAAATACGTCATATTGCTGACGTCTTTAAAACGTCTAAAAATTACGTCATTTTGGGTGTGTCTTTTGAACGTCATTTAAAGGTCATTTACACGTCAGGCTAGAGACGTCAGTGGTCATTAAAAATGACCTGTTTTTGACGTTTAAAAAACGTGGCCTTGCTACCTGGCTACGTTGATACGCCATGGACAATTTTTTTTAAGCTACTATTTTAAGATGGCCATTATTTTTTTTTTAACCCTGTGACAAACCCTAAAATTACTACCCCCAAATTATACCATTTTCCTTAATTCCGCGAGCTGGCCATTAAACTATAATTTGTTAAGTACTAGAAATTTAATATAAGTTGGAGGCCGAGCCCGGTAATCTCATTGGGCATCCAGGCCTAATTTTAGAGTTTAGTTTTACGAATATTAACCCGAATTCCCCTCTTTATTTTTGTTAAAATCAAGTTGTATTATTGTCGTCTCTAGAGAGTATTTTCTACTCTAGATAGGAAGATATGTTTGCAAAAATATTGGCTTTTGACATTGAAATTGGCCTTGACAAGTTATACGACTTTGTCATTTTTCTCTCTTGGAATAATAGTTATTTAAACAACAAGGTTTGAAAACGACTCTTTGCACACGATCGAGATAGTTTGGTAGACCGAGCCGAAGGCGAGGTCTACAAGTCGAGGGAGTGTGCAAAGAGGTTTTCAAACGAGTTTGTTACAATATTAGCTCACACATATACTATACTATAGTAGTGTGAGCTATGGTGATCCTAAATTTTTCGAGAAAAAAAAGTTGCTCCGATTTCAAAAATTTTTATATATCTTTGCGTTTCAGATGATTTTGAAACTTTTTTGTTGCGCCGTCTGTCTGTCTGTCTGTCTGTCTGTCTGTATGTCTGTATGTCTGTCTGTCTGTCTGTCTGTCTGTCTGTCTGTCTGTCTGTCTGTATGTCTGTCTGTAACGACCAACGCTCATAACTCAAAAACCGCTTGGCCGATTTTAATGAAATTTGGGAACTGGGCTGGGTCTTGGGTCGAGATGGTCCCATTAAAAATAAACAAAATCCACCGAACACAAACCAAATAAAAGGGTGGGGGTTGATTTTGAAGTGGAGTTTATGTGAAAATACGGCGTGTGTGATATCAAACGAAAGGTAATTGAGTCTGGAGTTAAACAAAATACATTTTAATTTATTTTAAAAAAAGGGTGGGGGTATATTTCAGAAATTAGAGTTTAAGAGATAATATGGCGTGTGTGATATCAAACGAAAGGTAATTGAATCCGGAGTTTAACAAAATACATTTTAGTTTTTGTTTTTTTTAAGGGTGGGGGTAGATTTCAAAAATTTGAGTTTAAGTCAAAACATGGCTTGTGTGGTATCAAACAAAAGGTAATTTAGTCTGGAGTTGAATAAAATATATTTCAGTTTTTAGTTATATAAGCTCACACGTACACTATAAATATAGTACCTAGTGTGAGCTTAGGGGCCCATATATTGGCAGAGTATTTTTTATACGACTGCTAATAAAGAAAGAAAAATCAAATTTTAATTTAACTTGTTTTTATTTCCGACATTTTTACAACAAAACTTTAAAAATTCAACAATTTTTTGACGTATCCAATCAACAAAACATACGAGCAGTGACGGTTGCTACGGAACTAAGCCAACTTATATTGATGGGTGACAACAACAAAAATCACAATGACGTATGCAGAAATGACATAGGCGTGCGCAAAAATGACATAGGCGTGTGCAAAACGTTTTGCACACAGCGTGCGCAAAATGCCATTTTCAGATCGTGTTCTCCGTGCTCAAAACCCCCTTTTACAAGACAGTCGTATAAAAAACTATTTTCGTCACCTTTCTAAAACTGAAAAGAGTGCGAATATCGCTATTCTCGTCTATCAAAAATAACTACTTAGGGGAGAGCGAGGCAAGATGACAATGAAAGGATTAAAGCTTCCTAGAAAATACATAAACCCGGTTTTGACTAAAAAACTTTGTTTAATTGTTAGATAGATTAGACAAATTTAAAAAATCACAATAATTTAAACCTTAAAAATCTACTCAGCAAAAAACTTAAAGAGATAGTTTTTGTCGTCTTGTCCCACTAGTGGGGTTAGTTGACGACTAGGCGCTAAGGTCACAAAATGAACGTCCCCTTCTTTTCATATGAGGTGCACGCTTCATGCCGCCAACGCTCGCACCCTCTACATTTAATCCAGCCCTCTAGTGGAGGTTCAATCCATGGTTCCTGGCACCCTGGACAGAAAATATTTTTATTTTTTTTTGTTTCTGGTAGGCTTTGATTAACTTTATTACAAACTTGGGTTTTCATTTTATTTTCTTGTTTAATTTTTTCCAACTTCTTTGTTTCAAGCTCTTTTTTATTTGGAATCAACGTAATAATGGAAGTTCTCTGCTTGATGAATTCATCATCTTGCCCCGGCCAAGTTGCCACATTGTACAATTTCTTTGTAAAAAATAAAAAATAACAACAAAAATCGACCAAGAAACATCATTTACATTTTCTTATATTGGAAACCTAATAAATAACTTCCATTCTTACCTCAGATGTCTGTGGCAAAACTTTATTTTTGGAAACTAAATTTTATAAGCGACTTCTCGAATTATAGGTTATGAGCCACAGTACTATTTTATGAGCTCTATCTATCATTAGCCCATAAAACCTTGACTTGAAAGAGTTCTAACAGCAGAGTAATAAACTCGTTGCGATTTATAATTTATGTTTTAAATTGAGTTCGTTAACTTGCCCCGTTCGTCAACATGCCTAAGGTCACTGTGACCTTAAACATGCCCCACTCTCTCCTACATAATATAATAAGTACATCGTTGGGGCATGTTTACAGTTAAAACTGTTCTCAGTGTGCTTGAATGAAGTATAAACTCCATATTATAATTTTTGAGATAACTTTTTGACAGTTATCAGCTGTTTACCATAACAAATAGCATAGGCCAACGAAAAAAAATTGTAAAAAGTTGTCTCAAAATTAATGGTATGAACTGTAGGTTACATAAAAATGGTTCCAAAAATTAATTGCACATTTTGAATATGGACTCTTTACTGACTTCAGAGCCATATTCATATAAATCCTAGTTGATCCTCTTCTCGAAATTATTTTTTTTTCCATTTTTCTAGTTAGTCTAGGTGCTGGTTCCTGTCACGTGTTACCTAATATGTGTGCTCAGTTTGACTACGGGGCTTGGTTAAGCACTTATAAGAGCATAAAAAAAGTTTGGTCACGTGCCGCCAAATTGATAGATTTCTTTGTTAAAGCGTATCTCCTTACCCAGAAGTCAGATTTTAATTTTTTAAACTTGTTTTATTCCTTTTTTACGGAAAATAAATTTCGTCGTTTCAATTTTTTGATAAATGAAGTAGTTTGTGAGATATACCAAGATTCTTAGTATTTCCGCTCGCAAAAGAATTGAAATAATACCCATGCTCATTTTATTAAAGCTACAATATTATTGACATGGGTTTTTTTTGTTACACAGAAGGCTTTAAACCTTTCATAGAAGAGGATATTGACTTTATGTTTTAAAAGTACCCCTAAAGACTGCCTTAAAGAGGGTGGTTTCTAAAACTGTTTAAGAATAATTTTTATAGTACTTTTAATTCCACTTCTTCTGATCATTGTCATATCTTTTACAATTTAAAAAAAGAAGTCGATTTTAGAGCGTATATTTTAGCTGGCTTGTTCCGCTAACTCTCGAAGCTAGGATGCTACGTGATACATCAAAAGAAGCGGAATTAAAGGCACTATAAAAAACTAATTTTATCGTTTTTCGCTAGTATGCATCCTTTCGCTGTAAATTCACTTTTTTTATAATCTTGTGAACAGTTTTAAAAACCACCCTCTTTAAGGCAATCACTAGGAGTACCATCCATCAAACTTTTAAAACATAAAGTCAATATCATCTTCTGTGAAAGGTTTAAAGCCTTCTATGCAACAAAAAAAAAACAAATGTCAATAATATTGTAGCTACAATAAAATGAGCATGGGTATTATTTTAACTCTTTTGCGAGCGGAAATGCTAATAATCTTGGTATATCGCAAAAACTACTTGATCTATCAAAAAATGTGTACTAACAAAATTTGTTTGCCTTTAAAAAAGGATAAAACGGGCTTCAAAAAATTAAAATCGGACCACTGGGTAGGGAGATACGCTTAAACAAAAAATCTATCAATTTGGCGGCCATTTTTAAAAAAGGCGGCCAAACGACCATGAGTTTGACGACGTGACCAAACTTGGGTTGGGTTCCTAACAAAGCCTTGCAGCCAAACTGAGCGCACATATTAGGTCAGGGCTATCAAAATGGACGGGCCACGATCCTCCACTTTGTTGACGTCACATCCGGGGCTGATTTTTTTTTGATGATCACGTTACGACACAGCTGATTGTCTTCGAAATATTGAAGTTGGAATGACGGTTCATGGATATTTGATTTTTTTTTAAATAAAGCCGTTTTTGAGATTGTTTTTACTTTATTCTGGCAGAACAATTTTTTTTAAATGTATAGTAAGCCCTAATTTTTCATAGCCGCTTCATTAGCTCACACAAAAATTAAGTTTAAAGTAGAAGCGAATGTGACAATCAGATATGACAAAGTCAAATACATGTCAAATATAACAGTTGGCATGTGGTACATGGCGGGTAATTTGAATTCAAAATAAGGAATGCTAAATCTTGAAGATTTTTAACCTTTTAATCATGTTGCTTCCTTACAAACCTTTGGTGGAATATCGGGATGGTGTCTGAGAATATTTCACTGAAATTTTGCGGAAATCTGTAGTGCCATTTTGAAAATATCATAAAAAAACATCTGACATTCCATAAGACTCAATGTAAAATTCAGCCCCGGGAGAACAGCTGATTTTTTCAGGGTCGTGGCCTCTATTTTTATGTTGGCCTTGATTAGGTCACACGTGATAGGAGCCAGCGCCTAGATTAACTAGAAAAATGGCAAAACATTGATAAAATTTCGAGAAGAGGATAGGATTTATATGAATATCGCTCTCAAGTCAGGAAAGAGTCCATATTCAAAATGTGCAATAAATTTTTGGAACGATTTTTATGTAACCTATACTTCATTCAGGCACACTGTATCTTTCAAACAATCCTAAAACTACATTGTTGCTGCTAGATCTATATAAAAAATATTATTTTTCTCAATTTTTGAATTACCTCCGCTAAATTTATCAATTTTTCCAGGTACGTTTTGGTGATCGCGAGTGTAATGTCATGAGATGTCCCGTGGTGACGCATATGTGGGGGGCTCGCGCTCCCCTAGGGGCGTGAGACTGCCGACGGTAGATCGGTCCCCGAGCAGGGCTTATCCGGGGGGCAGCCCCTTGGGCGTGGGACGTAAACCGCTCCAAAACACACAGACTCGATCGGGTAATAACTCTCCCGAGCACCGGGGGAGTTACGGCGCCGGCACAGCCACGAGGTACGCTTCGTATTACGGTGACGAGGATCTGGGCAGCCCCATGCTGGAGGACAGGGGCCGCCCCATGACGGTCGGACCGGGCCATCATCGGTCCAGGAGTGCCACCAGGTGAGTAACCAACCAGTTTTTGCTTTTTAAACCCTTAGATTAAGAGACTTTTGTCTGCCCTTTTAGAAAAATATTTTATAGTTTTATGTGTAGAGTGATATTATGTCGGTTTAGACCGTTCTTCTACGCTGCACGATGCCTATTCTCCACCTTCCTCGATCCTGACAATCATCTACTGTCAGGAATTTTTGACTCATTGATCTTTGGATTGCCATTCTATGAATGAAGTGCTTTATTTTCCAAAAACTAACACAATGATCAGTTCTTGACAAAGCTTACTGATTTAAAAAAACTTGTTATAACTAACTTAAAAATTTTGTTAAGACTGCAACACATTTGAAAGTGATAAATGAATATATATATATATATATATATATATATATATATATATATATATATATATACATAATATGAGAAAAGTAAAGCTAAACCTACTAGAATTTTCAACAATTTACACTTACACAACACAATATTTTAAAATACTTTAAAAACATTTTTTTAATATATTCATATACAAAAAATAAACTCAAAATTATGTCTGTAGGTATATATTTTTTATAGAGCATAGAAAAAAGGAACACGTCAACCTGTATAATTGTATAAAATATAAAAAATTATTTAAGGTCGTTCAAAGAACTCGTCATTCTAGTTTAGGACGCCCTCTTTTTCTGCGCCCCATTGGTTGCCATTCTAGGACCTGCTTTATTAATCTTTCGTCATTCATCCGTTGTACATGGCCATACCCATTGGCGTAGCTAGCCTTGCTTTTCAGGGGGGGCCGTGGCCCCGGTCTATCTTGAACAAAAAGCAAACATAGGTTTTAAAGAGTCGTGCAAAGTGTGCAATGAATAAAAAAAAATACGCGCATTAAATGTTCTAATATTTTAATATAACAAATTTAATAATACATTTACCAACTTATTTATATGTATACACAGGAAGTATGTGATTCAACAATTCTACAAAGAAAGTTTTCTACGTCGCTGACTGAAAGCGTCTACCACACTGTCTAAGTCGACCTTAACATCTTTTTCTATGAATAACAATGACAAACCTGTGTCTCTCTTGAGTCATAGTTGTTCTAAGCCAATTAAAAACTCTCCTCATGGCAGAGAAAGACCTCTCGCAAGTTGCACTTGAAATTGGAAGAATACTCGCAACTTTAAAAGGTTGGTTATATGTTGTTTGATAGAAATCATGACCAACAGTTTGATTTAACCGAAAAATACAATTCTTTAAAACGGTCATTTCTGCTCTTAGAGTAAAAGTATTAATATTAAATATTTCCCGGTATTGCTCGACGAATTTATTCCATTTAACGACGTGGGAAAACTTAATATGAAAATGGTTATGAAATTGTCACCAAAATCGAAAAAATTTTCATAAGACACTAAACGCTAACCTCAAAAAATCTAAAAAGATAATTATATTTATTTTAGAAAAACAGTTTAAAAAGGTCTTTTATAACTTTACGACATTTACAACCCGATTTCGGAAACAGAGGGGCAAAGGTCGCTGTCTTTATTAAATGCGAAATTTAACTTACACTTCTATAATATTTTACAAGATGTCGCCAATATGTATGAAATATTCAATATGCATAATTATGTTTAAATTTAAAAAATATTTTCGGGAAATTGCATAAGTGCAGAAAAGTTACCAATAATTTAGAGAGAAAAAGCCTAATTCCGCAAGACAAGGGCTTTTTCCTGAAATGTAAACATTATCTGAATGATTTTAAATTTTAATGCACCTATTTTATTTGAATATTTCCCGAATAATAATAGAAAAGTATGTATTTTCAGCGTCATGTTCTTTTACTAGTAGTCGGTAGGGGAGGCCTAAAATATCTTAGGGGGGGCCTGAGGGACTTCAGGGGGGGGCCAGGCCCCCTGCCCCCCCCTAGCTACGCCAATGGCCATACCATATCAGAGCAAGTACTTCTTGAAATTCGAGCGAGTACCAATAAAGATGCGGAAACCAAGTGACATCCCATGCGCAGTTTGAGTTTCACCCGAGGAGATTTCAAAAATACTGACACTGGTCTAGCACCGAGCGACTATTACCCGAGAATAGCAAACACGCTCTTCTTCTATTACCACTTCCCAGATCTAAAGAAATGGCTCGGCGGGCGAAGATTTACTCCAAATGAAGAGGTAAAGTGTGAAACCACAGCGTATTTTACAGGACACCGAAAAATCATATTTCACTCAGGGTATCCAGAAGCTAGAGAATCGTTGGAGCAAATGTATTGAATTGGAGGAAGCAGTGGCGGCTGGTGACGTTATAAATTCGGGGGGGGGGAGGCAGAAATTTATATTGCATGGAAAAGGAGATAAAAAACTTACCTAAACAATTTTATTTTAGCATTTTACAAACAAGCAGCTACTTGGTGTAGTTTTTAGTTTATTTGTTTATAGATAAAGTCTATTCGCCTTTCTTTGACATGCGCAAAGTGCTCGGATTAGCAGCAGTTTCATACTCATCATGGCCCCGTAGAGCAACCTCAAAAGTCCCACAGAATTTTAAACAGTCTATATGTCAATTTTTTACCACATTTTTATTATTTGTTTGAAACTCGTAGACAATGATTGTGTAGAAATAAAATTTCAGACTTCCATTGTCTTTATTTATTTTAAAACACGACGTTTCGGTTAGTAAGTATCTCTAACCGTTATCAAGTGTAAACTAAACAATCTAGTCTTTAGGCTACTACTTATACTACTTGGTGTGCAGTCAGGTGTGACGGCCCGCCCCCTTTTTTAATCCTAAGACGCCTGTTTTCCTTAAGGAGTGGTTTCCATATGTTTGGTATGTCCGTGCTTGGTTGACTGAAAACTTCTTTATTTTGCATTATAAACGCAGCTTCAATGCGACTCCTTATGTAAAACTTTAGCTTCTGACCACTGAATCCTGTGATCATTTGACCATGCATGATCTGCTAAACCGGATTTTTCAATACCCCCTAATTGGGTACTTTTTAGATAATCATTTACTCTAACCTGAAGAGGGCGCTAGGGACTCGCCGACCAGCACTTTGTCGAGGTTTTTGTTGGACATAATTCAACCACTACAGGGTAAGTCCGAATCTTTTGTCAAAAACTCGGAACATTTTATCGAGGTTTTAAAAGCTATCGAATTAGATCCCGGCGATAGATTTGTAAGTTTTGATGTAGAAAGTCTCTACACCAACGTGCCAATAAATGAGTCACTCAGTATCATCAAAAACAAATTACAAACTGATGATACACTTCACGAGAGAACAACGCTATCGGTGGAGGGGGTGATGGATCTTTTGGAGCTCTGTCTCCGTAACTCTTACTTTCAAGTGAAAAATAAGTTTTACGCGGAAAATGATGGAATCCCAATGGGTTCATCTCTTTCGCCAGTGGTAGCAAACATCTACATGGAGTCGTTCGAGGACCATAGGATCAACACAGCAAGAGTCAAACCAAAACTATGGCTACGATACATGGATGACACATTTATTATATGGCCGGAAAATGAAGACGAACTACAGAATTTTCTACACCATTTAAACGGTAGTCGACTAACAATCAAGTGCACCATGGAAATTGAAAAAGAATCGGCCTTACCTTTTTTGGATGTTCTTGTCAAACGATCAGACAGAAACATTCAAACCACTGTATATAGGAAACCTACACACACGGGACAGTTCCTAAATTTTAAGTCTAATCATTCTGTTGCTACAAAACAAGGAGTTATAAGAGGTTTGTATTTAAGAGCCATAAATATTTTTAGTAATAATGAAGAATTAACCACAGAAATTAACAACATTAAAAAGGACTTACAACAGAATGGTTATTCCGAGAAATGAATAAACTCAACGATATTTAAAATTAAAAACAAACTAAATGTACCAAATTCTCAAAATAATAATCCGTTAGGTGTTATTAACATTCCATATGTTCAAGGGATTTCAGAAAACATAAGACGAATAGCTAAACACTATAATATAAAAACAGTATTTTCTTCGGGAAATACGATAAGAAGTTTTGTAACTAAAACAAAACCAGACAATCCCTCAAATAATAAGGAATGTATTTACCAAATCCCGTGTGAGTGTGGTAAATTATATGTAGGTGAAACGAGACGCCCTGTTCAGGTTAGAGTAAATGAACATCTAAAAAGTACCCAATTAGGGGATATTGAAAAATCCGGTTTAGCAGATCATGCATGGTCAAATGATCACAGGATTCAGTGGTCAGAAGCTAAAGTTTTACATAAGGAGTCGCATTGGCGAAAACGAAAGTTTATTGAAGCTGCGTTTATAATGCAGAATAAGGAAGTTTTCAGTCAACTAAGCACGGACATACCAAACATATGGAAACCACTCCTTAAGGTCCGTTGCTCTCCCTGTAGCAGCCGCCACTGGGAGGGAAATTATGTAAAAAAATAAAAAAATTAAAGTTTTGAAATCCCGTGTTTTTCTTGGTCAAGCCGAAAATTTTCGAGCAGCTCTCGTATAACTATAATAAGCGTGGCTTTGTCGTGATTCTTTGTATAAATTTTCCATAATAAAAGTTGAAATAAAGGCCACTTACAGCCGCAGCAGACTATAAAAACGATAATGGCTCTTGATACGCTTGGCCATGCGTACAAAGGGTCTAGGTCTCCCCCAATCTTCGTCGCTGCGACCTCAATAATTCCACACATCAATTAGGTCACCTTATTATTATTCGACTGCAGTATCAACAAACCAACCAGACAACAATAGTTATGTACAGAGTGTTTCTGTATGTATAAATCAATGTCTACGTACTGCGCTTTTATATACAGTGAAACCTCCGATAAACGGACACTCGCGGTTTCATCGATTTTCTCCGCTTATTGGAGGTGTCCGCTTATGAGAAATAAGTGCGAAATTTTAATATACACTTCCGTGCATAGAAATCGGCCCACCGTAAATTTCACCCCAGATCGTGCAGGAACCACCTCCATTAGCACTCCACTCTTCAAAGCAGCAATCTGCAAATCGCTCTCTTGGTCTTCGGTACACTTTCCTTCTTCGGTCGCTAACATGGAGGCATATTCTGGACTCATCTTAGAACAGAACAGATCCACATTGTTCCAACGTCCAATTCAGATGACCCCGTGCAAAACGCAGGCGTGCTTGCCGATGAGCTGGAGTAAGTTT
Source organism: Aspidapion aeneum (assembly GCA_963576565.1). Taxonomy (NCBI): domain Eukaryota; kingdom Metazoa; phylum Arthropoda; class Insecta; order Coleoptera; family Brentidae; genus Aspidapion; species Aspidapion aeneum. Next base: position 13,798,119 of record OY755038.1, on the reverse strand, counting down.
TAGACCAATCGCAGGTGTTTTAGGGGTCAGATTATTTTCCTGCAGTCTTCGTCTTACTGTCCACTGACTAATAGCCACTACTCGCACCTCACGGAGCTGTCATTGCACTTGAACGGCATTAAGGTGACGATTTCTTAATGTTGTTGACACAATAAAGCGGTCATCACGAGCGGTTCTAAATCGCCTTCTACCTGTTCCAGGTCGCCTATGAAAGTCTCCAGTCTCCTTATAATGCTGGTGTCCTCTTCGAACCGCTGCGCGGGTCATATTCAATTGTCTGGCAACAGCTCGCTGACTAAGCCCATTTTCGATTAAAGCAATAACTTGGGCGGTTTTTTGTGGTGTAGTATGCATTAAACTTACACACTTGAACACTATTGACATTTTAAAAAACGAATAATATGCAAATTTTAGTTGCAAAGGCAATTTGACAAATTTGTCTTATTTTCGTTACAATCACCACATAAACACGTTTCATGTGTTTACCGGTTGCTACGCATATAAACGATAAGCGTCCTTAAAAAATGTATACTCACATTAAAGCATATTAAATTGCCATTCAAACAGCATATTTCTTTTTTTGATCTGATAAATAATTCTTTAAAAAAATATAGTTAAAGTCCAAAGATTTACAGTGGGCCGATTTCTATGCACTCAAGTTTATATTTATAACAATTTCCGTTGCCTGAGTTTTTCCGATACTAAATTTTTCAGCGATCTTTCGTGCTGATAGATATGTTCCTTATTCGTCAACTAACGTTAACAACTTTTACTAAGCGCCGCGCCATTTCAAAGAGATCTATTACCACCCAACTGAACAATAAAAATAAAACACAGCAGTCCCGCCGAATAAATATGTTGTAAATACGACAGAAGTATTTAGTCTCCGCATTAAAACGAAAAGAGATAATTCCCCGGCTGCAAAGTGCGTTGTTGCCAACAAACTACATAATCAAACAAGTTTCATGGCTAATCGGGCAAAAAGGAGTTTTTCCCATATATTTTTCCGTGGGTAGCTTGAAAGCTTAACCTCACGGGGGTCCAAGATCTAATGGACACCTAATAAGTGTTGACAGTTAACCGTTTCGTCCTTATGGGACTCCTCAGAACACTGCTGGTCAAGTGACAAATCTTGCAAAGTTAATCAGACGGTTTTGTCTCTAATTAAATGTAATTAGTGAGCGAACTATAGCAAGAGGCGCCATCTACCGAGATACGAGAGAAACAAAAAACCAAAAGCAGGGAAAAACACTGCTATACATTACCGATCAATGAAAAGATCGAATGCAAAAACAACTATAGTCCGTGACCTACGACAGCTCTTTGTCTTTTTAGGCCGGATCAACGCATTTTGCATTACCCGATTAGCCATGAAACTTGTTTGATTTTTAAATTCACGGGTACGAAATTTCACGTTTGAAACTACATAATATTTATGCCCATCTCGTGCAGCGCTCTGTTCCGTTTTCAGAGGTTCGTGCCTGGTTAAGGAAGGTTTCAGAATTTTTTAAACAAAAAAAATTGTCCGCGTCCGGTTATAGGAGTGAATTTTACATATAAATAAATAGGGAAAAGGTTGGTTCCAACAAATTTGTCCACCTAAGTTGATAAAGCCTGGAGTTCACTTGGAGTTTAGTAATGGGCTAGGAAGGTATCAGAGGTCTCGGCCCCTGAAGACCTATTCCTGGTTCCGCCACTAACCACCTATGGACAAAATTGCTAGCATTTTAAAGCGATGGAGCTATTTGATGTAATATGTTTTGTTAAATGAAATTAAACTAAAAATAGCTTAAGCTAAAAATAGAAACCTAGATGCTTAATTATTTATCAAAAGGATATGAACGTCGTTTAAAATGAAACTTTATTATTTCCTTTAATATTTGCGTTTTTATGTTTTACAGGAATGCATTTTTGAGTCTTTGTTCAAATCAAACATATTTCAGAAAAAGAGACACCACTGCAAGCCTGGGAAATTCACGCATTTGTTTTTAGCGTAACTGGTGATGTAAATGGAAATATTTCCAACGGAAATGGAAATATTGGAAATTTCCGAAGGTGTCTCGAAATATTGGAAATATTGGGAATATTGGAAATATTTAAAAAAATATTATCTTTCATATTTTGTAACCTTAGGGAGCGTTCTTAAATTACGCAACGCAAAAATTCAGGATTTTTGACCCCCACCCCCCTCTTAACGCATTTTCAAGAAAAAACACACTAAAATAACATTGACCCACATAGCACAAATCAAAACAACGTTAAAAACACACACTTTTTTAGATTTAATAGGTCACTTTTTAACGTTATTTTCAAACCCACGTTATTTCGGTGTGATTTTAACATGGTTTTAAAAATACCGTTAAAAAGCGACCTATTAAACTTAAAAAAGTAAGTTTTTAACGTTATTTTGATTTGTGCTTTGTGGGGAGTGTAACGCAAGGCCAACCCCCCCCCCCCCCCCCCTTGAGCATTACGTAATTTACGGATAGGCCCTTATAAGCATTAAACTTACTATAGAACAATTTTTATTTCCGATACTATTAAAGATTTTGAGGAAGTAGACTGGCAAGACGATGTTATTGAGTGTGATGCTGATGACAGCGATGAAGATATGCCTCTTGCTTGACTAGTGAATAGTGTAGTGTGTTTCATGAATGAGATTTTTGTTGTACAAATTTGACCTTATCTCCGTATATTTGTTTGAAGAATAACTCCTGATTTGTGTTTATGTATAAGATTTCTGCGTTTTCCGGTGTTTTGTTATGATTTTATAAATAAATATTTCTTTTTTTATTATTTTTTTTAAATATTTCATATATTTCCAATATTTCCATACATTTCCAATGTTTCAGGAAATATTTCCGGAAATATTTCCGAAAATATATTTCTGGAAATTTTACAACACTAAGCGTATCCATCGAACATATCAGTTTTATGTCGCCACGCTTCCCTCCTTAAAAAATACAAAAAAAAGTTTTCATTAAAGAAAAAATTATTTAATTATTTGCTTATTCTATCATTTTTCCTTTTGCCTTGACGCATACCATGACTAAAGTACAGCCCCGACCCTGGCATTGACAGTGTTGCCAGATGAATTGCGGAAACAATCGTGTCATTGGCCTGCCAAAAATCGTGTAAAATCGTGAACATGTTGAATATCTTCATTTTCAAAAATACATAAAAACAAGTAATAAAATACATATTATTTATCGATTTTTTGCGATACCAAATTGACAGACAACACAATACATAATTTTTTTTTATTTATAAATACTTATATTATAACGATATTATTTTTAAAACAACAAATAAAATAAATACAAAGTGACATACGGACATAACTAGTTACCTATATTTTAAAACTTTAAAATCTTATGAAGATGACTCGCAATCGCCGAAGTCTTTACTTTCTGTTTCACCTAAATATAGTATACTGCTATGTACAACTTCTATTGTTTTTGTTTTTAATTTATTGCGAAACTGTCTTTTAATCCTCTCTACAGCCGCGCTAGAATGAGGCAAACAAAGAACTTGAAAAACCAACCTAGTTAAATTTATAAAAATTATCATCTTTTAGCTGTTCAGATTTTTATTAAAAGTGACGATTTCTTTAGCAGAATTTAATAATCTTGAGAATTGGCCTTTGATTCGTGTAATCGTGTAAAAAGAACTGAAATCGTGTAATCTGGCAACACTGACCGTCTGCCGACACGATTAAGTACGAATCGATGAATCGGTAGCCGCTCGGCTTTCTCGGGGCGCAAGCCATCTCGCTACCCGCGTTTCCATGGAAACGGGGCGGGACCGGAGGGGGGCACACCGCTGATTTAATGCAATGAAAGGCGAAGTATTTTTCGATGATAATGAGGTAGTTTTGTACCTTATTCATATTGTTTTACTATTTTAGCCGTGTTATAATTTACCGCGGATATTTTTTGTTATGGATCTTGATAATGAATTGCGTTTTGGAATTTGGAAGATAAAATCAAAGTTAAAGAATTGGGTAGGACCTTACCGGACAGAGTTGCCAAAATATTCCAAGAAAATTTTATATTAAAAATTGTGAGAAATCGTGAGATTTTAAAAAGGAATTTATATTTATATGTATTACATAAAACCAAATACATTTTAAAAAGCTGAAAAACTGTAGAGATAATAATGTTTCATACCTAAGAGTCCGCAGATAGTCGCCTAAGAGTCCGCAGATAGGCGCCTAAGAGTCCGCAGAAAGGCGCCTAAGAGCCTACAGATAGACGCCTAAGAGTACACAAGATATTAGCTTTCAAACTCACTCTGAATCTTGGCTGAAGGTCTCACAAAGAAAAACTCCCATACCTGGGAATACGGTACAATCCTCATGTTACCCAGCAGCACATTGATCACATTGTATACAATCAACATCCGGAGGATCAATGTATGATTCTTTGCACCTATGAAAAATACAGTTTTCACTTGCATTAGATTTCTTAATCTTCTTATTTTTATTGTTAACCATTCTGAATACGCGGACTTGTCTGCGAGCTCTTTGCAAACATGTTAAAAAAGTGTTCAATAAAATAAAGGACAACGGCAACACCCTACCAAAAGCATATATTTTCATAAACTATAATACCATGCACTTCAAGCGCGGATCTGGGTCAAAATCTAGGGGGGGGGGTAATAGTCGATGAATTTTTTTTTGTAATATAATTTTTTTTCTAGAGGGGGGTAATTTTCCCGTTCTCCCTTATTTTATTAAGAAAAAGTGCATATTTTTTTTTCTAGGGGGGGGGGGGGTAATAACCCCGTTACCCCCCCCCCCTCAAATCCGCGCTTGATGCACTTTAAAATGTTTATTGAAGTTTTTTTTTAATATACATAAAACTTTTTTAAATGCTAACTTCTAATGGCTAAAAATTACATCAAGAAGATTTAAATTAGCTTTATTACCTTTATTTCCAAATCCTTCCGAAAATTGCAATTTTTGCTGGCTTGTGTGTGTACACATTCGGCATTAGCTTGTCTAAAAATCGCACTTCGGATTCTAAGAAGATGCGGAATCTTAGCCTCCTTTACTCTACTTGTAATTTTCCGAAAATTAGCGGCAATCCCTCCCCTGAAGCATGAAGCATTAACAATTAACCGCAGCGAATGTCAACCTTGTCTGGATATTAAGCAGGCTGATGATGTTGATACTAACCAATACCCATAAATTAATAAAGCCACGCTATTCCGTAAATTGGCAATCGATACCCAATTGAAGCTAATAATATTGTAAAATACCTATCAAATTAATTGCCTGTAGAATGTAAGGCAACTAATTATTATTAAAACATAAACATATAAATTAAAGGAAACATACTGTCCAGCCAGAATAAAATGAGGGGCAAAAGAGAAGGCTCAACTCCATCTCCCTCTGTTTAGAGCACTTTGGTCTTACTGGGTAGAGATCTGAGCCCTGAAGGGAAGAAAAACTAGAGATATCCCAAAAAAAATAACCCCAAAATTAAATTCGCCCCGCCTGGGAAAACAGAGTCTATTAAACTAAAAAACAAAGGAAAAAATCGGCAACACGCTAGAAGCTTACCTTCTGTAATTCTGCAGCAGTCCCAAAATTTCACTGGCGGCACCGCTCCTCCTTGTTACTGGAATTTCGGTCTTCAACCCGAAAACACGTGTGACTTCTTTTAGTTTTTTGGCGGAAGTGATTTCATTCCCCTGTCACACACAGGGTGGCGCTTCAAACTCCCAGCGTGAGCAAAAAACGCGCATGATTTTAACAAAATGATCAGGTGATCAAAAAGAAAATAACTTTCAACAAAGAGAGAAATTATCACCTGATCGGAATTTTTCGCAAACAGGACTTCCTTTTTTTGAAGGTTTTTGCAGAAAGCCCAAAAATATCAAAACATACTTTAAGGTTAGGTTTTCCAAAAAATTCAAAATAAAACAATAAAGAAAAAATAACTGGCAGCATTAAACACTGGGTGGTCTTAATTTTTAGCAAATTTACCATGAATAAAATTTTAATATTACAAGAAAACACGGTATAGTTTTTGCAAAGTCACTTGAATAACTCCTCATACGGGGTTCTATCGATTTCATGAAATTTTGCTTCACTCTGCCCTTCAAAAGTTATCCAAATTCATATAAAATCTTCCTGGTATAATTTCAACCCTACCGATAGACTCTTTGCGGCCCGAGCACAAAGTATTTGTTTTCCGACCGACCGAGCACAGGTGGATAGACGGCACCTGATTGGCAGATTTTTTTGAGATGCGCTTTTAATTGCTTTCCGGTGTGCTTTTCGGGACCCCTTTAGTCGGCAGTATGTAGAGTTAGAAAATAAATCAGTGTCGTTTCTGTAGGTGTAGGAATAGAAAGTTTTATTATCTATTTTTGTTTCTTTATTTTACGCCATAATTTTCATGAGTATATCTACCGCCGCGCCGCCCGTGTCACTTTCTTTAAAGGATATGCCGACGGCTTTTATCTTTGTTCAACTGACTTTGCAAAAACTATACTCATCTGGTACGTTTAACGAAGTCGTCTCCAGCCCGTTCACAATTCACACCCTGTTATTGGACTTCTATTGTTATCGCTGGGCTCAAACAGGAAGACTAGGCGCGTTTCATACACATTCTGGACCAACAAAAAGAAACAGTGGCGTATCATTTACATTTTTTAGGTTTTTAATAAAATTGTGTGGAGTTCCAATTTTAAAGATATAACGAATGGTTTTCGATTTTTGCAATTTTTAAAAATTTTATTGGTATTTTTTTAGGTTTCTAGATTTGTACGCACTCACCTTATGAAATAGGTACATATATAATATAATAAGAATAAAAGTTTTTAAGAAAAATAAGGTATGAAGTTTTCCAGCAAAACAAGGCTAAGGAGGAGTAAAATATAAAATTAATACCTAATAATGATGAATTAAAAAATTATAGCACGCCACTGGACAGATAAAGATAGCGCTAATTGAAGCCATCTCCCTCTGTTTACAGCACGTTTGTCTTACTGGGTGGTCTTCATTTTTAGCAAATTTACCATGAACAAAATTTTAATAAACGTGGAATTTCGTACCCGTAAATTTAAAAAGTCAAACAAGTTTCGTGGCTAGTCGGGCAAAAAGGAGTTTTTGTTTCTCTCATATATTTTTCAGTGGGTAGCTTGAAAGCTTAAACTCACGGGGGTCCAAGATCTAATGGACACCTAATAAGTGTTGACAGTTAACTGTTTCGTCCTTATGGGACTCCTCAGAAAGTGCTGGTCAATGTGACAAATCTTGCGAAGTTAATTAGACGGTTTTGTCTCTAATCATAAGTAAATAGTGAGAAACCTATCGCAAGAAGCGCCATCTACCAAGATACGAGAGAAACAATAAACAAAAGCAGGTGAAAAACTGCTATACATATCGATCAATGAAAAGATCGAATACAAATAAAAGAAAACAAACTATAGTCCGTGACCTACGACAGCTCTTCTGTCTTTCAGGCCGGATCAACGCATATTGCATTTTTACCCATCATCGAGACACGTGAGCGTCAATCAACGGAATTTTTAAGCCAAATAATACTAACAAACGTGGAATTTCGTACCCGTAAATTTAAAAAATCAAACAAGCTTCGTGGCTAATCGGGCAAAAAGGAGTTTTTGTTTCTCTCATATATTTATATATATATATATATATATATATATGATTTTTCAAAATTTTAATATTAAATAATAGAAAATACGGTACTCGTCTGGTACGTTTCATACAATCGGCTCCAGTCCGTTTACAATTCACACCCTTTTATTGGGCTTCTATTGTTATCGCTGGACTCAACAGGACGTTTCATATACATTCTAAAATTAAAAAAGAAACAGTGGCGTATCATTTCCGCTTTTTAATTTTTTAATAAAACTTTGTGGAGTTCCAATTTTGAAGATATAACGAATGGTTTTGGATTTTTGCAATTTTTAGAAAGTCAATTGCTATTTTTTTAGGTTTCTAAATTCGTGCGCACCTACCTAAAGAAGTAGTTACGTACCTATATAATATAATAAGTATAAAAGTTTTGAAAAAATATTTATTTTTAAGAAAAACAACGTATGGAGTTTTCGAGCAAAAAAGGCTTAGGAGTAAAATATAAAATTAATTAAACAACGAGGAACATTTAGTGGCATAAGGGCAAGGAAAAATAAGAAAAATAAGATAATAAAAAGATTTACCTCAGGCTGGGATCGAACCAGCGACCTGTCGCTATCTAGACAAACGCTCTTCCACTGAGCTACCAAGGCACTGATTAAAAATCCGCCTATTCAGAAATTGTTTCGTCATCTCTAATTTTTCTTTGTTAGTATGGTTGTGTGTTCTCAAGCTTCCGATAGCTGCGAGGACATGGTAGGTATTATATGGGGATGGGAGAGGAATACACATTCACGATTGTTAGTTTTATGAAACCCTATTTATCCATCTACCAGTGGTGCACGACATATGCGACACTATAAATGTCAGGCATGGAATTTCCAACAAACAATATCAAGCCAAACTTAAAATCACAAAGGTTAGTTTTAGCGCCCAATTAAATATAAGCCTTGGTAGCTCAGTGGAAGAGCGTTTGCCTAGATAGCGACAGGTCGCTGGTTCGATCCCAGCCTGATGTAAATCTTTTTATTATCTTATTTTTCTTATTTTTCCTTGCCCTTATGCCACTAAATTCTCCTCGTTGTTTAATTTATATTATACCTAACTAACTAATAGTTTTATTTCATTTTAACTTTCCATTTTACAGTGGCGGATCCAGGGGGGGGACACTAGGGGCACTTGCCCCCCCCCCCCCCGAGAATTTTTTGAATATACAAAAAATTAGTAAAAAGTAAGGTTTTTGCTAATAAAAATTCAAAATTTTTGCTTGCGGCGCATGAAAGTGTCTATTGGATATTGTACTTTTTAGTTCTGACTAATTTAATAAAATCCTGCTTAAAAAAATATATACCGTTTTTTACCAAGAGAGAATGTCACCTAAAGTGCCCCCTACCGAGAAGCACCTCTGGATCCGCCCTTGCCATTTTAAGCAAGACCCAAGGCCAACAAAAAAATACGGGCCACGACCCTGAAAAAATCAGCTGTTCTCGGGAGGCTGACTTTTACATTGGGTCTTATGGGAGGTCAGACATTTTCTTTTTGATATTTTGAAAATCACCCTACAGATTTCCTCGAAATTTCAGTGAAATATTCTCAGACACCATACCGATATTCCACCAAACTTTTGTATAAGGATGCAAGATGATTAAAAGGTGAAAATCTTTAAAATTTAGCATTCCTTATTTTGAATTCAAATTACCCGCCATGTACCGCATGCCAACTGTTATATTCGACATGTATTTAAGTTTGTCATCTGCGTTTGTCACAGTCGCTTGTGATTTAAATTTAAGTTTAGTGTAAGCCAAGGCAACAAAAAAATACATGCCACGACCCTGAAAAAATCAGCTGTTGTCCGGGGGCTGACTTTTACATTGGGTCTTATGGGAGGTCAGATGTTTTTTTATGATATTTTCAAAATGGCACTACAGATTTCCGTGAAATTTCAGTCAAATATTCTCAGACACTATCCTCATATTCCGCCAAACTTTTGTAAGGGTGCAAGGTGATTTTTTATTTTGAATTCAAATTACCCGCCATGTACCGCATACCAACTGTTATATTTGACAAGTATTTGACTTTGTCACCTGTGTTTGTCACAATCGCTTCTGTTTTAAATTTAATTTTCGTGTGAGCTAATGAAGCGCCTCTGAAAAAAAAATTTCTGCAAGAATATAGTAAAAACAATCTCAAAACCGGCTTTATTTTTTAAAAATCAAATATTTATGAACCGTCATTCCAACTTCAATATTTTAAAGACAATCAGCTGTGTCGTAACATGTAGCATCAAAAAAAAAATCAGCCCCCGATGTGACGTCAACAAAGTGAAGGATCGTGGCCCGTCCGTTTTGATAGCCCTGCAAGACCTTTTATATAGGCAACCTAAAAATCAATGTTTTCCATAACGTCGTTGTTTCTTTTAAACATGTACGATATGGCGGTATATCCGAAAACTATAATGTAAAACGGACCATAAATCATGGAAAATGCAGGGCAAGCATACGCTGTGCAAGCAGATAATTTATTTTTTATGATACCTTGTCGGACCCCGTGATAGATTTTTGGATTCACCTATTCATAGGATTATTAGTATTTTCTACTCCTACTATTGGAACGTTTTTCTACGTTGTTCGACGCCTATTCTCCACCTCCTTCGATCCTGACAATTATCTTCTATCAGGTTTTGTTGACTCATTGATCTTTGGGTTGACTGCTGCTATTCCAGTTTAGGACGCCCTCTTTTTCTGAGCCCTATTGGTTGATGATGATGATGATGATTCATATGTGAGTGGGCCTTGCAGGCCTTCCACTGCGACCACCAGTGGGTCTATTGTGTGCCGCCAGTGTTGCCAACCCTACGGATTTATCTGTAGATCTCGGATTTTGGATTTCGATCTCTGATATCCGATTTTGGATCCAAATCTACAGATTTTTGGCAATTTTACTAAAAAACGGTAAACATCGAAACACAACGGCGGCCGCGCCTCATTCCTCCTTATCAGTCCTCATAATCTTTACTTTTTTCCCTACATTTTAATCACTTTGTAAAAAGGTTTTGCTTGGATCAGTGACGTTATTTTTCTAGACATCTAGCGGACGGTCGTTGCAACATTATTTAGAACGAATTGTCTTACTTCGCGCGTTGTTTGATGGGGAGTCAAACAACGCTTCGCGCCACGAAAGTTAAACTTTTTGCTACAATTGGAAAATTGGCAAGAGTATATTGGCAAAGATGAATGCCACAAACCTTTACCAACGAAAAGAGAATATTGCCCCCCATCATCGCCGTCATCGTGTTATTATGTTTTAGATGGGCACCTAACTATTTAGGTGCTATTTTAGTTACACAAAGTTTAGCATTAGGTAATTAGTTACTTAGTTTATTAGTTTCAGTTCCTAAATGAATAAACTGTGTTAATATTATGTTTTACGTGATGTATGTTGTACTAAAAAATATTAGTGTTTGTACGTACCTTAACTAAATAAAAAAGGTTAAAAAAGTACGTACTTTTTATTTCTTCTAATTATAACGGTTTATCCGTTTAAAAAATTGGCGACAAAAAAGTTGTGAACTCCTGTCACTGTCAAAAAAAGAAAAAATCAAACCAATATAAACTTTTGTTTTTTTGTCAAAAAAGCACCTTTTTTGTTTTTAGTCTTCTTTGAACCTAGGGATTTCTACAGATTTTTCGCGTTCACGCTACGAATTTTCGCTTTCCAATAGTTGGAACACTGATTGTGTCTCACTTTTGCGTGTTTTCTCATTACTGTATGCCTTATCCTTTAAAAAGGCTGGCTATCAGTTTGGATGATACACAGTTCCGATCTTCTGAGTCAATCTGAGGTTTACCGAAAGTGTTGTGACGTAAACGTGTAATAGCCGGACATTCGCACAGTACATGTCTGACTGTTTCTTCATCCTCCATACAGAGTCTACATTAGGTCTCTTCTGTTAGTCCCATTCTGTGCATTGGAACTCTCAGTTGACATTGACCCGTAAAAAGACCAGTCACTATACGTATCTCCTGTATGGTAAGTCCAATAATGTTCTTGCTCTGTTTCTATAAGGTACTTTAATAAACTCTTTAGAGTGAGCCAGTTCTGGTATAATTATCCAGTATTGTTGGAAGCTATTCTCCATCCATTTTAATTGATTTAGCAGCATTGTATGATATTCCCAGGGCTGCTCGGGGCCGAAAAATTCGACAGATGCCGCTTTCCTCGCTGCTAGGTCTACGGCCTCATTTCCCTCGTGCCCAGAATGCCCTGATATCCATACTAATGACACATTGTTAGTGCTACCAAGCGAATTCAGCGAATCCGTACAGCTCTTCACGGTTCTCGATGAGACCGTATATGATTCAAGCGCTCTTAAGTCTTGATTGTCGGAGAAGATTTTTATTGCCCTGTTGTTCCATTCGTGGTCAGTTATCCACCGGGCACACAGTTCAATGGCTACAGCCCTGTTGGTTGCCTTATTATTAGTATTTTTTTCTAATGCTTATACAGAGTGTTACATAATAAAATGTCAAAATTTTAGGATCTGAATCTACAAATGATTATAAGATAAAAAAATCATTTAAACATAGCTGAGCAAACGTTACATTACCAAAATGTTAAAAACGTATTAGCTTGTCTTTTACATCTAATATTTTAAAGATATTTAACTCAAATTTTCAAAAACACGTTACAATAAACGGCTTACATTAATAAACATGCCAAATAATTATAAGAACCTACAAGGAAATATCTCCATGTCTAGTTTTCTCCCCAAGGAAACAAAATAAATTTGCCTTGTGTATTTTTTAGCTGCGCTAATAAGATCATAAGAAAAACTTTGTTTATTTTTACTGAAAATAAAAAATTTGGACAAAAAAGGCTGTCTGTCGGTCTGTCTCATAATAACTCAAAACCGATCAACTTTTTTAAATTAATAGGACACAAAAAATTTGGTGAGATTGGGGGCTCAAAATTAAATTACGAGATATAATTTTAACAATAATTGTCATTGGGTCCAAATTCGTCTCTGGATATATGGATGGATTTTGACTTTCAAAATGTACCGCAGAAACTATGTGTAACCTTTTTTTTATCATTTTCCTTGTTTTTTAAAAATTTTATGAGTAAAATTAAAATTAAAAGAGAAGTTAAAAAGGTTAGAAGTAGCAGAAGTTTTTTTTCCATCAACGACAACTCTTCACATATCACAAACACGTGTTTACCACGTAAAAAACGCGTAAGAAAAAAACAAGTTGATTTTAAAAGCTGCTAGAAAAAAACGTCTATCTTATAAATGAAAACAAGCTTAATAGGTCGTTCAATAACGTTATAAAAAATAAAGGTGCTAAAAACGGCGTTTTAATAACGCCATTATCAAATCAAAACAGCAATGTTTTCACGTTATTTTCAAGCGAATTCTTTTCATCAACGTCAAAGTCACATTATGTTCGCGCCTTTTCTACATAAATTTTAAAACACGACTTGCATGGTTTTTCTACCAAATATTTTTGAAATTTTACTAGAAGCAGCGCCACCTATTGGCGATATTTTTCACTTCGACAAAATCTATCCGGGAGTGCTTTGGCTTCTAAACTTCAAAAATCAGTTAATGAACTGATCTCTGATCCTTCACGATCACGGCGCATCAGTTATTAACCTGATAAAGACACGTTATTATTGTGTGAAAGTGGTTACTGTTGAAAAAACTTGTTAAACTTTTAAGGAAGACATATTGTATGTATAGAGATTTTTTCTTGCCTTGAGCGCCATCTTTTAAAATTATTTTGAAGTGTTGTAGTCTTAAACTAGTAAACTTTTAGAACTCCCTTTCGCGTCACTTCAAAAAACGTGACAAAATAATCCGCAAAAAAGTTAGTAGGTTCTCAATCTTAATTTAATGGCGTTTTAGAACATATTGTGGAGGACTTTTCAAGTGTGAATTTGGCGCATGAAAATAACAAGGGTAAAAAAGACTTTATATACACAGCACCAGAAGTCGAGAGGTGGCTCGATCGCCGATTTTTGTACACCAAAAAAAAATACCTACGGTATAATACCAACGGTATTTCTTGGTATTTCTCAGTATTTCCTCAAATTCAATGGTATTTCCTAATATTTTCCAAGCACTTTCCGGTATTTCCTAGTATATTTCCCAGTATTTCCCAAGTATTTCCTGGTATTTTCCTAACCTGTATACTAAAGGGAAATACCGAGACACCCCTCGCCAGAAACTTCAGCAAAACATAAATTTTTATTGCTTGATTCCTCCTGTTTTTAAGTTTTCTTTAAGCATGTAGATTTAACAAAACAAATATACATAGTATGAGGTTGTTTTCTAGTAAAAATTAACTTTATTATTTTTTTCACGTTAATTTAACGTTGATGTGACTTTTGTGCTATGTGGGTGCTCTAGTACCGTAGAACGATATTTTCAAAGTATAGATTAAGCGGCTTGTGCATGCTGAGTGTACACCGGAAATAAATTAGTTTCAGTAAAAAATAAACAAGTAGAAGAAGACGTTTCGTTTTACCGTAATAGATTAACATTCTGCATTTGCCCCTCTCTAAGTTTTATACTGCGTACGCCATGCTGTCGACTTTAATTATAGATAAATAAACGACTTAGTTTTAAATTCGACTTTGGTATGTCAAATTTGAAAGATCAACTGTCAGCCTGCAATGTAAATCTGTCAAAATACTGCCTGACACTAATATTGCATAACTTTATTCCAATAAGTCCCTAATTTTAAATATCCTTTCGTCACACGTACACAGTATATATATCTGAACAATTTTGTTTGAATTAGGCATGGGTAACACAGCAAATTTTCGCGTGTCGATACAATAACGCTGTAACTGCTTGCTGTATCAGGGCAATTGTCAGCACAATTGTGTCATGACACAGTGAGAGCGGTGAGCTATAAGCTACTCAAATTGTGGCAGGTTTGGCAACACTGATTTGTTTTATTATACGTGTCAGAATTCGAGAATTCGGGAATCCCCGACTCTCGACTTAACTGTAACCGAAAGAGAGAGCTAAGTATCATGAATCATGACACTCTGTATGATGCAGTCGTCGTATAATACGTATAGCCAATCCACGGACTTTTTACCAATCGTGACGTTACGTTTAATTGTTTCAACAATACTGTAACATTGTTGCGACAATTAAAACAACTGTCAGTTACGGTAAAAAGATTTGGAGAAGATATAACGCGTTGTCGAACATTTTGATAGCGCCCAGTACGACAGTGACGCCCCCTAGCTCAATAAACCTTCAAACTTCTGCCATCTTATAAAGTGTCATGGTGTCATACAATTTGTTGTGACTGTATCAATACTCATAGACACATGTATCGATACAAAAGTGTGACCCATGCCTAGTTTAAATGCATTTATTGGTGTTTATTTGCAGTATGGAAACATGTCTTTGTTACAATCTAAATTCTCTTGTTTTTTCCAGACCGTCAAATCCGATGTCCGTTCGTTACCAATCCCTGGACCGTGGTCCCACTGTGGACCACGAAAGAGAATTCCTTCCCATCAGAGACCGCAGAGATCGGTCTCTTGAAAGAAACCTCTACTTTGAGGATGATCCCTACCTCAGCAGTAGGTCGGCCTAGGCAGTCACCTACGTCACATCAGCCGTTCATCGGGAGTTACAGCATCAAAACTCGATTTACAAAGGTATAAGCAACCTGGTCCATATTAAGCCCGGCTACATAAAACTTTTATCGTCTGAATACGCAAAAATTGTCATGTAAGTCCGGGCTTTAAGCTGTAGAAACTATGCTAAAGGTGCTTATGCCCATTTTCGCAAGTTTTCACTAAGTCGTTGAATACACAGGGTGTCCAATATATAAGTAACTATAGATGAGGACCTCTGAACCGGTTTCAAAAAAACACTAGAAGGCTAAATTTAGTTCCCCTCCACAAACGAAATAAGCATAATTTGTCATTAGTGCGAACTGAAACTTTTAAAACTAACAAAAACTTTTCCCGAAAGTTTTTGGCCGCCTTTATTCCTTGAAATTATTTAATTATTTCAAAATTTTTTGTTTAGCTCAATTTTTCCCAAATAGTCACAATTTTTGTCATTATTAGTATCTACTATAACCTACTACTAATCCCCCTCCCCCTTCTGGGTGCAAAAAAGGAAATGAGCAAAGTTTATCCGGAGCGAACTGATCAAAATTTCCCTGCTCGGCGCTTATGTTTTAAAACAAACCACTTTTGCATTTGGTAACAATTTTTCCGCAAGTCTTTGGGCGCCTTCATTCCTTTAAATTTTTTAATTATTCCAAAATTTTTTTGTTTAGCTTCATTTTTTCCAAATAGTACTTTTATCTTATAGTTTTCGCCGGCGTCACAATTTTCTTATTATAAGTATCTAGAAAACCGAGCGCGATTTTTTTTTCAAATTTCCAGTGTCCCCCGTCCCCTACTGGGTGCGCAAAAGAAATGAGCAAAGTTTATCCGGAGCGAACTGATCAAGACTCGTGAAAATTTCCCTGCTCGGCGCTTATGTTTTAAAAAAACCATTTTTACATTTGGTAACATTTTTCCAGAAAATTTTCGGAACAATTTCTTATTTGTATTAATTAATTTTGTAAAAATTTTCGCTTCCTTTTTCGTTTTAACCAAAGATTTTCATCTGCGGCGGCATATTTTACAATAAGTAGATACTTAATTTTTCTGCGGTATAATTTTTTTCGAAGTACGTTCTTGACTTTTCGAAAATTTTCGCCTATAGCACAATTTTTTAAAATTTTTTAGTAATTTTTTTCAATAGCATTTTTTTCTGTTTTTTTTTTTAATTTTGCCGTAATTATTGTCGAAAAAATAACATTTTAAAAAATTTTCATTTGCGGCGCTATTTTGTCAATTTTTCAGTATTTTTTGCGGCGAAATTTTTGCATTTTTTTTTCTTTGGCGCAATTTTTTCTGAAAAGTATTAAATTTTCCGAAATTTTTGACTGCGACCCAATTTTTTTTACTTTTTCAGTATTTTTTAATATTCCAGAAACTATCTTTTATGTCGCCACTTTTTACAGAAAGTTTTTTCCACAAATCTTTTTCTATGGCGCAATTTTTTCCAAAATCTACCTACTTATTCTTGTGTCTCTAGTAGTTTATTTAAATAGCAATTTGTTATTTTGTTATATCCTTCCTTCAACTCCTTTTATTTGCTCAGTTTTTTTGTAAATATCTATGGCCCGGCTAGTTTCGACCCTGTGATCATCAAAGTTTTTTCAATGCGGTTTTTTTTGGTCACCAAATTTTTTTAGAACGGTTTTTTAAAATGGTCGGTTTTGTTCGGCTTTTTTATCAAAAATCCGGTTTTTTTGTCTCTGACGTCTTTCTTTTACACTAAACACATATTCACCTTATCAAATTAGTGAAATATTTTTTTATGCAGGGACCTGGCGAACCTTAAAAAAGAGCTAGACCTGACCAATCAGAAACTGGGATCTTCCATGCACTCGATCAAGACCTTCTGGAGTCCAGAACTGAAGAAAGAACGGGCTCTCAGGAAAGAGGAGTCGGCCAAATACAGCCTAATCAACGACCAATTAAAGTTACTTAGTAGCGAAAATCAGGTAAAAGACATTTTTCCATTTTATAGTTTTAATATAATCACCCCACAACGAGAGTATCTAACCATCATATAATACAATGCCGGAAGGGGTATGTTCCCTCGGAGTAGTTCTTTCTGTTGGTTTCACACAGCTTATGCTCCACACACAGCTATCGCCTGTATCACCTGAGGATGGCCCAAGAAGGCCGAAACCGGTCGGGGATTGGCATTGGCCATAGGGATATTTCCCTGGGACATCGAAGAAATAACATCTATATTTCTTCGATGAAAGTCCACATTTTGTTTGAAGATTTAACTTATTTTTCCCGTGAATGCAATAGTTTTTAATATTTATATAAATTATTCAAAAATACCTTGCGATATGGGTCATCTTTTTTCGTTGTAACAAAGACATTATTTCCACACAAAGGTTATAAATAAATAAAAAGAATTAAATATTTTGGTTTAAAAATGGTAGCCATATTTAGACCTCCAAACGTCACTAGGAAATATCGAATAAAAACGGTGTAACTTAGGGTCAGCTGTCCGCTATTTGACATGTTAATTTTTTAGACAAGTTAGCAACGAATAAACCGGTGGTCGATTGTTTTGGTGAATGTGTTATTGAAAAGGGATTCTAATATATCTTGTGCTTTTTACAGTATTTAAATATTAATACGTATTTAATACGGTAATGCATCTACAGATATAGTTTTAAGTTATTTATGTATTATTTAGCTTTGAATATTTTTGTATATAAGTTTTTTTGTCAATCATGGATTATTTCTATTGATTTTCGAACTTTAAACCACCCCTCAGGGGTCGTACTACAATTTAAGACTATTTTTAACGGGAATCCTACGACTGCACAGACTAAATTTCCAAAAAATGACATTTCGTTACAAAAATTTTATGTGGTTTTTCTTCTAACGTTAATTTTAATTGACGATGAAACTCACTGAGAAATGCTTACTATCATATTGCATACAGCGGCGTAGCGTGCCCGAAAGGGCGGGGGGGGGGGCGACAGCTAAAAAAAAAAACAAAAAAGGTCATCATGAGTGAGGGGGCGGCCCATAGGTCACGAATCTTGTGGCCAAAAAAAATAAAAAAAAGGGTCTTCATGTCGTTAGTTTCCTTTGGCGCCCACTCAATTGGCCGTTAATAAAGCTGAGGGCGCTTCGGCCACCTATGGGGCGCTTCAGCCACCTATGGGGCGCCACTACCCTCGGGGCGAAGGGGGCGACGAACCCCCCGCCCCCCCCCCCACGCTACGCCGTTGATTGCATATTAGGGTGAACCAAATCTTTGCAGTTATTTGACCTGTGAGTATTAAAAAAATACACTTAAACCGGTCGGTATCAAGTCTATAGACTTGATACTTAAACCCGGTCTACAATGCTAAGTCTTAAGGTCTTAGTAAATACTGGTGTGAAAGGAGGATCAAAATGTCTTTATGCAAGAAAGTTTTTTTTTAGAAGTAAGCCACAATAATTTTCTTGGAACAAAACAATGTATGTATTTTATAATAAGAGATGGTTTACCTTCAGGGAATACAATATTCAAAGAAAAATACTATCTTTTTTTCAAGCGGATATTGCTTTGCTGCATATAGGAAAGCAGTTCTGTGCACTGTAGCTCAATTTGGCCAACTCGTCAAAATAAGGAAATCCGAATTAGCATCCCAGAAGCAGAAATCCCACATAAACTGAATGGATCCTACAATTAATTTAATAAACCCAAGAATAAACCTTTAAACATAATCTCTCTCTACCTATTAAGTCTTCTTCAATCCATCTTTGGAGACAGGCTTCCCTCAATATCTTCCACTCTTCTCCGTCTGTCGCTGATGTGTTCATCCATCTAGTTCCCGCATGTTTCTTCAAATCGTTCGCCCATCTCATTTGGGGTCTTCCCCTACTTCTTTTATTTTCCCAAGGTTCGGTTGTCTTTCATCGATCGTCTTGCTGTCTGATATTATGAACGGCACTTTTCCGTTTCAATTTTGCTACTTCTGTGACATCCCTTATTAAGCATAATAATATCTTCGTACTAAACTAACCCATTTTCAAAAAATTCTAAAATAGAAAAGATTTATCAATTAGTGTACGAAAGCGCGTTTTAAGTTAATTATGTTGTAAACAAGACCAGACAATGTAGATATTCAAGTTTGAAAGTTTAGTAATCTCGAAAATTAAGCATATGTGTAGTTTGCGTCATGTTTGTGACGAATTAAACTTTTAAGAGGTCATTATTCCCGTTCTGTGTATTTAGCTGCAGCTGAATATCACAACGTAGACCAACTGTAAAATTTTAGAACTCTGTATTTTCTAAATAAAATTCTTATAAAATTTCACGAAAAAGGATTTTAGTGAATAATTACTAAATTGAAAAGCTCTCTATACCTATACCTCTCTATCTATACGTACGTAAATTTTAATAGAAGTTTACACAAAAACAAAACACGTAAAAAAAAATTTACAAAATATATGAGTACTGTTTTTTTTTTCAAAAAATTTTCAAAATAAATAAATTTTATTCATTCTTCGAACTATCATAAAAGTTATCCGTAAATTTTAAACACTCATGGCATCCCCCGAAAATTCATATTTTAAATAACTGAACCTTAAAACAAATCATTTTCACTTTTTTTCGAAAAGCATATACTCATATTTCTGATACGTCCGAGTTTTTTATATTAACTATTTAATCCTCGGCCAAATCTACGCCTAACTCGACTAAAATTTGATGTGTAAGTATGCAAATAAAATGTGCGGAAAAAAATTGTTTTAAATAAAATATGTAAATGGATCCATGATGGATCTGATACCTTCCTAGCTAGCCTATTAGCATACTTCAAGTGAAGCCATGATAATATATCAGCCTTGAAAACAGTTTTTATAAATATCTCAGAAACTAAAGCTCTTACGAAGATTTTGGTTATGACACAAATTATTAAGCAAAATGTTGTCTACTATATTCCGAAAATCACATATCGATGTGATGCTCCGTTAAAAAGTTAGCATTTTTTAAAAATGTAATTGTCTAAAAACTGTCATTAGCATTAATGGAGTTTGACCAAAATTCAATCAGCTCGTTAGAGTGTCAAACACTATTGTACCTAATAATTTCATAAAAATCGGTTTAGCGGTTTAGGAGCTGTTGATGATTTGAGGTTTGAGGTAGAGCCGCGGGACTGTAAGCGCGCTGGTCGTTTTATAAAATCTGGGTGCAAAAATCCTTAAAAGGACGATGTAAAAATATTAATTTTTCCGTGCCACACAAAGACAATATAGAGGATTGGCACTCACCTTTTTAGTTGTTTCCGTCGTCCAGAGGAGCTCCTCTCGCTGGCCCAGTCGTTGCAGTCGATCCACACTAGAATCACTTGTTTGTGTAATGGTTTAGTTTGATTTTCTAAGAATGTTATTGGATTTTTTGGTTAATAGAATTTATCACCATGCTGCGTGGTGATCTCGATAGAATACGACAGACGAATCTTTCTTGGTTACGCCTTTTTGCGCAGATTCATTTTTCGTAGATGGCGCTGGCGTTTTGCTTGTGCCAATCAAATTGAAATTGTTTGGGTTTTCCGAATACGGGAATTTGGCGCAAAATTTGAATTTAAAATTAAAGTTGCACGAACAGGAGCTATCATGTTACGTGTCAAAATAAATCCAAATCAAACATTTCGGCGTTATCTAATAATAATACCTTCAATACCATTGCTACGAGGGCCAGGAAGGTAAACATTAACACCAGTATTTACTAAAGGGTCTACAGTGCTAAGTGCTACAATCCTAGGTTTAAAAGTCTACATTATGGTTGAAGGTTTAACTTATTTTTCCCGTGAATGCAATAGTTTTTAATATTTATATAAATTGTTCATAAATACCTTATATGGGTAATCTTTTTTCGTTGTAACAGAGACAGTATTTCTACACAAAGGTTATAAATAAATAAAAAGAATAAAATATTTTGGGTTAAAACTGGTAGCCATAGTTAAACCTGCAAACGTTACTAGGAAATGTTGAATAAACACGGTGTTAGTCAGCT
Source organism: Aspidapion aeneum (assembly GCA_963576565.1). Classification (NCBI taxonomy): domain Eukaryota; kingdom Metazoa; phylum Arthropoda; class Insecta; order Coleoptera; family Brentidae; genus Aspidapion; species Aspidapion aeneum. The sequence goes on along the minus strand of OY755038.1, from coordinate 13,776,877 downwards.
GTCCGCTATATTTTACATGTTAATTTTTTAGACAAGTTAGCGACGATTAAACCGATGGTCGATTGTTTTCGTTAATGTGTAATTGAAAAGGGATTCTAATATACCTTGTGCTTTTTACAATAATTAAATATTGATACGTATTTAATACGGTAATGCATATATAGATATAGTTTTAAGTTATTTATGTATTATTTAGCTTTGAATATTTTTGTATATAAGTTTTTTTGTCAATCATGGATTAATTCTATTGTTTTTCGAACTTTAAACCACCCCTCAGGGGTGGTACTACAATTTGAGACTATTTTTAACGGGAATCGTACGACTGCACGGACTAAATTTTCAAAAAATGACATTTCGTTACAACATTTTTATGTGGTTTTTCTTTATTTCTAAAGTTAATTTGAATTTATATGAGATGAAACTCACTGAGAAATATTGCTATCATATTGTATATTAGGGTGAACCAAATCTTTGCAGTTATTTGACCTGTGAGTATTAAAAAATACACTTAAACCGGTCGGTATCAAGTCTGTAGACTTGATACTTACACCCGTTCTACAATGCTAAGTCTTAAGATCTTAGTAAATAAATACCAAGCACCAAGCACCAAGGATCCTGCACACTTGTAGTGGGTTTCTAGTGCACGGCTAATATCGATAAAATTTTAGTATGTTGTTCGTCTCACCTTACTAATCAATAGTTGTTATGGGCCCAATTCCATCCTTTGACTAGTTTCGCAAATACGGGGGCAATTCTAACGATATTGCTAATTTTTAAAAGATTTATTTGTACGAATCATATAAGTATCTTATGTGCATTAATTAGCATGTTTGTAATAAAAAATATAGTTTTTCTATACGGGGGTATCTAAAAAGTAAATTAAAATACGATGGTAAAATAATCGAAAAGGTTGACCAGAATTAGAACAAAATAAATGTCGTTTTGCCTTTAACAGGGGCGCACCCAGAGGGGGAGTGCTCGGGTCTGCCCCCTCCCCTCCAAGCTTTCAGATTTTTTAGATATTTTCCACATATTTCATAAACATTAAATTAAATACGGCATTATGGGGTCTCGGGCCCCCCCAAGACATAATGGGTGCGCCACTGCTTTAAACCCAAACTTTAATGAAACTTCTTTACGAGGTACCCATGAAAAGTAGTGCAGTTATAAATTATAACCCATGACGAACATATCAGTTACCCATCTACCAATAATTTCTATGGGTTTTGTATTAAAGATAAAAAGACATGTTCTATCAGTGGCGTATATATGGGGGGGCTGAGAAGCCCGGGCCCCCCCCCCCCAAAGCTAAGATTTTTTTATATATTTTCCACATATTTCATGAATACAAACATAAATTAGCATAAAATACGGCCTCATGATGTCTCGCCCCCCCCCCCCGAAACTGTCTCGGCCCCCCCCCCCCGAAACTTTTTTCTATATACGCCACTGTGTTGTATTCTCATTTTAGTCAACCTTTTCGATTATTTTACATAGCTATTTTAATTTACTTTTTGGATACCCCCGTATACAAAATCTATATTTTATGCTAAAAACATGCTAATATATGTACAAACGTTACTTTTGTAAAAAAAATATATCACAACATTTTTACCGTTTTAGTGCAATATCGTTTAAATTGCCCCCGTATATCCGAAACTAGTCGTAGGATGGAATTGGGCTCATAAGAACTATTGATCAGTAAGGTGAGACGAACAACATACTATAATTTTATCGATATTAGCCTTGCACTAGAAACCCATTACAAGTGTGCAGGATCCTTTCCTAACAAAATAGTCAAGGCTTATGAAAGTTCTCCAATCACGGAATAATTACAAAACTTGTTGACATTTCTCCAGTCATAAAAGCAAAATAAAGTGGCGCCACGCGCTTCGCATCATTTTCATTTTCTGGCTTTTTTCCAAAACAGAAAATCTGGAACATTGTGTTATGCGGACCTTGATTCAGACAAATTTCTTTTCTCTGTTTTCTCGACCTTGGAAAGAGCAAAAAAACTGGCTAGTAGATTTGGCGCCTATAATATGTAGGTTAAAAGCATTAATATATACAGAGTGGCGACTTTAAATAGAACATTGCGTCTAGCAGGATAATATTTGTTTTTTTGGAAAAAGTTTTTTTTGCGAACACTTTTTCTGACGCAAAAATTTTCGGTCGGACCCGGAACGGGGGTTACGGTCATACAACTCTTTTACCTTCCTAGCCCGCGCAGCAATGGCTAGATATTTTTTCCAGATGACGCCGAAAATGTGTTATTTGGATGTATTTTGACCTATCTTAACAATATCGTCGTAAGGTTTGTCCGTGTATATGTGTGTGTATAGGTCTGTTTGTAACACGATAACTGCTAAACCACTGAACCGATTTTTATGAAATTTTTAGGTAAAATAACGTACAATACTGTAGAGAGATAAGATTAAGATAAGTAAGTAAGATTTTTTAACAGTAAACACTTTCACATAATATTAATGTGTCTTTATCAGGTTAATAACAGATGCGTCGTGTTCGTGGGTCAGGGATCAGTTCCTTAACAGGTTTTTGGAGTTTAGAGGCCAAAGCACTGCCTGATAGATTTCGTCAAAGTGAAAAATCCCGACAATAGTTGGCGCTGCTGCTAGTAAAATCTCAAAAATATTCGGTAGAAAAGCAATGCAAGTCGCGTTTTAAAATTTGTAGAAAAGGCGTATCTAATGTGATTTTAACGTTTATAAAAATCACTTGAAACTAACGTAAAAACATTGCTGTTTTAATTTGATAATGGCGTTATTAAAACGCAGTTTTTATAACGTTAATGAATGACCTATTAAGCTTGTTTTCATATATGAAATAAACGTTTTTTTCTAGCAGCTTTTAAAATCAACGTTATTTTTTCTCACGCCTTTTTTACGTTTTAAACACGTGATTGTGCTATGTGGGAAGGTATAAGATCCATCATGGATCCATTTATTTTCAGATGGAATCACTTCTCTTGCGGCACCTCGTTTGAAAAATTTTATAGAAACGGAAAAACAACGAAATATATTTTTTAAATATGGCAGTGAAAAAAAATATTTGTTTGTGTTCATTCGCACAGCCTTTTGAAAAAAAGAAAACAACAGTATAACTTTTTTAATATACGGCACACAGCAATTAAAATATCATACAATATTTTTTCAAATTTCTTTATTATTTGATTGATGTATGTGAAAAAAATATTTTACTGATTTTCTTTTTTGTAATCTTTCAAAAAAAAAATAAGTCAAGGATAAAGCCTCTATAAAACTAAAGGCAGGATTACTTTAACTTTAAATTAAATATACTTCTTTATTTTTGTACAGAATAATTGTTGAATTGAATTGGAAATAAATTTATTTATTATTATTATTATTATATTATTCCATTTAAAGTCACCACCCTGTGTATTATACAATATTACTGAAGGTCACTGATTAAAAGAAGTGCGCCAAGAATGCAGAGGCGGCGCGTGGTAAAAAGCTTTGGGGGTGCACACCAAAAAAAAAAATTGCGGCGCAGGCATACATTTTTTTTGAGTGCCACGCTAACCCTAAAAATAATTTAGAGCAAATAATTAAATACTCTGCCAATCTATGGGCACCTAAGCTCACACTAGGTACTATAGTTATAGTGTGAGCTAATATTATCAAAAACTAAAATATATTTTATTCAACTTCAGACTCAATTACCTTTCGTTTGATACCACACAAGCCATGTTTTGACTTAAACTCGATTTTTTTAAATCTACCCCCACCCTTTAAAAAAAAACTAAAATGTATTTTGTTTAACTCCAGACTCAATTACCTTTCGTTTGATATAACACACGCCATATTTTCACTTAAACTCTAATTTTTGAAATCTACCCCCACCCTTTTTTTTAAATAAACTAAAATTCATTTTGTTTAACTCCAGACTTAATTACCTGTCGTTTGATATCACACACGCCATATTTTCACATAAAGTCTAATTTTTGGAATCTACCCCCACCATTTTATTTGGCTTGCGTTCGGTGGATTTTGTTCATTTTTAAATGGGACCATCACGGCCCAAGACCCAACTTAGGTAGCAAATTTCGTTAAAATCGGACAAGCGGTTTTTGAGTTATGCGGGTTGGTCGTTACAGACAGACAGACAGACATACAGACAGACAGACAGACAGACAGACATACAGACAGACAGACAGACGGCAAAACAAAAAAGTCTCAAAATCATCTGAAACGCAAAGATATATAAAAATTTTTTAAATCGGAGCAACTTTTTTTTCTCGAAAAAATTAGGATCACCATAGCTCACACTACTTATATAGTAGTAGTGTGAGCTAAAAAATGAGATATTTAGTTAGATATTAGTTACCTACCTATTAAAAATAATAAATGTATCATACATAGTTAACATATATTTTCTCTTCTATGGCAAAGATGAAAATTTAATTGCCTTTAAATATTGCACGCTAATGCTATCAGAATTAGAAACTTCCGCCATTGTCGTCAATACCAAATAGTCGAAATCAAAACAAACCTCCAGCGCCCGACCGATAATAGGAAGATGTCTAAGCGCGCACGACTGAAAAGTGCGCGTGTTCTGCTCTAAAATGCAACGCGAACCGTGGACGCGGGAGGCATCACGGGGGTGCGGGCGGCATCGAGCCTAGTTTTTGGTATAAGCGCGGTGCCGAAGGAAGGTTCAGATTCTATGTACTGTAAAATTCTATTGCGATATGTCGTCTTCTCTTTCTATATTTCGTAATTAGCATGCGACATAAGATCCACGGTGCATAGAATTTGGTTCCAGTAAATTACCCTAAAGAATTAGATTCGAGCTGGTTTGAACACGAATACAAACACATACATACCGGGTATTAATTTCTAGATAATATTCCAGTCTTTAGTAAATTCCTTTTGGGGTAATTATTAATTAAATTAAGCAATGATCAAAGTTTAATATTTTTTTAAGTATAATTTGGGAGTGCACGTGCACATGTGCACTTATGGAGAAACCGCCACTGCAAGAATGTATTTATTTGGTCATACAATATCCATGGGCCCACCCAAATTTTTTTAAATATTTTTGACTTATTTCTTGATTAAAAAAATTAAATAGCATAAAACTAAGCATCATATGGTCTCCCCCCCCCCCCCCCCAAGACATATTCCTGATTATGAAGGTGTAATTCTTGAATCTTGGTAAATGAACATTTTAATAATATAATAATAATATGCTACACTGAAAAATCAAATCGTTGGGGCAAATGCCTGCTGATTGTGCTCTAAGAACACCATGGTTTTAAAAAAAAGACACGTCTTTGAAATGAAGAGGTGTCCTCTTCTCTGAGTGATTCATATTGTCGGGTAAGATTTTGTTTTGAAATCGAACCCTTAAACAAGGGTACCCTAGTAAATCTCTTGTGTGTATAAAATAAATATAAATCAGTTTTAAAAACGTTACAAACTTTAATGAATACAAAATAAAACTCTGTTGCAATTTACTACTACCGACTTGTCTCCTCAAAGTTTGGGTTTTTAACGGTAGGTTGGACCTAAGTTATTTATTATCTCCTCTTAAAAGAGCTTGGAGGAACCAAGACAGTGGCGTTTCTAATAATCCTAAAGTTTACTTTACATTCTAGCTAATGAGCTAAACAAGTAAACCTAAACGAAAACAGAGACAAAATGACATTTTATAGACAACATTTTCTCATCTCACAGTTTTTCCATAGCCAATCACGTTGAAGGAAAAACCCTCTCTCTACTTGATGGATTCCCACGCTTAACCATTCCAACTCCCACTCTCCACTTTTCAGTAGTTTTTTACCATTTTGGAGGGAGGCGGAACCAATTTCTTATCTCAACAGAATCATATTTTGCGTTTTTCATTCCAAGATGGTTTTGTACAGTGGCACAGTCAGGGGTAATTCTGCATTCTTGACAATATTTTGACCTCAAAAGGCATATGTAGTTGTCAAAACCATTCAAATATATATCAATTGCATTATGCATTTGCCCTAATGATTTGTTTTATCAGTGTGTTGAAAATTAAAAAAAAACTTCTCTACATATTTATTTGAAACTAAACAATGATTGGTAGAAACAAAACTTCGGACTTCCATTGTCTATATTTATTTTAAACATATTATGAAATTTCGTACACACTTTCTATTCATCTGACGTTAACATGTTTTTTTGTTTTGACCAATGGCATACATTAAAAATACTTAGTTAATTATTGACATTGGGAACATTTTTTGTGCCCAAAAAATCTTTAGTGATTTTTATTTTATCGGTTTTGTGTTTAAAAATTGTAAAGCTAAAAATAAGCGCTCTGGACCAGATGTGTGTGTAGATATCGCACCCCACGAGAAAGACCGGTCCGGGCGCGGAAATATCACGTGAACGTAAGAGTCCCACAAAAAAACGCCTCACGGCCCGCTGTCATTATAAAACATGTGTGTGTTCAGTTTTGGTATGTTTGTTTACGTCGATTTTTTTTTAATTCGGGCACGAATTTTATGTGAATTTTATCAAAGTTATTAAATCACGCAGCCCACGAAAAAGACTGTAGTGGGCTGCGTTAAAATAATTAATGGCTAATGAGTAAATTATAAAGAAAATACCTACAAGATAAACAATGCCGCGAATGTGTAATTAGTGTTGTTCCTTGTCTGTCCAACTATAAAACTGAAAACTAATATGTTGCAAACGGGAAATAAGTGGTAAAAGATAAGATCTTGGATAAGATTGATCAAGTAATAGACATCCAAAGTGAGATTTTCGATATTGAGAGTGAAAAATGTGTTCAGTTGTCATTTCTTATTGAACAATTAGGTCTCTTGAAAAGGTAACCTGAGAATCGAAGATATGGTGGATACACTTTAATGTTGGCTTCATCTTTGTTTATCCAGTTATCCGGTGCATACACGTCAATTTACAATTCTAAGGTAATTTGTCTTCCGCACCCTCGCAATATTAAAAAACTGATTTGTAAAATATTGTTAACAGATAGTATTCTCTGATAGTGTGAAATATTTAAAAAGTAAGATACAGCTTTTAAAAGAACATGAGTTGGTAGTTAACTTACACTTTATTGAAATAGATATTAAACTTTGTGCTGGGTAATTTTTAAAAAAATTATTGACGAATACTACATTTAGTTCATTAAATGGGAAAACCATCTCACTTATTCACAAAATCACTTGTTTCTTTTTAATAAATTATTGTGAAATGTTTTATATTGAAAATTTTTCTTCAGATAACTCTAGCGAGTGTTTTTGTGGAGAAAAACTATTGTCAAAGCTTGAAAAAATTAGTTTAAGGGCATGTAAAGTTTTTTTAAATTATTTTATTAAAAAGCACAATGATTTAGTGTCTGCTAATAAATCTTTGAATAAGAACTCAAAGATGATGACAGTCAAAGAAAAATTAGAAAACTAAAAGCTTAGGTTTGATATGTCCAATTTTGAAAGACTTGTATAGATTTGAAGTTACTAACGATATTATGTACCTAATATATGTACCTGAAGATATTAGAGTGCAAATTTTGTATAATTTTTTATTTTATAGATTCAGTTCTTTTATCCATTATAAACACATATATCAGCAAAATATATTTTTTTAATTTTTGCCTATAAAAGAACAAAAATTTTTTGTTAATTTATTTAAATTTGTGTAAAAACATATAATATATTAAGCAATACAATAAGAATCCTGGGACTCCTAAGATCACGTGACCGCCGACTTGCTTATAACGCGCCATGGCCGGTCTTTATCGTTGGCTGCGGTAGATAAATGATCGCACTGAACACTGTGTCTTAACATAACAACTGAACTCATTGTAGCTACCCACATATAAGAAAATAATTAAAACTGATATTAAAACACACATTTAAAATATGTCTAGCTTCCTTTTGTTTATTTTAAAGACTTTTTTTCATAAAAAATCAATAAATAATTTCGCCGAGAATAGGGGAGAGAGATAAATAATTATAAAATACAGATTCTTGAATTAATTTTAATTGATGGCAGTCAAATCGAAGCTTTGATAATAGAGAATTATTGTTGGAAGTAAAATAATGTCTAGCAGTAATAATAGAGACCTATAGGAAGTGAAATAAATAAATAAATAAGGTATTTATTCAGAATGCGTTTTGCTTTATAAGAACAGCCCTGAAAGGGCGAAATCCAGCTATTTAAATTTAAGACGAACTTAAACTAAATTCGAAAAAAAACACAGGACAATTTCTGTAGCATCGAAAAATAGCGTTAAGGAATGGGACACACCGTGTTACTGATGGGACAATTTCTTTATATTTTAGCTGTTTCCGGCCAAGCTAAATTTATAACACAACTTTTTTTTCAGTTTTGGTGAACATTTCAACGGTTTTGATTGGAAAAATGTTGATTTTATTACCTAAATCAAGTTATAAGGTACCGAAAGAATAACAAACGTGAAATTTAGTACATTTAACAATCAAACAAGTTTCATGACTAATCGGGTAAAAAGGAGTTTTTGTTTCTCTCATATTTTTTCGTGGGTAGCTTGAAAGCTTAACCTCACGGGGGTCCAAAATCTGATGAACACCTAATAAGTGTTGAGAGTTAACTGTTTCGTCCTTATGGGACTCATCAGAATACTGCTTGGTCAATGTGACACCCTTACGAAGTTAATTAGACGGTTTGGTCTGTAATCCTATGTAAATGTGGTGTCATAAGTAAAATTAATCTTATTTTTTATAATGACAGATAAATTTAGGTTTTGCTCAAAAAAAAAGTGCCATAACTGCTCTAAAATATCGCACACCAAAAATTTCTTCCATTTTTATTTTTTTTAAAGAACTATGACAAACAATCTTTAAAAGCTTTTTTTTATGGTTATGTGCACTCGCAAGGAGATCCCTATCACGCTCGAGAAGCGGCAAGTGCGCGGAAATGTTGGTGTATGTTGGTTTTGAAACGGTTTAGATTGTAATCTGCAGGAAAAACTGTCGCAGGGAGTCCATTCCACAGCGATGCTGTTCTCCAGAGATATGAATTCTGATATAATGAGGTTCTTAGAGCCTCTATTTTGACAGTAAATTGATGGTTACCGTCTGTTTGACGTGTTCCTATTAGGTGCTACTCCCGCGGGGATCATACGTGCCAGCTCTTCAGAGTATTTTCCGTGCTAATACCTGTAGAAGAGAGATAGATCACCCACAGTTCTTCGATGTTCGAGACTATCCAAGCTACGGGTAAGTGCGGGGTCATTGATCAGCTTGATAGCTCGTTTTTGCACGGTGTTCAAAAGCATTAAGGTATGTTTGGGTGCCGCACTCCATATATGTGAGCAGTACTCCATAGTTGGTCGAATCTGGGCTTTGTAGAGTGTCATCAGTTGGCTTGGTGTATACAGATGTCTGGTACGAAATAGCACCCCAAGCTTTTGGGACGCCCTTTTAGCTATATCTGCCACGTGACTGTGCCAGGACATGTTGGTCTCTGCAATGACTCCTAAGATGTTCAACTGGCTCTGCAATGTGACAGCACTTCCAGATAGCATGATGTTTGGCTCACCGGTGCTGGTCTTTTTTGAAAACAGGGCTGCTTGGGTTTTCTGCGCGTTGAACTGTACAAGGTTTTTGTTGCCCCAGTCCTTTATTGTCTCCAGGTCGTTATTTATCTGCGATATTCGAGATAGTCTAAGATGATGGAATTCACGTGCGGAGAGACATGTGGGTGGTATGATTGAGGAGACTACATTGCCATCATCTGCAAAGCAATAAAGTGTATGTACTGTTTTATCTATAAGGTCATTTATGTAAATCAGAAAAAGTGTTGGCGAAAGGATTTCTCCCTGTGGCACACCAGCATTTATTTGGTAAGAGTTGGAGTTCTGACCATCCAGTGCAAATGGATCTATCCTTAAGGTAACTTTCAAACCAAGTGCAAGTTTCGGCGACAATCCCATTGCTTTGAGCTTGTTGAGCAGATTTTCATGCCAGACTTTATCGAATGCTTTAGATATATCTAAGGCAATTGTTCTTGTTTCACCCCGCAACTCAATCGCTTTTTGCCATAAGTGAGTGACGTATGTAAGTAAACCGCCAGTTGACCTATATTTTCTAAACTTTCAACTTTATACAACAACCAAACCAAACAAAAAATCGGTGACATGTCAGGGATAAAATATAAAAATTGGGATGAAAAGTGATCACAGATAAACATTAAAAATCAAAAAAAAAATCTAAACTTAAATACAACAAAAAATTTAAAAAAAAAACTTGGAAAACAAATTAAAAAGTGTGAATAATAGCGTATAAACCTCGCGATAAGAGTGTCTTTTTATCTCTCGACGAATGCGCAAAACAACCATCTTACGCCCTACTTTGTAAAATCATAAATTATCGAGAAATGTTGTTCCTCCATAAAGTAATTTTTTGCTTTATATAAAGCTTTTTTTAATTCCTTAAAGATCACGACTTTTTCTTTTGAATCTTTTTTCTTTTTGCTTCTTTGTGTAATATTGGCCAGCCAAGCTGCCTGAAACATAAAAAGAGCCAGAATTTAGCCAGAGGCGCGAGGGCCGGCTCAGAATTAGACATATAACAGTAAAATATACATTACAGCCTCTCATATTAATTTTAACCCACGGTAGGGAATATTCTTTAATTCTCTCTTAAAACGAGACCACTCGCTTGACGTGACTTCCGAACCTCGACATTGTATTGATCATCAACTTTGCCTAATTCGTTGATGCAGGGATAGTAGGTTCGAGTTTGTACTGGCATGCATGGGATTCGAACACACCACCCTCTGATTGTAAAGCGAACGAACTCCCACTAAACCATCAGGATCAGTTGAAGCAGTGCTTCGCAACCACAACAAAATGTTAAATAAACGTTCCAAAAAGTCCCTTTTGTCTCGATCTAATTCCGTTCGGGCTAAGGTCGAACCAATTTTAATTTCAAGAATGACGCCTACACAAACGGTCGACGAACCTGTACAGCACTCGCACAGGGCCCTTAACTGGAATTATCGATCCAGTAGGTAATAACCTTTCCATCGTTATATGTTGTAGCCTTTCTGAAGGATATCAGGACCTTCGAATCAGGATATTAGGGAGATTTACCTTAAAATATCACAAAATTTTTGGCCCTTTATTCGCTATACCATTAGCGGAAAAGCTACACTGACCACGGAGATTCTGCTTGGAAAGAACCTTCCATATGCTCCATATTATTTGGCTTAAAATTTCCGCTGATTGACGCTCACGTCTGATGGTGGGTAAAAACGCTAATCAGCATTGCTCTGGCCTGAAAGACAGAAGTGCTGTCGTAGGTCATGGATGGTTTCTTTTTCTTTGCAATCAATCTTTTCATCGATCGATATTTATAGTTTAAACTGTCCTGCTCTTATTCTAGTTTCTCTCGTATCTTGGTAAAGAGCGCTTCTTGAAAGGGTTTTCTCACTATGGCCGTAGGATGAGAGACAAAATTGTCTGATTAACTTCACAAGGGTGTCACATTGACCAAGCAGTCTTCTGAGGATCCTATAAGGACGAAACGTTTAACTGTCAACACTTATTAGGTATCCACCCACTAAACACAAAAACATTTTAATAATGTCAAAATAATGTATAATTTTAAAATATAACTTGGATGTTAGTTCTAACGTCATATTCATAGTGAAAGAGAAGCTTAATAACCCGTTTTCTGACGTTAGAAAAATAATCTTATGTTTTTATAACGTTTTTTTAGTTTTTTTCGAACGTTAAATATATATTGATTTTTACCAGTGAAAAAAAAATATTTTTCTAACATTGAAAAAAAAATATATATTTCTTTTCAAATATCTGTAAAGATAAGGTAACATAAATAACGTAAATAAAATTCTTCTATTTTGGAAACGCAGGGCAGCAACAGTCCGTTGAGGTTTTCATGAACTCGACACTCAGTAAAGGAAATTCGGATCCGTAGCTTCTGAAAATAAAATTTTAAATTCTATGTAAATAATAATTTTGTAGTAAGTGCCTCGCTACGAGGCCAAACAATTCATGTTCAAGTGAATACAAGGCAAACCATTTCAAGGCGCGTATTTACTTTAGCATGAATGCAAACGAAGCATTCGTTTGGTCCCGCTGCGAGGCTTGCGAATTCTGCCTCAAATGAATACGCGGCTTAAGGTCCGGCGGCTAATCATTCGCGGTGAATTGTCACATTCCCTGTCTGATTAACTGTAACGCGATAATCCATACAAAACAATTTTTTTAATTTTGTTTACTTTTCTTACCTAATTTTGTGATGCTTTATTTAAATCACTGCATATGTATTGGTTATTCTTTAACCATACCATCTTTTCCACACAACTGGTGTATATTCCTATCCAAATATGTATTAACTATCATTATTAATAAGTAGGCTTTTAATTTGCCATGTTTGTTTCTACAAAAGGTAAATATTGTAACCAAAATTGCACAAAGCGTATCTGCTATCGACTCTATAGTATCATTTTTTAAAATATTTAAAAAACAAAACATTTATTAGCTTCATATATCTTAAATTCAACGTTAGAAATGAGATCTAGGAAAAACATTATAAAAATAACCATATATTGCTGGTATTATTTTTATTGTTAATAAAATTATGGTTTTTTAAATATTGGTTTCTTAACGTTATTAAGAAATATATTTTTGGTAATGCTTTTACATTAAATTTTCGTTAGGACTTTCTACATTTTTTTTAATGTCAAAAGTTGACTTAAGTTTAACACAAATTTGTGTTAGAAAAAAAAACATTTTTTTTTCAACCTTTATTTAACGTTTTTTACGTTTTGTGCTTAGTGGGCATTAGATCTTGAACCCCCGTGAGGTTAAGCTTTCGAGCTACCCACGGAAAAATATCAAGGAAACAAAAACTTCTTTTTACCCGATGAGCCAGAAAAATTTCTCTGATTTTTATTAATGACAATTCCAGTTTTTTGACAGTTAAAAAACTAAAACTTCATATAAGCTTTCGTTTCTGAGATATTTAAAGAAAACTGTTTTCAAGGCTAATATAGTGTAACAGGGGCCTGTGTGTGACAGTGGTACTGTCACCTCAAGTGGCCAAGGCTTAAATGTTGTAAGCTACCAACTTAGACTACAACTTATATAAATTATAAAAAGATTAAATGTTACTATATGTTATTAAATTTTCACGATCTCAAAAGGGAATTTGACGGTTCTTGGAGGAATAGTATGCCATAAACGTTTTTCTCAAATGTATAACTAATGCAATTTTCAATTTTCTTCTTGCAGCTTCACACTTTCACTTCTTATATTTATTAGTTGAATATCGACTTTTTACTACTATTAAACTTTTGTTTTCAAATATTTACACTTCTTAAACTTTTAGGTTTTATAAACCTTTTATATATTTGTTGTAAATATATATATTTATCAACATCTTAAACGTTGATTGAATGAGTGAAACTATTCAATCAACTGTTTAATTTACTTAATATTTACTGTTTAGGTTTGGGATATGTTATTAATTAAAAATGCCGATTTTAGGGCAACGAATGGTTTGTATTTTTGTTGTTAAAATAAACCATAAAACAGATAAAAACATTATTTCAAAACACTGGAAACAGTAATAAATAAAAGCTTTAAAATTAATAAACTCTAAAAGAAAAGACCAAAATAATTATGAATATTAAAGTTAACAGTTTTATACAATGTTAAAATAATTGATAAATTTCACCAGTTGAAATAAAACCACCCTTAAGAAGTGTGAATGAAAGCGTAACGTACCAGGCAAAGGCAAACTAAAGAGTAAACTCCCTGACGATTTTCGAAAGTTTCCCGTCTCAGTTAAAGCGACCCTGCGCTTGAAGGGACAAATATCTTGGCGTTGATTGGCTAGAATTCTACTCCCTTTCGCCTTGGCGAGAAAGAGATAGACTGCGCTTTAAGCGCTCCACTAAGAGACAAAATAGCAATGCAAGCCAGACTTAAAAACCCGTGAGAAAGTAAAATTACACAGTGGGTTTTTTTTTTAATTGAAAATAGTTTACAACTTGTTTCCAGTTACAAAATAAGAATTATTTTGATGTTAGTGGCTCAAAGGACATATTAGACGAATACAAATTTTATTAAAATACGGCAAACCTGAAAATATGCCTAAAAACAAGTCGCCGAGTTGCCATAAATTTTACTTAATCTTAACCTAGTCTTGCATATAATTAATGCTTGTTGATGTCAAAACAATATTTAATTAAAAATCTTTAGAAACTTATAAATGGCAAAAATACCATTTATGCTCAAATCCCGTTTTGTTACAATAGCGTTGAGTTTACTTGGAGTGTCATGGAATTGAGAATCCCTTTTCTTGCACAACTTTTCATTTTGATCCTTTTATACCCGTGAACCTTTTCAGCATAAATTTTCGTTTTTTCTTAACAGCTTTTCCGTGACTAACGGCAGAAATAATATTTGCTTTAGGCCAGAAAAAGGGGTAAATGGCTTTTACGGGAATGGCTGTTAAAACAAACTTGACATTACCATTTTAAAATACGGAGAAAATGGGATAAGTGAAAAATGCCGCTTAAATTTCTTCCCAGCGCAGCGTCAAGGATAAAGCTTTAAAAATTTAAATAGTTTTGTCAAATTCTTTTTTTCCAAGTTATAGTATTTGCGCATGTCCAATTTAAAGTGGCAAATACTGTTTTTGTGCGTTAAAATGCATTACGGGTGGGGGAGGAGGGTCAAACCTAATTTTAACACTACAAAATGTCGATTTTCTGTTGTAGTTTTCAAGTTATACTAAAAAAATCCAACCAACCAACATTTTGGCGTAACTGCTCCTTGTCTGTGTCAAACGTATCATCATCCAAAGCCAACACAAAAATAGAGGCCACGACCCTGAAAAAATTAGCTGTTCTCCGGGGGCTGATTTTTACATTAGGTCTTATGGGAGGTCAGAGGTTTTTTTATGATATTTTCAAAATGGCACTACAGATTTCGGCGAAATTTCAGTGAAATATTCTCAGACACCATCCCCATATTCCACCAAACTTTTGTAAGGATGCAAGATGAATCAGGGCTATCAAAATGGACGGGTCACGATCCTCCACTTTGTTGACGTCACATCCGGGGCTGATTTTTTTTTTGATGGTCACGTTACGACACAGCTGATTGTCTTTAAAATATTGAAGTCGGAATGACAGTTCATGGATATTTGATTTTTTTTAAATAAAGCCGTTTTTGAGATTGTTTTTACTTTATTCTGGCAGAATTTTTTTTTTAAATGTATAGTAAGCCCTCATTTTTCATAGCCGCTTCATTAGCTCACACAAAAATTAAGTTTAAAGCAGAAGCGAATGTGACAATCACATATGACAACGTCAAATACATGTCAAATATAACAGTTGGCATGTGGTACATGGCGGGTAATTTGAATTCAAAATAAGGAATGCTAAATCTTGAAGATTTTGACCTTTTAATCATGTTGCTTCCTTACAAACCTTTGGTGGAATATCGGGATGGTGTCTGAGAATATTTCACTGAAATTTTGCGGAAATCTGTAGTGCCATTTTGAAAATATCATAAAAAAACGTCTGACCTCCCATAAGACCCAATGTAAAATTCAGCCCCGGGAGAACAGCTGATTTTTTCAGGGTCGTGGCCTCTATTTTTGTGTTGGCCTTGGATGAATAAAAGGTTAAAATTATTAAAATTACCCGCCATGTACCGCATGCGAACTGTTATATTTGACATGTATTTGACTTTGTCATCTGTGTTTGTCACATTCGCTTTTGTTTTAAATTTAATCAGAGCTATCAAAACGGACGGGCCACGATCCTCCACTTTGTTGACGTCACATCCGGAGTTGATTTTTTTTTTGATGGTCACGTTACGACACAGCTGATTGTCTTTAAAATATTGAAGTTGGAATGAATATTTATTTTTTTTTATATAAAGCCGGTTTTGAGATTTTTTTTACTATATTCTTGCAGAACAATTTTTTTTTAATGTATAGTAATCCTTAATTTTTCAGAGCCGGTTCATTAGCTCACACAAAAATTAAACTTAAAACAGAAGCGAATGTGACAAATACAGATGACAACGTCAAATATATGTCAAATATAACAGTTGGCATGCGGTATATGGCGGGTAATTTGAATTCAAAATAAGAAATGCTAAATTTTTAAGATTTTAACGTTTTAATCATCTTGCATCGTTACAAAAGTTTCGTAAAATATCGGGATGGTGTCTGAAAATATTTCACTGAAATTTCGCGAAAATCTGTAGTGCCATTTTGAAAATATCCTAAAAAACGTCTGACCTCCCATATGACCCAATGTTAAAGTCAGCCCCCAGAGAACAGCTGATTTTTTCAGGGTCGTGGCCTGTATATTTTTGTTGGCCTTGGTCAAAAATAACAGTTGGCATGTGGTATATGGCGGGTAATTTGAATTCAAAATAAGGAATGCTAAATCTTAAAGATTTTAACCTTTTGATCATGGTGCTTTCTTACAAAACTTTGGTGGAATATCGGGATGGTGTCTGAGAATATTTCACTGAAATTTTGCGGAAATCTGTAGTGCCATTTTGAAAATATCATAAAAAAACATCTGACCTCCCATAAGACCCAATGTAAAATTCAGCCCCCGGAGAACAGCTGATTTTTTCAGGGCCGTGGCCTCTATTTTTGTGTTGGCCTTGGTTAGACAAACCTTGAAAAAAAGATTTTGACAAGTTTGACATAGACAAGGGGCAGTTAAACCAAAATGTGGTTTTTTCAAAGATCTTTCAAACAAGATCACTAAATAGGTTCTTGTTTGAAAATAACAAAACTTGTTAATTTTGAAAAAAACTAAATAAATTAGGTTTGGCAGTCCATAGCTTTTGACGTATTTGAGGTAGACAATCGACAGTAATTTCAAAATGTTAGTTTTTCAAAAACATTTAAAACGGTGTACCTCTATAGAAATTTCAATTTAAAAAATTAAAGTTGACCGCCCCTATGCCGCCCCCTAATGTAGGGGCAACACCCGCCATTCCATAAAATAGATCTCTTGATGTTATTTATCACTGCCAAATACTATCTCCAATAGTTCAGAAAATATTTGGGTGGACTCAGACTTTTGGGACACCTGTATATTTCATATCCTTCACGCCATTGTCAATAGTTTGGTTCGACTTATCAAAGATTTTGAGTTATCGAAGTTCAAATTATCGAAGGTCGACTGTATAACTAAAAAAAAAAACATTAAATATTCTTCACGTTTTATACAGGGTGTCTCTAAAAGGTCTGTACAAAATCTTAGCACATATTCCTGAGGTCAAAATAAGTCGATTTAAAGCAACTTACCTTAGTCCGAAATTGCTCCGTTTCAGAGATACACGGGTGTTTTTTATTTGAATTGAACCAAGTGAAACTATTTTCCCAGAAATTGACTGATACCTACCGAAAATAATTAAACGACAAAAAAAATTAATAACTCGCATTTTCTAACTAAATTTAATCCTTAAAGATAGCAACAAAATCTTTTGATCCAAAATAATTTCAATATTTCATTGCGGCATCGTACACTAAAAACGGAAATATCTCGAAAACGGCTCACCCTAGCAGATTTTATCGAAAGTACCTTTTTTGCTAAAAAAAGTTCAGGAAATTATTTTATCAACAAAAAAAGTTGAAAAATACACTCAGAAAAAAGTTCTGGTAATTCTAAACCATAAGATGAGCATTGTGAAGCGCCCTCTAACGGCCACATTGAAAAAGTGTCCATATTTAAGTTTCGCATCCCAAAAAACCCCCGAGTACCAATTTTTAAGGTAATGCATTAAGAAATTTTAACCTGTATCTCTGAAACGGAGCAATTTTGGACTAAGGTAATTTGCATTAAATCGACTTATTTTTACCTCAGGAATATGTTCTAAGATTTTGTACAGACCTTTTAGAGACATCCTGTATAATATAGTTGCCTGTTTATAAATAGTACAACTCGATTTCCGAGTTCCCTATAACTAATCCAAAACCATCTGTTTCTAAAAAAATCGCCAAAGCTTTAATTAAAAATTCTTGACTTAAAATAAATGAAATAGCAAAGATAAACAAAAACCAGATGTTCCCGTTGGCCTATATCTGTGCCAGAAATTCTTCGCTATCCAGCGTTAATTTTTATTTTTAGAAAGTTAAGAAAAATGCAAGTCTAAAATTAGATTAAGTTCATTTATTAATATCAGTAGGGATGAGTTTTTAAACAATCAAATACTAAAACTATTGAAATACTTTAATTTTTAAGAATTTAAAAAAAAAAAATTCTATGGGTTACTTACCGTAATAATCCAAAAGGAAGACAAGCGTGGATTTGAGCGCACCGAGTTGCAGTGTGGTGGGGCCAAAGGGCCAAAGAGATGCGAAAAACCCACACACTGGGTTAATATTCGAAAAAACGTCATTTAGCGATGTTTAGGGTAGGGAATCTATGACAAAAATGGCGAAATTTTGAAAATTCATATTTCAAAACCTATACAGTTTATTAACAAAAGCGCCGAGTTACAATATGTTGGGACCATGGAGATGCAAAAAAAATGATTATGAGTTAAGATTCGAAAAAACGTTATTTAGCAAATTTTAGGTTAGGGAATCCCATAAGGCCAAAATGGGCAAACTTTGAAAAATCATATTTTAAAAACCATACAGTGTATCAACAAAAGCACCGAGTTGCAGTAAGGTTGGGCCGTAGAGATGCGAAAAAACCATACCCTGAGTTAAGATTCTGGAAAACGTCATTTAGCGTATTTTAGGGCAGAGAATCCCATAAGACCAAAATGGCCTATATTTTAAAAATTCATATTTTAAAAACTATACACTTTATCAACAAAAGTCCCGAATTGCAATAAGGTGGTATTTTCTCTGGTTTTGTATAGAGTGGCCTAAACAAAAAGAATCATTACCTAACCTAAAATTTCAGCTTTCTTAGCAACAAATAAATTTTTGTTTGTTGTGTGTTTCTTGTATCTAAAACCCGTTTATCAACAAATGGAACATTCCACTTTGAAAGATTTTGGCAAGGATTTAGCACGGATCACCTAACAATTTAGCCTCGAAATCAAGCAGTGTTGATGATGATTTTTATAGATATAAAGTAATCGTGACTTTTATTAATGAAACCAAACCAAACAAAAGTTTTGTAGAAAAAAGATTTAGGCTAGGGTTTTTTATTATAATTGAAAACTATAAAATAAAATGTTATTGTCCAAAACCTATAACCTCGACAGCTGTTTAGACAAAAGTACATTTTCAAGGAGTAAAAGTCGAACTGCGCATGCGATCTCACTTGATTTCCGCATCTCTATTGGTCCTGACATGAAGACGTTATTTTCACTCCCTCCTATTTAAAAAATTCCTACACAGCTGTGTATGAATTCTTGAAATAAGTGAGAGTGTGAATTAGCATCTCCCTATGTCAGGACCAATAGAGATGCGGAAATCAAGTGAGATCTTACATGCAGTTTTACTTTCACCTGATTTTGAGGGAGTACTCCTTCTCACTCATTTAAGAATTTAGACACTGGTAGCAAAGCACGTGCGGCAATTTAATCAAAATGCGTTCGGAACCGTCAAACAACTCTGAACTTTTTAAAACATTCCCGTCGATTGCGCAACTATCCTGCGCAGTTCTGAAACATTCTAGGACAGTTAAAAAATTCTAAACCCGAACAAACCACTAAGTTCGGTCAAACTTTTGTTTAAGTAATAAAAATTATAAAACTAATGTGTATTTTCATGTTTTTATCTATAGAAACAAGCAATGTTAGTCCGACAACTAGAAGAAGAATTGAGGATGAGGATGCGCGGCCCCAGCATAGAAATGCAGCAGCAGATGGAAGCTTTGATCCAGGAAAATGAACATCTTCAAAGGGAGATCGTTATTTTGAGAGATACAATTAAGGTTAGTTGAACTGCATTTTTTCTTGAATTTAATTTTTATTCCTGGGACCTAGTACTATATATTAAGTTGCGATGGCACAAAACTTAACAGTTACCTTGTTAATAGGGGAAGGTGGGGTGAGTTGGGACAGGGGGGACTGTGTACAGTCGTTTTTCTCAGAGATGCGAAGGGATTTTGGGTAACTCTTGCATAGTTCATATTCTTGGCGAGTTTCGGACTGTATATATATATATATATATATATATATATATATATATATATATATATATATATATATATATATATATG
This sequence comes from Aspidapion aeneum, assembly GCA_963576565.1. NCBI lineage: Eukaryota > Metazoa > Arthropoda > Insecta > Coleoptera > Brentidae > Aspidapion > Aspidapion aeneum. Next base: position 13,756,664 of record OY755038.1, on the reverse strand, counting down.
ACGAACAGCGTAAACATGATAGAATTTTATATATTTTCGTTTTTTTGAAATTTAACTGATTTTAACAGTAAAAATTAAGCTATTATTTTTAATTTTCACAAAAACTTCTATTAAAAATGTTTACTGTTGAGGTAATTGAACTATTTTTGCACACAAAAATAGTTTTTGTATTGGCGCCCCACAGGGAGATCTTCGACAGTGTCCAGAGTCTTCCCATCCCAATGGTTTCAGTATATCCAAATTTTTCAAAATATTTAGATGTAACTGAATTCAACATACGTTAGACTCAAATGATTTATTGGCCAAAGCTTAGGTTGTATTTTTCTTAAAATACCTTTTCAAATTTAATTTTACGACAATTTTATTGAGATTAAATAATAGCGCCGTCAATTGTAAAGTTGTTTTCTTCAAGTTTTTCAGTTTTAGTAATAACTTATTTCTTTGATTTTCCAGAAATAGGTTTTTAAGTGAATATTATCACTTTGATCGGTGTTTATTCTAGTGTCCAGGTAGTGTATAATGTTTCCCCAGTTCCGGGGAGACTTCGGACCAGGGGCGACTAGTGGATAAGGGCTGCAGAGCTGCAGAACCCCCAAAATTTTCACATTATTTGACTATTTTTCAGCCGCTGCTATTTTTCTAATATAATTATTTTATTTCTAAAATTATTGGAATAGCAGTTTATTTTCGGTCCGGTGTTGGTATAGTAGGCCTTCAAATCGCGTACGTGTGTTGAGTATGAGGCCGCGCGCCGTCGCCGATGGCTGCATTTTACAGTCGGTCAAGTTAAGTTATTGGCATTGTTGCGCTGCTAAATTGCAACATAACGTAGCTGGGCGGCTAACGAGATATGTGCTCGGCTAGGAACCCCTTCCTTTCCCCGCAACGCACTTGCTCCAGGGCTTAGATAGCGAAATCTAGGCAAAAATAGAGCTGCAAAACTTGCAGTTCCAGTACAATTCTGGGCGGGCGGGCTCAGCGTTGGGTGTTTGCAGGCGCATTTATTTATTTAGAAGACGCCAAACGCATGAGCGGGAGGCTATGGTCGTGTTTGTTGTTTGTTGTTTGTTTTTGTATAATTGTGTCACAATAAATGTGGTGGATAATTTAATTAATGTAAAAAAATTCTCTCTCTTATGAAGAAAAACTAAAACTGAAAGAAGAAGGACGGCCATTGCCCGATATTTTAATAGAAAAGTGTGGTTCAAGCCGGGGAAAATCGTATAAAAGGATTGTTACAAGAGAAATTTTTTACTTTTTAGAATAGACACGTGATCTGGAGTCTGTAAAAAAAATAGAATTTTTATACCCTATCGGCAGAACTCACAAACTTTACTGTCACGAGCCGCCACTGCTTCGGACACTTGCGTCATGATGCAAACACGTATTTTGTCAGTGCATAGGACAGCATAAAGAACACTTACGTGGAGTTTTTTAGAGATAAAATATGACCCTTACTTTATCAAGTATTGATTAATGAAAACTTTTATATTTTACGAAATATTGAAGAAAAGCTAAAAATTGTCCAGAGTCTCCCCACCCTCCCCTAGTAAATACTATTGTATCGGTTTAGAACGTTTTTCTACGTTGTCCGACGCCTATTCTCCACCTCCTTCGATCCTGACAATCATCTTCTGTCAGGATTTTTTTGACTCGTTGCCATTCTAGTTTAGGACGCGCTTTTTTCTGCGCCCTATTGGTTGCCATTCTAGGACCTGCTTTGGTAATCTTTCGTACATGGTCGTATCACATCACTGGTCTTTTAGTAATGTTATCCGTTATGCTTCCCTCGATTCCCATTCTTTCTTTTATGATCTCGTTTCTTATGAGATCTCTTCTAGATATTCTCATTGATCTTCTTATTACGACACTTTCATTTTTGTTTTGTATTTTGTATTACGCGACGAGTCTCTATTCCATACAACAGCATGCTTTTCACCATTGTTTTATATATGTTGAATTTTGCATTCTTTTTTATCTCTCTGCTCCATAAAATACTGTTAAGATATCCAATAACCTTTTTTGCTTCTACTATTCTTTTTTCCAGTTCTTTGCCGTCTGTTCCTGTCTTATCAAATTTGACACCCATGTATACATACTCATTGCATGGAGATATTGTTTGTCCATTGTCTAGTTCTAACTCACTGGATTTGTTTCCAATACATAAGTACTGTATCTTGTTCACGTTCACTGGTAATCCCCACTTTTGGTATCCTTTAGTTTAGTTAGCTACAATTACTTGGTCGTCAGCAAACTGTAGTGTGTATATGGTAAATCGGTCGTTAAGTTGTATTCCCATGCCGTGTACTTTACGTTTCCAGTTTTTTAGAGCTACTATGATATATATTTTAAACAGAGTTGAAGAGATACAACCCCTGTCTTAAGCCTTTCGTTACCAGGAATTCTTTTTAAAGTCGATTTCCAATTTTAATTTTAGATTTTGACCCTTTGTATAGTTCTTTTATCGCTTTTATATATGTATCATTGATATTACTTTATCAAAGTATTGCTTAATGATAACTGTTATATTTTACGAAATATTGAAGAAAAACTAAAAATAAACGTAATATGCATGCCTTCTCCAGTCTAAATAAAGTTCCTATTTAGCTTTGATTTTAATAAACCTATAAATTTTTAAAGCCATGCCGCAAAAATCAGCGAGGGAAAACGAAAAGAGCTCTTGTTTATGACGCTAGAAAGATCAAACGAGTCTGCACTTAACGTGCAAAAAAATTTGCCGCAATTATTTGCAGCAGTAATGCTCTCAGCTCCAGCAGGCTATGGCAGGGCGCCTTTAAAGTGTCTAGTGAAACGTGTAGAATAAACGTTGTATTTTTTTAAACAGACATAATAGTTGAGAGGTATTGCTCAAATTCTAGGCAAACACCCGGCGATTTAATATTGAGTGATCTATTATAGGCCAGTGGAATTACCATATTTTAAGACAAAAAAAATTATTAACAGGACTTGGAGCATCGTAATATTGCGATTTTTGGTGAAAGTTAAGTCAGAGAAAAAAGTGAAATACAGAAAAGTCATAGGCCATAAAAATCTCTAAAACTTTTGTAAATGTAATTTTTTACATAACCTCAGAATGTTCGAAAAAAAATAAAAAAAACCGTAATTTTTTTTTTGTTTTTTATTTTTGCAAAAATAATGTCAGTTTAACAAAACTTGGTAACAGTAGAGCTCTTTGGCTGCTTAATGTTTACAATACTTTACAAACAAAAAAATTAAGAAGTTTCTAAGATATTTGTTTTTTCCGCTCAAAAACTTTTTTTTTTAAATAAAATTTCTCCTTCAGAAAATCATCGTATCTAGTTCTGCTGGTACTCAGTTTTTGGCACTGAGATATACTTTATGGTGAAATAAAAAAACATAATAGTCGCCTTTTAAAAACAGGTCCGAAAAAGGTAAAGACTAAAAAAAATTGTCACAATATTTTTTTAAGTTATTTTATAAATTTTAAAATATTTTTTTAAACTGACTATATTATATTATTAAATTTTACAAAAAAACAATGGTTATTATCATGGTGATCACAACAAAAATTCGGCACTGTGTAGTTCTGTCTACTATCTAGTATCACGAAAAAGTAGAACTTTCGTAAAAACGACGCTCTAAAGTACTTCTTAGGATTGTTACTTGATAGTCTATTCTGATATTCTTTCCTACCACGATAGGACGTTGGCAAAGTTTTACTTTCTTTTTAGTCGTTATTTCGTAGTCGCAGTGACTTTTATATGTTACTTAATTACCACTAGAAAGTTAAGCTCCATTGAAGTTGCAAACAAGTGTATTTGACAACTACATTATAACTTTAATTATTACCTCAAAAGTTGGTGTCATCATAGTTACATCTGATGTAATAATGTAGAGAAAATAACTTTTTGCAACAACTTGAAAGCCGTAAATACTTTGACTTTTTTTTAGTGTCGATCTTTTAAAGTAGATACTACCTCCTGTTTCTACTTTGGAAACATAGACTTTTTGTAGTCGCATCTTGGTCGCGCTCATTCTTAACCCTACTTTTGTGACTCCTTTTATAAATAAGTAGTTTTTCATGGATTTCCAACGTATCTAGAAATGTTCTACTTCATTTTTTTTTAGTAATAGTAACAAATATTAAAATCAGAATAGAAAGAAAACATAGAAAAAAATGTTCAACTCCGTCTTTTTGTCCCCATAGCATGTATTTTCGCAATGAAGCATCATCAGTACCATAAACCACTTCCGTATTTTCTTTATTTTTATTCTAATTGAAATACAACTTCACATAGACACCATCCAACATTTAAAAAATATTTCTTAATAATATATAGTATGGGAAATAGCACAAACAATAACAAAATACAACTTAGCAATGTGCAATAATGCAACGTTTTACTCAAAACCATAAATAACAAACAATTCCAGGGGTAAAAATGGTAAAATTAAAGAACGAAAAATCATAATAACAAAAGGTTTCTGTGCGTCCGCCGTTACTAGAACCAGGAACCGTTGGATATATACGCCAATTCATAGGGCGTTGGCGTACACAGCCAAAGGTTCCCGGTTCAAGTCCCGGCCGAGGCACTTAATTTTGTTAAGTAATTTTTCGTTCTTTTATTTCACCCCTGGCTTGAAACAAAATATTATTTACTTAAATTTATAGAAAAATAAGTTGATTTTATGTATATGGCTATGTTCTTTTACCTCCTTGAAAACACTTTCTAGAATATGGACTTTGCTTGATCAGTTTCTAGTAAAATTATTCACAATATTTATTTGGGTTTCTAATACAATACATGTATAAGTTTTCGTAATACAATATTTGCATTGGTTTTTGTAAAGTGGTGGCCCGGTAAGTGGCGCTCCCGAAGTACAAAATTTAAACTAAAATGTGTAAACAAACCTGTAATAAGATGCAATAATACAGATTGATATTTTACGACTACTAGACGCATTTTCATCATTCACATCAACAAAAACTTACAAATTCATAAAACCACGATGCTACAGAACACAGAACACCGCATCAAAAACCAGAATTAGGCATTCTTCTTGACAAAAATGACAATTGGCCTCATCCCAATAACTTAAGGGTAGTGATATTGCTTATTGCGTGGTTTCTACTACTGTGAAGGTGTTTTTATAGTGGCGAAAGTTAGGGACTAAGTCGTTGGCGCGACGGAAGAATAGAAATTCGAGTGTGCTATTTAAAACTAAAAGGGAACACTGCTATAAAAGTGGTTCGTATTACGTTGCCGCAACTTAGGCTCACTTTCAAGTTACCCTTTCGACTATTAGGGAATATTGTTTGGGACGCCATCTTTTTTTTGTAATTAGAAAATTTAATATTTTTATTTTCGTTTTTTGACCCCATATTAAGAAAATAAACTATTTTATAAACAAATTAATTGAATGTTACCAAATGCACATATTAAACACCAATTGTTGGAGTTAACTGCCGATTAGGAAAACATAACCTCAAAAACCACAACAAAAAAAATCAATCAGATACCAGAAAACGATTTAATTTTACAGGCGCGTCGGTTTTTTGTAATAAATATGATGCATGTTTTACATACAAATTTGCGTCGCAGTTGAATATTGGTCCTCTGCTAGTTAAATTTCTCACTTTTAGATAACATAGTACATATTATAGCCATAACCAAACTAAAAAACTTAGCCAATTGGTTTACTGTAGTGTTGACCATATTGTGTAATAAATTCTACCAAAAAGAAGCACATCGCTACTTTTATGCCATTACGGAAAAAAAACAGCCTCTACGACGTAGTAGACACCTGGCTGCGACGTAGTAGTGTAGTTGTTACTACAGTGACTTTAAACACTTGGCCAAGTAGTTATAACCATAAATTGGTTCCCTACTTAGGGAATTAACACTTCGCTGTATGGTATACTGAGACGTAGCGGGAGTATGTTGTGGTTACTTTTCAGAAATTCTTTCTAGTTGGGGTTTCGTCGTTACAACTTTAAATGTTTGTTGGGTTCTCCTTCAAACAAAATACGTTATAAAAGTTTTTCTGGAAAACTAATTTAGCGAAAGTTATGTGCAAATGGTTGTGAAAAAATTGTGAAAAAATCCGTTTCCTATCAGTACCGGAACCCCAAAATATCTCGTAAAATAACGATTTTAGACAAAATTGTTTAAGCAAAATTTTTTAAGGCTTATACTGATAATTCTCTACCTGTTGTCTTACTTTGACTTTGACACTGACAAATTGTTTGTTGGTTATTTAAGTTGAACCAAATTTTTTAAATACAATTTATTTTCCTTGGCGTTGAAAGACGTCAAAATTATCTTTCCAAAAATATATGTGCCCTTAAAAAAACTAGGTTGACTTTAAAATGATGTGTCAATGTCGAAGTCAAGGTGAAACTTTGGTAGATAATTATAAAACCTAAAAGTTTTGCTTGGAATATTATCGAGATATTTCGGGGTCCCGGTACTTACGGGACACCCTGTATAAAATAACTATCTTAACACAAACTAGAGATACACGAATAAATCTATTTATTCGTTTGCTAGATAGATTAAATTTAATTTTTCGTGAATTTTTCTGTAGGTTTTTCAATTTACCAAAACAGGGTTGACGGAGTTTTGGACAAGGCATTTTACTTTGTTCCACATTTCGTCAAGTTTCATTAAAAGTTGACAGGTGCTGGATTTTAAAATTTAGTCTTTTTTCTTTTCTTTAAATCGTCATATTTTTTATGGCTAATTTTTTAAAATAGAAAGCAAAATTGAGGTGACGGGTTTTGAGATACACAGGAAAAACAACAATGTTAAGTTAAATGTTACGTTAATCAAATAATAATGTTATATATGAACAAACAAATGGTTTCTTACAGGACCGTACCCAGAAAAAATTTCGGGGAGGTATAAAATGTTTTAAGTTAAATTTTGGAAAATTTGTATATTAGGCAATTTTATTTTTGATAATTTTTGGCAATCATCCCCTTTAATCGCCCCTATGTACGACCTTGGTTTGATAAAGTTAACAATCTCCTAGTATTAAATATAGCTTAATAAACATGAATAGATAAATTAACAAAACATTTTATAATCCTACCTGGCTGATTCGACTAACATAATAATAAATATTGTTAAACTTACTAAGCCATATTTTAAAAATTATTTTATTTTTTGGTCGTCAATTTTTTTTTGAGTCAAATTTCCCTTAAGGAAAGTTCTGCAAAATGCAAATTTCTATTAGAAAGCAAGACCATCGGGTAGAAAGCAGAATAGTCAAAAAGTGTTTTGCTCACAAAAAAAATTTCCGGTTATAAGTTTTTTCAAAAATGAACGATAAACAACGAAAAAGCTTCGGTTAGTAAAAAAACATCCTGTGTATCTAACAAAGTGCTAAAAACCAATCCAGAAATCATTGGCACCTACTTTTAAGCAGCCTGTAAGTAGTAGGGGAGGCCGTGAAGATTTTGGGAATTTATTTTCTTCAGCAAACCCGAAAATAATTGATGAATTCTAAGCAAATTTTGTTAAATGAATAGGAAGGGGAGGGGGGGGGGTTCAATGGGCTTAGGCGCAAAATGCAAAATAAAATTGTGTTCCTCAAGGTTCAGTACTAGGACCAATACTTTTTTTAATTTACATTAATGATTTACTAAATATTAAAATTTCTGGTTATTTTACAATATTTGCAGATGATACTACTATTCTTTGGAAAAATAAAAATATAGATGTTCTCTGGAATAATATAAAAAATGATATTATTTGTATAAAAACTTGGTTTGAATCAAACCAACTATCCCTTAATTTTTAAAAAACATATGTAATTGGTTTTAAAGAAATATCTCAACAAATTATAAATATAAATAATAATAAAATTAATACTACAGATAATATAAAATTTTTAGGACTTAACATAGACGAAAATTTAAAATTTCAAAACCATATTCATAATTTAAATAAAAAATTAAGTTCGGGTTGTTATTGTGTAAAAATTATTACAAATGAATTAGGTAAATCAATAGGCAGAAATGTATACTTTTCTTTAATTGAATCAAACTTACGATATGGCATTCCTTTCTGGGGTACATGTTCAATGTATTTATTTAGATCAGTGTTTATTCTTCAAAAAAGAGCAATTAGGTATTTATGCAATGTAAATTCTAGATATCACTGCAAAGACTTGTTTATCAAAAATAATATTTTGACTCTTCCTTGTTTATATATTCTTGAAACAATTTGTCTGATAAATAAACATCTAAATTACTTTGAAATAAACCAAAATACTTATTCAACGAGACAAGTTAATAATCTTACATTACCTATACCACATTCATTTTTATTTAAAAAATCCATAATTTATAACGGTATAAAATTGTATAATAATTTGCCAAACAATATAAAACTTAATAATAACTATAACATATTTAGAAATAAGTGCAAGGATTTTCTTATCACTAAAGCTTTTTATTCAATTAACGAATTTCTTGATCAGAGTTACAATTAAGGAATAATTTTAAACTTAAAATTCTCAATTATTATAAAAAAAACAAGTAAATTAAAAAAAAAAATATATATATATATATATATTATATATATATGTAGATATATATATATATATATGTATATATATATATATATATATATATATATATATATATATATATACAATCAAACAACATAATTAAACCATTTATTGGATGGATTTATATATTTTATATTTTTTAAATGATTTTTTCTATTATTATTATTAGTTATGTATTTGCTTTGTCTACAAAGTTTTATACTTTATATAAGACAATAAAGCTTGATTTGATTTGATTTGATTTGAAGATATAAATACGACGAACTAGTTAACTGAAAAAAATATTCTCGCTAATCTCTAAGGATGGCAAGTATTTTTGTCACGTGAAAAACGATATAAAATAAGTGCCCTTATTTTCTTAGTTCTGAGAGTTTATGAGATAATAGGTTGTATTATAACAAAAGCTTAAAATACCATCTGGCTGTTACTCTAAAGCCCCAAAGACTTTCCAGAGTTATCTGATGCCCATCAATTTGACACATTCGATTTATGTTAATGTTTCTTAGACCCACCTACAATAGTTAAAAAGTTCTCATGAGCATAGGTCTGCAAACGCTCCGTTGCCGATTAGCTTTTTAAAAAGTGTCTTAAAAGTTGCCGTAAGTATCCTTAAGGGTTCGGAAGTAAGTGAAACTGAACCCCGAAATGGTTAAAAGTGGCCGGAAGTGACTGTAATGAAACCTAACCTAACCTAACCTAACCTAAACCTGCTTATAGTGAGCTGGACATGATCTAAAACTGACTATAAGTGACTGTACGGAACCGGACATTTGCGTGAAACTGAACCAGAAGTGAGTGACACTGAGAGTGTCGGGAAGACAATCGAAAGTGACTAGAATGTACAAAAATGAACGGAACTGAATAAAACTTTACCGGAAGTAACTTTAAGAGAACTAGAAGTGACGTAACATGACAGAAAACTAACCGGAAGATACTAAAAGTGAACCTGAAGTAAACCGAAAGTGAGTTGAAGTGAACGGTTAGTTACTAAAAGTAAACCAAAAGAGTCCGGAAATGGCTAAAAGTGACTAAAACTAAACCGGAAGATGCTTAAAGTGAGCTAAACATGGTCTAAAGCTCACGAAAAGTGACTGAAAGACTGTACATAACCGGACATGACTTAAATGACCGGAAGTGAGTGAAACTGAGCCGGAAGTGAGTAAAACTGAACCGAAAGTAACACTGAACTGTAAGTGACCGTTACCTAAATACGCACGCGCTACTTTTCTCCTCTGTCGGGTCAAAGCTAAGAAAATAAGTTCCTGATTTTCCAATTTTGAAGAATTTGACTTTGTAAATCAGCCAGACTTATTTTGAGTTGTGGAATATTATAATATCAGTTTATACTGTTTATACGTTCAGTTTCAAGACAAGAAAAATAAGAGCACAAATCAACCCACTTTTTGGATCCGCAAATTTTTAATCAGGGAGATTTTCCACCACTTAAGATGAGCCAGAGTACTTTCGGGCCATCTCCGCGCCGGACGAAAAAAATTTTTTTTGATAAAATGTGCAGATG